>CM076575.1:226234516-226834516 GCA_034641835.2 Pinus albicaulis
TACAAGTCTACAGGACGGTTTTGTGTCACGAGGAGTGGAAGTGTGTACAGGTCTGCAGGACGGTTGTGTGTCAGCGGGAGTGGAAGTGTGTACAAGTTCGCAGGATGGTTGTGTTTCAAGGGGAGTTACCCTATGCCATTGATGTCAAAGGGGGAGATAATAATGTAGGAAGAGGTGTCATGATTGTAGGGGGAGTACTTGTGTTGCCATCAATGCCAAAGGGGGGGATTTTTAATCAGTGGTTGTCATTGATGTCAACCCAAGCAGCACCAGGGGCTAACCCAATATTGCATGGGAATTTTGACCTACCAAAATAATATATTCTGGGTCAATAATTCTTTTTATGGTTTCTACTTGTCGAGATGTTTCCATTGATATATGGCACACCATGTAATTCTTCACGGTTTGAGAGATATTCACATTTGAAGTTTGTACCCCCATTTAGTGGGATAAAACCCCATGGGGTTGGGGCATGGGTCATTGAAAAGTAATAATTAATATTTTTTAAGCTCCTATAATCCCTCCCACGTTCACTTGTTGAAGCCCCTCTCAACTTAAGCATTCATATAAATTATGATCTTCATTTCCTCCTTATGCAAGGGATTCGACCATCTGAAACAGGTCATCGTGGAATTTTCACTCTAACGTTTTTTCTACGAAGGTTCAGAAGCTGAAATTTTTAATAGCAGAAGCCGAAATCCTGAGGAAGCTGCAGTAAAAATTTTAGATCAAAGTGCGCACTATTTTTTGAGATATGCTCTATGGAAGTCAGGGTTTGTGCAGGCTCCTGAAATTCATCTCAAAGAAGTGACCTTGGTAAAATCGTCATAAATCTCTCTCTGAGTATCGGATTGGAATTCCATAAAAATTGGAAGATAGTTCATAGTCTTTAATTTTTTCTCTATCAATTTTAGAGCCAAATGAAGAAACAGTGACACGTGGAATGCCATACAAGTGCACTCTGTTGAAACAGTCCATAATTAGGGCATTGTGATAGATTGGGCATAACTCTTTCTTGAAGAATCAAAATTTGGTCAGACCTGTGGCATTGGAAAGAAGAATCATACGACTACTACAAGACCAAAAATCAGATATTAAGGATCTGAAATAACAAAGATACACCATATTCAATATCGAGCTCCTAGAAGGGAAGAAAAAGCTAGATCATGTGTTGTCAAGGGTTGAAAAGGACCAGACTTTCTATGGCAGCAAAGCAAAGCAAGGTGCAGAAAAGGGTAGCATGAAAAGAGCAGCAACCAAGGTGCATAATAGCAGCAATAAGTTCATCATATGAAGTCTTCATGTGGGCATCACTGCATACAATCATTGTACTTAGTCATTGTAAATACATTATTGTAAAAATTGTATTAGTATATACCTACCAAGGGTTGAAGAGGCAGTGTTGGGAGGTCTAGGATCATCAGTAGGTGGTTGTGTCAAAGTTGGGGTTATGTTCTAGTATATCTTCTTCTTCTACATCATTTTATATCATTGTAAAGTGGTCCATTTTCCCTGGTACGGGAATCCATGCTTCTTTTATTCTTCTATAGGGTGGTAGGGTGGTGCTAGGGTGAGTTGTAGCTCATTGGGTGTTGGGGCATCCGTTTAGTTGACTACTGAAGAATCTCAAGTGTTGGAGCACCCATCCAGTGGGAGATGGAGAAGAATGATTTTCTAGATTCTAGGAAGTTGGAGCTTTATTTTCAATTGGAGTTGAATATTAAAGAATTATTAGAAAAGCATTAGGTGGTTTTTGTCCCAGAGTGGGTTTCCACCTTAAAAACTATGTGCATTTGTATTCTTCTTGTTTGCTGCTATCATTGTACAAACACTGATAATAATTGAACATTAACTAATGCTCTAATTGAAAGGAATACTGATTCACCCCCCCCCCTTCTCAGTATTTCCAATAGACCCACACCATGCTATGTGTTTCATCCACCCTATTTCGGCTTTTGAAGTTTCCACATGAGGGAAAGATTATTACTGTCAATTAGTTGTCTTTCTTCACCTCATCCTCTGAGAACAACATGCCATACGTGGATCAAATTCCCAATCCCCCCTACAGTGTAGGACCTGGTCTTTTCAAGGACCCCATTCTCATGGGTATTTTTCCCATGCCACCACCAAACACCATTCAATTCAACATGATATCTAGGTCAGATGACCCATGGATCATCCCTTCTCCTGAACAGGTGACCTCTTTTGGAGAATAGATGCCTCTAACTCCTGTTGAAATCAATTATTTTGAAATCGTTGCTGCATCAAATCCTCCTCCTACTGAAAATTATCCTTTGAGCATGGTTCTATATCTTTATTCTCAATCCCCTTGGCTCGGCAATGCGGATTCGCCCGATCCTTTGAGAGAAGTCTTTATGTCTAACGAAGTTATCGTTGAGACTATGTCTCTCGAAGATCTGTCGTGGAGCGATGGACATCATCGTTCCTGATTTGTGCCTAGACAGGGGGCAATGTATGATTGTCTCGAGTGTGATGTATCTGGTTATCCCCCTCCTAAGCCTCCTCCTTTGAGCTCGTCAGAGCATAGTTCTTATTCTTATGTCAATCTCATAAAACAATGAAACAAGCTACTATGAGGATAGTTCTTAAGTGTGTCAACCTCGTTAAAATAATGAAACACGATCCCGTTCAATTCGAGTTTTGTTACGATCAACTCTCTTGTGTTTTGAACCTTCAGTCCATTTTCTATGGACTGAAGCTTGGGGGGCATGTACCTTGAATTGAGACACGATGTTGGGGGGCATGCCCATTTTTCCTTATCATTTCAAGCATAGTTTACATTGGTGTTTTAAGCTTACATAAAAATAAAACTCATTTCCAAGCATAGTTTGCATGTGTGCTTTTAAGCTTGCATAAAAATAAGATATGATTGTTGTGATGCATTTTGTGAGCTTTGAACTTTTCCATTGGGTCGTGTGTTATGTGACTAATGCATTAAATAACATTGTATTAGACATTTGCATACAATATTAAAAACATTATCATATGTGAAAAATATCCATCTAGAAATATATATATATATATATATATATATATATATATATATATATATATATATATATATATATATATATATATATATATATATATAGATATCGAATGTTTACAGTTTGTGTGCATCATGTAAAATCAAAAAAATATACATGTCTATTTTAATAATATCCAGAGACAACATGTCTCTCAAAAATATGCATATGCAAAGCCTAGGCGACTAATCAGCATGGTTCTCATGGTAGCATGTTATTGCCCACACCAATCGCCTCAGTAAACGATGAAGGTGACTAGGAACCCCTACGGTGTGCCTCTAATAAGCCAAAGGGACATCTGATAGGAGAGCATAATCAGGGATCCCATGGGAGATTCCTTCCAAGTTCTGAGCTAGCTCACTCCCCTCGCCACCCTCACCTTAAGGGTCATAGACGAGAGGGGTCCTCCGTGCGATTGGCGACATCCCGGCGAGCCTCTCTGGGCCAACATCTACATACATATAGGATCAAATGTTAGAACATACATGTATACCAAAAAAAGTCATAAAATTCACAAAATAAAAAAGAATCTTACCCAGCTCCTCATCCCAGTCCTCTCCTTCCGGAAGTGGAAGATCTCGGTCTCCTGTGAAGTCAGTACCGGCATAGGGCCAGTCCTCTACGATGATCAACTGTCATCGAAGCCATAAGAAGAACTCATGCCACCATGAAATTTTCTGACCCCCTCCTGCTCTGGGCATCAGTGCTGCCCATCAATCCATCCATGGCTCTCTCAATGGTGGATCTGCGACTATCGCCCCCTGGCCCTGGAAAATAGGTAATCGTTTGAGGATGAACGATACCAAGATAGATCCATACCCAAACTGCTTTAGTTTGGTATTTTTACACTTCGTCAATTACTGTTTGATATTCATGGTTACGGCTATAGCCCAATCAAAGAATGTCAGGTTCATACATTCTGATGCTAAGAGGAGTTGTGTTTTAGTAGCCTCATGCGGTGCCTGCGACCCCACGGCCTATGTAATGGTATGGAGCACCACTTTGAGTGCTAGATCAGGAATAGTGTGAATGTCAACCTTCCCGCTACCTGATCCTGTTTGTGCCCCTGGGCACACTCTTTCCATAACCATTGACATTTTTTCACTAGAATCCCTAGTACCTGTCATGATCAGGACTGGACCTCTCCGAGATAGTCTAGTGATGAAGTAAACATCAGACACTTCGAGCTCCAACACTTGGTCTCGAAGCCTAAACTTCTCCTCATTCTCATCCCGATACTAATTAAGTATTGCAACAATTCAGGTTGTGCCCTGAGACATGGTGTCAAGAAGAACTTCTTCAAACCGCAATCCCAGAGATCATTAATGCATTGCTCGTTCCCCATTTCCATTTCATCTTCTTCACTGTGCTCCCTTTCTTTCCATTCGATCACCATTGTGGCTTTATACCTGCATGAAAATGGTCATAAGCACATTATTAGATCCCTTGGGCATTCAAAAATCTAGTTGATTGGTTCATTCTTTTGTAAAAATTGAGCAGAAAATAAGGTTACGTGGTTGGCGCGATCTTTTTTCTGATATTCACGCTAGCTAGCACGACCCCTTTGCAAAAAGAACCCGATTGGCGCAGGTCTGTGCCTCATACCTGTGCCAATTCTGTGAGCCCTAAATTTGCAAATGTTCCCCTTTGGGATCCCAAATCACGATGGAATACTATAAAAAATGGATTGAAACATAGCTAATGAAAGCACTTCTTACCTAGAAAAGACAGGATTTAGAATGGTGCACCGGATCATCTACAATCGTCACTGCAAGTTCACAAGGAAAAACTCACTATTGCTCTCGACAAGAGGTAAAAAGTAAAAAGTAAATATGTTTTTACTATTTTGTCATATTTATAACTTTTCAAAATGAAATTAGGTTTTCAAGATTATTTTTCTAATATTTTATCATATTTGATCAAAAAATGGGTTTTATGCTTGCTCTTTCATGCAGCAACAGGTTTTCACACGATTGGGACAATGATACGAGTTTTATTTTGTACTTTTTTGGACTCGGTAAAAACACGAAAAAGTCCCTACTGGAGTCATCTTTCAGCTCTTTTATGACTCTCTAAAAATGAAAATATTACTGAGTCTCTTGTCGTTTTGATCTCGTTAAATTGGATGCAAAACGACATCTACCTAGTATACGTTTACCCCTTTTTCAAGCTAGGATGGATTATTTACGATAAAGGAATACCCTAGCCTATCATGACTAGGAGGTTTTCTCAAACATAGTTTTCTACCTTTTCGGATCTGAGGAACTATCTACAAAAAGGGACTGTTGGAGTTTACTTTTCCACTGTCTTTTCAAACTCTCTAAACATGAAAAGACGTTGAGTTATTCCTTTGTCAGACTTGTTAAAACCTGATGACATCGGATTCCATTGTAATGACATTACTTGAGTTTCTCCTTCCTAGGGCTCGTTAAATGTACTAGGTTGGATTTGTCCAAAGGACAAACTTATATCACAAGAATATGCTATCCCCTTCAAGCTTGTTTCCAAAAATATTTGGGGTACTCACCAGAAATGGTGGGGAAAAATGGAATCAGTATCATCGTCATGTCAAAAGTATGTCACTCTTGAACATGGCACTTGTCTGCATTCGTGTCAGGTTGGGGACATCTCATCTTGTTCTATTCTTGCTTCCATGGGTTTGGGTAATCCTTTTGAACTCTCATCTTCTCTTTGTCTCGTCATCATGAACTCATATCCTTTGATGTCAAATACTTCCAAATCCAGTGTTGTGCCGTCGATATGTTCAAGATAATTTGGCCTCTACAGTTTTCAACCTCCTACTGATTCTCTATTGATCCTGATTCACAAACATTATGTTCTTCTATCTCCTGTCGATGATGTGGGAAACACTATGGCCCACCTTTTATCAAGGTCACTTCCTGTCAACTTCAGCTCATTATCCAGGAAGCTGATCTAAAGACTCCCTTCTAGTTCCTTGGATCCTGCATGCCTCAATGGCAGGTTCTACGCATTCGATGCAAGGTTTTCATCATTGGCCTTCGATCGAATGATTATGCAAGTGTTCAACGTCATCTCATTGTTCCCATTCTATGGATTGTACCTATAGTAGCTTGAGGGCCATCCTCATTGTTTGTGTTTCCTCTCACATCTGTTAACGACTTTCATTATTGGTTGGTAATCAGACGATGTTATTGCATGTTTGAATTCAGCTCACTTATTCACATGCTAGGAATTTTACTCTGTTCGGGTCAAGATGGAACACAAGACCCTGGGTTTTGTCTGATGAAATACAGGCTGCGAGTTTTGTGGATTATCATGATTAGTTACATGACTCACTTGATTGGATGGCTGCGACCATACCTGAGTCTACTTGCTGATCCTTTCTGGATGGCTGCGTCCATACCTTGGATCCTTATTATTGTATACTCTATTATGGATGGTTGCACCCATGCCACATATCATGTATTAGAGATATCAGTTGTACTTGTATGTAGGTCTTTCTACGGCAGTGTTTTGAATTGGGCATGTTAGGTCTCTGTAACAAGCAAGATTGGCAAAGTCCGATCACAGAGTTAACATCATTTCAACCAACTTTGGGATTCTAGGATCTAGCCCTCCTGAATCCGGAGAGGGATCTCTCCAATATGTACAAAGATGGATATTGTCTTTGAAGTCTAGGGTGATGATATTAGGCTAGTTATGAAGGCCAAGGGTTTTGTTTGGATTTCTCAGATGGTTGAACATAGTTGTTGTCTAAGACGAAAAGATCTATATGCAAATAGGTTCAAAGGTGAGAAGTTGCAAGTGAACAAAATAAACTTTGATTCTAAAGAAAGGTGATGGCAAGTTTTCGATCCATTGGGCTATGGAGTCATAAGAGAATTTAATTGAAACAACCAGGTTCAAGAGTAATCTATGGGGCAAGTCATCTAGGCCTAAGGATCTCTTTGAAGTTTGATTTATGGAATGGGATGATACAAAAAGAAAGGAATTCACAGATAAAGAACAAAGAGTACAAACAGATCTGGTAAGTACTTTGAAACTAGCCACCTTGACCAGGCACTCCCATGGGGAAACATAGAAGCAAACTAGATCCGTAAGTACTTTAAACTAGCCCCTTTGATACACTCCCAATAGAACACAAATTTAAAAAAAACAAAGGGGAACTTAAAGGCAAACTCTTTGGAGCAGAACTAGCTAAGTGTGGCTCACCTTCTCCTCTATCTAGTCCTCTTTTTACTTAGTTACTTTCAAGACAATCACCAAGATAACACATAATGGCCCAAGATCTGATAAGTACTTCGAAACTAGTCAGCTTTTGACACATTCTAAGGGAAACAGACAAATAGTTGAGCAAACAAGAAAGGGACTCAGGGCTAACCTTTGATTTCCTCAATTCATTCCTTACACAACATATAAGAAAGTAACATTTAAAAATAACATTCAGCAGTGATGAAAAGATGAGGGAACGCCAGCATCTCTATGCTTAGACTGAATTAAATCATTTCTAAATAACACAATTAGAAGAAAACATTGGGATAAAGATTTTTCAGCCAGAGAAGGTCACTGATGCACAGCAAACTCTAACACTGTTTAAACTGTTCTTTACAGAGGAAAATGAAAACAAATTGAAAACAGAAATAAAAAGACAAGTTACAGTGAGAATAACATCACCATCAGCATAGACCAGGATCCCATAAATTAGCTTGTATTGATTGCTTCAAACCGGTTACAATCTTCACATCCAATGTTTTAATTCATCTCTCTTCACAACCTAATCTATCTGTTACAAGCAGAGCTCCAAGGGCCCATGAAACCACTATTTACAGTCAAGAGTTTTCCACTCAGAAACAGCTACAGTGCTTCAGCAATTACATTGACAACCAACTAATCCAACCCCTCACTCATCTTCTTCTGGAGTATATATAGAAGGATGAGGAGGTGAGATCTGATAAAAAGATCTCAAATACAATTAATGCAGAATTAATGTCTTCCTGACCCCGTGAGGTTCGATGAAGAAATTCCACAGGTGTTACATTGCATTAATGTGTTTATACTTAAGAAGTAAGCTCGAAGAGAGCTTTTGTTGACCTTTGAGGCTCCGCATAACATTAGGGCTATTCTGCAAATATTCTGGAATAAAATCTAGTGCAGAAATAACTTCTTGGTTGTTCCGAGGCATAATATCTGATTTTGTTCAATAAATTCGGCCTCTGACTGATCGTTCTGAGGCAATAGGTGGCACTGTGGTGGTTGAGGAATCAATTCGCCTCAAATTATGGCGGTGGAGGCGATCTGTCTGATGAACACTTTTAGGTTTTGCTTTAATCCATGTTCTAAGCCGGGGATTAGGCTTTTGATAACTATCTTAGCCGTAATCCCCCGCCAATCTACCCATAGAACTACTGCTATGGTTCACTCTGTCTTCAATCCGATACTCTTTCTCTACTCTGATATTGACGGCATTCTTCCAACTTTACAGGGACGTGCGGCAACCAAAGCTCATGAAACTTTGTAGATATCATTGGTCTTCTCCGTATGATCGATTCCCTGGATAAATCGGAAGGATTGGAGTCGTCACCCTTATCCCTTAGATTTCATAGAATACGAAGAAAAAACTTTAAAAACCTGCAAAATACAAGAAAAATGAGGAAATCCTGCATTATATGGATAGACTGCATCGGAAGTTGTGCGGGACAATGGAGAGATCGGAACCGTTGATCTTATCGCGATCAACGGTCGGGAGCAATTTGAACAGTCAACGGGGAAAAAGGTGGACTGTACAACGGAATCGAAAGAAAAAATGAGAGCCGTCGATCTGCGGGGATCGACGGTGGGGATCGGCTCTTGAATGCGCCGGGGAAGATTTAACGGGCGAGCGAGTTCGTTAAAGGGTGAGCGGAAAAGGCGATCAAGGACCGTCGGATGGGAGGGCCCAGATCCGACGGTGGGGACGAATCCCGCTGCGGGGCCATAGGACGAGGTTTAACGCGCGGGCAATAGACATGGCACGGCGGTTTTCGGGGCGAGGTGGAGAACACGTGTCGGCCAGCGTGTGGGATCGCTGGCCGACGGTATAAAACCGCTCCCGGACGAAAGGTGGTGCGGGCACAAAACCAGTGGAAATAGAAAACAGCGCGGCAAAGGGGGGGGGTCCACCAGATGACAGGTACACTCCGCACCGTTGATCCGTGGGACAGATCGACGGCGGAGTTTTAATATGATTTTCTTTGGTGGGAAATAAAATAAAATAAACCCGACTTTGCATTTTACAAAGGTTTTCAATGTTTTCGGGTGATAAATTATTTCTGAGGGTTAAGCGCCTGGCGGTCTTAGCACACGGTTCTGGCGGGGGGACATATGGATGGAGAGAAAGCAGGGGCTTAGCCTGAGGGGCTAAAGCCTAACGCATAGAAAACGTATGTTTTTCTATGGTTTTTTAATGATTTTTGCAAGAGGAGAAAGGCTCCGATAGGTCAAAAAGTGGGTTTTTAACCTTAGGAAATGAGATTGATGGAGGAATAAGGGAGATAAAAGGGTTTGATGGGTTTTTTATGGATGAAATGAGTCTTGAAGAAACTCAGGAAAGGTGGAAGAAGGGGAGAGGAAAAAGGAGGAGGATGCAGCAATATTTGATTGGGATTTTCAAGGAACATCAGAGGCAGAGAGAATGAAGAGTATGTAGAACCAATCAATAGTTTGTGATCTTACCAACAGACTTCAAGTATCAACAATTTTAGGCCTGAATTTGTTTCTTGAAGGCTGCCAAGAAAATTTAGCCACCAGCTGATATAATTGAAAAATATAGGTGGCTAACAGTGGCTCCACTTGGGGATGGTGCCTTCTTGAAGGCATCAAGAATTCAGACTTGATTTCTCTGGGATGCTGACTGGTGTCTGACCCAGCACTTGCTCTTGCTTTCCTTCTGGACAAAATAATGTCAGTTTATGAAAGAGAGATGAACTTCATCAATACAACTTCTACCTACCCCAATCCTACTGATCTAACATTTTTTCTTCATCAGAGTGCACTTGGATTGGAAAACTCTTAACACAACATTTTATTCTTTTGAAAACAGGAAATCTAATCTATTTCTACTCCTTATTTCTCCCTGAACTCAGATTAAACAGTTGAGCTCAGATATTCCTCTACCTATTCTATTGTTTGTTGGGATTAAACGGTCCAACAAACTTTCATTCTCTAAATTCTACAACAGAAATTCAAAAATAGTCAAGCCAAGATTGGACAGTTTGACTTGCTATGATCTATGGCATAAAGACAAGCTGCACATAGATTATTATTTGCAGTAAACTGAAAATCAAAAGTGAAGGCTTAAGATCTGAAAGTTTCTTGTCATGGCCTTTTCTTATTTTCATAGCTCTGTTCTTGCTTTTTCTTTTTGGTGAGCTATCTTTGCTTCTCTTCTGGTTCAATTTTTGAGCGAATTAGAACCAGGTCTTTTTCTTTGACTCAGAAATTGGAGTAGTTTTGAGTTAGTTTTTGGAAAATTTGGTTCATATTTTGAGTTTGTTTGAACCTTCATTTCTACCCTAATCTATCTACTGATAAGCCAAGATTAAACAGTTTGGCAAATCAAATTTGCTACCCTATCAGCAGAAAATTGAAAGCTAATTGGCCAAGATTAAACAGTTTGACCAATTAGAAGTGTGTTTCAAGGAGTGGCATTTAAGCTTGCACACTTTCAGATTCATTTCTCTTTTTTGGCATGGGGCCTTGCCTTTCTTGTTTTTCATTTCTGCCCTCTTTTCTTTCTTTCTTTGTTTTTGTATTTTTTGATTTTTCATAACTTTAAATGCGATGATGGATGAAGTATTTACAATGGAAAAGGCAAAAGGCTTCAAACATGAAATAATTTAAGAAAGATAATGCTTAAGCATCCTGCCATTGACAGGACCCCCAAACAATTCTGTTCCATTCATTTCTTGTAAGAAGAATGAATTGTTCCCAGCAACTGAATGAATGAAGTAAGGGCCAAGCCATAGATTGTCAAATTTACCATGCTTCTCCTTGTCTTCTCTTTTGGAGTCCCACTTTAAAACTTTGTCCCCAATTTTGAAATTGCTGGCCTTTGTTCTTCTGTCAAATATCTTCTTGATATTGTCTTGCTTCTGTAATGCTTTGTTGTAAACTTCCTCCCTGGTTTGCTGAAGATGAATGGTCTGATTTATCCTTCTGATTATGTCATTCTCTTCAGTCTGCAACTCTTGAATTAACTTCATAACTGGTACACCAAGGCTGTTAGGAAAAATTGCATCTGTACCATATACAAGCTGGAAAGGTGACATACTAATAGATTTCTTCAATGTTAATCTGTCAGCCCATAGTGCATGGACCAGCTTTATGTGCCAAGACTTCTTGTTGTCCTCCAACAGTTTCTTTATTATGTTCACTAAGCTTTTGTTGGAAGATTCTGCAAGTCCATTACCTTGAGGGTAATAGGCAGTGGAGTGTCCCAATGTTATCTGGTATTTATGACAGAATTCCACCATTCTCTTTGATCCAAATGCTGCTGCATTATCTGTAATGATCTTGGTAGGACAGCCAAATCTGGAGAGGATGTTGGTTTCTATGAATTTAATGATAACTGAGTCGTTGGCCTGTCTACAAGGAATGGCTTCTATCCACTTACTGAAATAGTCTGTGGCAGTAAGGATCCACCTATGTTGGGCAGAGGATGGTGGGTGGATTCTCCTATGAAGTCAAGTCCCCATTGTTGAAAAGGGGCTTCAACAGTAATTGGATGCAGAGGAAGGGGTAGTAATTTTCTCTTGCCCTCGAACAATTGGCATTTATGGCAAGTGGTTGTCATTTTGTGTACATCAAGAAAAAGAGTAGGCCAATAGAAACCAGCCCTCAAAATTTTGTTGGTTGTTGACTTCCAGTACAAATGGCCTCTACACTCTCCTTCATGGAATTCCTGCTTAATCTTTTCTGCATCAAACTCAGGAAAACATTTAAGCAATATACCACTAGCATTTTTCCAATAAAGACATTTATCAATAATGCAATAGCTTACAGCTTTCAACTTTAGGAACCTTGCCTTTGTTTTGGATAAACCAGGAGGTGTATTTAGATTAAGCAAAACATAAACAATATCAGTATACCAAGGAGAATTCGTGAAATGATCTTCAACAATAGGAGTTGAGAATTCTTCTTGGTCATCCAAAGCATTAATCATATTAATATCAAGAACTTCACAATTTGATTCAGCCATTAACCTAGCTAGACCCTGACCTTTGATAAGCTTAGTGGGTTTAATCTCTAAATCATATTCAAGAATAACATCAATCCACTTACCTCTCTTACCATCTGGATCCTGGGTTAGAATGTCTTTTACAACCGAATTTGGGACAAAGGCAATGATGTGTGAGTGAAGGATGTATACCCTGAAGTCTTTTAAAGCTTTTACCAAAGAAAAAGCCTGTTTTTCCATAATTTTATACCTCAAAGGGGCATCCCTCAATGCTTTGCTAAAGAATGCAATGGGCTGCTCTTGTCCTTGTGGATTTTTCTGTAAAAGGACAGCAGCTATAGTATGTTCTGATGCAAATGAGAAGATATAAAAATATTTTGAAAAATCGGGACTTATGAGAACCGGTGTTTTGGTTAACGCTTGTTTCACCAGCTCAAAGGATGTCTTTGCTTCCGAGGTCCATTTTACCCCTTGCTCCTTCTTCAACATGTTTGTGATATTTCTAAGGAGCTCAGCCAAGTTGGGGATGAACCTTCTCAAAAAGTTAATCTTCCCTATGAAAGACTGCAACTCTTTGATATTTCGAGGACGAGAGATTTGCAATATGGCCTCAATCCTCATGGGATCTATCTTTATGCCCTGCTCTGAAATGATATGCCCAAGAAGCTTACCTTCTTGGAGACCAAATAAAGTTTTCTTAGGGTTCAAAGATATCCCAAACCTTCTGCACTTCTCGAAAACTTTCCTCAAATGTTCTAAGTGTTCTTCATATGTTTTTGAAAACACAGTTACATCGTCAAGATAGATAATGATGAAGAAGCCTAATTCTTCCGAGAATGCTATGTCCATGGCTCTCTGAAAGGTTGCTCCAGCATTCATTAAACCAAAAGGCATTTTCACATACATGAAAGTGCCCCAAGGCGTAGTAAAAGTTGTCTTTAATTGATCATCAGGGTGGACTAGGACTTGGTTATACCCTGAATAGCCATCCAGCAAAGAAATTCTTTTAGACCCTACCACCCTTTGCAAAATATGATCCATCTTGGGTAAAGGGTAGTTGTCTTTCAATGAAGCTTTGTTTAAATTTCTGAAGTCTATACAAAGCCTGATTTCTCCAGTCTTTTTCCTAACTGACACCAGATTAGATACCCACTCAGAATATCTAATAGGGACAATAATACCAGCATCGTGCATCTTCATGATTTCTTTCTTAACCAATGGCAACTGGACAGGGTTGATTCTGCGCAGTTTTTGTTTGAATGGTTTTTGGTTTTCTTTAAGAGGGATTTTGTGCTGTATTATTTCAGTGTTATAGGATTTAAGATCTTCGTAACTCCATGCAAAAACATCAGAAAATTCTTTAAACAGCTCTAAGTATTTGAGTTTAATGTGAGCTGGTAGAGTTTTAGACAGTTTGATCAATCTCGGTTTTTCCTCACTACCTATATTACATTCCTCCACTTCAGTTTCTACAGGTTCCAGCTTTGGTTTTTTGGCCACATCATCAAAATCGAACAGTTCCTCTAGAGGGGCCAAACCCTTGGGCAGACTATCAGTACTAGAAAGCAGAGTTTCCATTTCTTCAGTTTCAGATTTTGCACTTAATTCTGTTTGGTTTCTAGATGAGATAGTCTGAAGGTTTATATTTACCAATTGTGGAGATGGTTCTTCTTCACCAAGAAAATTTTCTTCACTACAGTCTGTATCGTAGTCTGAATCTGAACTATGGGGTTCAAACTCATTTCTGAATTGCATGAAGTCTTCTATTTGTTTATCTCCATCAAATACCTGCCAATATTTCTTGTTATCTGGGATAGCTGGTCTGAATTTTATTTGAGAGGCGTCATCATACAGCATTGGGCAGGTTCTAGCAGCAAAGGCTAAATTGTGGGCTGCAATGTTTCTTTTTCTTGGGACAAAAGATAAGGTGTACTCCTTAAATGTTCTCAAAAGATCAATGACATCATTCCTGTAGGCCCTAAGTCTGGGGTGATTTGCATTATACTCCCCATTGACTTGCCTAATGATTAATTCAGAATCCCCATAAACATCGATTCTCTTGGCACCTAATTTTTTCAAAAGATGCAAGCCTAAGAGAAGGGACTCATATTCTGCAATGTTGTTGGAACACTGAAAGTTTAATTTGCATGAGATACATTCTGTATGATTGTTTTCAATGTTAGTGATCCAGACGCCTGCACCAGCATTTGTTTTGGTGCATGACCCATCAAAATACATAGTCCAGAGAGGCAGATTTTCGGTTTGGTGAATGGACGTCGTATCATTTGATTCCTCAAGTACTTCATTGGGTTGAGGACTGTCTTTCTGACTGTCAAGTTTTAAGTTCAACGGGGTGATGACTTGCAGTTCAAGGTCTGTGTTAAGTTTGCTAGGATCTTCAGACACAATAGACCGTTTCGGCATTTCAACGTTGTGTTCCCCCTCTTTTATTTCAACCATCGATCCTATTGAAACAATTTGTTCTGTGAGTGCTTCATCATTGAACATGATAAAAGAATCAAGGCTCGTGTTTATAGCATAGAGAGGGGAGTTTTGGGGCCGATCCTGACTTGTTACTGTGTACTGCATGTGAGATTCCCTATAAAGTTTCCTAGTTTGGTTGAAAACAGGGATAGTTTCATAGGTCATGTCCATTTGCATGGTCCCCTGTAACTTAGCCCCCCAAGATCGTGATAAAAGCATTCCATACTTTGGGGGGACATCAGCCACAACAACATCCATGACTAAACATTTAGCTGGAATTTGGGCTAGATTAACACAAAGATCTTTAATCAATCCTAGACACTTAACTCTACTTGAGTCAAAAGAGTACAGGTCTTTGTAAGGTCTGGTAATTTCAAGACCCAGGCTTTCCATTACAGCTTTTGGCATTAAATTATGGGAAGCACCTGAATCATGCATAGCATTATGGAGAATTTTTTCATGAATGTTTAAGCTTACATAAAAGGGAGGGACAGGACCTTCTTGGAACTTTCCTTCAATCTTTGGACCAAAAATAAGCTCTGGTTGGTCATCATTAAGATTGAGAGTATCTTCATTATCTTATAAGTTTAAAGCCTTCAAAATTTTGGACCTATATACATGTTGGGCAGCTAACTCAGTCAAAGGAACAGAGATTTTAATCTTTGAGATTTCCTGTTCTAGGCTGAAAAGGTTTTGATTCTTCAAAGTATTGACTTCAGCCCTGTTTGCTGCCACTTTATCAGCAATAACAGCTTGCTGATTTGGTTTATCTACAGTTAAAACAGTTGTTTTCGCAGGAGTACTAACTGATGTGCTAGTACTACTATCGTTGGCACTCTGTTTTTCGATGTTTTGAGTGTCTTTCTCTTTATCATTACCAGAATCGACCACCACCATTTTGTCCTTTGGTTTGATCGTTTTAGACTTGGTTGCAGTGCTGTTTTGAGAAGGTTTGTCAGAGGTTTTATTGTTGGGGGTTTGCTGATTAGATCTACTTCTGAGTTCATATTCCCTTAAAGGCTCTATGACAGCGTTCTCCATGTTTTGATAGCTGTTTTCAGTATCATTTCTTCTGTCATCATAAGGCGTATACAGACCTTGTTTATTTTCATAATGAACCTCAAAGTCATCATCACCTACCCCAAATAAGTTTATATCATCTTCCTCTACTATTTGATCTGTTTGTTCAACCTCACTTAAAAAGTTCTGATGAAAGGGAGGAATGACCTGCTGGTCATCTTCCCTGGGTCTGTTTGGAGGTGATTTCTTCTAAGATTCGGATTCTGGTTTTGGTTTCTGTTTTGAGGAGCATTTTGATTTAGACTTGCTTGTGCTCTCTCTAGAATGCTCATTTTCTTCGTCATTTCTTCCATCATTCTTTCCATCTTTGAGCTCGAAGTAGAAGGGGTGGATTCCTCTCTAAAAGATACTTTCTTTTCAGTTTTCATCCTTGCTCTTTTCTCCATGAGGTTCACCTCCACAAAAAGAGCACCTCTTTGCATATCTTCAAGGGTTGCAAAGACTCTTTCTCTGAGCGAATATGTCATGTCTGGATCAAACCCTTCCGGAAATTTGTTTAAGGCCGATCCCTGAGGAGGTTTCAGTTCAGGGGAAAGTGCATTATACACACTGTTGAATTTGGTACAATAAGCTTGTACACTTTCCCCAGAGTTCCTATGGAGATTGTTATAGTCGGCAAGGACTTGGAGAGGGTTTTTCCTTACTTCCCATTTGTTTAAGAATGTTTGATGGAAGGCTTGAAGGTCGTTAATACTATGGGGGGTTAAACCTTTAAACCATTTTCTCACATCTCCCCCCAAACTTTGAGCAAACAATCTGATTTTGATAGATTCATTATCAATTTCATTTCTGTCAAAGTAGTCATTCATCTTGTCCACATGTTGAGATGTTGTTATAGTGTTGCTAGCATCATATAATGGAATTTTGGACTGATAGTCCTGTGGAAGATTGACTAATGGTACAGGAAGGACTAAGGGAGCATACCATGCTGCCATGATATGTGGTGGGGGTGGATTTACAAGAGGATGAGTGGGTTGAAGGGGAGTGGTTTGAACAGTGGGTGAAAGATGAGCAGAAGTGGATGGAACAACAGTAGATTTTTGAGCTGACCTTGGATGAGAGACACCTAGATTATGTAAGAAATGTAAATCAGGGGGTGTTGATTCTCTATTCCCAAGAGTCTCGCTGGTTTCGGGAGATGAAAGGGTAGCCTCAGAATCTAACTGATCTAAATCACCAAATGACCTAGTTCTGAATGGGTTTAATAAGTCAATTTGTGATTCATGAAGAGCTGTAAGGTTTTCAGGGACTGAATTGGCTCTTAGGGGTGGTCTGAAGATAGTTGATGGTTGTATCCTAGGATACTTCCTAAGAATTCTTTCTGGGTTATCAACTATTTCAGGAGGATATGGATCTGGATGGGCTCTAGTGTGAATCTTTTTAGGAGCCACAATGTTTATGTGTTTAGACTGAACCAAACAAGAGAAGTTCAACCAGATATGACAATCTTTAGACGGTTAACTAATCTGTTTTCTCAATTCGAATCCTACAACCTTCTAACTGAGTTTGAATAATTTTATAATGATAAGGGTTCTTCCCAGTGGAGTCTTAAGGTATGTTCAGGATGGTGGAGTCGCCAGGTGGAAGGTTCAAAGCGTTTTTAAAAGGGTACACTGTCCACCACAGTGTTTGGGAAACATTCCTTTTCAGAAATATCTCGAAACACAACAAACTCTAACCAGAGATTGACTGGGAGGGCATTCACCAGATATGTCACCCCCAAAAGAGGATGAGATCCAGAGGCTACCTGGCCCTTTCCAGACTCTGTCTAAGAGTATAGGGTAAAACACATCAAATACGTAGACCAGATATCAAAACTAGTGTTTTACTACCAATCTGAAATGTTTTTGGTATTTTCTGAATTATTTATATTGTGGTTTAAAAGAATGTCCTAACTTTGCCTCAAAACTTAGCTACGGTTATGAAACAAAGACAGTCTATCCTTATGGCTAAGCTAGCTGATTTTCCAAGGTTAGATAAAAACTTAAAAGAATCCTAGGATTGACCTAGTTTGTCACTGATTCAATTGATCTTCATCTTAATTACCATTTTCTTGGTAGTGCTTGAAAAAGCTACTTTTTACTCTCAAGGTGTTATATGAAAATAAAGGGGAAAAAGATGAAAACTCAAGTCATGTTCCCCAGTGGAGTCGCCAGAAATGTTAGGTCCTGGTGCCTCAGCTGCAAAGTAGAACAATTGTCATGGAACCAGAGATTTTGAGTTAAAATCCTCCCCAGTCGAGTCGCCAGAAATGTTAGGTCTCTGTAACAAGCAAGATTGGCAAAGTCCGATCATAGAGTTAACATCATTTCAACCAACTTTGGGATTCTAGGATCTAGCCCTCCTGAATCCGGAGAGGGATCTCTCCAATATGTACAAAGATGGATATTGTCTTTGAAGTTTAGGGTGATGATATTAGGCTAGTCATGAAGGCCAAGGGTTTTGATTGGTTTTCTCAGATGGTTGAACATAGTTTCTGTCTAAGACGGAAAGATCTATATGCAAATAGGTTCAAAGGTGAGAAGTTGCAAGTGAACAAAATAAACTTTGATTCTAAAGAAAGATGATGGCAAGTTTTCAATCCATTGGGCTATGGAGTCATAAGAGAATTTAATTGAAACAACCAGGTTCAAGAGTAATCTATGGGGCAAGTCATCTAGGCCTAAGGATCTCTTTGAATTTTGATTTATGGAATGGGATGATACAAAAAGAAAGGGAATTCACAGATGCAGAACAAAGAGCAGCCCAGAATCTGGTAAGTACTTTGAAACTAGCCAGCCTTTGACCAGGCACTTAAGGGAAACATAGAAGCAAACTAGGATCTGGTAAGTACTTTTAAACTAGCCAGCCTTTGATACACTTCCAATAGAACACAAATTTAAAAAAACAAAGGGGAACTTAAAGGCAACCTTTGGAGCAGGAACTAGCGGGCAGGGCTCACCTTTCTCCTCATCTTAGTCCTTCTTTACTTAGTTACTTTCAAGACAATCACCAAGATAACAAAGAATGGCCCAAGATCTGATAAGTACTTCGAAACTAGTCAGCTTTTGACACATTCTAAGGGAAACAGACAAATAGTTGAGCAAACAAGAAAGGGACTCAGGGCTAACCTTTGATTTCCTCAATTCATTCCTCACACAACATATATGAAAGTAACATTTAAAAATAACATTCAGCAGTGACGAAAAGATGAGGGAACGCCAGCATCTCTGTGCTTAGACTGAATTAAATCATTTCTAAATAACACAATAAGAAGAAAACATTGGGATAAAGATTTTTCAGCCAGAGAAGGTCACTGATGCACAGCAAACTCTAACACTGTTTAAACTGTTCTTTACAGTGGAAAATGAAAACAAATTGAAAACATAAATAAAATGACAAGTTACAGTGAGAATAACATCACCATCAGCATAGACCAGGATCCCATAAATCATCTTGTATTGATTGCTTCAAACCGGTTACAATCTTCAAATCCAATGTTTTAATTCACCTCTCTTCACAACCTAACCTATCTGTTACAAGCAGAGCTCCAAGGGCCCATGAAACCACTATTTACAGTCAAGAGTTTTCCACTCAGAAATAGCTACAACTCTTCAGCAATTACATTGACAACCAACTAATCCAACCCCTCACTCATCTTCTTCTGGAGTATTTATAGAAGGATGAGGAGGTGAGATCTGATAAAAAGATCTCAAATACAATCAATGCAGAATTAATGTCTTCCTGACCCCGTGAGGCTCGATGAAGAAATTCTACAGGTGTTACATTGCATTAATACATTTACACTGATGAAGTAAGCTCGAAGGGAGCTTGTGTTGGCCTTTGAGGCTCTGCGTACTGTTAGGGTTATTCTGAAAACATTCTGTCATTACATCTGGTGCAGTAATAACTTCTTTGGTTGTTCCGAGGCATAATATCTGATCTTGTTCAATAAATTCATCCTCTGATTGAGCATTCTGAGGCAATAGGTGGCACCGTGGTGGTTGAGGAATCAATTCGCCTCAAAGTATGGCGGTGGAGGCGATCTGTCTGATGAACACTTTTAGGTTTTGCTTTAATCCGTGTTCTGAGCCGGGGATTAGGCTTTTGATAACCGTCTTAGCCGTAATCCCCACCAATCTAACCATAAAACTACTGCTCTGGTTCACTCTGTCTTCAAAACATGATACTCTTTCTCTGCTCTGATACCGACGGCTTTCTTCAATCTTTGCAGGGGTGTGTGGCAACCAAAGCTCATGAAACTTTGTAGATATTATTGGTCTTCTCCATATGATCGATTCCCTGGATAAATCGGAAGGATTGGAGTCGTCACCCTTATCCCTTAGATTTCATAGAATACGAAGAAAAACCTTAAAAACCTGCAAAATACAAGAAAAATGAGGAAATCCTGCGTTATATGGATAGACTGCATCGGAAGGCGTGCGGGAGAAAGGAGCGATCAGAGCCGTTGATCATATTACGATCGACAGTCGGGAGCGATTTGAACAGTCAACGGGGAAAAAGGTGGACTGTACAACGGAATCGGAAGAACAAATGAGAGCCGTCGGTCTGTGGATATCGACGGTGGGGATCGGCTCTTGAATGCGCCGGGGAAGATTTAACGGGCGAGCGAGTTCGTTAAAGGGTGAGCGGAAAAGGCGATCAAGGACCGTCGGATGGGAGGGCCCAGATCTGACGGTGGGGACGAATCCCGCTGCGGGGCCATAGGATGAGATTTAACGCGCGGGAAACAGACATGGCACGGCGGTTTTCGGGGTGAGATGGAGAACACGTGTTGGGCAGCGTGTGGGATCGCTGGCCGACGGTATAAAACCGCTCCCGGACAAAAGGTGGTGCGGGTACAAACCGACGGAAATGGAAAACAGCGCGGCGAAGGGGGGGGGGGGTCCACCAGATGACGGGTACACTCCGCACCGTTGATCCATGGGACAGATCGACGGCGGAGTTTTAATATGATTTTCTTTGGTGTAAAAAATAAAATAAACCTGACTTTGCATTTTACAAAGGTTTTCAATGTTTTCGGGTGATAAATTATTTCTGAGGGGTAAGCGCCTGGCGGTCTTAGCACACGGTTCTGGCAGGGGGACATATGGAGGAAGGAACGGAAAGGGTCTTAGCCTGAGGGGCTAAAGCCTAACGCATAGAAACGTATGTTTTTCTATGGTTTTTTAATGATTTTTGTAAGAGGAGAAAGGCTCCGATAGGTCAAAAAGTGGGTTTTTTAACCTTAGGAAATGAGATTGATGGAGGAATAAGGGAAATAAAAGGGTTTGATGGGTTTTTTATGGATGAAATGAGATTTGAAGAAACGAAGGAAAGGTGGAAGAAGGGGAGAGGAAAAAGGAGGAGGATGCAGCAATGTTGGATTAGGATTTTCATGGGACATCAGAGGCAGAGAAGATGAAGAGTATGTAGAACCAACCAGTAGTTTAGAATCTCACCAACAGACTTCAAGCACCAACAATTTTCAGGATTGAATTTGTTTCTTGAAGGCTGCAAAGAATATTTAGCCACTAACTGATATAATTTGAAAAATATAGGTGGCTAACAGGGAGTTCTGCAAGAAGGAATTTGAAGAGTTCTGTAAGAAGTGTGGTATAGCATGACAAAAGACTACTCCATACACACCTCAGCAAAATGGAGTTGCAGAAAGAATGAATAGAACACTGATGGAAAAGGCAAGAAGCATGCTCAGTGGTACCGGGTTAGGACAAGAATTCTGGGCAGAGGCAGTGGAGACTGCATGTTACTTAGTTAACAGATCACCTTCATCGGCGTTGGAGGATAAGACTCCACATGAGGTATGGACTGGTAAGAAACCCTCTCTTTCACATCTAAGGGTATTTGGATGTGATGCATATGTACACGTTCCAAAGGAGAAAAGGACCAAGTTGGATAATAAATCTGAAAGGTGCATCTTTATTGGGTATAAGGATGGTTAAAAGGGTTACAAGCTTTGGAACCCAGAAACAAGGAAGGTTGTGTACAGCCGAGATGTGGTGTTTAGAGAAGTGAAAGATGTTGTTAAACATGAAGTCCTACCAAAGGAACCTGAGAAGATAGAGTTTGAGCTAAAGGAGGATGAATCGGACTCTACAACAGAAGAAGACTCAGAAGATGAAGAGCCACAAACTCCAGCTTTGAGAAGATCAGTTCGGGAAAAAAGGCAACCAGAAAGGTATAGTCCATCTGCTTTCTGTTCAGGTTTTGCCTTAACTATAACTGATGATGAACCCAGAACTTTCAGGGAGGCAGTAGATTCAGAGGATGGAAAACTCTGGAAGGAGGCTATGGTTGATGAAATGGCATCCTTGCACAAAAATGATGCATGGGATCTGGTGGAGTTGCCGGCTGGAAGGAAGCCCATTGGGAGCAAATGGGTGTTTAATAAGAAGATGAATGTAGAAGGCAAGGTGGAGAAATACAAAGCTCGATTGGTAGCGAAAGGTTATTCCCAGGTGCCGGGAATTGATTTTGGTGATATTTTTTCTCCTGTTGCCAAAGTTACTTCTATTAGATTACTTTTATCTGTTGCTGCTGCATTTGATTTTGAGATAGAACAAATGGATGTGAAGACAACATTTCTTCATGGGGATCTAGAAGAGGAGATCTACATGAAGCAACCTAAAGGATTTATGGTGAAGGGTAAGAAAGAACTGGTATGCAGGTTGAAGAAGTCTCTGTATGGGTTAAAACAGTCACCAAGGATGTGGTATCAGAAATTTGATACCTATATACGGGGACTTGGCTTCACCAGAAGCAAGGAGGATCACTGTGTTTATTTTAAATTAATTGGTGACCGTGTTATTTATTTGGTCTTGTATGTGGATGATATGTTGTTGATTGGAAATGACAAAGAAATTATCCAAGATTTGAAGACCAAGTTGTTCTCCAAATTCGACATGAAGGATCTTGGTGCTGCAAACTATATTTTGGGCATGGAAATTAAGAGAGATCGGGAAAAGAGGAAGCTCTGGTTAAACCAGAGGAAGTATGTCGAGACTATATTGCGGAGGTTCAATATGCAGTATAGTAAACCGGTGAATGTTCCTATTCCTGTAGGTGTAAAGCTGTCTGCTGAACAGTGTCCCAAGACACAAGAAGAAGAGGAGTATATGTTCCGTGTTCCATATGCAAGTGCAGTGGGTAGCCTGATGTATGCAATGGTCTGTACTAGACCAGACATTGCACATGCAGTGGGAGTATTGAGCAGGTTTATGTCAAACCCGGGGAAGGAGCATTGGACAGTAGTGAAGCGAGTTTTCAGATATTTACGTGGCACTAGTGATTATGGCTTGTGCTACCAGGGAAGACCAGGATTGGAAAGAATGTTGGACATTCGTGGTTTTGTTGATGCAGACTGGGCTGGAGATCTGGACCAAAGAAGATCTACAAGTGGGTATGTGTTTAGCCTATTTGGAGGTGCAGTCGGTTGGATGAGTAAAAGACAGTCTGTAGTGGCTCTTTCAACTACAGAGGCAGAATACATAGCAGCCACTCATGCAAGCAAGGAAGCAGTTTGGTTGCAGAGATTGTGTTCAAGTATGGGGTTGGTACAGCAAGCTATAAGGATAGACTGTGATATCCAAAGTGCAATTTTCTTGGCTAAGAACCCTGCTTATCATTCAAAGACAAAGCACATTGATGTTCAATATCACTTTGTTAGAGATATGGTTGATGCTAAAAGGGTGTTGCTGGTAAAGGTGGACACTTTGAAGAATGTTGCAGATGCATTGACGAAGTCTGTGAGCACTCAGAAGTTCTCTTGGTGTAGCTCTCCTGTGGCCCCCCGTGGAAAGAAAACAACAAGTTGGAGAATGTTGGGTATGTGTTATATTCTTTCCACGATTGGCCCCACGCGCTGTATGTTGCGTCGGGCGTAGATGGGGGGTCACGAGGGGCGAAGCAGTCCCCACCGTTGGGGTCCGGGGCAGCGCCCCGGCCAAAATTTGTTTTTTGTGCGGACCCACTCATAGGCGGATCCGCCCATGGTTTTGTGCATGGTTTTGCACATGGTTTTGGGGTTCGATGGTTTTCGGCCCCTAGTATTTTTGTAGATCCGGTCAAGGGAACTACGGTTATGTTCTAATCCGGGGTTAATGGATTGGGGTTTATGTATGCTCCGGCATGTATATATATGTGTTGTAACACTAAAAGGAATATAATGAAAAATCAAGCTGGTCGTCCCGATTTGGGATCCAGGGGAAAATCTCTGTGTTTATCTGTTTTATGTTTTACGCTCTTGCTATTGTTTATTTTCTGTTATAAGAATCGTGTGTAGATATTTATGTTCAGGGTTAAAACCTACACCATGTAGCCATGGCAGGAGGTGGAGGTGGATTTACAACAGGTGGATTAACAAGAGGGAAAGTGGGTTGGAATGGAGTGTTTTGGACAGTGGATGTAGGGTGAGCAGAAGTGGATGGACCAGGAGTAGATTGCTGAGATGATCTCGGATGAGAATGTTACACTAAAAATGGTCACCTTGAAATTCTACTAACTGTATGAGCTCATTAACACTCATACATACCTCCTCGGCAAGTCTCACAACCTTTACTCCTCATGTCAAGCCCTGAAACAAGAAGAAAAACCCTAAAAACATCTGAAAGAATGGGTACGCAGGTAACATGAAGCCTCCCTGCATTCCTAGCTTGGGTACGCAGGTAATGCATGGCTTACCTGCGTTCTAGAATGTAGTTTTCCTTTTCCATGCCTGCGTACCATCCTCAAAGTAAAAAAGGCGATAAAGTAAAGTCAAAAAACTGATTTGAGGTCAATTCTAGAAGGTTCTAGATGAAAATTTTTGGGGATGAGTACACTTTGATAAGGTGCATGTATCCCTCACCTTAAGGAACTAATCCCTTGATGTGAGGAGCCTATCCCTTTGAAGGAGGATTTTATCCCTACAAAGGTGGAATCCTAACCTCCTCATCTACTCTATAAAATGAGGCATTGGGTAGCCTCAAATGGTTAGATTTTGGAGATTGAGAATTAGATTTCAAGCTTTATGAGTGATTGAGTTGAAGTGTTGTTGAGATTTAGACTTCTTTCTGCTGAGCTTTTGAGAGGAAAGATCACATACCTCTATGTGCTCCTGGAGGAAGAGTGTAAGACTTATCAAAGTAGAGGAGACTCCTACTTCAGACCCCGAGAAGGCCTTTCGAACATCAAGGCTAAGGTTATAAGGTTCTTCTGTATATTTTAAGATTAATACAATCAAGTTTTGTTTTTCTCAATAAATTGTCGTTCGATTGTTTAATTCAATAAGCTGTCGTTTGATCATTTATTTCATAGATTCCTTGATCACTATGATAGGTATGTTTTATAATTATTTGTTATACAGGTGTTGTTTAATATTTGCTTGTTTGTGATTGCAGGTTGACAAAAGACGACACTTTGTTGCGACAAAAGAACTCTTGTTGCAATGGAAGGATGATTGTTGCGACGAAAGGACTATTGTTGCGGTGGAAGAACTATTGATGCGATGACAGCTCTACGACTGCAAATAAGCATTTGGATCTAAGGTAGGATCGACACCTTCATAGCATTTATTTGTAAAATGAATATATTTAGAGAAAGACAAACGTAGTTGTTCATTTGTTGCTAGATTGTATTCTAACACTAGGGAGATCGGTCTTGTCCGCAAGAATGATTTATCCGGCCAACAAATTGGCGACTCCGCTGGGGAAAGAACTTGTTGTTTTTGGTTCTCTTTTATTTTGATTTGAGGAAAAGTTTTTCCTGGTTTTTGATTGATGGATATCTGCTTGGGTAGATTAGGTTTTCTCTGTTTTTGAAAATTTTGAAATCTTTTATGTTTTTCTTGAACTTTTTTGGGGACCGCACTTTGTTCTTTTGCACAGTGCGGGCAGTTTCGCACTTTCCTTGAGTAAACAGTGTGGGACCACACCTGTTACTTATGGGAGCCTGCGGACCCTGTTAAAATTTTGGAAAAAATCCAGATTTCTTTTTTCTAGTTTAGTTTAGATTTAATTTAGGATTCTTATCATCTACCCAAATCTGTATTTTTCTATCAAAAATCTTTTGTTTATGAGTTTCTTTTAGCAAAGTTTTCATCTCATCAATCTCCATTAAGTTAATTCGGTGTTTTGAGTCTCTTTTTTGAGAAATTCTTAATTTGATTTCCTTTGGTCATTACTTGGAGGTTTGTCTCATTCTTTTCACAATTTTCCATCTTTTTGCTTTTGTTTTTGCAAAAAAATTTCCCCCTCATTATGAGTGTTAATCGCCTTTGAGTGTTTTTCGATCTTTGGAACTCTCACCCGATTTTCTTGACTTGCACTTGATTGGTTCTTAGACTACATTAGAATCATCTTGTGTTTGAGAATTCTCTTGCATAGATCACATTTGCATAATTAGAATTCTCATTTTCAGATTATGAATGAAAAATGTGCATAGATTACATTTGCATTCTTTTCATGTGAATTGTGCATAGATTACAACTGCATAGTTTACATTCTGAAAAATCAATCATAGATTTAGATCAGTTTTCTTTGATTTGAATTTAGATGTTTTTATGCTTGTTTTAAAAACACAAAGTAAAAAAAAAAACTGTTTTGGAATTGATTTGCATTAGTTTTTCTTGATGAAATTAGTGCATTAGATAATTTG
The DNA here is from genome assembly GCA_034641835.2 of Pinus albicaulis. Lineage (NCBI taxonomy): Eukaryota > Viridiplantae > Streptophyta > Pinopsida > Pinales > Pinaceae > Pinus > Pinus albicaulis. Next base: position 226,260,956 of record CM076575.1, read on the forward strand.
TTATATTTTCTCTTAGTGATCAATTTTTGCATTGTTGGAAGTGAATGGAAACTCTCTCCTTTCTTTAGTTAGGATTAATTGAAAATATTACATTATCATATTCGATTGCATTCAGTTTTGGGTCGGGTCATAACAACATTGGTTTCATATCCATTTACCCTTTTGAGTAATAACAACCTAAATAACACAATGCTTAATAAAATTCATCTAGTAATTTTTACATTTTTAGGGCTCTTATCACCAACATAGCTCAGGATTAGTGCTTTGGAATAGGTTGTAGTTAACTTTCCAAAGCAACTAAAACAAACAAGTAGATAAATCTTGCGGTAGGAAATAAATCAAATTGTAATTGGTACATTCTGGGAAGCTTCTCTTAAAGAAGTCAATCACGAGATCATGTCCGAACCTTTCAGACAATCAATTATGTTTCATTGGGAAAGATATAAGATTTTGCGCGCATTACAAATGGTAAACCTCAGATTAACCATTTTCAAGGAGCCTAGGGTCACTTGTCGGTAAACCTCGGATTGACCATGTCGAGGAGCCTTCAAGGGGATTGAGCTTTGTTACTCTACCCTTACGCGTGGGATCGGATCGTAGACTGTTCCCCCAGTTGTATTTTTTGTTGTTGGTAACCTTAGTGTCTATAAGCTTAAGATTATTTCCTAAGGTGACGGTGAAGGAAAGATCTCACTGTACCTGGAGCAGACGTCGACTAGACTCACTTGGACTCTCTAGGGGGTTCTCTTCACTCAAGATGGTTTTGTGAAGAAACTTGTGCCAGTCTGTTTCATTAAGTAGGTTGTCGGGGTAACTGTTCCAACCGCCCTTTCTGTATTAAATTCTACGAAGTTGGATTTCTTCACCAACTAGTGCTTTTAGTACGGGAAGTTACTGTTTGTGTGTGGTTTGACTCCTAGATTTGATAGCGCGTGTTAATTTTTTTGTTTTTACTTTTAGAGACCATAGGTGTGAATTGTCAATTTTAAATTTTAGTTTTAAATTGTTAATAAAATTCACTGGAGTTGAATATAATGGCAACTATTCCGGAATTTACCAACCAAGGAACCCCTCTTAATGAGAATCCTATTACTTTTCCTTACTTTGGAAATGTTGGTCCTCCTTATATGGCTACATTGTCATTACCTGGTTTTACAATAAGTTTACCGATATGGTTATTTTCAACTTCGTTGGCCCCAAATACTCCAATTGTTCCACCTCAACAGAGTTCACCATCTCAACATCACCAACCTTCTGTTGACCCTTTACCTTCTTTGCATAATATTTATTCCTCCATTTCTTCCTCTTCGCTTGGTAAAAGCCTTGATGCTAGTAACCAGGTGGCTACGAAGAAGAAGAAAGGGAAGAAGAAGAAGACGAAGCAAGATAAGGAAGAAGTCAACCAACCAACCGTGGTTGTAAGTGTTAGTTGTGTTGAGAAAAATTCCAACATGCATCGTAAACCCAAATACCCTTTCAGGCTTTGTAAGGGTGACCACTTCCTTATCAATTGTCCCGGTATTCCAAAGGTCTTGGAAGTATGGTCAGAAAAATCTCATCAACTTTCTGTTGATCCATCAACCAGTTATAGTCAGGTTCCTAGGAAAAAGGGTAAAGTTAGGTTTCCTTGTAAGTTATGCAAAGGGAGTCATCAAACTCACATTTTCCCTCACATGGATGAAGCCTCAAAATTATTGGAAAACGTTACTATTCCACAGCAAGAATTTCGAACTGGTTACTGTAAACTTTCTCCCAACCTACCATCAACTGACGAAGTGATTGATCTAATTTCAAGTACAATCGATCCCACTCTTCCATTGGAGAGTGAAACTCATATCACTCACATTGATGATGAATTAGTTGATCAAGTGGTCGATTCGATTTCACATTCGGTTGATCCCATTTTCCCTGTAGAGAGTGAACTTCGTACTGCTCAGGTTCTTCTTGTTACATCAGATTCTTCTACGCTAGGGGGCATTTCACTTGTTTCTACAGAACCCCCTCCAAGTACTGGGGTCTTTTCATTTGATTGATATAGACTGACAGAACCCCGTCTTCCTTCCTCCATACCTTTCCAAATCATTGTGAAGTTTGGCGATAGAGACATACACCGTACACAAGTAGATGAAGGTGCTTCTATTAGTATTTTATCCCCAACTGCTTGGAAAGCTTTGGGCTCCCCTCAGCTTGTGCCTATTACGCAGAATTTGAAAGCTTTTAACAGAACCATTAGTGAACCTTTAGGTATCCTTCTTAATTTTTATATTACTTTGGAAGGTAAAACTGTCTGTATTGATATTATGGTAGTTCTAGGTCCCTTGGATTTCAATTTACTCCTTGGGCGAGACTATGTCTATGCAATGAAAGTTGTCATATCGACACTCTTTCGCATGATGTCTTTCCCTCATAATGGAAATATTGTGACTGTAGACCAGCGTTTGTTCCCTAGTCTTGATTCGACTACCAATGATCCGACATCCCTGAATGTTCCTCATACGAAAGTGGTATCTACCCCGCCATGGGTTAATTATGTGGCAACTGCTCCCATGTTTTCAGGTACCGATGTAAGTGAGCCTCTCACTATTTGCTCATCTTCTTTTGACTTAGATCCGGTAATTGACATGGAAAACTCTATGGGATTACTTGAACGCGATGTTCTTATCCCTTTTGAGTCCCTTGAAATGCGTTTCTTCCAAGGAATTGTTCTTCCATCTGATGAAGACCTCTTGGAAGCCATGATCAAGGTGTGTCCATTGACATGTGTTTCTTCCAGTTAGAAGCCATGATCAATTGGTTTGAGGATAGTTCCTTTTACTGTGTCAACCTCATTAAAAAAATGAATCAGTGAGTCCGAGGATAGTTCCTTTTACTGTGTCAACCTCGTTAAAAAATGAATCAGTGAGTCCGAGGATAGTTCCTTTACTGTGTCAACCTCGTTAAAAATGAATCAGTTCCCACGAGGATAGTTCCTTTTACTGTGTCAACCTCATTAAAAAATGAATCAGTCAGTGCGAGGATAGTTCCTTTTACTGTGTCAACCTCGTTAAAAAATGAATCAGTGAGTGCGAGGATAGTTCCTTTTACTGTGTCAACCTCATTAAAAAATGAATCAGTGAGTGCAAGGATAGTTTCTTTTACTATGTCAACCTCTTAAAAAAATGAATCAGTGAGTCCGAGGATAGTTCCTTTTACTGTGTCAACCTCGTTAAAAAATGAATCAGTGAGTCCGAGGATATTTCCTTTTAATATTTCAAGCTCGTTAAAAAATGAATTAGTGAGTCTGAGCATAGTTCCTTTTCTTGTGTCAAGCTTGTTAAAAAATGAAACAAGATTATATGAGGACAGTTCTTTTCCTGTGTCAACCTCATTAAAAAATGAATCAGTAGGTAGATTGTAGAGGGTAGATTAATAGATTAGAAAAAAATAGTTTATGAGGATGGTTCCTTTTACTGAGTCAACCTCGTTAAAAAATGAATCAGGTATGAGGACAGTTCTTTTCCTATGTCAACCTCATTAAAAATGAATCAGTTGGTCAAAGGATAGTTCCTTTCACTGAGTCAACCTTGTTAAAAAATGAATCAGGTATGAGGACAGTTCTTTTCCTATGTCAACCTCATTAAAAAATGAATCAGTAGGTTATATAGGTAGATTGTAGAGAGTAGGTCAGAGGATAGTTTCTGTTACTGAGTCAACCTCGTTAAAAAATGAATCAGGTATGAGGACAGTTCTTTTCCTGAGTCAACCTCATTAAAAAATGAATCAGTAGGTTATGTAGGTAGATTAGAAATAAGTAGTTTCTGAGGAAAGTTCCTTTTACTGAGTCAACCTCATAAAAAAAAAATGAATCAGGTATGAGGAAAGTTCTTTTTACTGTTTCAACCTCGTTAAAAATGAATCAGTGTATCGAGAGGAAAGTTCCTTTTACTGTGTCAACCTCATTAAAAAATGAAACATTTACGAGAGGAAAGTTCCTTTTACTGTGTCAACCTCGTTAAAAAATGAAACATGTTTCCATGAGCATAGTTCTTTTCCTATGTCAAGCTCGTTAAAAAATGAAACAAATCCTCCCCTAATTGAGTCGAGTCTTTGACTAGATCTCATAAATGTTAAGTTATATCTTTAGGTTAGTTATTTCAGTTTTTGCATAATTTTCTTACAGTTTTAGGTCGGGTCTTTCATATGATCTCGTAAATGAACCTTCATTCCATCCAGCTATTAATTACCAATAGTGTACTTAGCTGAATGAAATGAAGCTGGGGGGGCATGCACTCTAGCAGTTACGCTTAGGGGGCATCAAGCATAGTTTTCTCTCTGTTTCAAGCTTGTGTAAAAATGAAACCACTCTGAAGCATAGTTTTTCTCCGTTTCAAGATTTTGTAAAAATGAAACCTATCTTGAGTCAATTTCAGTTATTTTCAAGACTCGTTAAACTCATGAAAATCCCGAGATTATTTTGATATCTTTCATTCTCATAAAACACATGAAAATGTTCAGTTCTTTCCGTCTTTTCCTGCTCGTTAATTAAATTGAAAGTCTGCCACATGAGTACATTTTTATCCCTTTTTAGAACTCATTAAAACTTATGAAAAAGTGAAAACTAAGAGTACATTTTTATCCCTTTTTTGAACTCGTTAAAATTTACAGAAAAAGTGAAACTACTGAGTATACTTTTATCACTTTTTCGGACTCTTGAAAATTACGAAAAAGCGAAACCTTGGAGTTCTCTTTTAAGCTCTTTTCAGACTCTCTAAAAATGAAAATATTGCTGAGCACTTGATTATTCGAACTCGTTAAATTAAATGAATGATCATCCTTTCAGTATAAGTTTACCCCTTTTACGGACTGAAATGGACTATTTACGAAAAAGGTATACGTTGACTAATTATGGTCAATAGAGTTCTCTCCTGCATTATTTTATCCTTTTTCAGGCTCGAGAGACTAAATTTATGAAAAAGCACACATTTGTATTTTTCTTAAGTTTTTTCCTCTGACTCCCTAAAATTGAAAAAAACCGAGTTTCTCCTATACTGGACTCGTTAAAACTTAACAGTAAAGGACCTGCTCAATTTTAAACAGGAACGAACCACTCCTTCTTAGGGTTTGAATCTTAAACTAAGTTGGACTCATCCAAAGGATGAGCTTATAAACAAGCAAATGTTATCCTCCTCAAGCTTATAAAAAATAAAGAGGTACTTGCGAGAAATGGTGGGGGAAAAGAGAAAAAAATGAACTTGTTTGCTGTATTTTGATTTTTCGAAAAACTAGTTAACCACTCTTGAACACGACACTTTTTGTTCACCTGGGTTGGGAAATCCTTTGCCTAACAGTTAATCAAACCATATTGAAAGTCTTCAGCTGGTTTCTGGGTATTAGCTTTGGGTCAATTGTCACCAAGCCATCTGCAGTGTTGTTATGTGTTCAAGAGGATAGTTCAAATAAACCATTCATCTGCAAAATATCTGTCATTCATTTTGACCATCCCTGAGTCAGTCCTTGCCAATATATTTCTTCAAAACTTGATCTATGATTTCGTGTTGTGGGCTTGCCTACGAAAGATCACTTTCTATCGACGACAACTCATTATCTAGGAAGTTGATCCAGAAATCGTGAGTACCTTGAAATCTGCATGCCTCAATGGCAGGTTTCTCGCCTTCGATGACAGGTTGCATTATTGGCCTTCGATCGAATGATTCCGTGATATGTTCAACTTCAGCTCATTCATTCAAATTTCATGGATTGTATTGAGCACTTTGAGAGCTATTGACATTACTGGTGGTTACTCTCACACCTGTTAACAATTTACATCATTGACTGGTAATCAAGTGGTTTCTACCATGTTCGACTTCGACATATTCATTCACATAGATAGAATCGTACTAGTTCAAGATGCGGAAATCAAGACCCTGGATCTAGTTTCTACCATCCAGGTTGCGAGGAATTTTGTTATCATTTATACAGTGTACTATTCATAAACATATGGCTGCATCCGTACTGTGTCTACACATGTCTATACTGTGATGTATTCAAAATAATTCCTATATCAGAACAGTTTGAATTAGTTTCTAGTTAGTTTTGATCTGAGTATGGGAATGCCTACCTCAGCGATGATATGATTACATATATACATTTTACATTGAATGTTTTTACAGGTTCCAACTGGGGTGTCCATAGGATGATCCTTGAAATGATAAAGTACTTCACTCTTCGTATATGACAGACTTCATCTTCATCTATTTCATACTTCGCACTTTAGGGGGCAAACTGTTACACTAAAAATTGTCACCTTGACATTCTACTAACTGAATGAGCTCATTAACACTCATACATACCTCCTCTGCAAGTCTTACAACCTTTACTCCTCATGTCAAGCCCTGAAACAAGAAGGAAAACCCTAAAAACCTCTGAAAGAATGGGTATGCAGGTAACATGAAGCCTGCCTGCGTTCCTGGCTTGGGTACACAGGTAATTCATGGCTTACTTGTGTTCTAGAACGCAATTTTCCTTTTCCATGCCTGCGTACCCTCCTCAAAGTAAAAAAGGTGAGAAAGTAAAGTCAAAAAACTGATTTGAGGTCAATTATAGAAGGTTCTAGATGAGAACTTTTGGGGATGAGTACGCTTTGATAAGGTGCATGTATCCCTCACCTTAAGGAACTAATCCCTTAATGTGAGGATCTTATCCCTTTGAAGGAGGATTCTATCCCTACAAAGGTGGAATCCTAACCTCCTCATATGCTCTATAAAAGGAGGCATTGGGTAGCCTCAAATGGTTAGATTTTGGAGATTGAGAATTAGAGTTCAAGGTTTATGAGTGATTGAGTTGAAGTGCTGTTGAGATTTAGACTTCCTTCTGCTGAGCTTTTGAGAGAAAAGATCACATACCTCTATGTGATCCTAGAGGAAGAGTGCAAGACTTATCAAAGTAGAGGAGACTCCTGCTTCGGACCTCGGGAAGGCCTTTCGAACATCAAGGCTAAGGTTGTAAGGTTCTTCTGTATATTTTAAGATTAATACAATCAATTTTTGTTTTTCTCCATAAATTGTCGTTCGATTGTTTAATTCAATAATTTGTCTTTTGATCATTTATTTCATAGATTCCTTGATCACTATGATAGGTATGTTTTATAATTATTTGTTATACAGGTGCTATTTAATATTTTCTTGTTTGTGATTACAGGTTGAAAAAAGACGACACTTTTTTGCGACGAAAGAACTCTTGTTGCAACGGAAGGATTATTGTTGCGACGAAAGGACTATTGTTGCGATGGAAGAACTATTGATGCGATGGAAGCTCTACAACTGCAAATAAGAATTTGGATCTAAGGTAGGATCGACACCTTCATAGAATTTATTTGTAAAACAAATATATTTATAGAAAGACAAACTTAGTTTTTCGTTTGTTGCTAGATTGTCTTCCAACACTAGGGAGATCGGTCTTATCCACAAGAACGATTTATCCGGTCAACAAAGAGACACCTAAGTTGTGAAGGAAATGTAAATCAGGAGGTGTTGTTTCTCTGCTACCAGGATGTTCACTTGTTTCAGGAGATGAAAGTGAAGACTCAGAATCTAACTGGTCTAAATCATCAAGAGACCTAGTTCTAAAGGGATTTGCTAAGTCAACTTGTGATTTTTGTAGAGCTGAAAGATTTTTGGGAACTGAATTAGCTCTCAAGGGTGATCTGAAAACAGTTAATAATTTAATCCTATGAGACTTCCTAAGAATAATTTCTGGGTTATCAACTATCTCAAGTGGATCAAGGTCAGGATAGGCTCTAGTGTGAATCTTTCTAGGAGCCACTATGCTGTGTTTTTGACCCAACTAAACAAGAAAAGTTCAACTAGATATGACAGTGTTTTGGAGGTTAACTAATCTGTGTCACAAATTCAAATCCTACAGTCCTCTGACTGAGTTTGAATGATATTATAATGATAAGGGTTCTTTCCAGTGGAGTCTTAAGGTCTGTTCAGGATTGTGGAGTCGCCAAGTGGAAGTTTTTAGCTCACAAGGAGGTAAAAGGTTTTATGGTCCACCACCATGTTTATTGAATACCAATCTGAAATATTTTTGGTGTTTTCGAAGTTATTTTTCAGTTGTGTGGTTTCTAAGAAAGTCCTAACTCTATTTCAAAACTTAGCTACGGTTATGAGACAAAGACAATCTACTCTTATGGCTAAGCCAACTGATCCTTCAAGGTTAGATAAAGTTTTATGAGAATCCTAGGGTTTACCTAGTTTGTCACTGATTCAAACAAGTTTTACCATGATTACCAGATCTTGGTAGTGCTTGAAAATGATGCTTCTTACTCACTAAACAATGTTTGTATGAAATTTTAAGGGTAACCAAAGATTCTGGGTTCGATCCCCAGCGGAGTCGCCAGAAATGTTAGATGCTGGTGGCTCAGTTGGTTAATATAGCAAATTTTCTTTAAAACAAATGTCTGATATCCTATGGTTACCTTAAAATGCAAATGATTCTGGGTTCAGTCCCCAGTGGAGTTGCCAGAAATGTTAGCACCCTGTAATTACCAAGAATGGAAAAAGTCCAACTACAGGGAGAACGTTATTTCAACCACTTTTGGGATTCTAGGATCTAGCCCTCCTGAATCCAGAGAGGGATCTCTCCAATAAGTGCAAAGATGGATTTGTCTTTGGAGTTTTGGATAATGATATTAGGCTAGTTATGAATACCAAGGGTTTGTTTTTTTTTTCGGATGGTTGAGCATGATTACTATTTGAGGTGGAAAGTTCTAAGTGCAAATAGTTTCAAAGGTGAGAAGTTGAAAGCAAATAGAACAAGATTTGGCCAGGAAGATAGATAATTGCAGGTTTTAGTCCATTGGGATATGGCGTCCTAATAGGGTTTAATTGAAATAGCAAGAGGCAAGAGTGGTCCATGGGGCAAGTCATCTATGTCTAGGGATCTCTTTGAAATTTGATTTATGGAATGAAATGATACAAAAATAAGGGGAATTAAACAGATGAAGAACAAAGAGTAGCCTAGGATTTGGTAAGTACTTTGAAACTAGCCAGCCTTTGACAAACACTTAAGAAAGACATGAAAGTAAACTAGGGTCTGGTAAGTACTTTGACTAGCCAGCCTTTGATACACTTTCAATAGAAAACATATAAAAACAGAGGGAAGCACAATTGATAACAAAGGATGGTCTAAGATCTAGTAAGTGCTTCTAAACTAGCCAGCTTTTAACACATTCCAAGGGAAACATTCGGACAGTATTTGGGGATAAAACTAGGACCAAGGCACACCATATCTTCCTTAGTTCATCTCTACTTAACATGAAATGAAAGTAACATCCAAGAACAATATTTAGCTAAAGCAATAAGACGAGGTAACACCAACATTCCTATGATTAAACTAAATTAAATCATTCCTAAATAACACAGATTGGAAGAAAACATTCAGATAAAGATTTTCAGTCAGAGAAGGGTACTGATATATAGTAGGTCCTAACTCTATGCATGTTGTTCTTTATAAGAGAAGATGAACACAGTGAAAACAGAAACAAACTAACAAGTTACAATGAGAAAAACATCACCGTCCACATAGACCAGGATCCCATAAATTAGCTTGTATTGATGCTCCAAACCAGTTACAACTTCAAGTCCGATGCTTTAGTTTAGCAATCATCTACACTTCCCAGACTAACTTACTATTAAAAGTAGAGCTCCAAGAGCCAGTGAACACCTTTTACAGATAGAAGTCTGAAGCTCAATTGCATTTCAATGTTCAGTAGCCAAATCAACCAACCCCTCTCTCATCTTCTGTAGTAGTATTTATAGAAGAATGAGGAGGTGAGATCTGATAAGAGATCTCTAAAGATAATTAATATAGACTTAATGGCTTCTCAGCCTTTGGGGGGCTGGATGAAGAATCTTACATAGGTGTCCTCTGTATTAAATAATTTACATTAAGATTTAGGCTCGGTGAGAGCTATTTTTAACTTTTGAGGCTCTGTGTAATATCAAAGTAATTCTGCTGCTATTTTTTCATTACGTTTATTTGCAGAATTAACTTCTCTGACTGCACTGAGGCAAATACCTAATCTTGATCAATAACTTCGGCCTCTGTTTGAATGCTTTAAGGCACAGGTGGCACTGTGGTAGCTGGGAGGAATCAATTTGCCTCAGATGTGGCGGTGGAGGCTTTTTGTCGGTAAAAACATATGATTTTATTTAAACTGTGTTTTAATCGGGAGGATTAGGCTTTTGATAAACCATATTAGCTATAATCCCCACATATTTGTCTTCAATCTTCTGTTCTTGTATATTTTCTTCTTCGACACTGATATTCTTTGATTTGGGCCTGATTTACTATGTCTGTTGGTGTGCAGGGATGCGTAGGGGTGATTTGGCATCAATGCCTCATGAAACACCGATGAAACGTGGAGTTTAAACCCTGAAAATGACTTTCTTTGATGAATCGAAGGCAGGAGGATCGTCACCCTCAGCCTTTGAATTTTATTCAGCATGGTGGTGTTAGAGTCGATCTGGTTATACCTCCGTCAGATATCAAAAACTCTTTTGTTGCATTTCATTTTAGGTGTCTCGTTCATACAATCAGTTGCATTCCATTAGAAGCATAGATTGTCTGACGGAAGGGTCTTGTCTCTCATTTTCCCTCATGTCATGTGTCTGCTGGCTTGTGTCTGATCATTAAATTTCATCAAAATTCATCTTTACAGTCGTTCATAGTCATGGATGGTCTTTTGGTCAGCAAAGAGTCATTTCAGTTATTAGGTCTAGGGTTTCATGAATTCAGTCTTCAAAGTGTCCAATGATGCCAACAGGCCAGAGGGAGGATCAGAATAAGTTTTCATCACAAAATTTCTTCGTTACTATGATTGATCATGACTTTTCTTCAAAACCCTATTTTGAAGAAAAATCGTCATTTTGTCTTTTGTAATAAATGCCATGTATATTTTCCAAGTTTTTCAGTTGTTAAAATCTCTAGGCGCAGCCCTGGTCACCTTTGCCGAAATTCCAACCATCTATTCCTGCAAAGCAGACAAAGATAGAAGAGATTCATCATTTAGCTAAAAATCAATGGAAACAAAAAACAGAGTTATGAGAAAAGTGCCAAAGTCTACAAAATTAGAAAGAAAGTTTGCCAAATCGAAAATCGAAGTCCATGCCATGAAAGATATTTTCACTGTTTCACAATTCATGGGCATAGAAAAATTTAGTTAGAAGCCAAGAGAAATCATGGACAAATGTGGAGGAGAAAATTCAGCATATGAAGGCCGGACTGTGGATGAGTTTGCCGGCGTGGTGCATAGAAGAGTGGTCGTGACGCACTGGGCGCGCGCGGTGCACAGGGCAGTTTCACACAGTGTAAAATTACACTGGCACAGCGCACACAGCCTGCACGGCTCACTGGGCTGACTGCGCGGGGCACAGGCCTGAAATGATAATTTTTGCTATTTGCTTCCAAATTCTCGTATTGACTCGGTTTTTTCTACTCTTGTAAGTTGTTGTGATCTCTTAGTGCCCATGAAATCGTGTTTGGTGTGATTATATGGCCGATTATGAGAATTTTATACATGAAAATATAAACCTTATCGTTTTATTAAAGCTGCTCCTTAGGGTTTCAAATTGGTGTTTTAAAAAACAAATTTGTTGCCAAATAACTCCCCACCTATGGACCCTTTCCCATCATTGTAATATCATCATTTTCAATATCCTTCCCCTATTCCCTTATACCCTAAACTACTCATATCATTGCATTCCCTTTTCCCTATCCCTAAAACTATTTCATGCCCTATCATTATCCCTTTCCTCATATCACTTATAAAATTCCCAAAAGCCCAAAAATTCAACTAGCTATCCCATTGTCTCTACATTGTCAAATCAGAAGTTTTAAAAAGGGCAAATTATCACTTGACAAAACCCCACTGTCCACACTGCCTTATCTCCACAGTCCCTTCCCTTTGGCACACATTTGGAAATTGGAGGCAAATACACCAAATTTTTGTTTCCCATCTCATACAGGTCAAACATTCACTTGACATAGAATTTCAACACCATATAGATGGACATAGATAGCTCATATGACCGAAACAATGATTCTACCATAGAACTGCATGCACCAGGAGGACACTAAACGTCGAAAAAGGGAGGATAGACTCCGAATCTTGGCCGGAGCTTCTTTGGCTGAGCATGGAACTTGATGGGGGACCTTCAGTCCAAATTTCAGCAAATTTAGAGAATATTTTGTCATTTGTGAATTTTTGGTCACAAAATAGATTTTTCCGCTCGACGCGTAGCGCCACCTTGCGCGCGCTTACGTTTGAGAGATATTCTGGAGGAAAACTCGATATTTTTGGATTTTTTATGAAAATTTATGCATGCTCAGGAATGGCCTAAGGATTTCATCAAGTTTTGGGTGGTATTAAGGGTCAAAAACACTTCAAAAATGGCCTTTATGCCACTTTTTGCACCAGCAGGAACCAGTCTTGGGAGATTTCCGTTTTGGAGGGGAAAATGACATCCAAATCCAACAGTTCCACTTGGGTTGGATAATAGACAGATAGGGATTTCCAACGAGCTATCATGAGCTCAATTTGGACTTCATGAAGTGCCTCAAAAGCAGCTCCAAAGTGGCGCGACACATTGAGTGTTTGGGCGCGGCGCATAGAGGACTTTACCTATTTTTCACCCTTTAGCTTAGAATTTCGCCCAGTTTTGACTAGTTTTACTTTTTGATGTAACTATTGATCTATCTTGATGTAATTTGATGACTATGATGTAATTTTGGCACATATTTACTTGTTATAGAGGATTCATTCACTAAAAAGTGAAAATGAAATGAATGAATCAGTTTCCTTCCATATAGCAGCAAGTTGTTTGATTGTCTAGATTTCAGTTCCTAGTTTAGAATTGGTTGAAACAGCTCCTAGAAGGATGAGCTTGACCTCTAGAGGCATGGGGAGGGGTTATAATTGTCTATATAATGTATTTTCTGAGACATTTTCAGGGTTGGACTCTTGGGAATAGTTTGGCACTTCATTGTACATACACTTCTACATTTTTGGCAAAGGAAAGACCAGGGTCTTGCAGCACTTGTTGGGATCCTTGTGGCTCTGATTTTTTATGGTGTTCTTCTCCATGTAATTATGAGTTTCATTAATGTTATATTTATGTCATTTCCCTTCTCTTTGCTTCTGAATTAAAGAAATGAGTAACTAAGGTAGAATTCATTAGTTTGCTGGTGCTCTGCCTTAAACTTTTGTTTAGTTTTATGTGTTTTCATCTGTTTGAAGAGGATCCTTGTAGCTTCTTTCCCTCTTCAGCTCCTCTGCAGTATTTTCTATCCATTCATTGATTCTAAGACATCAAAGCCATTGCTTTCCTTGCCCCAACTTGAACTCTGCAAGAATTTGGCCTCATCCCCAAGCCCAAAACTGCCTTTCCCTTTTCCAACAAAACCCCCTAAAAATCATTCCAAACTCCTTGATTAATCTACCTAGCCTAAAATTAGCACTCATTTCAGTCATCTCAAGGCTTATTAATACATTTTTCCTGAGATTGACTCGGAGAGAGTCCTCTCCTGTTCTGGTAGGGCTAGCTACCAGACTGAGCGTGGTTTGGTGTTACCCTGAATCCCGCCTTCCTTCAGCCTAAGGTGGATTTGGGCAATAACATAGTGGCGACCATACTGGGGAAGAAAATGGTTTGCTTGTTGGTGTTATTTGTTTCATAAGCTACAGACAGAGCCTGAAGTTATGCCAGGTAGCCTTCAAAACACTCTTGCTTTGCATTAGCGGAAGTAGATAAACGCTGCTTCAGTCAATCTCCGGTCTAGCTTGTGAACGTGACACTTGACTTGTAGATTGTCTTGCCCCAATACATGTATCAATTTCAGATCTGATGGTTGATGGTGGACAACGATCAGACATAAGAAGGCTGAAATCATTCACCTAGTGACTCCAACTCAATGTAGAGACTCCACTGGAGGACTAACTGTTTCTCTGCGAAAATGGAAGGATCTTACTCAAAGTTCAGGTATCCAAAGTGGAATGGTATTCAGGATCTAGTCTGCTTTCTTGCAAATTACTTCTTTTCTGTTCTTGAAGCTATCCTGAAAGTTTTTTAGAATTTTTTGTATGATAAAGGTGATCGAAATCTTCACTTGACTTATTCAAAACGTGTAAATACTGAGTTTCCCTTTGATCTTGGCCTCCTTACTTTTCCCACATCGTATGATGACTCTCTTCAGATTGATGAGCCTAAAGAAAACGAGACTGATCCCGTAGCTCTTTTATATACTCCTACACCTTGTATAGTCCCCGATAGGTATAAACCTCTTGTTTTACCTTCTGTTCTTCATGCTTTCCCTAAACAATATGACCTATATCTACCAAGATTTGACGGGGAATGTAACAATGTCAATGCCGAGCAACATGTGCAAAATTTTGAGACTTTCCTAGACCTTTTTGAAGTTGATGACGAATATGTTAGTATTAGGATTTTTGCTCTTTCTTTGCAAGGCCAAGTCAAGAGTTGGTTCAAAGCCCTGCCTGATGCGAGCATCTCAGATTTCCAGCAGTTTGTCAAATTTTTCCTCGACAGGTGGGTGATCGGACATAATCCTTTCCTTATTATAGAAGAGTATAACCCGTTGAAAAGACTGCCAGGGGAGACAATACAACAGTTTTCTGCCAGATTTAACCAAGTTTATTATTCGATGCCAGCTGATATAAGACCTTCTCCTAGATCTGCTCTCTTGCACTACCCGAGTGCCTTTGATCCGGAAATGGAGTTTCAGTTGAGAGAAAGGAATCTTGCAATAGTTGAAGATATGTAGAACAATGAAGTAAATGTAGAGGCTCATTTGCTGATCCGAAGGGCAAGGTTGAAAGAAGAAGAGATGACAAACATAGATCTGGAGAAATCGACATCTCTAGACGTAAAGCTTGACATGTTGGTAAGTGCTGTAGAAGAGATGATGCAAAATAACACCACAAGGAATGAATATAATGTTCAAGCCCATGGCTCACTGGTTGAAGAATAACAAGTTGTTGATCCAAAACATTTTGTTTCTTATCCCAATTGTCATAGTGATTGTTTTATAGATCATTTTGAAGAAGAGAGAGTTGTTGATATGACATGTATGCTTGATGATGTGTTGTATACTGATGATTTGCCTCAGTTTAATCAATATGATGATGATTATGTTCTCCAAACAGAAGCTAATCTTGCAGACAAATCAACAACTAGTTTGTGGAAGGAGGAAGTTCAGTTTCAGCAGCTTGTGTACAATGATCAACCGATACATATCAGTTATGACAATAATGAGGAAAGTGCAGCGAATTTTGAAGTAAGTGAAGGATCTTTGCCTTTTTGTTTTGATTCATTTCAATTCATCAGAGACAAATTTCATGCAATCCGAAATCAACTGCCAACAAGCCTTGATTTAGACCATCCTGAGGGCAATAAAAACTTAAATGTTCAAGACTTCTCATATTCAGATTTGCAACCCCCGAGTGCCATTGATTATCAAGTTGCAGATGAAGACATGGAAGCTGGCACATATGATCAAATGATACAAGGAGACTCCGTACCATTTTTTTTTGAATCATTCCAGTTTTTGAAGGGTAAATTGCATAGTAAGTCTTCAAATGATCCGCTTGTAGGAAATCAACAATCTCTCAGTTTTAATGTTGAGGATGAGATAGATAACGAAATTCTTGAGAAACCTGTAGCATCAAATTTGCAGCCACGAAACGAAATTGAAGGTCAGATTGCGGATGAAGGCGTGGAAGTTGAAATTCATGATTTAATGATGCAAGAGGATTCTGCACCCTTTTGTTTCAAAGCATTTCAGTTTATAAAGCAGAATCTTTGTAATATCTATAAAGAAAAATATGAACAACCAGTAGGATGTCAGACAGTTTCAATGGATACATCGCAGCAGTCTTCTCAAGTTTTTGATGATCCTATTGCTCGTGTGTTGGATGGTGTTTGTTGTACAAGTTCTTCTCCATTAGTTAACCATGTGCCAGAAAAGAATGTCAATAATAATATTATTCAAAAGTCGCCTTCATTGTCTTGTTTAAAATATTTTTCATTACAAAGCTCATGTCAAGATTTGCAGTCATATGAGGAGATTGATAAAGGAGACTTTTGTTCTGTTTGGAATCAGCAACAGAGTTTGGTTATTCACGAAATTCAGGATCCTTTTGACAGTTTGTTGCAATCACCAAAGAAAGACAGTACATATGTGAGAAAAATCTTAATATCTAGCTATGAAGATTACTTGGACCAAAGTAGTGATGTATTGATGGAAATAAATAGCTATGTTTATGAATATCCTTTCGCAGTTTTCTTGAAGTCATCCAGTCAATTCATGCTTTGCAATTTTATCAGTAGTCAACTTGATTCCAAGTTTCCATGGGAGTTTCCTTTCGATTCTTCCCTTTTCCTGTGCATCAAAAAGCATTTGGGAAGAAATAAAATAGCAGCCAGGTTGCTTACATGGTTGCATTGGTTGTTCCATTTCACTTGATCAGGTGGTGAAAAGAACAATTAGAGTAGGTCTGATGAATAAGCTCAATTATGAGCATCTTTCCAGTTTGTTAGTTATGTTTTAGTCATGTTTGGTTTTATTATGGTTTTCAGTTAGTTTGAGTTCAGTTTCAGTCAATAAAATGAGTCAAAAGTCTTGTGTCAGTTTGTCAAGTCACTAATTCCATGGCCCAATGGATGAAGGCACTATCTGCTTTCCAAAGATTTGTAGTTCTTGGCACCTCCAAGGAGCCACCATCCCCATTGGAGCCAATGTTAGAGTCGGTCTGGTTATACCTCTGTCAGAGATCAAAAACTCTTTTGTTGCATTTCATTTTAGGTGTCTCGTTCATCCAATCAGTTGCATTCCATTAGAAGCATAGATTGTCTGACGAAAGGGTCTTGTCTCTTGTTTTCCCTCATGTCATGTGTATGCTGGCTTGTGTCTGATCATTAAAGTTCATCAAAATTCATCTTTACAGTCGTTCATAGTCATGGATGGTCTTTCGGTCAGCAAAGAGTCATTTCAGTTATTAGGTCTAGGGTTTCGCGAATTCAATCTTCAAAGTGTCCAATGATGCCAGCAGGCCAGAGGGAGGAGCAGAATAATTTTTCATCACAAAATTTCTTCGTTACTATGATTGATCATGACTTTTATTCAAAACCCTGTTTTGAAGAAAAATCGTCATTTTGTCTTTTGTAATAAATGCGATGTATATTTTCCAAGTTTTTCAGTTGTTAAAATCTCTAGGCGCAGCCCTGGTCACCTTTGCCGAAATTCCAGCCATCTATTCTTGCAAAGCAGACAAAGATAGAAGAGATTCATCATTCAACCAAAAATTAATGGAAACAGAAAACATAGTTATGAGCAAAGTTCCAAAGCCTGCAAAATTAGAAAGAAAGTTTGCCAAATTGAAAATTGAAGTCCATGCCATGAAAGATATTTTCATTGTTTCACAGTTCATGGGCATAGCAAAATTCAGTTAGAAGCCAAGAGAAATCATGGACAAACGTGGAGGAGAAAATTCAGCATATGAAGGCCGGACTGTGGATGAGTTTGTCGGTGCAGCGCATAGAAGAGTGGTCGTGGCGCACTGAGCACGCGCGGCGCACAGGGCATTTTCACACATTGTAAAATTACACTGGCGCGGCGCACACAGCCTACGCGGCGCACTGGGCTAACTGCGCGGCGCACAGGCCTGAAATGATAATTTTTGCTATTTGCTTCCAAATTCTTGTATTGACTTGGTTTTTTCTGCTCGTGTAAGTTCTTGTGATCTCTTAGTGCCCATGAAATCATGTTTGGTGTGATTATATGGCCGATTATGAGAATTTTATACATGAAAATATAAACCCTATCGTTTTATTAAAGCTGCTCCTTGGCGTTTCAAATTGGTGTTTTAAAAAACAACTTTGTTTCCGAATAACTCCCCACCTAGGGACCCTTTCTCATCATTGTCAATATCCTTCCCCTATTCCCTTATACCCTAAACTACTCATATCATTGCATTCCCTTTTCCCTATCCCTAAAACTATTTCATGCCCTATCATTATCCCTTTCCTCATATCACTTATAAAATTCCCAAAAGCCCAAAAATTCAAGTAGCTGTCCCATTGTCTCTACATTGTCAAATCAGAAGTTTTAAAAAGGGCAAATTATCTCTTGACAAGACCCCACTGTCCACACTACCTTATCTCCACAGTCCCTTCCCTTTGGCACACATTTGGAAATTGGAGGCAAATACACCAAATTTTTGTTTCCCATCTCATAGAGGTCAAACATTCACTTGACATAGACTTTCAACACCATATAGATGGACACAGATAGCTCATATGACCGAAACAGTGATTCTACCGTAGAACTGCATGCACCAGGAGGACACTAAACATCGAAAAAGGGAGGATAGACTCCGAATCTTGGACGAATATTCTTTGGATGAGCATGGCACTTGATGGGGGATCTTCAGTCCAAATTTCAGAAAATTTAGAGAATATTTTTTCATTTGTGAATTTTTGGTCACAAAACAGATTTTTCCGCTCGATGCGTAGCGCCACCTTGCGCGTGCTTATGTTTGAGAGATCTTCTGGAGGAAAACTTGATATTTTTGGATTTTTTATGAAAATTTATGCATTCTCAGGAATGGCCTAAGGATTTCATCAAGTTATGGGTGGTCTTAAGGGTCAAAAACACTTCAAAAATGGCCTTTCCGCCACTTTTTGCACCAGTAGGAACCAGGCTTGGGAGATTGCAGTTTTTGAGGGGAAAATGACATCTAAATCCAAAAATTCCACTTGGGTTGAATAGAATACAGGCAGGTCTTTCCAACGAGCTATCATGAGCTCAATTTGGACTTCGGGAAGTGCCTCAAAATCATCTCCAAAGTGGTGCAACGCATTGAGTTTTTGGGCGCGGCGCGTAGAGGACTTTGCCTATTTTTCACCCTTCAGCTCAAAATTTCGCCCAGTTTTGACTGGTTTTACTTTTTGATGGAACTATTGATATATATTGATGTAATTTTATTACTATGATGTAATTGTGGCACATATTTACTTTTTCTAGAGGATTCATTCACTAAAAAGTGAAAATTAAATGAATGAATCAGTTTCCTTCCATATAGAGGCAAGTTGTTTGATTGCCTAGATTTCAGTTCCTAGTTTAGAATTGGTTGAAATAGCTCCTAGAAGGATGATCTCGACCCATAGAGGAATGGGGAGGGGTTATAATTGTCTATATAATGTATTTTCTGAGACTTTTTCAGGGTTGGACTCTTGGGAATAGTTTGGCACTTCATTGTACATACACTTCTGCATTTTTGGCAAAGGAAAGACCAGGGTCTTGCAGCACTTGTTGGGATCCTTGTGGCTCTGAGTTTTTATGGTGTTCTTGTCCATGTAATTGTGAGTTTCATTAATGTTATATGTATGCCATTTCCCTTCTCTTTTCTTTTGAATTAATCAAATGAGTAACTAAGGTAGAATTCATTAGTTTGTTGGTGCTCTGCCTTAAACTTTTGTTTAGTTTTATGTGTTTTCATCTGTTTGAAGAGGATCCTTGTAGCTTCTTGCCCTCTTAAGCTCCTCCGCAGTATTTTCTATCCATTCATTGAATCTAAGACATCAAAGCCATTGTTTTCCTTTCCCCAACTTGAACTCTGCAAGAATTTGGCCTCATCCCCAAGCCCAAAACTGCCTTTCCATTTTCCAAAAAAAACCCCTAAAAATCATTCCAAACTCCTTGATTAATATACCTAGCCTAAAATTGGCACTCATTTCAGTCATCTCAAGGCTTATTGATACATTTTTCCTGAGATTGACCCGGAGAGAGCCCTCTCCTGTTCTGGTAGGGCTAGCTACCAGAATGAGTGTGGTTTGGTGTTACCCTGAATCCCGCCTTCCTTCAGCCTAAGGTGGATTTGGGCAATAACAGGCGGAAAAAACATTTAAACCCTCCAAAATACAAAAAACATTATGAAATCCTGCATATATAGGTTTACTTCTTTGGAAGGACATGTGGGGAGAGCGTGGTCGTTGGATGGAATCATCCAACGGTCGAGATTGATTAGAAGAAGTCAAAGGGAAGGCAGAAGAAGAATTTAAATTGGGACCATTGATTGCGCAAAGATCGACCGTTGGGAGTGGAGGTGAATAAATAATGTGAAGGGGTCACATTATTCGGAAAAATAAAATAAAAAGAGGAGACAAAGCTTTAAAACCTTTTTTTTGGCGAAAAATGGTGGAAAAATGAGTGGGGAATTTAGGATGAACGGGGGCCATCGGATGAGATCGACCCACACGATCAACAGTGGAGATCGGGTACCAAAACCTTAGAAACATGCTCGGATTTCAAAAAATGGCTAATAAAATCATGCTGTATAAAGTTCCCGGGTCCAAATTGGATGACTGTACGAGTTCGAACGAAGCCCCGCCCCAATCTGTTGATGCCGCGTGGATGCTAACTGGGTATTCAAGGCCACTGGTTCTACGGGACTGCTGTTGTGGCTATGGGGACCAGGGAAACTATATTTGGGCCATCAATCTGCAGATCAAATTGAAGACGGAGATGCTTTTAATACCACACCATACCTTAGTCTATCTGTCGGGCTTCTTCAGAGCGCAATCACCGTCCGATGAGCGGCCTCAGATCGGATGGCGCGCATTGATATCATGTTCACTCCACATCCGATCTTTAACGCTCAGGGAAAATGGTATCGCCATACTACCCGAGGCCACATGTCAGCCGGCGGCGTTGATCGCTGCCGATCGGAGAAAAACTGCTTTCCTCTCAAAAGCGATGCGATGAAAATCGCTTTCGGCCCTTCTTTTAATATAATGAAAAATAATTATATGGGCGCGTTAGACCAGAACTTTTGGTAAGTGGTTTTATATATTGTTTTGGCGCCCGATTGCGGGCACCAGGGTTATATGGAATAACAATATGATCGGAGGTTTACGTATGAAGGGCCAATCACAATCAGAGCTTTTAACATGGCAAAAGATTTGCAACCTAGGCTCTTTGCGATGCGATAAGCACTTAAAGGCTTAGCGCGTGGTTCCAGCACCAGGGCATATGGAGGAGAACGGTTAAAGACTTAGCCCAAGAGGGCTTAAGTCTATAATATAAAAAGGTGATTTTTATGCAATTTTGATGTTTTTAATGGATGTTGGGGGGTTTTGACAAGGCAAAGAAAGGGTCTTAAACCTTATCAAAGGGGTTTCGATGGAGGAAAAGGGGGGAAATATGAAAATGAAAGATTTCATGGAGGATGAAGGCATTAAAATGAGGTTAGATTAGAAAGAGGAAAGGAAAGGGGAAGGGAGTTTGCAGCAGTATTTTGTCTTGAAAATCAGTAGGATTTCAAAGTGTAAATGGGCACAACAGTGAAGATTTGGACAGAGGCATGAGGCCTTCAAGAGTCTTCAAGAGCCAACACTTTTTGTAATAAAATTTGTTCCTTGAAGGCTCGAAAAATCATTTAGCCACCTTTTGGTATAACAAATTTCACAGGTGGCTAACAGGACAAGTGTTCCGATCCAAGTTATTTGTTCATTGGGATCATATGCTACTGTATATAGATGACTATCCCTATAGTGGGATGAGTTATTGTGGGGACTCGGATTTGCCACTGCCACCTGGTCGAATATGGGGGCTCGATGGTAAGTGACAAATTGCCAATCTTTTATGTGCATGTAAAGTTCTAGAATATTGTATGTGGTACTGATTCTTTCACTTTTTGTACGCATATACAGCATCGGTAAAACCGGCCAGGTATATGGGACGACCTGCAGTGTCAAGGACCGCAGGACCTAGTGGACCGAGGGCGCAGCAAAATGAGGATGCAACAGCCCTGCTGGAGGACATCCATCATAGATGTGAGAGGCTTCTGACCAGTGTTTCAGAACGCAGCTGGCAAGTCTTAGATGAACAGTACATAGAGCCATTTATTGGTCTACCCTCTGAGTGGCAAGGGGTCATGCGGTGCATGGCGATGGCTAGATAGGGTATGCGTGATCTATGAGCTGCGAGAGCAAAGCCATTGGCTCGGGATCCTCCAGATAGTGTGTTAGCCTCTCTCACAAAAACAATAATAAATCCAAACATAAATTGATCACAGACTATCTTAAGACAAAAGCTCTCATCTATTTAAATTGTAATACTAAATTCTTTTAATAAGAGAGAATGATGAGAATACCATGAGGCTGAAGCCTCTTTTCCACTATTGTTTTTTATGGTTTTTTATCTATGTTTTCTGTAATTTGTTTATGATTTAATTCATTTTCTACATGTGGTATCAGAGCTGCTGTGAGATTAGGTCGGGTGCTCGATTTTGTTGAGTGATCCCCTGTTAGTATTGTGGAGTGTTGTAGTTGCCTTGTGGTCACACACTGGAGCAAAGGTCCTAGGCCTCTAAACATTGAATTAGAACCAGCATCACATGACCCTGAAGACTGTTGCAAGAGCCAAAGAGTATAGGACGTGGTGTGGTTAGGAGTCTAGTCGCTCACTTCAGATTTCTGCATTTTTTCTTTTGAGGGAAACAATTTTGTTCGCTGTGATTTGGCATGTGGTTGTTCAAGCTATGAACAGGGATCAAAGGTTTATTGAAGGTATTACCACTTTAGGTTTTAGATCAAATGCAATTGTTGAAGAGTGTTGAAGCACATATGGCATTGAACAGACTGTGGTGTTGCCACTATAGCATTGAAGCCGACTGTTAAAGGTCGAAATTCCACACGCAGAATAGCTTTACGAAGAATGTCGGGTAATTAATACATTAAAAATGGTATATGCAGTCATTTATGTGCGTTAGTTTCCCACTTAGAGCTATGCATTCGTTTTTGCTATAATTATATATCATTCCAACCACATTTCAAATTGTATTGATTATATATATTATCGGCTGCGTTGTGGATTTATAATCGTGCTAGATTATGGGAAGTGAATTCAATATTAAGATTTGCGTTCAGTGTTTGGTTCTACAACTGAATCCATGTTTGCAAAGTCACATGTTGACATAATCAGATATGTAACCATGATCTGTAGTTGTTGAATGTAGCTCACATAAAATTAAAACTGTAATTTCTTCCATCCTGTTTTGAATCTCGTTCAATTTATCTAACATAGACTCTTCTTATTAATAAGCCCTCTCAACCTCCATTATGGCACGGTCCCTTTCAGAAAATGCAGTAGCTACTTGACTTTGGAAGAATTTTAATTTGTTGCTTCGCCTCGTAATTCTTCTCAAGTTCTGATTTGTGCAAATCGGTAAGCTGCCTTTTGATACGATAAAATTTTGAAAACTCCTCTTGAAGATTGTTATTGTTTTGCATAGAAGCAACTAGTTTCTATTTTGATGTTTCGATCTCCTGCTCCAAACTAGCAATCCTCTGGGCTTGTATTCATATAATGACACCAACATAGCCAAATCCTGATTGTTGCATGCACAATTGTTCAATATCTCTTTGTAGCTCCCCACGTTCATGCTCAAGCTGCTCAATACGAGACATCAATGATGCAATGTTTGTATTACTCTCTCCCATGTTTGCGAAAATATCAATCTGTTGGCATATGTTGTCCTTGATGGAAACCTACTTGATGAAGTTGATGGTAACCTACTTGATGAAATAATATTGTTGGCAATATGATGCAGAGTGTTGTCCTTGATGGCAACCTACTTGATAAAGTTGATGACAACCTAGTTGATGAGTTAAAGGGGAGATTGTTGGCAATGTGATACAATGTGTTGACTTTAATGGAACCTGCTTAATGAAGTTGTTCTTGATGGAAAATGACTTGATGAATTGTTAATAATGTAAATCTGATGTATCTACAGATCAGTTCAGAAGTAGCAGAAGAAAGGAATTCAGAAAGTGCCAGAATAATGATAAATAAGTTAGGCTACAAAGCATACGTGGGTTTGTTAAGGTGAAGTAGTGTATGCACGCGGAAAATTACGTGCCAAGTCATGTATGCCAATTTGCGCTCTATTTTTATAAAACCAGGGGGCATTACCATGGTATTGACCCATTGTATTGAGCGCTAGATTATATATTTGATCCCATCCAAGAATACCATCGGAAGTGGTGTGGTTTTGACTCATGGTATTGACAAAGGCTAATTCTATTTAAGGAGAAGGAAATCATAGTGCAAGGGTGTGCAAGTGTCTGGGCTTTAATGAATACTTCACTCTGAAGTATATCTGCATGGTTGAACTCTGTTCTTAATTGATCTGAATCTATGATGCACCTATGAATGTGATGAAGGTTCAAGATCTCTAGATCTAGAAATGATGAATCTCTAGGATGATCTGAAAAGAAGTGATGAATACTTGGTGCAAATCTAATGAAGAAATTGAAAAATCTGGGTAAGTTCATAGATCTAATCTGTTCTGCAAAGTTTATATTTTATAGATCTATACACAGGTTCGTTTCATGAAAAGTGCGTGTATACGCGGAACTGATGAAATAAAAGCGCGTATGGGAAGTTAG
This sequence comes from Pinus albicaulis, assembly GCA_034641835.2. Classification (NCBI taxonomy): domain Eukaryota; kingdom Viridiplantae; phylum Streptophyta; class Pinopsida; order Pinales; family Pinaceae; genus Pinus; species Pinus albicaulis. The sequence continues at coordinate 226,285,465 of CM076575.1, forward strand.
GGTTTTATGAGAAATGCATAGATGTATAAGCGGGTTCGTTTCATGAAAAGCGCGTGTATACGCGGGTCTGATTAAATAAAAGTGCGTATGGTATCTGAACTAATGATTTCTCAAGGTTGAATGTGTTTCTGCATATCTATTCTGAAGTCTGGGTTATCTCTGATATTCTGGTTACAGTGGTTTCACTGTTCTGATTGAAGCATTGGGCGAAGTATATTTGTTGGTAAGTGAAGGGTTGTGTTGAAGCTGTTTGATCCAGTTTGAAAATTGATGAAACGTGGTCTGCAGTGGTGCTAAGGGTCAAAGCCTTCAGTGAGGGGGTAGTAGCTCCCTTCCAGTGGTAGCTGGTAAACGAGAGCAGGGGGTAATAGCTCCCTTCCAGGAGAGGCTGGTAAACGAGAGCAAGGGGTTGTAGCTCCCTTCCAGGAGAGGCTGGTAAACGAGAGAAGGTTGTAGCCTTCTGCAGGTGGGTGCCTGTGTGCTGGTATGAGTCTGCACCAGTACATGATTGTAAGAAGTTTTCTTTATATAATAAACATTGAAGGCTGAGACGACGGCAGTGGTGGTTTTCTCCCAAATTGGGTTTCCACCTTAAATCCTGGTGTTCATGTGTGTTGCTTATGTGTGGTGATTTATTCTGTTCTTACTGCACCTGTTTACTACTTACTAAACATTTGATGAATGAATGATGCAATGATCTAAGTTAAGAATTAAATGCATATTTAGATCTCTGAGCATACACGAGTTTACTTAAGGTGATCCGCATGTATACGCGAGTTGTGTTCATTAAAGTAGCGTATGGGTTTAAAAGCTAGAAAAAGTTAAAAAAAAATTCAGTCAGCACTAAATACTGATTCACCCCCCCCTCTCAGTATTTTTTCCAACAATTGGTATTAGAGCAGGTTCTTCTGAAAAGCTTAGCCGCTAGAAGGAAGATCAAGCAAGATGAGCAATCAAGATGGAACAGCATCTATCAAGCCTCCGCTCTTTAATGGAAGAAATTTAATATTTTGGAAAAAAAGGATGAGATCCTATCTTCAGTCTATGGGAACAGATGTATGGGCCATTGTTCAACAAGGATATCAATATCCAACTACAATACCAACAGATCCGACTAAAAAGAACAATTATGAATCAAATGCAAAGGTGGTCAATGCTATAACGGGAAGTCTGACTGAATCTGAATTTCTCAAAGTTATGCAGCTAAATATAGCAAAGGAAATGTGGGACAAAATCATTATAAGTTATGAAGGTGATGCAAAGGTAAAAAGTGCAAAACTCCAAACTCTCATAATTGAATATGAAAATTTAAAGATGCATAGTGATGAGAGTATTGCCAGTTTCCTTTTACGTGTTGATGATTTTGTAAATCGTATGAGAAATCTTGGAGAAACAATAAACAAATCTACTTTGGTTGAGAAAAATTTAAGATCGCTAACAGCAAAATTTGAGTCAAAAGTTTCTGCTCTTGAAGAAAAACAGGATCTTCAAAATATTACTGTGGTACAACTTCATGGCATACTAACCTCATATGAAATGAGAAGAGGAGGACCATCTGAAGTCAAAGAGGCTATCTTCAGAGCTTCTACTAAAGGGAAAGAAGTACAAGAAGCAGAAGGATTAGGATATATCTCAAAAGAATATGAGGCAAATTTTGTAAAGAAACTTCAACTTACAGCAGATGCCCAGAGGTAAGCTCTTTCTGTCACTAAGTGAAGAACTGGCTGTATTAGCTAAGAACTTTAACAAAGAAACACCTGCAAAAGGGAAGGTGAAGAAAAGAAGAAACAAGAATGAAGCCATCAAAAAGTTACTATACTCATGAAGACAGTGATGGGTTATCTGATAGTGAGGAAGAATGCGAACAAGATATTAGACTTCTCATGGAATTTGAATCTAGAGAAGAAAAGGATACTTTTGTGGATGTTCTAGAGGACAATGATTTTCTTAAAGAAAAAAATCAACTCAAAATACGCTTAGAAGAAAGTAAAATACTCTTAGAAGAAAGGAAAATAACCATAGAAACTCTGGAAAAGCAGTTTGAAGAAGCGAAGAAGCACAATGAGAATTAGAATGTGAAGTGGTAAGTCTAAGAAAAGAATTTGAGAAAGTAAAGACTCTGAATCTTAGATTTGCTAAAGGATCTGAAACCCTAGATGAGATTATCAAGGTACAACGTTCTCCTCTTATAAAGACAGGTCTTGGATATAACGAGAAGTCTTCCTTGCAAAGCTTCAAAGAGATCAAATTATCTAAAAGCAGCTACAGCTGGTTTACAAAATTCTGCCACTCAGCAAGGGAATAAAGAATCGTTGCAGGTAAAGCATGATCATCTCAATTCAAAGAACACTAATAGGAATATCTCTCAAAGAAACACCAATCAACAAGTAAATCCAAGTAGAAGATTTCATGATAGCAGAAATTTCTTCTTCAATGGACAATGTTTCTCATGTCACAATTTTGGTCATAAAGCAGCTCAATATGTTGCATATAAAACTATCATGACTAGATAAGAAAGAAAGAAAAGGATTGAATTTGAGAAGAATACCTATAACAAATTTTCTCCTCTTCTAAATGAAGTTGAATGTGCTTATTGCAATAAATTTGGGCATGAGAACTGGACAGACAGCAAATCAGCTAAAGAGTATTTTTCTCTCAAACCAAAGAAGAAAGAAGGAATTACAAAGAAAATTGTGGGCAAGGAAGCAAGTTATTCACATATAAAGAAAACCAATGGCAAGCATTGATAGTTGATGCTCAAGACACTTTGACAGACAAAACAAACTTCTTGCATATAGTGCTCTCTAAAGAAAAGAAAGTTACATCTGGAAATGATATCTTCAACAAATTGAAGGAAAAGGGTCCATGTTTCTAAAAAAGGTGAAGGCCATGATGTCATGTATGTCTATGGTTTATTGCACAACTCGATAAGGAAGCAAATGGTGATCAAGGATCCTGGGTTGTCTTTAGTTCAAAACAATGTGTGGTTCGTGATCTTGATACAGGTAAAAAAATTATAAAAGAAAAAAGAACTCCAAGCAACCTGTATGTATTGAAGAACTGCAAAGAAAAATGTTACTTGAGTAAATCTTCAACCCGCTGTAAGTGCTAGATGGTTGGGGCATTCAAGATCTTCAATCAACAATCACACTAATGTCTGTAGTCTTCCACACATCGTACCAAAGTATCATATGCAAATCTTGCCAATTCGGCAAGCAGATCAGAGTGAAATTTAATGCCAAGGAAGGATCATCAAGTAGGCCTCTTGAACTCATTCATACTGACATATGTGGACCTATGAGGAAAAATTCACCTCGTGGTGAACAATACTATATCTTATTTATTGATGATTTCTCTAGAATGTGTTGGATTGGGTTGCTTAAACACAAAGACGAAGCATTTGAGAAATTTTTAAAGACTTTCATACTTCCATAAAAATGAATGATGAGAAACTAAATGTCTTTGTCTACTGAGGAGTGAGAACATAAGTACATGACCTTTAATTTGTGAACATGCATAAGCAAAAAGATGTGCTTCTTCATAGCTGCACTCCACAACAAAATGGAAGGCACAGCAGAAGGAGGAATAGAACAATTCAACAAATGAAGCAGATATGCTTGATAAGAAGAATAACCCATGTATTTTAGTAAGTGAAGACACACAATGGTAAATATTTCAAATAAGGCACATGTGTTCACATGTAAAGAGAGAAATCATATGAACTCTTGTATACATCAAAGCATTTTAGAGTTTTTGGAAGTAAAGGCTATCAAATAATGTCGATGAAAAACCTGGGAAAGTTTAACCCAGAGCAGAAGGAATACTTCTTGCTACTTCCTTCAATGAAAGAGAGCTACAACAAGCACAACAAGCATAATAAAACATCAAGATTGTTGAATGTATTGATGTTGTCATTGATGAGTCTCCTGCAGCCCCAAAAGAAGAAAAACAAACAACAAATGAAGATGATGGTGACATATGTCCTTCTACATCAAATAGCAATGATATAAACAGTGAACCCAATGAAGAACCTGAAGATGATTTATCTGAAAAAGCTCCATCCAGATATGTTCAAAAGAATCATCCAGAATCTCAAATTTTGGGAGGTAAGGCATCAGGTGTACAAACAAGAAGGACTCTTGTGGGATCTTCTAGCTATCTGGAATTTCTATCCACTATTGTCTCAATACAATGGTCAATCATTAGCAAAGATGGGCTGTTAAGTCCAAGGCTTTCATGAATGAAGAGCTTCATCAAATTTAAAAATAAATTACACTTGGGACTGAGGTGCCAAGCAATCTCATAACAAAAAATGTCATTGGAAATCAAAATGGATATTCAAAAACAAAAGTTAAATGAGAATGTATGCTGAAGAAATGTAAAGCTCAGACTGCTTGCAAGTGGGGTATACTTCAATAAACAAGAAGGTATAGACTTTAAAGAAAAATTTTGGCTCCCTGAGCTCAGACTTATTTACAAGAATGTTTTTGGTTTTCAAAGTTGTCAAATTAAAGTTGATCAAATGGATGTTAAATCCCATTTCTCAATGATCTGAAGAAGCGTTTGGCAGCAGACAAACTGGGCATGTAGTCTCATTTGAAATGATGAAAATCTTGTTTGTAGACTTAAAAAGGCTTTATATGGTCTCAAACAAGCTCCAAGGGCATGGTATTATCGTCTTGACAAATATCTTCATCAACAAGGATTTTCAAAGGGATTTGCTGATAGCAACTTGTACACAAAAATTGAAAATGAAAAGCTATTGATTGTGGTTGTATATGTTGATGATATCATTTTTGGAAGTAATGAAGAATCTATGAGTCAGAAATTTGCTTCTGTTATGCAGCAATAATTTGAAATGTCTTTACTTGGGGAACTAACATTCTTTCTTGGCTTACAAGTGCATCAAACTACAGATGGCATATTCTTATCACAGGCAAAATACCTTAAGCAAATTCTGAAGAATTATGGCATGGAAGAGTGCAAACCTGTAAGTACACCAATGATAACTGAATGTAATCTCAATTCTCATTATGATTCTCCCACGGTGAATCAACTAGAATACAGATCTATGATAGGAAGTCTACTTTATCTCACTGGGACTAGACCGGACATTATGCATGCAGTAGGGATTGTTGGACGATTCCAAGCTAATCCAAAAGAGTCTCACCTTCAGGCTGTCAAAAGAATATTCAAATATCTACAAGGAACTCAAGACTTTGGACTATGGTATCCAAAGAATGCCAATCTTACTCTTCATGCTTACACTGATGCAGATTGGGCTGGAAATGTTGATGATCGGAAAAGCACTAGTGGTGGTGCATTCTATATGGGGCCCCGGTTAGTATCCTGGTTCAGCAAGAAGAAAAACTCTATTGCCTTATCTACAACAGAAGAAAAATATGTGGCTGCCGCATCATGTTGCACTCAACTTCTTTGGATGATGCAAACCTTACAAGACTTTCAAATCAAATGTTCACCTCCTGTCTCCATTATGTGTGATAATACAAGTTCCATCAGTATCTCAAAGAATCCTGTTATGCACTCCAAGACCAAGCACATCCCCATCAAGTATCACTTCTTACGTGAACAAGTGCTTGAACAAAAGGTGAAGTTGGAGTATGTTCCCTCCAAAGAACAAGTTGCTGATATACTGACCAAACCTCTGCCTAGGGAAGCATTCGAATATCTCAGACAAAAGCTGGGAGTAGTCTCTGCCATGTAGAAAATCAGAACTACTTAAATTCAGAAGATTAAATTGGATACGCGGGTTTCCTGAAAGACAGTCGCGTATATATGCGAGTTTATAAAAAGAAAACCGCGTATGGTTAGTTGCTGACAAATTTTACTTGGGGTCAACATTCTTCAGCACAGCTGCAGTGCTGTTTGGTATCTCTGATGTTGTATGGTATCTCTGATGATGTTTCAAATCTTATATTTCTGTTTCATTCTCTGATTTTGGGTAAAGATGCCTTGATGATTGGCTGTTAAAAGTTCTCAGGTAGCACAAGCTAAGGAGGAGTTTTGGTCATATGAAAAGGATGCATTGGATGCACAATTTTAGGGGGAGCATTAGCCTTGCTGAATGTAATGCATTGTTGGCATTATGATGATTCTGAATTTTGATCTCTCTTGAGGTCTTTTTGATATTGGTTATAAAAAAATTCATATGTTTAATTTGATGAAAAGGATGTGACCTATGATGTAAATTGTAATATTCAGTCATGTAAAGGACTTGTTCAAATTTGTAAACCCACTTGGTTGGGTAGTTGAGTCAAAATGTGTAAATCCACTTGGTTGGATCTTTGCTGTAAGTATGAGTCCTTAGTGATAGGAAAGGTCATAGAGTCATGTACTTCATTGAATAATATGTTTGAAGATTCAGCATGAACTCAGGGGGAGAAAGGTAACTTCAGTGCACATCAGATCTACAGAGCTCTTCTTTCTACATGAGGAGAAAAACCTTGTTGTGGTTTTCATCCGCCCTTTTCCCTTGATGTCAAAGGGGGAGAGTAACATGGTGTTTGAATAAGGGGAGAGCATCATGGTGTTTTCATAATGGTTATATTCAATGTATCTATCTGTTGTGATGATCAAACACCCTCATGGTTGCCATCAAGTCCAAAGGGGGAGATTGTTGGCATATGTTGTCCTTGATGGCAACCTACTTGATGAAGTTGATGGTAACCTACTTGATGAAATAATATTGTTGGAAATATGATGCAAAGTGTTGTCCTTCATGGCAACCTACTTGATAAAGTTGATGACAACCTACTTGATGAGTTAAAGGGGAGATTGTTGGCAATGTGATATAATGTGTTGACTTTGATGGAACCTACTTAATGAAGTTGTTCTTGATGGAAACTGAATTGATGAGTTGTTAATAATGTAAATCTGATGTATCTACAGATCAATTCAGAAGTAGCAGAAGAAAGGACTTCAGAAAGTGCCAGAATAATGATAAATAAGTTATGCTACAAAGTATATGCGGGTTTGTTAAGGTGAAGTAGTGTATGCACGCGGAAAAGTACGTGCCAAGTCGCGTATGCCAATTTGCGCTCTATTTTTATAAAACCAAGGGGCATTACCATGGTATTGAACCATTGTATTGAGTGTTGGATTATCTATTTGATCCCGTCCAGGAATACCATCGGAAGTGGTGTGGTTTTGACTCATGGTATTGACAAAGGCTAATTCTATTTAAGGAGAAGGAAATCATAGTGCAAGGGTGTGCAAGTGTCTGGGTTTTAATGAATACTTCACTCTGAAGTATATCTGCATGGTTGAACTCTGTTCTTAATTGATCTGAATCTATGATGCACCTATGAATATGATGAAGGTTCAAGATCTCTAGATCTAGAAATGATGAATCTCTAGGATGATCTGAAAAGAAGTGATGAAGACCTGGCACAAATCTGATAAAGAAATTGAAAAATCTGGGTAAGTTCATAGATCTGATCTGTTTTGCAAAGTTTATCTTTTATAGATCTATACGCAGGTTCGTTTCATGAAAAGCACGTGTATACGCGGAACTGATGAAATAAAAGCACGTATGGGAAGTTAGGGTTTTCTAAGAAATGCACATATGTATACGCGGGTTCGTTTCATGAAAATCACGTGTATACGCGGGTCTGATTAAATAAAAGCGCGTATGGTATCTGAACTAATGATTGCTCAAGGTTGAATGTGTTTTTGCATATAGATTTTGAAGTCTGGGTTATCTCTGATATTCTGGTTACAGTGGTTTCACTATTCTGTTTCGAAGCATTGGGTGAAGTATATTTGTTGATAAGTGAGGGGTTGTGTTGAAGCTGTTTGATCTAGTTTGAAAATTGATGAAACGTGGTCTGCAGTGGTGCTGAGGGTCGAAGCCTTCAGTGAGGGGGTAGTAGCTCCCTTCCAGTGGTAGCTGGTAAAGGAGAGCAGGGGTAGTATCTCCCTTCTAGGAGAGGCTGGTAAATGAGAGCAAGGGGTTGTAGCTCCCTTCCAGGAGAGGCTGGTAAACGAGAAAAGGTTGTAGCCTTCTACAGGTGGGTGCCTGCGTGCTGGTATGAGTCTGTGCCAGTACATGATTGTAAGAATTTTTCTTTATATAATAAATATTGAAGGCTGAGATGACGGAAGCGGTGGTTTTCTCCCGAATTGGGTTTCCACCTTAAATCCTGGTGTTCATGTGTGTTGCTTATGTGTGGTGATTTATTCTGTTCTTACTGCACCTATTTACTGCTTACTAAACATCTGATGAATGAATGATGCAATGATCTAAGTTAAGAATTAAATGCGTATTTATATCTCTAAGCATACACGAGTTTACTTAAGGTGATCTGCATGTATATGCTACTTCACCTTAACAAACTTGCGTATGCTTTGTAGCATAACTTATTTATCATTATTCTGGCACTTTCTGAATTCCTTTCTTCTGCTACTTCTGAATTGATCTGTAGATACATCAGATTTACATTATTAACAACTCATCAAGTCAGTTTCCATCAAGAAAAAATTCATTAAGCAGATTCCATAAAAGTCAACACATTGTATCACATAGCCAACAATCTCCCCTTTAACTCATCAAGTAGGTTGTCATCAACTTTATCAAGTAGGTTTCCATCAAGCCAGTTGATATCAACATCAAGTGAGCGTGGCTATTCATTCAAGTAAGCATGAAGCCATCAAGTCAGTCAAGTGAGCATTCAAGCAAATGCGATCATCATCAAGCGAGCATGAATTCCAGAGTTTAAGCAAGAAAGTTTTGCAACTCTAGCAATTGCAATCAACAACAAATCAAGTGAGCGTGCCATTCAAGCCACATTCAAGCGAGCCTATCATTCAAGCGAGCCTGTCATTCAAGTGAAATAGTTCAAAGTACGACATCTACAAAAAGAGAGCCTGATTTCAAGAGCGCAAGTTAAAATGGCGCAACATATTCAGTTTTTAAACATTCTTCATAGTTTGATCATCTCCAGTGATGAAGACATGGTGCACATCAGCAAAGAAACTCTTGTTGATATTTCACGGCATCTACAACAAACACATGAAACTATTGAGTTTCTTCAACTCGAATCGCAACTTCAAAGGAATGAATTGCAAGAAAAGAGTGATACTTTCAAGTCTTTGAACCATCCAGATGATAAGTCATTCATCCAAACAGCTTCAAGTGTTGAATTTGTTCCAATTCCAATTTCTTCCAAGACCATCATCAAGCCTTGGGAAGAAATTCAAAATAACAAGAATTGACAAGGCTTAGGATATGTCAATGATAATACCAACTTACATATCCCGGATTAGTCCAAGCCAATTAAGTTCGTCAGTGAAGGATTTCTTAGACACCTCACCTCAGCAAGTTCTGAGAAAGTTGCCGACAACCAGCCATGCATGCAACACAAAGTTGCAGAAAAACAGAATTGCATGCAACCTGAAGTTGAAGTCCAACCGAAATGTTCTCATTGTCAAAGAACCAGTCATATGGATGATCAGTGTTTTGATCTCCATCCTTGTCACCATTGTGGCAAGCCCAATCATTCCTTAGAAAAATGTCGCAACCAAAAAAAATCAACCAGATTGAAGATACATTATGAATGGATCGACCGTTGGAAATGGTCATCCACAGTCAAAATATTATCTCAGTTCTACAATCGCATACAATCACACATAGTGCAACCAACAATGAAAAGATGATGGTACTCTCATGCAGTTGAACGAGGGAGTACACCAATTTAAAACTCCTACATCTAAAGGGGGGGAGTTCATGAATACTTTCCAAGAGAAGTGTCTCTCCTTTCAGTTTCCAAAGGGGGGAAAATGTCAATGAAATTGACAGTGGTTGTCAAACTGAAAGTCTCGACAAAACCAACAAATGCAGCCAGTGAGCATCAAAAAAATTTCAAGTGGGAATTAACCAATTTTCCAGTGGGCATCAAAAAATTTTCCAGTGGGTAGTCGACAACAAAGATGCAGTGAACAGTTTTCAGCACAGCAAAAGCAACAGTGAGTTGTTTTTGACATCATCAGCCAGTGGGCTTTTAACAAATTTTGTCAGTGGACAAAGGATTCTGATTTCATGCAAAGGACAGATGGATCCTTTTTCAACTTGGCACTTGATGGAGTTTTCAAGCGAAATTCAGAGATGAATCAGACATACAACTGACTCATGGTCTCTTCAGATTGCAGTTTTTCAACATCCATCTTTGGTGGTTTTTTCAGGCAATGTTTTTGAGGATGAACATGAGAACTTGGAAGATGGTTCCACGTTCTTATTTTGGATTTATCATTTAAGGGGGGAATGCTAGCCTCTCTCACAAAAACAATAATAAATCCAAACATAAATTAATTAATTAAATATTCCAAGTTAGGAATATGTGCCTAACTCTTGGGTTGTTCCTCAAATATTGGAGTTTGTTTAGTAACTCCTATCTTGGTGGGTTTTTGGTGAAAAATTATCTCAACCAAAGGAGTCTTAGATAGAATAGACTATATTAATACATTTTCTCTCATCTATTTAAATTGTAATACTAAATTCTTTTAATAAGAGAGAATGATGAGAATACCATGAGGCTGAAACCTCTTTTCTGCCATTGTTTTGTCTGGTTTTGTATTTGTGTTTTCTGTAATTTGTTTTTGAGTTAATCTCTTTTTCTACATAGTTATCAGTGTGTAGGGGCAGGTGGTGCCCCCAGTTTTGAGTTTTGTAACATGCTATGGGCATGTCATATGTATCAGAATGGATGGACTCTAAAACATTTTATACGACTCATATTATGGATATGCATCGTTTTGATATTTTTATGTTATTTTCTGGTGTTAAATGCGTGTGATAAATGCCAATCTATAATATGGTTTGCAATTCTATCTACATAGTGATTTTTTTCTCTAGGTACATGAATGAATGTAATGATTTCAAATTAACGCAACAAAAGCTTCACTCGTAAATATCTTTTAAAAAGGATAGGATTATGCACATGATAGACACCATTCAATTGCACGACAAGAAGAAGGGAATATAAATGAACATGAAGGTCGAGGATGCGATGTGAAAGGGCGTCATCTAATAAACCTCGCACTGCATCATATTTGGCCTAATTATTGGTAGCAGTACCAATGCATACAAAGTTCGAGAGAACAAGCGAATGCAAGGGGGTAAAAATGGCCCAACCTGCTGAGTCTAGATTCTAGGAGTAATGACTTGCGCCATTGGTGAAACCGATATAAGGTGTGGATAGGAGTTCCATTTGAAAGGTGCCACAAGAAAATAAATGGGAGGATGATGAAAGAAAATGCGCAACTTTGAAGCAAAGTAGAAATTAGTGAACTTCTAACGGGAGAAAATGTGCAGTTAGGATATGTCTAATACTCATGCGGATGGAGAGCAGCCCAATACAATTGCATCATACAAACATTCGATGAGCTGGGATCTAAGACAAGGGGAGGAAGACCAGAGAATGTACCAAGCAATGAGGAATATTTGTAGACTCTAGGTAAGACACTGGTCAAAGGATCGACGGTTTGCTTGTTGGCCACCGAAGAGATAGTGGACTCAGGGGAGGTCTGAGGCTTCGGTTTGTAATATGTCAACTGGTCAATGGTAACTATATTTCTGTTATGATCGAAGGACATCTTGCAGTGGACCACAGAAGGGACAACAGACATTGCATAAGTGTAGCTACGACCCAATAGAATTTTGTAATCTAAGGGGGCATATATGACTTCTACGTCAATGCAAATAGTCTTGCTCGCAAGAGTAATAGGGAAATTGCAGAATAAGCCAATAGGCTGGGAGGCATGGCCATCCCACGCTCAGAGAGTGATCATGGAAGGAGCCAACTCAGCTGATCCGAGTTTCTTCCAAACCAAAGCAGACATCACAGAGGTGGATGCCCCCTCATCAATAATGCACCGGGAAATGTTGGCATTCCAGATCTTGACTGGGATTTGGAAGGAGACGGAAGTAGGGAGAGGAGGATGTTCTAACCGGTCAACATCAAATACAATCAATAGATCGTTGGAAGGATCTACAGTTCCCATGGAAAATATTAGAGCTTTTCATTGTCAAGGGCATGACTGGAGGAGTTCCAATGTTGAAATGGCAGCAGGAGATTGTGTCAAATCATCTACTATGCTATACGAATGGGTAGCTTTGCTAGAAGTAGCATTTCGGCTGAGTGGTCCCTTAGGGATCTTGGTATGAACCTCCGCCTTAGGCTGAGGGATCTGTAAGGGACTATTAGGTGTCGAAAGAGGCTCTATAGAGACCGAAGGAGGTGGCTTGGGCAAAGACGTAGTGGGAGGCTTGTTGTACTCACGGGACTGAGTCTAAAGATTGATCTCTACAGTTAGAGGTTCATCAGAGTTCATCATGAGAATCTGGTAATCGGAGGTACCAGATGCAAGAGGTTGGGTGGCCACCAGACCTTCAGGTGGTTGGGTAGCCACACATCCTTGTTGAGGGAAAGGATCAGTAAGCACAATCGGTTGACTAGGAGCAACACTATGAGGGACGGAAGGGGAGGCTTGTTGTCCTCGTAATGTTGCTTAAGACTCCCATAGTTGTCGCATCTGTGGTAAAAGAGGAAAATCATGTGGGTAATGGACATAAACACCAAAACAAGAATAAGGCTTGTTTGTGTGAAGAAGCTTGTCCTACTTGGGATGGGTGCCAAGTTGTTGGTTAGTAGTGTTAGGAGCATTATTTTAAGGATTAGGTCCAGGATTACCAGGAGCAGGTTGATTTTGAGTGCCTTTCCTCTCTTTTTTGGAGGGAGGAAGATTATTCGTGCCCTTCTGTGCATACACCTGCCCCTGTGGGGGCAATGGCTACTGTTGTGGGGGTTGAGAAGGCAAGGGAGGAGGCGGTGCTAATGCTCGAGGAGCTGGAGCACCAAGCTTTAGATACAGATAATAAGGAGGTTTTGTAATAGTGTGGTAAGAAAGAGGTTGGGAAAAACGAGGAGGCATGTTGTATCCTAGATACATGCTAATGAGAGGGGGAAAAGTGCAGGAGGTGCTGGCCCCCCTTGAGGAAAGCCATAGCGCATGGGAGGTTAAGCGTATGGATTAGAGAGAGCTCCAACAATACCGTTGGTGGCATGAGATGCCCCTGGTGCATTGGGACCATCAGGTCTACGAAGATTAGGTATAATGGTATAAACATAACCTGACTGAGCGTAGATCAGGTCATATTTTAACGCAATTTGGAGAGTAGCTTCTTCGGTTTGAGGAAAGTGTGATGCGACATCTTTTCCGATAGGTGGAAAAAGAGATCGAAGGAACTAGTCCATGTAGACACGGTCTTCGAAGGTAGGAGCTCAACATAGGCTCTTTCTTCTCCACCATTCCTGGACATGGTCAGATAGGTGGCTCACAGACGATTGACGAAAAGAAGTCAAGAGTTTGGTACCAATGTCATAACGAAGGGGGAGTTAGAAGTAAGAAAAAAAAACCCAGGAAATAGTCGCAAAGGTGGTATGAGAGGAAGGGGCCTGATCAACATACCACTTAGAAGCTTCACCTGTAAGCGTACGTTGGAACAACTGAAGATGGACAGATTCATCGGTAATGGAGTTAGACGAACACCACATGTGGAAATATTGAACATGATTTGTAGGATCTTCTCCAGCAAGGCCTTCAAACTTTGGGATGTCGGAAGGGAGCTTCGTCGGCATAGCAGGCCAACTAGCATCATGGTGTATAGGTTTATTTATCAACTGGTCAAAATCGGGGAGGCTAATGCCTACCATGAAGGGGAGAAAGGGTGCTACCAGGGTAGTGTTTGTTGCGGTCCCACTAGTGGTATTCCCAGCATGAGGGCCAAGGTTACCACCAGCATTAGGTCCTGCACCAGACATGGTGAGGGTGACAGGGGGAGAAACGAAGGTGGAACGAGAAGGAGAACCCAAAGGACCAGAAGAATAGTCGGTGTGCGGACTCGATGGAGGACTAACTCTAATCCTACGTGGAGGAGTAAGTCTTCCTACCGGAAACTGAGGATGAAGGCCAAGAAGTGTTCGGGATAAATGCCTTGGTGGCATAATGATGACGACACAAACATGGCACAAAGGAAAAAGAGACTGACAAGGGCAGGGAGGTGTAAGATCAACTGATTACAATGTCGAAACAAGGGCAGAGAGGTGCACAATCAATTGATTTCAATGTTTTAGAGTATTTTCTTGGCGGTGTTAACCAAGCCCTTTTCACTTAGGGTGTGTGTGTGAAGTGTGTAAATTTTAATTTTTAAACCCAGACGTTTTTAGAGTAAAAGAAAAAATGTGATGTCTAGCTGCAAATGAACCTGCAAATGACAGTATATAAGCCTGCAAAAATAGAAAATAAACAGCTAATAATGCAATAATCTAAACCCAAGGAGGTGGACCTCTCAATAAATAGTCTGTATGCGAGTAAAAAGCTAATCAAAACACACTCAAAATCCAATAGATCTAAGGTCAAGATGGACAGGGATCTAAAGGACAAAATCTGCTGGAAAGTGGCGTAGAAAACAACAACAAATCAAAGGAAAAATTGCTATAAAAGCGGTGGCGAAAGGCCATCTCCTAGAGGGAAACAGAGTGAACCCTAGAGGAAAACCTAACCAAAGCTAAATGAGGTGATTTGGATGGATAACAAGACGATCTGAAACGGATGTAAAGGTGAGGTATCAGATCTGAAAAATGGCTAAAGACTCTGAAATTTCAGAAAACCTGCAACAACAAAAACTCTTCCACAAGAGGTGGAGGGTACTCAAGCCCTAGGGGGCTAGGTTCCCACTTAGTTGAGAAAAACAAAACAATTACAGGTCCAAAATGGGAGGAGATGGAGGTCAAACAACCCTGAACAGAGGCTTAGATAAACCCAGAAAACTTTCAGAAAAAATCTCGCAAAAATTCCAGGTCACATTTTTTGACTTGTTTTCAGTAGAGGTCATAGTTTTTGGGCTCAAAGGTGCATCCTCAGTGTCTTGGTGGCAGATTTCAAAAAAAAAATTCATCTCAGCTGTGGCTGATGTCTGTCACTTATGCAATAGGTCTGAAAACACATGAAAGTTAGAATTTTTATCGTTTTAGGGTTTTATAGGTTAAAAACAACATGAAGAAAAGAAAAAACAAGAGGCTGAAGAGAAATCCAAGGGTTTGAAGCATCTGGATATGCAAGGATCAGAAAAATGATAGAGGTCATAATCGTAAACCCGTGTGGATTTGTCAATTTTTAGTATGAATCTTAATTCCAAGCGTATGAAAAAATACCACTTTAGCTGTTCATAACAAACAACCCTAACAACAAAGATGGCTGCCAATATCCTCAGATCTGCAGTTAGGTGATCAAGATAAATGATGCAAAAATTTAGATCTATGCATTAGAAGACATTAAGCAGTATAAAAACAAGATTTACTCCATGCATCCAATAGACAAGACAAGAATATGTTAACTGAATTTTGTATTAATGGCACCTAGGAGGAAAACATAGAAGGGTGTTACCAGTTCTCATCAATGGGATGGGTTCTTGTAAGTCCTCGACACTTCAGATATAAAACTCCTCTCTCTTGATGGTGTAAAAAACCCAGACAAAAATAGTAGCAAAATATGACTATGATGGTGGATCAATAGTCAAACCAAATGTATAGATCCAGAGTGATTTACGCAACAAAAGGTGCTAAATGAATGGGAAAACCCTTCTATTTATAACAAAATATTGAATTAGTCTAGATATTGGCGCACGATTAAAATATTATTAACCAAATCAAGATCCAACTTTTATGGAATATTTTATTATATTTGTTGGAGGGAAAAGGAATTTGACTTGGGTAAAATCCCTTTATTTGTAAATAATAAATAAATAAATGATTTATTTATCATTTCAAGGATGTGGTTGAGTAATAATCAAATAAATAATTATTATTTAATTATTTAAGGGTGATTTATTCATATTTAACAAATAATATTATTTAAATAAGGTTTAAATAATTATTCTTCGAAAATAATAAGATAAATAATGATTTATCTAATTAATTTCCTTGTTTTGGGTTAAATATAACCAGGAATATTAATTAAACTGCTGCTTAACTAATTATTCCTTGAGGAAAATCAAACAAATGTAGATTTATTTCATATTTCCTCATGCGGTTTCCTGTTTAGACCACAAACAACTTAATAAAGGTGGTTTAATAAGTTATTTTCACAGTGAAATCAATTTTACTTAGGGTAAAATTAATCTTACATGGTGTACTTGGGTCCATCTAATGATAATAGGTTAGATGACCAAAAAAATGGTGTAGCACCCTTATCAATAAATTACGTTTCTGAGGACACTTCTGTATTATTATGGTATCAGAGCTTTAGTAATGCAGCGAATGGGAGGAGGAGGTTCCAGCTCTACAAGCTTATGGAAAACTCCATTAAATGTTTCATCAAATGAATTGGTATGAAAATTTGTCAAATTGGTCTTTCAGGGAAAACAAATTAAATTATTACTTTATTCTAGAGTTTAAATTTGAATATCATTTTTTTTAAGATTCAGTTTTTTAATCTGAAATTATAAAGGTAATCCTACGCTGCCCACTATCCTACGCTCATTAGCCTTGGCTAATTTTATCCCAAATCAACTCCTACCTGCGTGGAAGCTCTCTTCAATTCCAATATCCTTTCCAAAAAATTTGTGTATTGTGTCTTTATATATTCATCTGGTAAACTGAAGTCCATAATTTTAAGAGCAGCAGTGCTCTGAAGCAAGAAATCTACCATGGTGATTTCCCTTTCATCTAATTCAACTAAATCTACCCCTAAAAATTGAAGATTAACTAGCGGAATTCTTAAGCGTGCTAGTACCTGATCTTTGGCTAATTCTTGAATAGCTATTCAAGGAACAACTATCCCAAGAAATCTCCCTTCCAATAAATTGTTTGCCTCCCATTCACAAAAATCCATTGATAATTTGATCAAATTAGTACCAGGATGCATATTAAGTTGTGATACCACATATGAAAACACATTAAGCAACAACGCGTTCAAGCTTACGAAAACTCATGAAGCAACACCATGTTCACTGTTGAAAAAATGCAATAACGCTTTATTAGGATTATAGTGTGGTTGATTGCATGGTCTTCCAACAAACATCACAGAATGAAAGTTTAAGGTCGTCCCAAGATTACTGTTGTCCCAAATTTGATCCATGTAACGACTATTGGAGGTCTTTTATCTGGTTCAACTATCCGTGACCTAATTATTCCATCATTCTTGGTAGAAGAACAAAAGATTGTCAAGAAGGTTTTGAAGATTCAGAAGTCCAAGGAAAAACAAACTGTTGTGTAATTGGTGATATTTTTTTTTATTGATTTGCCGCTTTCACTGATTGTTGTCCCTGCAAGATTAATGTGCTGAATATAGCCATGGATTCATGCAGTATGAAATTTAAGAGCTCAGGCTCGGCGTGAAGAACCAAGTGAAACTCCTTTACTGGTGTATCAATTTGTTTCATCATTGGCTCTAGAGTTGCGCAACTACTCATTTCCTTGATGATCTCTACCAGATCTTCCAGAACCTTCACTACTTTAGTGATTCCTCCTCAATACAACTTAGACAGAAGATGGGGTCTGCAGTGAAGAAAATTAATTTGAAAAATTCAGCACTATTAAAATACCTTGGCATTGTTTGTGTCGTGACTGTGCCTGTTGCCATCGAAGTCTTATGGAGATAATGCTGGCAGCATCAAGAATCATGTTCCTTTCAGGCTAGTAAAACAAGTTTTTCGATGGAGAAAGTCAGTGTTGCATTCAAATGGGTTGTAAGGAGTGTCACACCAACCCACAGTGCCTCTCAATCCATTAATGTTCTGTTGGACCAATAGAATGTTTTGGAGAAAAGTGTTATTTTTAAATGTTAGTAATGTAAGTAGGTAACTTTTTTTGGGTGATTATTTTATAAAATTTGTAAATTTGTGGAGCAATAATGTTGGCTTGAGGGGTCCTGACCCAGTTTCGGTGTGTAAGGTTTTCCAAAAAAACCCTATACTACTGGCCCTTTTGGCAGTGACCTGCTTTCGCATGTCACAGTCTCACTCGAAGTAGTATGGGTGGGTGCTAGAACTAGGTTTTCGCACCCTGAGGGCTGCATCCTATTTCTGTAATTCCCAGATTACCTTTTCCTGCACAAGGTTAAATATGTTCCTATTCGCATCCCCGTGCACTATATCTACAGTTATAGGCTTATTATATCATTGACACATTAGTACACAAATAGAGCATAGCAGATCTAGATCCAAGAGAAAAATACATAGATCTTTCATAGCTTAAAGACAGAAAATACATAACACAACATTTATCAGCAATTCACATAACAAAACTCACAGATTCGGATCTATAACAATTCTTCGCATTCATTCATTCATCAACATTTCCTTACAATTCCCTTCGCAACTTGTTCACACAGCAGTAGGGTCTGCACACAGCTAGACTAGGATCTCCGCACACACATCCAATAGGATTCCATTCCCCAAAACCGAAACAGACTGCTTAAGAAAAAAATTGCATCAATATCTCATCAATTCCTATCCTTTTGGATACAAAATACATCTCTATTTATAAAATCCTAGCTCTGACTTTCCTATGGTCTGCAACCCATGGTTTTCAGACCCCTAGTTTACCCCTTTGACCCATTAGAATGTGTTCGGGGCTTTGACCCACCCCAAAACCCTTGCGCTATATTAAATATAATCCAAATTAACCAAAAAGGACCAGTTTCGTAGCTTGTTAGGAGACCCTATTCCAAAAGTCCCCCAACACAATCTTGTGACTCATCCCAAGTCACCGTACCAGTGCATCATCTATTTGAGCACGCAAGGTATCCAAACTGTGGACAAGCAAAGGGGGTACCTCCTAACTTTGAGCCGCAAGTTTTTGCTCAATGTTGACAAGCGCTAGTGAAGCAGGGCCATCTGGGAGTGCGAAGACTTGTTCTAACAGATGGTGGAGGCGAGTAATGGCAGTCTGAACAGCTTGAGCTATCTGGAGGGCAGTGGCACCCCACGGTTTTAGCTGGTCCCTGATGATATCCAGGGCATGGCGACAGTCCATCACTATTTCCATCGCGGTGTGACACTGAACGGGGCCTCTGAATTGGTCAAGGCTAGCTTCCGCCTGCTGGAGGTATTCCCGAGCCTGATGAAGTAGAGGATGGTTCTG
The DNA here is from genome assembly GCA_034641835.2 of Pinus albicaulis. Classification (NCBI taxonomy): domain Eukaryota; kingdom Viridiplantae; phylum Streptophyta; class Pinopsida; order Pinales; family Pinaceae; genus Pinus; species Pinus albicaulis. Next base: position 226,304,625 of record CM076575.1, read on the forward strand.
AATTGTTAGCCAGAGTTGTGTGGCCGAGTCAAACAATTGTGCACCCTGCGTAAGCTACTCGTGCATAAACTTAGTTGCTTCTGTGACCCATGCAACCCGTTGGGCCCACGTGTGTGGGGAAATTTCCGACTATTGTCGTGTGTCCTAGGCGCGGTGATGAACCTCTTTCATTACTCTGGAGCTTAATTCTTAGAGCACCGTGCGTGATACCAGCGCCAATTCTAATAGGACATCCCCAGTGGTTAGATCAGGAAGGGGAATCAGGGCAGTGCCCAGGAGCGAACATACATTGCCTCTGCTAGGCAGTAATCTGGGTTTGCGGAGCCGTCACAGCATGTCCCTATACCACAACATTCCTTCTTGGCATAAGATCATCAGTGACCTAACTGCAACACTTCGAGTGGAAGAGCAGGATACCAGGACACCATTTGTGCATGAAGTCGTGGCCATATCTGGGGTTCGAAGGTAGCCAATTATCTCTCTGGAAGGCAAGCGCTCACATCTCTAACTACTCTTAGCAAGTTCAGCAGGGTCCATCTCAGCCACCAAGCAACATTCGTGCCATATAATGTTGCTGATTGTGAAAAACCAATAGGCCAATAATAGGAGCACATTGTAGGAGAAATAAATAGCCCAGTGCGAAGCTTTCCAACCATCTGCACCCCCTCTAGAGTTATTAATTGGTGATGGAGTCCATTCGTGGCATGTACCCTCACTTCTGCGGACTGTTCTGTTCATTAATTGCTATATTGACATCCTGCCGCCTATTTTTCATACTTGCGGGGGTATTTTCTTATGAAATTGGGACATGCCGGCGGTTATCCTTTGTGCCCTAGGTCATGTCCATGAGTTGTCAGACCATAGACGACGCATGTATGTCATGTGCGTATCTGGAGCGAGGGTCAAGGCAAGGTGATCCTGCAAATTGGATACTTATCGAAGCCTTTATTTCACTTATGGATAGAATGTTCCTGGCTGTGTCATACTTCCTGGTGTCATTTATTACTTGGGATGTTTGCTGATGCTCAGATGGGTCTGTAATCCTATGTGTGTTGAGGGCTGTGGTACCCTGGTAATTCTGTTCGGGTGATGTGCGATCGCACTCTTGAGCGTTGCTCCGCATTAGGTGTCTGCATAGGTCAACTGACTTCGGAGCCCATCTAGCCATAGGGGTCCCTATATGCAGGATCACCCTACTCTAGTATTTCCCATGAGTGAAGAATACTGGTTCGTGCATAGGTGTTTCATATAGCGTTATTTGTAATACTTCTGGCCTCCAGTCCATAGGACTCTTTGGTTCATCAGGTTGCTAGTCCTCACCTTTGTCCTTTTGGCAGGGAAAGGTTCTTTTGGTGGTTGAAATGCAACGTAAATTCTTGATGGTCCGAAGGCTTCACAATGCTGAAACCTCATGCAACCGACATTGCCAATTCTCCAGCTCTTCATCAGAGTTAGAAAAAAATTCACAGTAATTTTCCCAACAGAGCATTCCCTCATCTGTGGGGTTAACCTGGTCTTCATCCTGCGCAGTTATCTTATAAATGTGATCCAGTTCCTTTTTTTCATAAGCTGTCTCTATGTACCGCGCACCTTCTACTGGGTCTAGTGTTACTATGACACACATACCTTTGTTTTCAAATACCATGTTGTGTTTCTTGAGATTGATGACACCTCCCATGTCTATTGCCCAATCCAATCCAAGGAGTGCAGGGTAAGGGTCCGCATATTCTACTATTTATGTTACTTCAAAATCAGCTAGGGCCCGCACCCCTGCGATGTCTACCATGACTTTTGGTAACCTACCCAGAGGGATGATCTTTTGTTGATTCACCATTCGCAGCTGGATAGTCGACCATTCCAACTTAGGCTCTCCCATTCGTTTCCATTTTTGTTTTGGTAAGACGTTGGCATCCGATCCCAGATCTAAGATAACTTGATCCATTTCATAATCTCCGATCTATGCAGTCAACCGCATTTCTCTCCCGGTGCATTTCTTATGGCTATAAAATCTATGTACATCCTTGGTCTCAGGGATCGAGATGGACCGAGCTACGTAGGTATTCAGTAATGCTAGGATATTTCCTATAGCCTACGGATTTCTTAGCAACTTCATACATGCCTTTAAAAAGGGCTCAACTCCTTCTTCGATCTGAGGCTGTACGGGGGTTTCTAATGGTGCTTGCTCCTTACAAGACATTTCTTTCTGAAAGGCAAGCCCTTCTTTGTTTCCCTGAGTGTCCAAACCACTACGTGTCATGACTTTTACACTTGGATCCACCTCCTGTTGTTCAGTTTTAAACCTCCGTACATTCTGCGTAGGGGTAGGCTGCTTGTCTTGCATCTTGGCTATTAAAGTTGGCCATTCTTCCACCTCATGGTCGAGTTGTCTATAATATTTACACATCGGCCTAGTGGGATAAGGGAATTCTCTGGAAAATTGGCCTATTTCCCCACAGTTATAATAGATTAGCTGGCCTCGTCCTCGGCCTACACTACCTCCCCGACCTCCTTTGCCTTGGGCTGGTGATCCTCCAAAGTGCGCAGCCAGTATTGGTGATGCAAGGTCCGATTGCATCCGATATAAGTTCCCCCAATCCATCATTAAGTCATACGTTCAATAGTTCTTCTCATCATGTCCCACTGATCGGCAGAAGCGACACCATTGTTGTTTGAGTTCTGGGATGTACGCACCCAACCAAGGGCAATGGTTTATATCATGTAGGCCTGCTACCCAACAATCATCACACCACAGGGCAGATCCGCTTGATCCTAGTCATAATAGGATAGGTTCCCTACTTACTCTGGGTCGTATCAGACTAGGCCCTCTTGCTTGCATATAGTCAACCAGCAGAGGGCACTGATCCTTCATATGGCCAGACGCCCGGCAACGTATGCATCAAAGATCTACGCAAATTTCCTTTCCTTGCTCTTTTCATAGGCTCTGTATCTCCATATGCATAGCAGATGTAGATCCAAGAGCACAATACACAGATCTTTCACAGCTTAAAGATAGAAAATACATAACATAGCATTTATCAGCAATTCACATAACAGAACTCACAGATTCAGATCTATGATAGTTCTTCACATTCATTCATTCATCAACCTTTCCTTACAATTCCCTTCCCAACCTGCGCACACAGCAACAAGGTCCACACACAGTTGGACTAGGATATCCGCGCACATAGCCAGCAAGAGTATGTTCCCCAAAACCCAAACAAACCACTTAAGCAATAGATCGCATCAATTCCTATCCTTTTCGATACAAAATACATCTCTATTTATAACAATCTAGCTCCGACTTTCCTATGGTTTGCAACCCATGGTTTTCGGACCCCTAGTTTACCCCTTTGACACATTACAATGTTTTTGGGGCTTTGACCCACCCCAAAACCCCTGCGCTATATTAAATATAATCCAAATTAACCAAAAAGGACCAGTTTCGCAGCTTGTTAGGAGACCCCGTTCCAACAAATAAGGTGATGTCATTTGTAATATTTTTGGAGAAAGAAGGTGTGAAAGGTTATTTGTAAATGTTTGGAGCAGAAAATTTTGTAATTTTTGGAGTAATAAGTATATATTATTTGTAATTTTTATTTTAAGAAATAAGGGCCATTATTTGTAACTCAAAGTGTAATATTCCTAATTAGCCCAAGCTAATAGGAATATTTCATTTTGTTTCCTTTTTATTATTTGATGAATAAAATGTAAACGAGGACATGAAAAACTCCTTAAATCAAAGAATAAATACATGCCCAATGTGAAAAGGGATAAATCTGGGCCTTTGTAATAAAATTCACTTGTAGGTGTGAAAGGGGTTAAGCTGTGAGACTGGGTCAACCTTGACCAAATCTACAACGTTGTCTAGATTCAGTGCATCTCATAAAGGGACAACGCAGTTCTAGAAGGAGGGCCTCATGTGAAAGGGGTTAAGTGATTCAAGGTGGTTTAGGGTTTTTCACATCCTCATCTTATAAAAGGAAGGAGAAGGCTCAAGAGAAGGGTTGTTGAAGATATTCAGAATTGAGACTACTTAGACTAATTCCAATTCTCTAGGCTATTTAGCTAGATAATAGTGAGGGTTTGTTATTTAGGAATCCTCACTCCTTCCTTGAGGATTGCTTGGAGGAGATTGTGCTGCTTTGGCTCACTATCTGGCATTGGCCAAGCTCCATCTCTCTTAGGCAACGTAAATCGAATCAGGATTTACTTGCTTCAGTGAGCTTCAGCAAGTGGGATTCTAGATCTGCAGAGATCTAGCTTTTTTGGGGAGCCTCTTCTCGCGGAGTGTGTCTTTTAACCTCCTGGAAGAGTGCCTCTCCTGATTGTGCTTTAGATCCATATCTTGGCATCAAGCCAAAGTGTTCTCCACTTCTTCAGCACAGTCCCTTGAGGAAACTACATCCTTTTTGTAGGTAGAGTTGCAGTGTGGGTTTTGCATCAGTTTGGAGGATAGATCTCTGGTGAAAGGGATCCTTCCCTTCACTGTGGTGATCCATAGATTGGCCAAACAATCTATCTTCCATTTCAGATTGATTTGTTGTGTATCATGTTATTCAAAAATTTCTAAATTTTACTACAGATCCATGGTTTAGATCTCAAATCTAATCCTTGTTATTCATCTTCTGTTGAGATCCCCAAGGGGAATGTACTAAAAATATCTTTTTCATATACATCCCATTTTGATATATGATTTTGCATTCAGATATTTTATTGATAAAAAATATAATGGAACACTTCTTTAGTCCCCTATACATTATGCTGTTCAGCTCTTCTGTCTCATTCCATGGTTGCAGCACCTCATTTTGAGGCCTTTGTTTACGTAAATCTCTGTTTTTCCTAAATTAAATAATTTGAGAAATATTCTAAATTTCCATACTAATTTTCTAGCATTATTTCCATTAAAACCCTTGGAAATTATGTTATCCATGCTTCAAAAATTTTTTGCATAATCTAAGCCATGGGAAATCAGGGTTTTCTAGCCTAGTTAGGAAGGGAGGAACTGTTTAACATAGCAAAACGCATTTTTTTTTGCTAAAATTTGACATGGGAGTCCCTCATAACCCTAGATATTAGAGCCAAGAACTTTCCCATCCTCTTTTTATGTAGATATCTGAATACATTCGTTTTACGACCTAAATCATCACTTTTCCCCACCTTCTGGTTTATAAAGCGCTGTATAAAGTGGTTTCTGCATATTTTAATTAAGGTTAAGTGATTGGACATCTTCTATAAGGCATATTTCTCCATCTCCAACTCTGGAATACCTTAGGGTATTCTCATTGTTGTAGAAATTCCAGATTTGGGATATTACAGTGGTATCAGAGAAAGATCTTCGGCTTAGCCTGTGGCTTCAAGAAAAAGTGTTGTAAAGCAAGGATAAATTTCACAATGCTGAAGAATATTATTTTTACCTCGTCATATTCCAGATCCATGAAGAGCCTCTTCAAATTGGGTAGACAGACAAAGGATAAAGAAGAAGAAAATGAAACTCCTAGAGGGTTTCAAGGAGAAGAAAGTTGCAGTGAGACCTAAAAAAGGTTTCAAGAAGGAGAGGAAGACCCATGCACTTCATAACCTCACAAAGAAGATGAATTGTACATAAAAATAAGAGCATGGCTCCACCACTTGGAAGAATGACAGAAGATGAGATCTCCATGCTCCTTTTCCAAACCATGAAGGGTACTGAAGAAGATCTCAAAGAGATTGAATGGGTGGAGACTTGTACCAGCGCTGGCACAACCTTGGAGGAGTAGCTTTCAGTAATGGAGGAAGACTAAATAGTTGCAGAAGAAGCTCTTGCTTCTACATCCCACCAAGGTGTGATTAAAAATTCATCTGTTGTCATTTCAGTACATTGTATGAAGAGATCTACATTTTTGTATGCTGCTGATTTAGAGAAAAAAATTTGCATTGCGCTGTGCAAGAGCAGTAAGGAAGAAAGGAGGCACCATTCCTCATGGGGGCATTCAAATTTTAGCTTCATTCATGAAGCAATGGAGGAAGAGATGATGAATGGTAGACATCTTGAAGTGAGAAACCTTTTCTCCCTTCTAGATGCCTCTTTCTCAATGAACGCTCCCTAGCTCAGAGAGAAACTTCTACTTGCAGAAGATCTAGAATCTCAATGGTTTTGGAAGGACATTGGTGAGAGGTATTTTCTTGAATATCTCAAAGGGATTTCATTTCAAAAGCCCTTAAAATGCAGGAGGTGTAAAACCATGAGGACACAAAGAGGAGATGGGGAAGAGGGCTAGCCTCATTCCTATCCATTGCAGAAGGTTGAAACACCTAGGAAGGTGATTGGATTGCGCAGTGGAAGCATGGAAGGTCTTCTCCACTCATGTATTCAGTCATCTCTCATTAAGGAGGTCTCATTATATGAATATTATGACACCATCCATGGGCAGCATGTGTCATCACTATCAAAGGATGAGACCCTGAAGATTGCAGAAGGAAAAGAGGAGGGCAAGCTTCACATGGTAAGAAAAATTTGTCCCTCTTTATTTTAGCATAATAATGCAAAAATAAGGCAAAGTGATCTATTCAAGAAAAGCAAGGAAACATCAGTCCATACATCCTTCCATGATCTATGCCTTGATGTCTCCTTACGTGAAGGAATTCCACCAAGGAGCTCCTTGATGAGTAGAAGAGAAAAGTGTTCCCTCAACCTTGTGCATCAATGTCATCTCTTTCTAAGAGGGAATCCACACAACATTGAAGACTTTGGGTAGGAAGAATGCTTATGTAAATCACATCTTATTTCATGATTGCATGTATTCTCTTACTTTACATTTGCAGGCCATAACTCCCAAAGGGAGTGTTTTACCTTACAAGCTTCATGGAGAAGTATGGGCCAATATTATTTTAAAAGATGGCCACTCCCTTGATGGGCTAAGGCAGGTGTTACAACATGATGGGTGCTTCCCTAAGGAACCAAATATACATTTCGCTTCCATCCATGGTGAAATGATAAGGGCAGCAAGTAAGTGGCATGCCAACCACTTACCATATCTAGATCTGAAGCAGGGAGGAGATCACCTGCACTGGTTCCTATTGAGTGAGTTTGGGTGCCACCTAAGGTTTTTCAATTTCTTGTCTTATGCCTTGTATTTCAAGAAAAGAATGCATAAGAAGAAGGCATGCATGTTTTGGTTGATGAGGAGAGAGTATGGACACCCCATGATTAATTCCATTTCCATACATCTACTTGTGTCCATAATGTATGTACATGTATTTCTATTTAGAATAAATATCATAATCATGTATGTACTTTGGGTTGGGAGAAGATGTAACCTTCTTGTTAGTATGATTCTTTCGTCGTAAAAGATCACTTTAGCTACGCATAACAAATATCCCTAACATCGATTATGGTTGCCAAATGTCTTTAAGTCTGCTGCACAAATCCAAAACTAAGCACAAAAGACATTAAGCAGATAAAACACAATGTGGCTCCATGCATCCAATAGACAAGACAAGAACAATGTATTTAAAATAATTTTATATTATATTAAAGAATGGGGCACCTGAGAGGAAAACAAGAAAGGTGTTTTCTAGTTCTCCTCAATGGGATGGGTTCTTGAAAGTCCTCAGCATTTCAGATCTAAAATTCCTCTCTCTTATTGTGGTAGAAAACCCAGACAAACATAGAACTCAATGGGATCTCACAAGGCAAAAATGGAAAAATGGTGACCAAGAGTAGATCTAGTGTGATCTAATGCAATGGAGGTGACTAATGAATGGGGAAAACCCTTCTATTTATAAAAAAATATTGGGGTGTTCTAGAACTCGGTGCATGAATAAAATATTATTAATCAAATTCTAGAATCACCCTTTAGGAATATTTTATTATATTTGTTGGAGGGAAAAGGTCCTTTGACTTGGGTCAATTCATTTATTTATAAACAATAAATAAATAAATGATTTATGTATCATTTTAGGGAAATGGTGGGAATATAATTAAATAAATAATGATTTATTTAATTATTTAAAAATGATTTAGTCAAATTTAACTAGGAATATTATTAAATAATGATTTGAATAACTTATTCCTAAGAAATAATTAAATAAATAATGATTTATTTAATTAATTTCCTTGTTTTGGGTTAAATATGACCAGGAAATATGGACAAATGTTATTTTACATGGTGAAAGCAATTTTACTTAGGGTAAAATTGGTCTTACCTGGTGTACTTGGGTTCATCTAATGATAATGAGTTAGATGACCAAAAAAATGGTGTAACAAATTGCCCCCCAATGTACAAGTGTTTGGAGCAAATCGTATGACCGAAGTACGTTGTAAGAACTTGTTAGGGTCCCGTGATTTGGCCGATTGGCGAGCCAAATGACGATGTAACATCAAACCAAGCTTTGGAGCCCAAGGACCTAGCCTTCCTGGACTCAGAGAGGGCTCTCTCTATTAGATGTAAAAGATATCGGTGTGTTTGCTTGGGGTGCTTTGATATTAGGCTAGTTATGAAGTATGTTTTTAGTTTTTTGGTTTTTAAAGTTTGTGAGGGATAAAAATGATCAAATATATAAAAATGGATAACAAGAAGTCAGATCAATTGGGCTATGGGGTCAAACAGGTCAAGGAAGCTATGAGATGATGATGCAAGGCTGCTGTAGGGCCGATTTGATTCAAGGTAGAAGGGATTTTTGGGCAAAATGGAGTAAATGAACATCAAGTTGGTGAAAGACAAGGGATTTCAAGTGTAACTAGTTGATAGCAGACATAAACATGTTATAGCAAGCCATTAATCATGTTAAATGTAACTATGAGCTAATTAATACATAGAAATCAAACATTCCAGCCATACATAGAAGTATAAGACCCTCTAACTTTGGGAAATGGCTATCAGACTTTGGGGAAAACACATAAGAAGGACTAAAAACTCATAAAACTATGCCGGAACGCCTAAACACAGTCTTTAAGTTATTGGGCACTTGGACAAACAAGCTTTCATAGTTTTAGGCAAAGGGCTAGATCGGGACTAGGCCTCCTTGGTTCAACAAGATGATAAACTAATCAGTTCAAGAGATAGTTTCATGGACAGAACTATGGGCAGCTTATAGGTAGGCATGGCACACCATACATCCTACTTAACATACATAGAACTTATGAATAAAACTAGCAACAATACCTTAAGTTACTAAAGAGCAGCTAAGAATTCTTTAGTATAACTAAGGAAGAAGAAAACATAGAGCTATGAAGATTCAGGAATTTTGAGGTGCCTCCATGGGCATATCTCAAAATAAATCTCTACTGATCTATAGCAGCAAGAAACATGTATCATGAATGAAAACTAGAAGACAAAAACATAGCAAAAAACACTATACCATTCTACCATGTCATGGAATCCATCACCAATCCTTCATCATTCATCAAAAGCATCCAAGAGGCAGTCCAAAAATCATAACACAAGTATGTTCTTCAAAGCTCATATGACCAATATATTGATTCTTCTCTCAAGTTCAGCCTCTTTTTTTACAATGAATCCTTGTGGAATAAATAGGCTAGAGGAAGGAAAACCTCATGGAGCAACTAGCTATCCCATTGGCCAAGTTAAAATATCTAAACTTGTCCTTGAAGCTTTGCAAAGCCCAAGGCACAAAATATCCTATAAAATATCTAAAAAACTGCTAAAAACAGAAATTATATTGACTTTACATCATTTCCCAAGTGTAAAAATAGCTTAACGCACATTTGGGAAAAGCAGATTTTTGAGGTTCAAAAATTACAAAAATACTTCATATTTATATCTGAAAAAGGTCCCCTGACTTGCTGGAGGCAATTGGCAGCCTTCCTGATGTTGAAACGAGGCTCATGATGGCTCGTTGGAAAGCTCTCTATGTCTACTTTCCGGCGCAACTGAAATAATCTCAATCTAATGTCTGGAAGTTCCACAAAACTGTACCTGTGTGTAAAAAACCAGGAAATAGCAGACTGCTGATATGGCGGGCAGAATGTGCAAAAAGTGGGCATTTTTCGCCAATTTGAGGGGGCGAAAGATCTCCAAATGCTCCAAAAATCGCTGGGGACCTGCTCATAGAATTATGGCATCCACTGGTATCATCCTTCTCCCTTGACAAATCCTCAAACTGAAATGGCGCAATTATGAGTTTTCGACCAAAAACCCAAAAAATGCCAAAAAACAAAAAGTTGTCGAAATCGGCCCAAACTTGGCACATATGACCCTCAGGGGTCCCTAGCAACATGCTCTGAAGCTGAGGAAAAAACATCAAGGGCTGATATGTTTTTCTCCTCTTTCCATGCCGGGCGCTTCTTGAAACTGTTGTTTATCACTACTGAGTTACTGCTGTTCCGCACTCTTCCCCTCTTTTTCCTGCTGCTGCTCATATTTATCACTGTCATGCTGCTCCTGTTGTCTTGCCTTGGAGGCATTTTGATCTGAATATTCTTTGGAAAAGACAAACTGCCTCACTGTGTGTAAACTACCCTGTTGGAGTCAAACTGTGTCACTTTACTCAGCCAGGCAGATTTCTCAATAGGGTACCATATAGCAAAGAGGAGACAGACTGCTGGGTAATTTTCCTGTGCACAGTGTTAAAAAGTCACCTTTTCTTGTGAATTTGTTAGAGGCCAATCAACACACCTACATCTCTGTCTCCAAGGTAAAATTCAATCATTAAAAACCTGCTCTTCAGAAAGTGGCCTTCCACTTTGAAAATAACTCAGTCAAACTTCTCAGTAGGAAATAATACAGTGAAAAGAAGGGTAGACTGTATGAGGCAGGATGTATACAATGTCAAAGTTTACCTGCTTGGTGATCTTTGTAAGTTAATCAACACATCTTTGTATCTTGGATCAATATTGTATTTTCCAATTATCCCAAACCTGCCTTGTCTAAGTGTGCCAACAGTCAACCAACCTGCATATGTGAAAACAACCCTTAATGCAATTAACAGTCACTGGCATAATCCTGAGCCAAGATGACAGATCTTTAAAAGACTACAAAGTTTTTAGGCAGAAGCTATGTGAGATTTCTTTTTCCAAACAATCAAGGGTTCCTTATGAATGTAACCCTCTGGCTTTGGCAGAAAAATACCTTTACTCTATAAGCACATCCATTCATCAATACGAGCTGGAAAATCAAAGGCAAACAAGTGGCAAATATAGTGAATATTGTCCCTTTGTGAGAAATGTGAGCAACCCCCTCCGGAGCTTTAACCTATAAATTTCTGCTTGACCAAGAACCCTTTCTCCCACTGAACTTCACTGTTCTCTATGCATGTCACTTCATTTAAACAAAAACATGCTCATTAAAGTTAACCTTGGTATGAGCATACAGGAAAATTCACAGTTAGAACAGAGGTAACAGATTTTTAGGAAAGCTCCAAAAGCTTAAGCAGAGGCTGTGAGAGATTCCCTTTTCCACAATAATCAAAGCCCTTTTCAATGTAGAATATCATTCATCTTTGGAAGAAAACCTTTATGATTTCTTGAAAATCCACTTGGCAGTGAGGTTTTGAAGGACAGAAACAGTCACAGAGTATTCAGAGAACACTGTCTTCGGTGGTTGAGTAGGGTAACTTTTCCCTATGGCACTTTAAAGAATTGACACACCCTTGTCCTTGATTAAACACAAGGTGAACACGCAAGTTTTTAACTTAATCACAATTTCTTTCCCACAGGCACTTCTAACAGTGAATTTGTCATTCAAACATAGCTTGAAACAGTCTTTTTAACCTTTCTGTCACTTTTGCAAAATTTTGAAATCGAGGGGAAAATATATAGGAATACCTTCAATTTAGATGAAAATCCCTTGGGGAGGGCTGGAGTAGCATCAGAAAGCCTTCAATTATGCGCGGCACTCTTTAAGGACAGAACGGAGCGCAAAAAATACCACCCGGGTGGCCTGTCAGGTCGGGCTGTCGGGCGGTCGGGCGCCGTGTACAGGCGCGTCGCGCAACTGTACAGGCGTGTCGCACATAAACTGACCGCCAGTGCAAAAACGCTCCCAGGCGCGTCGCACGGGTTTCCAGGCGGGTCGCGCTGTTTTTTAATGGTGTAAACCTCTGCACATCGACCCGATCTTCCTTGTTTTGATGCTATGGAGGCACGAAGTTTTGTCTGCAGTTTGAAAATGAAAAGATCTCCCTCGACCTTACTCCCTTAACATGTTATTTCAAATTCTCCAACGGTCTTAAAACTTTGAAAAGTAACCTTGGCTTTCAGCTCTGCTTTGTTTAACCTTCGTACGCTGCCTTGGTGTATTTCTTTGAAATTTAAAATCACATCGACTTTCATTTGAGGGGTACTCCCTTTTTGAAATGGTTTCGGCCACAGAAATTATATCCCCTTTAACACTGAGAAGAAAATGCCTGAAAACTGCTTAGTTTCCGAAAGGGTAGGCTTTAGCCTTGTCAATTTTCTTTGACAGCCTTGGTGTTTATTTACTTCTTCAACCTTTACCTACTGTGGGTGTCAAGTTTACTGGTCTTCTTGGACCTTTGATCTAAGAAAAGCTTATCCTCTCAACATACTTTCTTGCCTGTAGGTGAATCATTTATCATATCTCTATCCCTTTTTGAATAATGAGAAAACTGCATTTGTTTTAAAACTCCCGAAACTGACAATCTATCAAACTACTTCTTTGTCTATTTATAACTGGTATACTTATTCACAATGTCCATCTTGGGAACTAATCTTGAATAGCCTCCCATTTTTTGTGATGTATATCTGAAAGAATAAGCTTGTGAAGCAGGGACAAACAGGTCTCTTGGAAACACAGTTATCATTTGCTTTGATCAGTGCATTGACCTTTTTGTAATAGAACCATTCCAAAGCTCAACTTTGTCCACTGTCTTACTTTCTTGGTGATATTTTAAAAGAGAAAACCACACAAGGTCTGTTGAAGAGCTTTGAAAGCCATTTTGTCATTTTTAAAAGGAGATGGTCTGTCTTCTACCAATTTTTTTGATAATTGCTGCTTCCAGGCGATTTATGAGCTTCTCCCTGGACTGTAAGTGCCATCTTTTGGTTGCATGCTTTCTCACTATATTTCTCTATTTACTCAAAAGGAGTTCCCTTTAAACTTCTTGGCATGTGACAGTGAGGTGACTATGTGGCCTCTTCCCCTAAGGAAACTGCCCTTTTTGGTATCAATGCATACATATTCATATTGTTTCCTGTCCATCATGATGTATTTCTTGAAAGACATTTTCCTATGTGTAATGCATTTTGAAATATAAACACCATATTTTACCTGTGTACAGACTTCTATTTACCTTCTTTGTATCTTTCCACTGCACCTTTTGACCAATCAGTTTTCAACAACACTCAATGCCTTGGCCATCTGCTCATAAATGGAGGAGGCCCTTCACTTGTGATAAGGCTGCATGACAAGGGTTTGCTTGGATTATGATGGTAGACAACCAACTTAAAAAACATCAAGACTGGCACCTCTGCTTGCAATCACCACTATGCTTCAGAACAACCCTAGTCAAATTGTCACTGTCTCATTGTACTGCTCTGAGGGGAACTGAAATGTCATTATTTACTTTGGTCATCTCATGACAATTTATTTGAAAGATAGTCTCTGTGACTATGGAGGTCAGTACCCTTTGAAAAACCAACAACTTTTCTTCTGCCTGTGTAATGACATGTTTTGTCAGCACCTCTTCAATTTGATCTTGTGGACAAGCAGGCTGCTTATGATTGGAATTTTTACTAATGACATGCCCTTCTAAAGTTTAACAATTCATATGACTTGAAGACTTCAAATGACCTCCTTTATCAGACCAAACTCTGTTTTCCTTTGAACTTGCATTTTTCAGGCTCTATCCCTGTTACGATCATCACTCACTCAGAAAACCTGGAGTTGTTGTTTCACTGTTCAGTAAAAGGAAAACCTGGGCTTCTGCAATCCTTTAAGTCAATACTGGCCAGCGCCCTCTGCTTGTAGATGAAGGAGGCGCCCTAACCCTCTGCTTGTAAATGAAGGAGGTTATGGGCCATGACAATTTACCAGTTTGTTGTGACAGTGGTGTCCTTTTCTTACTGTGATTTTCATACTGGAAGGAAAACTGCAAGGTCTTGATGAGTGACTTTCTGTTTTGCAGACATATCTCAGGCTCATGATACATTTAGAGGCAGCTGTTCCTCTAACTGTAGATTCAAGAATTTTCTCCTGAGATGAAGTTATATTTCCTGTTCTTTGCAGAATCCATAAAACACTGTGAAACACCTAATAATCAGCTTGAGACTGTGTTTTATGCAGTGCTGAGACCTAGGGGGTGTGAGTGGCGCGACTTAGAGCTATTTGTCAATTTCATTTGCAGAGTGGGAGGTCAGTCATGGTTGGTCTGTAGCAGATGGAGGCTTTTTGGCTTTTTGATGATTGCCAAGGGTAAAATGTCTTAAAGCGCCACTTCCTAACATAGGGGAGACTTTTGCAACAGACTTGGACTTTTCCTTTTGGAGCTGATGGACAGACCAGGGGGTTTGAAACTAGAAAAAATAGTGATAATGGATTTTGACTTTGACATGGGCGGACTGATAAGTAAAAGGGCGAAAAAAGTTTTATGAGGGTTTTCTAGATGAAAGATTGACATATGGAATTCAGCTTCTAGAAAACTCAGCTATGGATATAGTCATCACTAACATGTGAAAAATACTGATGACTAACAGTGGCTCCATTTGGGGAGGGCAGCTCCTCGTCAGGAGGTGTCCAGAATTCAGATCTTTGGCTTATGAAGACCAGTGCCTTATCCATTGGTGCAAAATTTCACCTTCTTTTGATGCTATTTCTGAAAAGTGACAGCATGGTTAACATCAATGATACTTCTACCTACCCCACTATCTTTCCTAACATTTTTTCTTCTCTTAGGCGCATTTGAACTAGCAGCCTTTTGACAATGTATATTTTTCATTTTGAAAAATGAACCTATCTATTTCTACTCTTATATCTGCCGAGAGTTCAGATTAGACTGATGAACTCCTTCATTACTCTACCTATGCTAGATCAATTGTCAAGATTAAGCAGTTTGACAAGATTTTGTTCTCTAATCTAAAACATGAAATTTAAAATGATCAAATCAGGATTAGGCAGTCTGATTTGTCATGAATTTGCGGCATAAAAGAAAAGCTGCACACAAATGTTATTTTGCAACAAAGGGAAACTAGACAAGCGGGGCCAAGATGTACAATGTATTTTTCATCCCTCGCTTCTCTCTTTGGTTCTGTTTTAGGCATGTGGAACCAGAATCTCTCCCTAATCTATACTCTGTGATAAGTCAATCTTACACAATGTTGACTATCTTTTGCACTCACTAACTTATCAGCAAATAAATTTAAACATGCTCAGCTATGATTAGGCTAGATAGCTGAACAAGACATTGAAGTGCTAGTAGCGGCATTTAGACTTGCTCGCTTTCCGAAAGACTAATTTTTTGGAACCTGGGGCTTTACCACTGCTTTTTAGAAACTACCCTCTTTTTCTACTTTTCACTGTTTTTTGTATTTTCTGCTTTTTCACTTCTTTTTCAAACAAACTACAAATGAAAAGGTGCTCACAGGCTAAGCTTATTTTCTATTGTTGTCTTTCTATCCTAATATAATCTGTACACAACATATATTTGGCGAACTCTTCTTTCCAATGCAACCAGTCAAGTAGATGATCACATGGGGGATTCTGGTTTAGTTTTTTCATGATGCAGAAATAATGAAAAGGCCACTCCCATTTGGTTTGTTTCCGGACAGTAATGCTTAAGTTTTTTCTCATTTTAGGTAGCAACTTTTTCATGATAGAACCCACTACTCCTTTAGACTTCTCAAGGAAAACAACAAATGGATCTTGGAATAATACCTGATCTACAGGATTTGATATATAGACTTCATTCAGGACTACTCTTTCTTCCACTTGACTAGATTTGGGACTCTCCTGGTAAAGCAACCCTTCCTTTTGCTCATGATCACTTGAACTATCAGACTCATCATATATTGCAGTGTAGTTCTCTTGCCAAGCTGATGTGTTCTGATTAAGTGGACTAGAAACTGTGTGAAGATCATCAGGTTGATGAGCGAGGATACACTTTGACAGTAAATTATCTTGAAAGGACAGTGAGACAGTTCTCATGTGTTTATCAGCCTCTTTTTCTTCATCTGCAATTTGTAACTCAATGGAAATTGGTGGCTGCAAATCTGGAGTTAAGGAAGATTCTGTGTCCAGAATGACTTCTTCAACCATGTCAGGAAAAGGCTTCTCATTTACAACATGCTCAAGAAATTTATCATCTTCCTCAAACTCATCATCAAAGCTGAAAAACTGTTGATCTCCAATTATGTGAATGTTATCTCTGATGGGCTGAAATGAAGTAGAGCAAAGAGTCTGAGACTCTTCACTTACTTCTAAACTCTCAAGGCTCTCCTTATCAGTGTTATAGATGACCTGTAATGGCTGCTCACTTTTCTCAGGTTTATGAAACTGAGCTTCCTCCCGAAAATCAAAAACTGAATCTTCTGCAAAGTTAGTTTCTGTTTGGAAGTCATAATCATCAACATATTGATCAAACATTGGAGAATCATTAACATAAGTAATGTCACCAGCCATGTATATTGGACAATCAGATTGCTTTTCTTCAACTTGATTTACAAATATTTTTTCTGATTTATGATATGCAGGGTTTAAAGGAGAAAAATCAGCGAAGTTTTGGTTACATGAAGTTTCAGAGGCTATCTGCATGTTTATTATTTGATCTATTTCCTGTTTAGTTAAGGGAGAAGGTATTTTCTGTTCTCTTTGGATGGGGCAACAATTTATTTCCGTCTTTTGTGGAAGTTGATCTTGTGGCTGAGTGTCCTCTTGTATTTTATATGAAAGGGCAGATGGATTTTTATCTGTTTCTACCTTTTGAAAGAGTTTTTGTGGATCCTCTCTTATTTCTTGAAGGATTTCATCTAGGATCAACTTTTCTTGGTCATCTTGATTGTTAGCTTGGGTAAGAAAATTATGGACCTCCTCTAAAAACTCTTCAGGATGCCAATTTCCGTATTCTTCTTCAATGCTTACAAGGTGTTGTATGAGTTTTTCAGAGTGATCACAACAATTTTTAGTCAATGATAGAGATGGAAAATGCCCTATATAGCGTTTACAAAATACTTTGTGGAAATCCTTCAATGAAAACAAGGTGCGAGGTTCTAGGTTCTCATACCATTCTCTTGCCTCCTCTTCTAATGTACCCATGAACATTTTCATAAGGCAGTCCTCATGCCATTCAACCTTTAAGCTACATACATGCATATGAAATTTGATGAGGTGTAAAAATGGGTTGTGAATATTTTCATTTCGAAAGACAGATAGGTCTTCGAACCAATTTACATCTGTGGGCATTTTGTGTGGGAAACCAGGGATATGTTCTCTGCTCATTGGAGCATATCTCCTTTGTGTCCTCAGGTGTTGAACCATGTCTTCTTCCATTAGGATGACTGGGTTTACTTACTGCATTCCTAGGAGTTTTTATAAGGACTAGTGGGGAAAAGGGCCTACTGGAGGCTAGTGGAGTCACCAGGTGGAACTTGTTTGTTTTTGAAAAGATTTAGCTATGGTCCACCACCGGTAACTAATCTGGGAATGTTTTGGATTTTCTGAGTTTTAAGTGCAACCTATGGTTTGTTAAAGTATCCTAGACTTGTTTCAACACTTTTCTAGGGTGATGAGAACAAAAAGAGTTTACTCTAAACGGGTCTATGGGCTGCTTGCTTGTTTAAGTATCTAAAGGACCAAAGAGTCTATAAGAGTTTGCTAGACTATCATGTACTCAGTGTTCCACCATCTCCCGCTATGTCAGTGAGCGATGGGATAGATAAATTTTATGGTAATCTAGAGTTCGATAAAATAGTAAGGCCTACTAGAGGCTAGTGGAGTCTCCAGGTGGATTTTTAGTTGTTTTGAGGTATATGTGTATGGTCCACCACCAATACTTGAAAAAACCAATATAAGGGAGTTTTTTGTGGTTTTTTGAGTTTTATGTAGTCCTACAAGGTTTGGAAGAGCTTACTATAACTGACTCATCATTTTGCTAAGATGGTGAAGGAGCTATTTTCTACTCTTCAGACAATATCTAAGTTTATTAAGCTTGATTGAGACTTCAGGAGTTACTAAGGTGTACTTAGATTGTCACTAACTCGGAAGGTCCTACTGTGAGTGTCACTATGTTAGTGAGCAGTGGGATAAGTCAATCAGATAGTTTTCTTTAAGGTCTCTTAAGGTCTAGGGAATCTAAGTTCTTTTGCTACTCAGAGTCCCACCATGATCGCCATTATGTTAGTGTGGCGATGAGGTGGCTAAATCGGATGGTATTCTAAAATTTAGCAAAGTAGTAAGGCCTACTGGAGGCTAGTGGAGTCGCCAGGTGGATTTTTAGTTTTTTTTTTTAAGGTATATGTGTATGGTCCACCACCAATACTGTCAAAAACCAATCTAAGGGAGTGTTTTTGGGTTTTTTGAGTTTTATGTAATCCTAAGGTTTGGAAGAGTGTCCTACAGCTGAGTCATCATTTTGCTAGGATGGTGAGACAACCAGATTCTACTCTTCTAAGCTTGACTGAGATCTAAGAGTTCCTAAGGGATACCTAGGATGTTTTGACTCAAAGTCCCACCGTGATCGCCATTATGTTAGTGAGCGGTGGGATAATTCAATCAGCTAGTATTCTCAAAAGTCTCTAAAGATGAGGGAAACTAAGTTTTTTGTTACTCAGAGTCCCACCGTGATCGCCATTATGTTAGGGTCGCGTGATTTGGCCGATTGGCGAGCCAAATGACGATGTAACATCAAACCAAGCTTTGGAGCCCGAGGACCTAGCCTTCCTGGACTCAAAGAGGGCTCTCTCTATTAGATGTAAAAGATATCGGTGTGTTTGCTTGGGGTGCTTTGATATTAGGCTAGTTATGAAGTATGTTTTTAGTTTTTTGGTTTTTAAAGTTTGTGAGGGATAAAAATGATCAAATATATAAAAATGGATAACAAGAAGTCAGATCAATTGGGCTATGGGGTCAAACAGGTCAAGGAAGCTATGAGATGATGATGCAAGGCTGCTGTAGGGCCGATTTGATTCAAGGTAGAAGGGATTTTTGGGCAAAATGGAGTAAATGAACATCAAGTTGGTGAAAGACAAGGGATTTCAAGTGTAACTAGTTGATAGCAGACATAAACATGTTATAGCAAGCCATTAATCATGTTAAATGTAACTATGAGCTAATTAATACATAGAAATCAAACATTTCAGCCATACATAGAAGTATAAGACCCTCTAACTTTGGGAAATGACTATCAGACTTTGGGGAAAACACATAAGAAGGACTAAAAACTCATAAAACTATGCCGAAAACGCCTAAACACAGTCTTTTAGTTATTGGGCACTTGGACAAACAAGCTTTCATAGTTTTAGGCAAAGGGCTAGATCGGGACTAGGCCTCCTTGGTTCAACAAGATGATAAACTAATCAGTCAAAGAGATAGTTTCATGGACAGAACTATGGACAGCTTTATAGGTAAGCAGGGCACACCATACATCCTACTTAACATGCATAGAACTTGTAAATAAAACTAGCAAACAATATCCTTAAGTTACTAAAGAGCAGTTAAGAATTCTTTAGTATAACTAAGGAAGAAGAAAACATCAAGCTATGAAGATTCAGGAATTTTGAGGTGACTCCATGGGCATATCTCAAAATCAATCTCTACTGATCTATAGCAGCAAGAAGCATGTATTATGAATGAAAACTAGAAGACAAAAACATAGCAAGAAACACTATACCATTCTACCATGTCATGGAATCCATCACCAATCCTTCATCATTCATCAAAAGCATCCAAGAGGCAGTCCAAAAATCATAACACAAGTATCTTCTTCAAAGCTCATATGACCAATATATTGATTCTTCTCTCAAGTTCAGCCTCTTTTTTTACAATGAATCCTTGTGGAATAAATAGGCTAGAGGAAGGAAAACCTCATGGAGCAACTAGCTATCCCATTGGCCAAGTTAAAATATCTAAACTTGTCCTTGAAGCTTTGCAAAGCCCAAGGCACAAAATATCCTATAAAATATCTAAAAAACTGCTAAAAACAGAAATTATATTGACTTTACATCATTTCCCAAGTGTAAAAATAGCTTAACGCACATTTGGGAAAAGCAGATTTTTGAGGTTCAAAAATTACAAAAATACTTCATATTTATATCTGAAAAAGGTCCCCTGACTTGCTGGAGGCAATTGGCAGCCTTCCTGATGTTGAAACGAGGCTCATGATGGCTCGTTGGAAAGCTCTCTATGTCTACTTTCCGGCGCAACTGAAATAATCTCAATCTAATGTCTGGAAGTTCCACAAAACTGTACCTGTGTGTAAAAAACCAGGAAATAGCAGACTGCTGATATGGCGGGCAGAATGTGCAAAAAGTGGGCATTTTTCGCCAATTTGAGGGGGCGAAAGATCTCCAAATGCTCCAAAAATCGCTGGGGACCTGCTCATAGAATTATGGCATCCACTGGTATCATCCTTCTCCCTTGACAAATCCTCAAACTGAAATGGCGCAATTATGAGTTTTCGACCAAAAACCCAAAAAATGCCAAAAAACAAAAAGTTGTCGAAATCGGCCCAAACTTGGCACATATGACCCTCAGGGGTCCCTAGCAACATGCTCTGAAGCTGAGGAAAAAACATCAAGGGCTGATATGTTTTTCTCCTCTTTCCATGCCGGGCGCTTCTTGAAACTGTTGTTTATCACTACTGAGTTACTGCTGTTCCGCACTCTTCCCCTCTTTTTCCTGCTGCTGCTCATATTTATCACTGTCATGCTGCTCCTGTTGTCTTGCCTTGGAGGCATTTTGATCTGAATATTCTTTGGAAAAGACAAACTGCCTCACTGTGTGTAAACTACCCTGTTGGAGTCAAACTGTGTCACTTTACTCAGCCAGGCAGATTTCTCAATAGGGTACCATATAGCAAAGAGGAGACAGACTGCTGGGTAATTTTCCTGTGCACAGTGTTAAAAAGTCACCTTTTCTTGTGAATTTGTTAGAGGCCAATCAACACACCTACATCTCTGTCTCCAAGGTAAAATTCAATCATTAAAAACCTGCTCTTCAGAAAGTGGCCTTCCACTTTGAAAATAACTCAGTCAAACTTCTCAGTAGGAAATAATACAGTGAAAAGAAGGGTAGACTGTATGAGGCAGGATGTATACAATGTCAAAGTTTACCTGCTTGGTGATCTTTGTAAGTTAATCAACACATCTTTGTATCTTGGATCAATATTGTATTTTCCAATTATCCCAAACCTGCCTTGTCTAAGTGTGCCAACAGTCAACCAACCTGCATATGTGAAAACAACCCTTAATGCAATTAACAGTCACTGGCATAATCCTGAGCCAAGATGACAGATCTTTAAAAGACTACAAAGTTTTTAGGCAGAAGCTATGTGAGATTTCTTTTTCCAAACAATCAAGGGTTCCTTATGAATGTAACCCTCTGGCTTTGGCAGAAAAATACCTTTACTCTATAAGCACATCCATTCATCAATACGAGCTGGAAAATCAAAGGCAAACAAGTGGCAAATATAGTGAATATTGTCCCTTTGTGAGAAATGTGAGCAACCCCCTCCGGAGCTTTAACCTATAAATTTCTGCTTGACCAAGAACCCTTTCTCCCACTGAACTTCACTGTTCTCTATGCATGTCACTTCATTTAAACAAAAACATGCTCATTAAAGTTAACCTTGGTATGAGCATACAGGAAAATTCACAGTTAGAACAGAGGTAACAGATTTTTAGGAAAGCTCCAAAAGCTTAAGCAGAGGCTGTGAGAGATTCCCTTTTCCACAATAATCAAAGCCCTTTTCAATGTAGAATATCATTCATCTTTGGAAGAAAACCTTTATGATTTCTTGAAAATCCACTTGGCAGTGAGGTTTTGAAGGACAGAAACAGTCACAGAGTATTCAGAGAACACTGTCTTCGGTGGTTGAGTAGGGTAACTTTTCCCTATGGCACTTTAAAGAATTGACACACCCTTGTCCTTGATTAAACACAAGGTGAACACGCAAGTTTTTAACTTAATCACAATTTCTTTCCCACAGGCACTTCTAACAGTGAATTTGTCATTCAAACATAGCTTGAAACAGTCTTTTTAACCTTTCTGTCACTTTTGCAAAATTTTGAAATCGAGGGGAAAATATATAGGAATACCTTCAATTTAGATGAAAATCCCTTGGGGAGGGCTGGAGTAGCATCAGAAAGCCTTCAATTATGCGCGGCACTCTTTAAGGACAGAACGGAGCGCAAAAAATACCACCCGGGTGGCCTGTCAGGTCGGGCTGTCGGGCGGTCGGGCGCCGTGTACAGGCGCGTCGCGCAACTGTACAGGCGTGTCGCACATAAACTGACCGCCAGTGCAAAAATGCTCCTAGGCACGTCGCGCGGGTTTCCAGGCGCGTCGCGCTGTTTTTTAATGGTGTAAACCTCTGCACATCGACCCGATCTTCCTTGTTTTGATGCTATGGAGGCACGGAGTTTTGTCTGCAGTTTGAAAATGAAAATATCTCCCTTGACCTTACTCCCTTAACATGTTATTTCAAATTCTCCAACGGTCTTAAAACTTTGAAAAGTAACCTTCGCTTTCAGCTCTGCTTTGTTTAACCTTCGTACGCTGCCTTGGTGTATTTCTTTGAAATTTAAAATCACATCGACTTTCAT
The DNA here is from genome assembly GCA_034641835.2 of Pinus albicaulis. NCBI lineage: Eukaryota > Viridiplantae > Streptophyta > Pinopsida > Pinales > Pinaceae > Pinus > Pinus albicaulis. The sequence continues at coordinate 226,327,336 of CM076575.1, forward strand.
TTGAGGGGTACTCCCTTTTTGAAATGGTTTCGGCCACAGAAATTATATCCCCTTTAACACTGAGAAGAAAATGCCTGAAAACTGCTTAGTTTCCGAAAGGGTAGGCTTTAGCCTTGTCAATTTTCTTTGACAGCCTTGGTGTTTATTTACTTCTTCAACCTTTACCTACTGTGGGTGTCAAGTTTACTGGTCTTCTTGGACCTTTGATCTAAGAAAAGCTTATCCTCTCAACATACTTTCTTGCCTGTAGGTGAATCATTTATGATATCTCTGTCCCTTTTTGAATAATGAGAAAACTGCATTTGTTTTAAAACTCCCGAAACTGACAATCTATCAAACTAATTCTTTGTCTATTTATAACTGGTATACTTATTCACAATGTCCATCTTGGGAACTAATCTTGAATAGCCTCCCATTTTTTGTGATGTATATCTGAAAGAATAAGCTTGTGAAGCAGGGACAAACAGGTCTCTTGGAAACACAGTTATCATTTGCTTTGATCAGTGCATTGACCTTTTTGTAATAGAACCATTCCAAAGCTCAACTTTGTCCACTGTCTTACTTTCTTGGTGATATTTTAAAAGAGAAAACCACACAAGGTCTGTTGAAGAGCTTTGAAAGCCATTTTGTCATTTTTAAAAGGAGATGGTCTGTCTTCTACCAATTTTTTTGATAATTGCTGCTTCCAGGCGATTTATGAGCTTCTCCCTGGACTGTAAGTGCCATCTTTTGGTTGCATGCTTTCTCACTATATTTCTCTATTTACTCAAAAGGAGTTCCCTTTAAACTTCTTGGCATGTGACAGTGAGGTGACTATGTGGCCTCTTCCCCTAAGGAAACTGCCCTTTTTGGTATCAATGCATACATATTCATATTGTTTCCTGTCCATCATGATGTATTTCTTGAAAGACATTTTCCTATGTGTAATGCATTTTGAAATATAAACACCATATTTTACCTGTGTACAGACTTCTATTTACCTTCTTTGTATCTTTCCACTGCACCTTTTGACCAATCAGTTTTCAACAACACTCAATGCCTTGGCCATCTGCTCATAAATGGAGGAGGCCCTTCACTTGGCAAAGTATCTGAAGATTATTTGATAAGGCTGCATGACAAGGGTTTGCTTGGATTATGATGGTAGGCAACCAACTTAAAAAACATCAAGACTGACACCTCTGCTTGCAATCACCACTATGCTTCAGAACAACCCTAGTCAAATTGTCACTGTCTCACTGTACTGCTCTGAGGGGAACTGAAATGTCATTATTTACTTTGGTCATCTCATGACAATTTATTTGAAAGATAGTCTCTGTGACTATGGAGGTCAGTACCCTTTGAAAAACCAACAGCTTTCCTTCTGCCTGTGTAATGACATGTTTTGTCAGCACCTCTTCAATTTGATCTTGTGGACAAGCAGGGTGCTTATGATTGGAATTTTTACTAATGGCATGCCTTTCTAAAGTTTAACAATTCACATAATTTGAAAACTTCAAATGACCTCCTTTATCAGACCAAACTCTGTTTTCCTTTGAACTTGCATACTTCAGACTCTATCCCTGTTATGATCATCACTCACTCAGAAAACCTGGAGTTGTTGTTTCACTGTTCAGTAAAAGGCAAACCTGGGCTTCTGCAATCCTTTAAGTCAATACTGGCCAGCGCCCTCTGCTTGTAGATGAAGGAGGCGCCCTAACTTGGCCTCACGCTGTAAATGGCTGGAGGCTCGGGCCATGACACTCTACTTCAGTCGGGTGATGCTGGTGTCCTTTTCATCGTGATTTTCATACTGTTCAAGGAAAACTGCAAGGTCTTGATGAGTGACTCTCTGTTTGCAGATATATCTCAGGCTCATGTTACATTTAGAAGCAACTGTTCTTCTAACTGTAGATTCAAGCATTTCCTCCTGAGATGAAGTTATATTTCCTGTCTTTGTAGAATCCATAAAACACCGTGAAACACCTTGTAATCAGCTTGAGGCTGTGGTTTATGCAGTGCTGAGACCTAGGGGGTGTGAGTGGCGCGACTTAGAGCTGTTTGTCAATTTCATTTGCAGAGTGGGAGGTCAGTCATGGTTGGTCTGTAGAAGATGGAGGCTTTTTGGCTTTTTGATGATTGCCAAGGGTAAAATGTCTTAAAGCGCCACTTCCTAACATAGGGGAGAATTTTGGCACCGTATCGGACTTTTCCTTTTGGAGCTGATGGAAAAACCAGGGGGTTTGAAACTAGAAAAAATAGTGATAATGGATTTTGACTTTGACATGGGCGGACTGATAAGTAAAAGGGCAAAAAAAATTTTATGAGGGTTTTCTAGATGACAGATTGACATATGGAATTCAGCTTCTAGAAAACTCAGCTATGGATATAGTCGTCACTAACATGTGAAAAATACTGATGACTAACAGAACTCAATCACTAGTCATGAAGAGGGAAGTGAGAGAGAGGAATATAAGGTAGTCTAATGTGCTAAAGGACTAGACCCGAAGGAGACGAGACTTACAGGTGCAACAAGTCTCTAGGTGATGAAGTGGTACCAATGTTAAAGGCGGTGGGGGAGGCATACCTATGCTCGCCGAGACAATAGTACAAAGAATAAGGCACCCGGAAAACCACGGAACGCAGTAATGAAGCATGTGCTGGCCTAAACATGAGCCAAATAAATAAAATGATGAATCCCACATACATGCGATGCCTGGAATAACCTTCAGGACTTATACAATAAGATTTTAGTACATGAGATATAAATACACCCAAATTCCCCCTACACTCGGGGAAGGGCTCGCAACATCTGACTGGTACATGAAAATCGAAGAGGCACTGCAAGCGGTTGAGGCCGATATCATCAAATGAGAGGAGCGGCATCAAGGGTGGAAATGAAGAAGTCATCTGGGCAGGTGTGGGGCTACCTGCAAGGCCACCCCCTCATGAGGGTTGAGACATCTCACACATGCCCGGGAATCACCAAGAGTTGCTGCTGCATCACTGGACCATCAAGTGTATAGATCATGAACATGCTGAGGAGAGCTCAAACCAAGGTACACTGCCCCCTAGACCTGGCTTCTGGAGTAAATGAGCTGATGTCGACAGAAGTAGGTTTTCCAGAGGTGAGGCAATAAGGGAACCCCAACTAAGGCACGAGGGAAAAGAGTAGAGCGACGAATAGATAGACACTAATGATGATTATGGAATGAGGGATACCGAGGAGCATTTGGATGAATTCCCCTGTTAGAGCATAATGGGAAGGAATGGCTTGGCAGTGACTGATGCAATATCAGGAGGGATAGGGGACAAGAGTATTGAGGGCCATAATGTGCGACACAAGAGAGGGACCAAGCAAGAGACGATGGAGGACTATAGCGGGGTACAAAGGGACACGGAATGGACTCCATGAATGCGATGAGGACTCAACTTGGATGCTCTAAACAAGGGCGACTCGATGGTGCTGCCTCATAGTAAGGGTCCAATGGGGGACCATAAAAGCATGAGTACAATAGTGTATCTCATGACGAAAATCAACACGAATGAAGACGAGTAAGGAGGCAAAGTGGTGCTCCAAGTACAAGTGTCGTAAGTGAAGAAATTTAATTTTGAGAAGAGGTGAATAGACCCTTCATGGACAAAATGTGTCATGCTGAAGTATCAAACCATTGAAAACTGATAGATACCCATTTTATTGCTTGGTGAGAGATTTCCAATGGTGCAGACGGTTTGTCAAACGGGGCTACGGTTTGGTCGCAGTGGGCGAAAGAAAAAACAGGGGTTTTCTTCTAATAAGGCGTTTTCCCTCCAAAATCATTCATTTGCTTGTGTAGCTGTGGTGAATGTGGAGAGGAGAGAAGGCCCTGAATCTTGCGATGATCGTAGCGGACAAACCAACCGTTGGAATCATGATCCATCAGTTGTAGGTAAGAGGCCTAATCCTACTCTTTGTTTTTGATGGATTCAAATTGTAGATTAGGGTTTTCAAACTCATTAACTACCCCTACTTCTTCATTACAGCCGGGTCGCACTTTTTGGGGCAAAAGCTACGACTTGGGATGCAGGTTTTGGCCTGAAAAGTGCGAACTGGCCCAGGATTTACCCAAAAAGTGTGACCTGTTAGAGGTGGGAAGTTTTAGTGCTATTATGGGCTGAGATTCAGTTTTGATGTAAGCTAATGTAGTTTTGCAGATCTGTAGACTGACAAAAATGATGGTTTTGTGCAGATATGGCAGATATACAGATCAAGTGGACAGAGAGAGACTTAGGTACATTACGGACGGAAATCCAAGCAGATCAGGGTGTCCATCGTGCACTGGCTGGGTATGGGGTTCTGAAATTTTTGGAGAACCCTTTGATGAGGGCTAGAGAGCCCTTGTTGGCCCGGATTATTAGTTATTGGGATCCAGATCATGAGGCGTTTATAGTGCAGGGGCACAAGATTGAGCTGACGGTCTAGGATATGTATTTCTTGACTGGTCTCCCACTATTAGGGATGGTGGGAAATACGCAGCCAGTGTTACCATGGGGGCATAACATTATGGATTTTGTTGATCGTCATTGTCGACTGGGTGTTCGAGTCAAAGGGATTCGGATATCCATTGGGGATCTAGAGAGGTTGGAGACCCGGGCAGTGGCCACAGTAGTGTTTCAGATCTTTGGTAGCCAGGCGTTCCATCACATCACTAGAGGGCAGATGATGATTATAGAGAGTGTGTTGGGGGGGACCTACTATGGGTGGGCCCAGATGATGTTGGTGTCGGTGAAATGACAGTTGTCATTATGCAAGCGGCAAGTGAATCATGATTGTGCCTACAGGACGGTTTTTTGCTCTTTCTTCTTTGAGAAGATCCTGACCTTGCGACCTCGTATACAATTACCTGATGGAGGTCTGAGAGAGCCCCGAATGTGTTGGTGGGGATGATTACTGTGTAGAGGAGGAGGAGGGGTAGTCGAACGGGTGTTCCGACCAGAGTTCTTCACCCATTGGGATCGGATGCCACTATACATAGACAATTATCCCTATAGTGGGATGAGTTATTGGGGAGATCCGGACTTGCCGCTTCCGCCTGGTCAACTGTGGGGGCCCGATGGTAAGTGACGAGCTACTAATCTGTTATGTGCATTTTAGAGTTTGTGACTAGTATTCATGGTCCTAATATTTATATTTTTGGGAATGTAGATATAGCTCCGGTAAAACCGGCCGGATATATGGGACGACCTATAGTAGCAGGAGCTACAGGTGCCAGTGGATCAAGGACAGCACAGAATGAGGATATGGCCACTCTGTTGGAGGACATCCGTCATAGATGTGAGGGGCTGCTGACCGGTGTGTCGGAGCGTGGTTGGCAGGATTTAGACGACCAGTACATAGAGTTATGTATTGGGCTACCCTCGGAATGGTGAGGTATCATGCGACGCATGGCGATGGCCAGTCAGACTGTGCATGATCTACCAGCTATGGGAGTAGAGCCATTGGCTCAGGATCCTACAGAGAGTGATTAGATGTAGGGCATGTGGTGCCCCCCAGTGTGGATGTAGGGGCAAGTGGTGCCCCCCATTTTTGTAGTTCTATTTTTTGTACCATGCTATGGGCATGTCATATGTTTCAGAGCAGATGGACTCTAAAAACACATGTTATATGATATATATGATTTATGTACATTTTTTTGATGATGTGAAATGTTATTTTCTTGTGTGTGATAAATGCGAGTCTAGAACATGATTTGCGATTTGATCTACGTAGTGATTTTGATGTCGAGGGATATGGGTGAAAGTAATTAATCTAAATTCACGTATCAAAAGTTTCACCTGTAAATATTGTCTAAATAGGATAGGGTTATGCACACGATAGACACCATTAAGTTGTAAGAAAAGAAGCAGGGAATCTAAATGAACATGTAGATGGAGGATGTGATGAGAGAGGGCATCAGCTAAGAGGCCACGTACTGCATCATATTCAGCCTGATTATTGGTGGCATTACCAATGCAGATCCCATTTGCAAGAACCGGGGTATGCAAGGGGGTAAAGATGGCCCATGATGCCAAAGCGAGATTCCAGGAATATCGACTTGCCCCATCGGCATAGCCAAGATAATGGGTGGAGGAAAGGGCCGATGTAATAGTGTTGCAAGACAAAAAATGGGAGGGATGAGAAAAAGGATGGCAGTGTGAGTAGACGATAGACATCCACTAATGACTATGGGAGGGACCAGTCTGGGTAGGAAGTCTAGGACTCATAGATCGATGAGAGGGAGATGAATGAAAACTATGGGATGAAGAGAGGGAACTCAGGTTGTGAAGAACATCAAAGATATGGATGGTATGATCGTGATTGTGGGAGGGAATGGAAGGGTCAAGGAGACCATATGATGCTGCAAATCTACCTAAATCATCAGTATGGGAAGAGAGGCGCAGATACGGGTCATCACGGGGAATGATAGAAGAACAGGTAAAAAGATGATCAAAACACGAAGAGCCCGAGAAAGTGTCTGAAGGAGGATCAAGAAAAATAGATGGAGTGTATTCGGAGGGAATGTACTCCGATGGTCATGCTGATGATGATAGGTATAGGAGGGGAGCAACAGATTCCGACATTTCAACATCAGGGGGAGGAATGTCAATGGTAGCAGGGGGATCTTTGAGTAGACCTGACGCATATTGAGCAAGGATGGGAGAGGCAGATTGATTTTTTTCAACTTCGTACTCGTGAATGACCTCTAAAGAGGCTCGGTAATGCGTGAGGTGAGGAAAATGGTGAGATTAATGGCCATGGACACCACACAGAGCATAGGGTTTGTTGGTGCGAAGAGTCTTTGGGTTCTTGGCTGCGGATGAGGAAGAAACAGAGGTTTCAGAGACCACAGAGTCAGGGAATGCGACTTTAACCATGGGTTGGATACGGGGCAACTCAGGACAAGTATGGGTGAGATGACTGATACCATCACACAAGGCACAAGGCTTGGCGGGTGGGGGAGGGGTAGGGTTGGGTGCGGTGGCCTTGTCTTTGGATGCCCCCTTTCGAGTTTTTCTTTTCTTGCATGTAGTTGTCGCAGCATGAGGAGAGTTTTGCGGAGGGGCTAGGGGTGCTGTAGTAGTGGGAGGAGTGAAGGGAATCGGTTGCACTGGTGTCACAGCTATGTATGGTTTGGGGTGGTCCGGTGGGGTTTCCGCTGGAGGAGTAAGATACCATACTGGAATTCCTAAGGTTAAATTAGGGAGGGAAAGGGTGGCCATGACGAGAACCAAGTAGACGCTGGGGGGGGGGAGCAAGAAAAGGTATTTGACCAGTGGGGTAATGACCAGGAGGGACTGCTCCGATGTGATGGAGGCCTGAGGGAACTAACTCAGGAGGGTAGGGAGGTTCCTGAGTGTGAGGGGGATGGGAAGGTCTAGGTGAAAAAGGGTCGGTCGATCGAAGCGAAGGGCTAGGAGTAGGTTGTGGTAGGCAAGATTGAGGTTGCTGAATAGCCGAAGCAGGTTGTGAAAGGCCAGCCTGAGACGATTGCATCATGCAAACATTCGCTAAAATAGGGTCAGAGACAGGAGGAGGAGGAGGACCAGGAAAAGTTCCAAGCAAGGAGGAGTCTTTGTAGATGCCAGGGGAAACACTGGTCAAAGAATCAATAGTTGGATTATTGGTGATAGAATAGATGGTGGACTGAGGTGAGGTCTGAGAGTTTGGTTCATGGTAAGTCAACTGGTCAACCGTGACAATTTTTCCATTATGAGGGAAAAACATCTTGCGGTGGACTGCGGATGGGACAACAGACATGGAATAGGTGTAACTACGCCCCAAAAAGATGTCTTAGTAAAGAGGGGCATCGATAAATTCCACGTCGACACAAACAGTCTTACCCGCAAGGGTGATAGGACAGTTATGAAAGAGGCGGATGGGCTGGGAGGCATGGCCATCCCACGTATGAAGGGTGATTGTGGAAGGGGCTAGCTCAGGAGATCCGAGTTGTTTCCAAACCAAAGCAGACATCACACAGGTAGATTCCCCCTCATCAATAATACACTGAGCGACATTGGCATTGACTGGGATTTGGAAAGCAATAGAAGGAGGAAGAGGGGGATGGTCAGACTGACGGGTGTCAAAAACAATCAATTGGTCATCAGCAGGATCTACAACACCCACGACAGATAGTAGAGCCTTATTTTGAGAAGGACACGACTGGAGGAGTTCCAGTGTTGAAATGGCAACAGGAGATTGTGCCAGATCATCTACTATATTGTACAAATGGGCATCTTGACCAGAGGCAGCATTTCAGCATAATGGGCCCTTAGGAGTCTTGGTATGAACCTTAGTTTTGGGTGAAGGGATTTGCAAGGGACCATTGGGTGTCGACAGATGCTCTATAGGGCCTGAAGATGGGGACTCAGAGACATATGGAACAGGAGGCATGGAATACTGACAAGACCGAGTTTGAAGGTTAAGGTCGACGGTGAGCGGTTGGTCAGATGCCATCATGAGAATCTGGTAATCAGAGGAACCAGAAGGGGAAGGTTGAGTGGTTACCGGGGCATGAGGTGGTTGAGTGGCCACAAATCCTTGTTAAGGGAAAGGATCGGTAAACACGGTAGGTTGAGAAGTAGATGGGGTGGGAAGGATAGTAGCGGAGGAGTGTTGTCCCCGCACGGTGGCCTAAGACTCCCACATCTGTCTCATTTGTGGTAATAATGGACAATCGTGAGTGTAGTGACCATAAACACCGCAACACGAACAAGGCTTATTGGTGCGAAGCAGCCTGTCCGGCTTGGGCTGAGAGCCCTGTGGCTAGTTGCTAGTGGTAGAGTCAATACTGGAAGGATTGGAGCCATGATTACCAGAAGTGGATTGATTTCCTTTTCTCTTTATTTGAGAAGGAAGAAAATTAGGTGCCCCCTGTTGTGCAAATAATTGCCCTGGAGGGGGTAGTAAGCATGGTTGCGGGGGTGGAGAAGGCAAGGGGGTGGGAGGTCCAAATGTTGGAGGAGCTAGGACACCAGGTTGTGGATACGGATAAGGGGTAGGATGGTAAACATTGAGGTAAGGAAGAGGGTGGGAAAAAGGAGGAGGCATGTTGTATCCTGGATACATGCTACCTGGAAGGGAAAAAGTGCCGGAGGGGTTGGTCCCTCTTAGAGGGAAACCATAGCCCGAAAGGGGTTAGGCAGAGGTATGTGACAGGGCTCCAATGATACAGTCGGCAGAGTGAGATGCCCTCGAGGCATTAGAGCCACCGGGCTTGGGAAGGTCAGGAAGGACGGTATAAACATAACCATATTGAGCATAGATAAGGTCATATTTCAAGGCTATTTGGACAGTGGCTTATTCGGTTTGGGGAAAATGGGATGCGACATCTTTGCCAATGGGAGGTAAGAGAGGGCAAAGGAACCAGTCCATGTAAACCCGATCTTCAAAGGGGGGAGCGCGACACAAGCTTCATCTTTGTCGCCATTCCTGGACATGAGCGGAAAGGCGGGTCAAAGAGGATTGATGGAAAGAATTTAAGAGTTTAGTACCAGTGTCATATCGAAGAGGGAGCTGGAAATAAGATAAAAAGGCTTGGGCAATGGTCGTAAAGGTGGTATGGGAAGAGGTGGCTTGATCGACATACCATTTAGAAGCTTCGCCAGTAAGCGTGCATTGGAACAATCGAAGGCGGATGGAGTCATCGGTGATGGAATTGGAGGAACACCACATGTGGAAAGATCGAATATGGTTAGAGGGATCTTCACTAGCAAGGCCTTCGAACTTGGGAATGTTGGAGGGGAGCTTGGTGGGCATAGCAGGCCAACTGACATCGTGGCGAATAGGATCATTGATCAGCTGATTGAAATCGGGGAGACTGAGGCCACCCATATAAGGGAGAAACGGGGCAGTTGAGGTAGGTCCCATAGTGGTTCCACTAGAAATGGACCCAGCGGTAGAACTGGGGTTAGGGCTAGGTCCTGAACTAGACATGGTGAAGGTAACAGGGGGGGAACCAAGAGTAGGGGGAGAACCCGAACAAGCAGAGGAAGAGTCGGAGTGCAGACTCGGGGGAGGAATTACTCGATGATGATGGGAAGGAGGAAGTCGACCAACTGGAAACTGAGGGTGAAGGCCAATAAGTCTCCGGGACAAATGCCTTTGAGGCGCAATGATGACGGGAAGAAGAAAACCGATAGGGGCAGGGAGGTGTAAAATCAAGAGAGATCAATGTCGAAACAAGGGCAGAAAGGTGCAGTGTCAATTGATTTTAAAGGCTTTTCCAGGCGGTGTTAACCAGGCTCTTATTCACTTAGGGTCAGTGTGTGGCATGCCTTAATTTTAATTGTTTAAACCCAGACGTGTTGAGAGTAAAATAAAAAGTGTGCTGCGTAACTGAAAATAAATCTACAGTAAATAAGACTAAAAGATCAGAAAATTAACAGGTACTAATGCATCAATCTAACCCAAGAAGGCGGGTCTCTCAAAACTAGTCTATAAGAGGGAAAAACGAAGAAAATTACGCTAAAAATATGCCAATAGATCTAAGGTCAGGAGGGGCAGGGATTTAAAGGGGAAATCTGTTGAAAAGAGGTGCAGAGAACAGCAAAGAGGCAGAGGCAAGGTTGCTGCGAAAAAGGAGGAGATCAACTTAAAAATAGAAAGGACAATGAGGCGGCCGTAGAAATGAACGCAAAAAAAACAATATGAGGTGATTTGAAAGGGGGAAGAGCTGATCTAAAGAGATCTGAAACTAAGGTATCAGATCTGAAAGCAATAAGGCTAAAACTCTAGAAATTCAGACTTCTGAAACAGCAAAAAAACTCTCCCACAAAAAGTGGAGGATACTAGAGCCCTAAGGGGCAAGATTCCCACTTAGTTGAGTGAAACAGATCAGAAACAGGTCTAAACAGGCGGAGATAGAGGCTGGAAAACCTTGATAGAAGCTTCAGACAAACCCAGAAAAAGTGTTGGAAAATTGCAGAAAATAGTGCAGGTCACAGGCGCCGATATGTGTGACCTACAGATCCGGCTCTCTCGGCGGCATATTTCAGAAAAATTTGTCGTCTCAACTGCGGCTGATGTCTATCACCTGCGCAATAAGGCCAAAAACACATGGAAGTTAAAAATTTGACTATTTGAGGGTTTTAGAGGTGGAAAGCACAATAAAATAGGACAAACATAAAATGGAAGAGAAACCCTAGGGTCTGAAACAACTGGATATGCAGGAATATATAAAACGACAATAGTCACAAAAGAAAACTCATGTGGAGTCGCCAATTGTTAGTATGATTCTTTCGTCCTAAAAGATCACTTTAGCTACGCATAAAAAATAGCCCTAACATCGATTATGGATACCAAATATCTTTAAGTCTGCTGCATAAATCCAGATCTAAGTACAAAAGACATTAAACAGATAAAACACAATGTGGCTCCATGCATCCAATAGATAAGACAAGAACAATGTATTTAAAATAATTTTATATTATATTAAAGAATGGGGCACCTGAGAGGAAAACAAGAAAGGTGTTTTCCAGTTCTCCTCAATGGGATGGGTTCTTGAAAGTCCTCAGCATTTCAGATCTAAAATTCCTCTCTCCTATTGTGGTAGAAAACTGTTTGGTCAATTTAGTGTGTCCTAAATTGCTACATTAATTTGTCAATCCGGGATTCGTAAGCTGACGAAGTGTGGCGCACTATATGTGCAAGATAACCTATCTCTTACTTTTTTGTCGTTTTTGGTTTTTTTTTTTCTTTTTGTCTTGGTTGGTTTCCTAATGAAAATTCTAAAAGGCAAGTATGGTTATGATTGTTCAAGGCAATGATGTCCTTTATAATGATTTACCAAACTTCAAACTTCAAAAGGATTTTGAAACATACAATGAGAAAATTAGTTCCTAAAAGGAAATGAAAATGTGCTACTATCCTAGTTAAACAAACAGTGAACTATTGATCATGAAAACCATTACCCTTGTTGTTGTCTAAACACAAAAGAAACTGTTACTCAAAGAAAAGATTGCAAGTAAAGTAAAACTAAAATCAAATTACATCAACTCATATTCTGACCCCTCACCATTAGTCTCGCTATGGCTTTCGAAGGTAATCATAAACAACTTGAGCAATCTGATATCTAAATTGCAGAAAAATAAACTAATATCAAATTACACACTCATACTTCAATCCCTCACCATTAGTCTCGCTATGGCTTTCGGAGGTAACTGAAAATGACATGAGCAATTTAATATCTAATCTAACTACTAAAGCAAATGTGCAAGACTGAAATAACAAAACAGCGCTGGAATTAAACAAACACTAAGAAAAGGAAATCAGTAGAAGGAAAATATTGATTCCATGTCATTAGTCATTATGAAAAATATGTGCAAATGCCCGGGCTACCTATTGTAATCTGAAACAAGAACACTGATCAGTTAACAACAACATAAAACATAAAAGATTATGGACAGAAGTAAAATGTAAAGCATGAAGGATTATGGATAGAGATGAAATTTAAATACCATGAAAGATGTAATCTATATATACATGAATGAATATGGCACAATGAACATAAAGAAATGAAGCATGAAACTATACAGTAGTACACAAGACCTCAACGTGTGCAGGGGCCCTCTGCACATACCTCGGGAAACAGCTTTCAAATACGAACTACACTTTTGAACAAAGTCTTCTCATATATTAAAATGCAGTCAAAGAAATGTCACAGCACAATGGCAACGTAATTACATTACAGAGCTAAAGAAGATCTAACTATTATGTGTATGAGAACGCATTATTTATAACAGAGAGAGATATAACTAATTCCCTAAAGTCTGCGCTGATAGAAGACACGTGAACCATCACGTCCAGAGATCTAGCGTTATGGCCGCCGTGAGGATTAAATCTATGGAGAGTGGCTGTTGGATTCGGCTTATGGAGCCGTTTACAGGTGTTGATGTGTCTCCCGTGATCTAGAAACGGCCACACAAATCTCCACGTGATGAGAAACAGAGTTCTGTCACCGTGGGACTCTACGGTTGACCACCACTTGGCCACCTTTGACCACAGCCTTCTTAGGTGAATTCGGCTGAGCCAATAGGACACGATCCATGTCCACGTCATTTTAAACTTGCCCATGTGGCTCGATTTGCCTGAAGACACCTGCAACATAGACTTTAACAAAATGGCTGCGGAAAGTTGCAGTAGCTGCGGAAAGTGACAAGATTCTGCAGCTAAATGAGCAAAAATCTAAATCAAACAGCAGACACAAAACATAGTTAAAAACCATTTTAAAAGCTCTTTTACAATTAATATGCAATGATATTGGTGACTGAGAAGGTCCAGGTGAATGAAAAAGGTCTAGAAAGGTGTATAAGAAAGATGCAGATTTGAGACTCAACATACTCCCACTATGAAGGTGTTGCATGTCCTCATGCAACCAAAATTTGGATAATCCTTCTTCAATTCATATGCTTTGACACTTCAGCCAATACATGTAGTCCTCTCCTCCTCTTCCTTGGTGCTGCTAACATCCTGGGCTTCTTCATCAAGCATCTGAATTTAATATTAACCAATGCTCTACTTAACTTCTGGCATTTCTTCTTCAATTTTCTGTTCTTTTTCTGCCATAGTCCCAAATGTAGCATGGTATTGTCATGAATGATCTTGTCCAGTTTGCTTTGTTCCTTCAATGCCTCATTTTCATTTTTAATGTGTTTATTTAAAACCTCCAATTCAAAGACTTCTTGTTTCAATGATTGGACGAGATCTTCCTTTGCTGTGTGAGGCTGAGTGGATGAAGTGCTGGGACCCGTGGCTGCACTTTCTAAAGATTCTATATAATCATATACTTCTTGCTGCTTTGGGTCTATCTCAGGTGTCATTTTTATTGGGCTATCTCGAAAATTCCGTGGAGGAGAATTGGCTTCAAAATCTAGCTAAAAAGGGCTCATGTCAACGTCTGGCTGAGAATGAGATGGACTATGTTCAATATCTGACTGAGAATGAAATGAACTATGTTCAATGTCTGACTGAGAATGAGATGGACTATGGCCAGCTGGGGATTGTTCAAGTGTTTCTTCTCCCAAATCAATAAAATGGGGTCCTTTCGTTTGTGTTTTCCTCAACTTCCCTTTAAGTCTGGAACTTCTTCTTACACGCTGTGGACCAATATCTTTTCCTTTTTGTTTTTCTTTTCCCCTCTTTTTGGCCATAGATGACTGTTCCTGAAGGTGAATTAGTCTCTCAGATAACACTTGATGATCTTCTTCAGAGGAAGGGGTTTGATGCATAGCCTCAATACATTTTCTCTCTTTTGATGTTATTGGCTTTTTACCTTTGGTTTCTTCCTTTCTCCTTTTTGACAGTCTCCCTTCTCCACTAGTTCTTTCAATTGTAGTAGTAGGAGTGCTTTGAGTTTCATCATTTGTTCTCTTCCTCCTACTCCTTCTTGATGTACTGCCTTCAGGAATTTCTTGGGGTTCCTCAAAGAAATTTCTAATCAAAAATTGTTCCCATGTGTCCTTTTTCTCTTTTAACTGTTTTTCAATCAGAATTTTCAAAAGACCATGGTGATACAAATGTGGCTCCACATCCCCTAAATGCTTCTGAACGGTCACAGAAATCTTCTTCAAACTATTTAAGAAAAAATATGGCATATTGAGGGTCTGGTTGTCTAGAAAATTCATCAGCAACCAGGTATGATACATATACATGGATCCAAAATGTCCCTCACAGGTGATAAATTTTTGAATAACTAGCAGCAAAGTAGCCCACTCTTCTTTCAAAGCATGAACAAGAATTCCCTTTTTAAAAATAGTTACATCCATACCTGGGTTACATAGGATCATTCTCCAGGCTTCATCACTAATGCTTTTGTTCTTGAACCATTGTTCACCTTCTTGAAGAAGTTCTGTGGTAGCTGCTATGGATGCCTCATTCACCGTGAATTTGAGGTCCCCAATCTCTACCTCTAGGCCATTGAAAGACCTTGCAAAAGATTTTGTCACCTCTTTATGGTAGCCTCTAAACTTTTGGATGAACCGAAGCCACTTTGCCTTTTTCAATATATCCCTGACTTGCGGGTATCCTTCCATGAATTTAGGTCCTTCTGGTTCTGTTCTCAACAACTGACCCATCCTTCTTTCTGCTCTTTTAAAACTTGTCTGCGTGAGGAGGGTTCAATGGAGGTAAGACGGCTAAATGAGCAGAAATGAGCACGATGACTATAGGCAGATATCAGAGAATGGGTATACAAACTGTAGCGTAATGGAGAACAAATGGGGTGAAGCAGAACAGAGAAGGGTTACGTGAGCACGGTGGAAATGCGGCTGTGAGATCAATAGAACAATGGGAGGAGTATAACACATCCGGCAGTATTTAAAATTTGGTGGCTGCAGAGTAAATGTAAGCACTTTTATACAACGGCTACGGATTTCATGCGGCTGAAAGAAGCCGTAGTCAAATCAACCACGTTTCATCATCACAGGTGGAGTACCGGAGTATGAGTGAAGATCGGAGGCTCGATTATGGACTGTTTGAAAATGAATGCAAGGATTATGGTCGGATCATATAGAGATCGTGGAATGGTTACGGAGTTTGTCAACACAATCATTGCACATAATGGAGCTATGGTTCATAACTATGTAAAAATGTGTTTTAAATGCTATTTGAAATAAATTTTTACTCATACCTTGGAATTCTTGCCATTTTTCATTGGTCTTCAATTAGTTGCTCCTCATTGATATCTTTGAATGCCCCTGTCTTCATAATATGTCTTCATACCTGCATTTGATTTCATGATTATTGAACTCACATCTGGCTGTACATTTTTTTGAAAAACATAGTGGTAGCTGCAGAATCTACTTCTGGCTGCGGAAATTGGTGTCAGCTGCGGAAACAGATGTCAGCTGTGGAAACTGACACAGCTATTATTTGGATAAATGGAAATAGATGGATGATAACTGACTGAATGAAAATGGTCATGAAAAAAAAAATGAAATGAAATGAAGTAGATGAAATGAAGTGAAATGGAATGAAGTGGAGTAAAATGAAGTGGAATGAAGTGGAATGGAATGGAGTGGGTGGTCACAAAAACTTGTGAAATGAAAGAGAGATTTTTTTTTTTTTTTTGGAAAATATAGGGTGTCAGGTGTCCCTGATTTTCACGCTACATTTTCTGTATAAGACTGCCAATCAATGATTGGTTTTCAGGCTTATACAACAATTTTTTATTTTTTATTTTTATTTTTTTTAATTGAAAAGAACAAAGGCTAGGCTGGTGGAGAAGAAGAATTCTTCTGTACCAGCCTGATTGCAGAATTTTATTGAAACATTTTGACAAATTCCTCTTTTGAGAGTGGCTTATGATAGACTTTTAATCTGTGGCCATTCACAATAAGAGGAGTTTGAAATTCATCAATGCTCTTGATTCTTACCGCTCCATTTCTAAAGAGCTTGTCAATCTCATATGGCCCAAGCCAATGAGTCTGAAATTTTCCTTTAAAATATTTAAACTTGGAATCAAATAACAATTCCCAATCTCCTTCTTGAAACTTCTTCTCTTTGATGTATTTGTCATGCCATTTAGCTCTTTGATATTGAACTAGATCAGTTCTTAGAATTGCCTCTTATCTGATCTCATCTAGCTCATTCAACTGCTCCATTCTATGCTTTTGAGCTTCTGATAAATCCATCCCCAATTGAACTGCTATCTTGAAGGTCTTGACTTGGAACTCAATGGGGAGCAGGACTTCTTTCCCATAAACAAGTTCATAGGGAGAATGTCTTGTTGTATTTCTCCATGTAGTTCTGTAGGCCCACAAGGCTTCAGGAAGCCTTTCTGCCCAATCTCTTCTGTGTAGATGAACAGTTTTGGTGATGATACTTTCGAGAACTTTGTTTGTAGACTCCACTTGACCATTTTCTTGCGGATGGTAAGGAGTATATCTTCTGTGCTTGATTTTGTATTCTTCCATCGGCTTCTCCACCAGGTTGGATGTGAATTGGCTTCCCTGATCTGTCACAATTTCTCTTGGAACACCAAAGCGAGTAAAAATATCCTCATAAAGAAAATTAACAACTGAATTTTCAGTAGCAGACACTAATGCTTTGGCTTCCACCCATTTAGTAACATAATCGGTACAAACCAATATATACTTCTTTTGCTTAGATGGTGGATTAATAGGTCCAATGAAATCTAAAGCCCATTTTTCAAAGGGTTCAATGAGTACCTATGTTTGCAATGGCATTTCATTTGAAAGGGTAGGTTTCCCTACTCTTTGGCAGCTGTCACACCTTTTGACATATTGTTTTGCATATTTGAAGAGGGAAGGCCAATAATATCCTAAAGAGAGGATTTTATAGGCCATCCTTTTGTCTGCAAAGTGTCCGCCGCATGGTTCATCATGACATGCCTTAAGGATATCAGACATTTCATCTTCCCTGACACATCTTCTGATCACAAGATCTGGCCCTGTTTTAAACAATTCGTTAGAAATCCATGAATATTTTGAACTCTCATAAATAATTTTTCGTTTTTCACTTGGAAATAAATGTGAAGGCAGTTTCCCTGTAACCAAATAGTTAGCAATATCTGCATACCAAGGAGTCTTAATAGTTACTGCAAACAAGTATTCATCAGGAAACTTATCCTCTAAAGGAGAATCTTCTTTAAAATTATGAATCCTAGACAAGAAATCAGCTACTGTATTTTGTTTTCCTGGTCTATCCAACACAATAATATTTAATTCCTACAAAATTAAGAGCCATCTTGTCACTCTGCCATTAGTAACAGGTTTGTTCATTAGATATCTAATTGTAGAATGGTCAGTATGAATAAAAGTTTCATAGCCTGTTATATAATGTCTAAACTTATTGATTGCATGAACAAGAGCTAAAAACTCTTTTTCAGTCACAGTATAGTTCAACTCAGTAGGAGTCAAATTTTTACTGGTATAGTAAATGGCATAAGGGACTAAATCTTTTTTACCCAACACAGCTCCCAGAGCTGTATCTGAAGCATCTGTAGAAATATGAAAAGGGAGTTTCCAATTTGGCCCTCTTAAGATAGGTGCTTCAGATATTCTTGTTTTCAAAGTTTCAAAGGCTGATTGACAATTAGGATCCCATTTGAATTCACAGTCCTTTGTAAGCAATTTGAAGAGTGGAGATGCTATTTTAGCGAGGTTTTCTATAAATATTCTATAGTAACCAGTAAATCCTAGAAAACTTCTAACATCTCTTTGACAATTTGGAATAGGCAACTTGGAGATGACTTCAACTTTTGATCTATCAACTTTAATCCCATCTCCTGAAATATGATGCCCCAAAACAATACCTTCAGTAAACATCATAAAGCATTTTTCATGGCTTAATGAAAGGTTTGTTTCTTTACATCTTATAAGGACTTTTTCCAAATTTTCTAATGTGTTCGGAATTTGACTATCCTCACTGATTTCAGAAATGGTGAGAACAGGTTGTATAATATCCTCGTCATCAACCCATTCATTGTCTCCTACTTCTGTGATTGCTTTTGCTGGAGGATACAAATTGAATTTCTTTGTCTAATTACCATTAGAAATGTACATATCCCCAGATCTACAACTAATGAAAGCATCAGCTATGGCTAGCCAAGGTCTTCCTAAGATAAGTGGATGTCCTCCTAGATTACTCTTGGGAGTCAAAATCATAAAATCTACTGGATATTCCCAAGAATCTAAAGAGACTGAGATGTTTTCTAATACACCATCTGGTTTAATAATTGATCGGTCTGCAAGTTGCAGTAAATTAGGTGTAAAAATAAGGTTAGGAAGTTTTAGCTGGTCCATAGTCTGTCTACTCATAATGTTGATAGCATCCCCTAAGTCAATCAATGTGTTTGGAATTTCTATCCCATTTATATGTTTCTTGACAATTGGACTCCCTGGATCTACATACTTCTGCATGGTAATTTTTCCCATCATAATATCTGCAATTTTTCCTACCAGGTGGATTCTTCTTGTGTCTTTTAATTTCCTCCCTGGTCTTTTGAGACTCAACTCCATTATTGTTTTTGCTAGAATAGGAATCTCTCGAATGGCTTGTAGCAAGGGAATATTGATACAAACATTCTTTAATTCATCTAGAAAATCATAGTTAGGCAACAAGATTTGTTTTTCCACCCCTTTATCAATTTGTAATCTTTCAGAAAAAGGCGGTGTGGATGAAGATGCAGGTTGCTCAACTATAGGAGTTGTGGCTGTTAACTTTTCTTTTTCTTTTTGAATGTTTGAGTTTTGAAGAGATGCTTCCTCAGAAATTTTATTGGCTTTAAGAGAGTCCTCCTCAGAGGTATCTTGCTCTTGGACATCTATAGAAGGTTTTTCTAAAACTCTACCAGTTTTGAGTTGTACATCATTGAGAGGAACAATCATATAGGTAGGAAATTGTTGTCCTTCTATCATGTAAGTATTCTGAGGAATTTTATTGTTAGGATTTGGCAATGGATGAGCTGGAAGTTGATTTGTCTTTTGTTGGTATGGAAGCATGAGTTGAGGATTTGGATTTTGCTGAGAAGGTTGTTGTGGAAATGGCAATGAAAGTTGTGGATTTGAGTTTGGAAGTTGTGGAGCTTGTTGATTTTGAAAAGATGGAGGATATTGATAAAATTGAGCAAATCTCCCATAAGGATTTTGCATCCCTTGTACCCATGTTGATATAGATTTTGATGTTGGGGCCAAGGTTGTTTCCAAGGATTCCAATTTGGTGGTGTTTGAATATTCATAGGGTTGTTAAACCCTTGAGTTTGTTGTCCCTGCCAAGGTCTTCTTGCAACAAAACAGAGAGATTCTACTGAATTTGGGTCTTCTTGAAAGACAGCTTTGAGTCCAGGGATTGAAGGACAATCCTTGATCTCATGATTCTCTGAGCAAATTATACATGTTTCTACAACTTTTTCATCCAAGGGACATTCCCTTAAAGCATGTTTCTTCCTACATTTCGGACAAAATATGGCTAGAGCATTTGTTTTTGCTTTATGCTTGTTTTGGATCTTAAGGGTGTCTAGTTGTTCACTAAGGCTCCCTAAGATATCAGTTTTGAATTCATCAAGCATATTGCCAATCTCTGCCCTACTTACTGATCCAGTTGCAGATTTGTTAGCCCTGATAAGAGAAGGATCCCTAGGCCCTTTTCCTGTTTTAGATTTTCCTCTTGAGAGATGGACAAATAGTTCTATTATGTCACGAAGTGGAAGCTGAGAAATGTCTCCTTTCCCCATCATGTTTAAAATATCTATCCATTCATATCTAATAGCTTTTAATATGAGGGCTTTCAAGGTTTCTTCATCTAAATTGCTCATCTTTTCTCTTTTTAAGTTGTATTGAAATCTTTCAAGTAAATCTTCCAAATTTTCATCTTCTTTTTGCATCATTTTGAATACCTCATCCTTGTGATTGGTGGGCATACAATAGTCCAAGTATCTATCCAAAAATGTTTGTTTCATATCATTCCAAGTCCTAATAGATTGAGTGGCTAATCCCATGAACCATTTCAAAGTGGCTCCCTTCAATTTTGAAGGAAACAATTTGAGTTTTTGAGAGTCTTCCATATAGTCATAGGTTCGACACACGAATTCAAACTCAAATAGAAATGTTTCAGGATCCTCACTTCGCAATCCATAAAAATTGTGGAGGATAGATGGTGAGATGTTTTTCATTGTTGTATGAGTTTCCTCATCAACTATAGGGAATCCAAACAAGTTGTCTCCTTCCCTATTTCTTCCCTTATTACCTTCACCATTGTTGTCTCCATTGTTTCCTCCTCCTCCACCTCTACCTCTACCTCCAAATCCATCTATTATTTCCTCTGCCATGATAGTTTCTTTAGAGTCCTCAAAGTCCTCTGGTTCTTCTATCAAGGGAGGATGACAGGAAGTCTTTTCCTTTTCTTCTTCAGGTGATTCTACTTCTTTGATTATAATATACTCTCCTGTAGAAGTAAAGAAAGGATCCTTTTCTAAATGAGATTTAGTAGGTGGTATAGGAGAATCCTCTAATTTAGTTGTTCCTTGAATTCCAAGAATCTTAAAGCTAGGGGTAGATGGTGGTGAATCTTGTCTATGCCTTGAAGAAGATGGAGTTGTGAAAATTGAACTCTTGGCTTTAGCTATAAACTTTCCCCTAGAATCTCTTGCTCTATGCATATCATTTTTTTATATATTTTTTTTAAGTTGGGCTAATAATTCTCTTTTTGATCTTCTAGATCACTCTAGGTGCAAGAAGAGAGCATACTTAAGAAATTATCGAACCAATAACTCTCTTTTCTGATCCTCCAGATCACATTAGGTGCAAGAGAAGAGCATACTTCAAGAAGTTATCAAGTTTTCCCTTCTTTTTATTGTTTTATTGTTTTTTTTTTTTTTTTAAGAAATTGGCTACCTAGTTACACTTCCCCAGCAACGGCGCCAAAATGTTTGGTCAACTTAGTGTGTCCCAAATTGCTACATTAATTTTTCAATCCGGGATTCGTAAGCTGATGAAGTGTGGCGCACTATATGTGAAAGATAACTTATCTCTTACTTTTTTGTCGTTTTTGGTTTTTTCTTTTTCTTTTTGTCTTGGTTGGTTTCCTAATGAAAATTATAAAAGGCAAGTATGGTTATGATTGTTCAAGGCAATGATGTCCTTTATAATGATTTACCAAACTTCAAACTTCAAAAGGATTTTGAAACATACAATGAGAAAATCCTAAAAGGAAATGAAAATGTGCTACTATCCTAGTTAAACAAACAGTGAACTATTGATCATGAAAACCATTACCCTTGCTGTTGTCTAAACACAAAAGAAACTGTTACTCAAAGAAAAGATTGCAAGTAAAGTAAAACTAAAATCAAATTACATCAACTCATATTTTGACCCCTCACCATTAGTCTCGCTATGGCTTTCAGAGGTAATCATAAACAACTTGAGCAATCTGATATCTAAATTGCAGAAAAATAAACTAATATCAAATTACACACTCATACTTCAATCCCTCACCATTAGTCTCGCTATGGCTTTCGGAGGTAACTAAAAATGACATGAGCAATTTAATATCTATCTTGCAGAAAAGTAAACTAATATCAAACTATACATTCATACTTCAATCCCTCACCATTAGTCTCGCTATGGCTTTCGGAAGTAACTGAAAATGACATGAACAGTTTAATATCTAACTTGTAGAAAAGTAAACTAATATCAAACTACACATTCATACTTCAATCCCTCACCATTAGTCTCGCTATGGCTTTCGGAGGTAACTGAAAATGACATGAGCAATTTAATATCTAATCTAACTACTAAAGCAAATGTGCAAGACTGAAATAACAAAACATTGCTGGAATTAAACAAACACTAAGAAAAGGAAATCAGCAGAAGGACAATATTTATTCCATGTCATTAGTCATTATGAAAAAGATGTACAAATGCCCGGGCTGCCTATTGTAATCTGAAACAAGAACAATGATCAGTTAACAACAACATAAAACATAAAAGATTATGGACAGAAGTAAAATGTAAAGCATGAAGGATTATGGACAGAGATGAAATGTAAATACCATGAAATATGTAATCTATATATACATGAATGACTATGGAACAATGAACATAAAGCAATGAAGCATGAAACTATACAGTAGTACAAAAACCCTCAGCGTGTGCAGGGGCCCTCTGCACAGACCTCGGGAAGCAACTTTCAAATACGAACTACGCTTTTGAACAAAGTCTTCTCATATATTAAAATGCGGTCTGAGAAATGTCACAGCACAATGGCAACGTAATTACATTACATAGCTAAAGAAGATCTAACTATTATGCGTATGAGAACGCATTATTTATAACAGAGAGAGATATAACTAATTCCCTAAAGTCTGTGCTGATAGAAGACACGTGAACCATCACGTCCAGAGATCTAGCGTTATGGCCGCCGTGAGGATTAAATCTATGGAGAGTGGATGTTGGATTTGGCTTATGAAGCCGTTTACAGGTGTTGATATGTCTCATGTGTTTTAGAAACGGCCACGCAAATCTCCACGTGATGAGAAACAGAGTTCTGTCACCGTGGGACTCTATGGTTGACCACAGCGTTCTTAGGTGAATTCGGCTGAGCCAATAGGACACGATCCATGTCCACGTCATTTTGAACTTGCCCATGTGGCTCGATTTTCCTGAAGACACCTCCAACATAGACTTTAACAAAATGGCCGCGGAAAGTTGCAGCAGCTGCGGAAAGTGATAAGATTCCGCAGCTAAATGAGCAAAAATATAAATCAAACAGCAGACACAAAACATAGTTAAAAACCATTTTAAAAGCTCTTTTACAATTAATATGCAATGATATTGGTGACTGAGAAGGTCCAGGTGAATGAAAAAGGTCTAGAAATGTGTATAAGAAAGATGCAGATTTGAGACTCAACAAAAACCCAGACAAACATAGAACTCAATGAGAGCTCACAAGGCAAAAATGGAAAAATGGTGACCAAGAGTAGATCTAGTGTGATCTAATGCAATGGAGGTGACTAATGAATGGGGAAAACCCTTCTATTTATAACAAAATATTGGGGTGTTCTAGAACTCAGTGCATGAATAAAATATTATTAATCAAATTCTAGAATCACCCTTTAGGAATATTTTATTATATTTGTTGGAGGGAAAAGGTCCTTTGACCTGGGTCAATTCCTTTACTTATAAACAATAAATAAATAAATGATTTATTTATCATTTTAGGGAAATGGTGGGAATATAATTAAATAAATAATGATTTATTTAATTATTTAAAAATGATTTAGTCAAATTTAACTAGGAATATTATTAAATAATGATTTGAATAACTTATTCCTAAGAAATAATTAAATAAATAATGATTTATTTAATTAATTTCCTTGTTTTGGGTTAAATATGACCAAGAAATATGGACAAATTTTATGTTACATGGTGAAAGAAATTTTACTTAGGGTAAAATTGGTCTTACCTGGTGTACTTGGGTTCATTTAATGGTAATGGGTTAGATGACCAAAAAAATGGTGTAACACTTCTCATGGGATGGCATAAGGGAGCATGTCTATATCATAATGTTAATGATGCTCCAATCTTTATTGTAAACATGAGAAGAGGAAAGGTACAATGGGTGAATGTATCCATTGGGAATGCAATCTCCCAAATTCATTTGTATTTCAAGAAGAGGATAGAACCTTATATGGCTATTGCATTATATATTGTGTTTTCTTATGGAACAGGTCATGTATTGGGCTTATGTCATGGGAAGGGATCTCTCACAAGGGAGAACTTGGAGCAAGACATGTGTTGCTTGAATCATGTTCAACCAACACCTATTATCCTCCATTATTTCCAAGCTTTGAAGAAGCTTATGGCAACAAAAGGGTGGTGGCATGGCTAGTTATTGTATCATGATTTGAGGCAGCTAGAGGATGGACAAATATGGTCTCAAAGGAGGGACTTGGGTCACCATTCAATGACAGTTATTCCATATTTCTGTTGGAGCACCTATGGTAAAAATGATCTGTTCACTATATGCATAGGAGGTTGGGCAAGAAGGCTCACTAGAATCCATGAAGAAAATCATGAAGGGCCAAGCTCCTCTTGGCTTAATGAGATCTACATTTTTGTAGCCCAGGATCAACAGCTCCACATCCATCAACAATGGGAAGAGGGACAACGTAAGTTGAGTATATTTATCTATCATTTCCAACCTTATAGCCCCTACTCAATGCACATGATGGGGATTAATGATTGTTTCTATGAGCTATCAAGAATGGCTCCTTTTACTTGGATGATAGCATGGAGAGAAAAAGGCTCTTAAAGGGGTTGAAGTACCCTATATTTACAATCTCTCATGCCTTGAGAAGACCAATGGACAACTTGTAATTCTTCCTTTGTATCTCCCAATTCTTCATTATGACAGCTATATGGTTCATTCTGGGGAGGAGACAATTCCATTGGAGATTTTGCAGCACTCACCTTGTAGTTGCTTGAGGACAAGAAAATTTTTTGGAAGGGAGGACTGTAATATTCCTAATTAGCCCAAGCTAATAGGAATATTTCATTTTGTTTCCTTTTTATTATTTGATGAATGAAATGTAAAGGAGGACGTGAAAAACTCCTTAAATCAAAAAATAAATACATGCCCAATGTCAAAAGGGATAAATCTGGGCCTTTATAATAAAATTCACTTGCAGGTGTAAAAGGGGTTAAGATGTGAGACTGGGTCAACCTTGACCAAATCTACAACTTTGTCTAGATTCATTGCATCTCATAAAGGGACAACGCAGTTCTAGAAGGAGGACCTCGTGTGAAAGGGGTTAAGTGATTCAAGGTGGTTTAGGGTTTTGCACATCATCATCTTATAAAAGGAAGGAGAAGGCTCAAGAGAAGGGTTGTTGAAGATATTTAGAATTGAGTCAGATTAGAATAATTCCAATTCTCGGGGCTGTTTAGCCAGAGAATAATGAGGGTTTTCTGTTTAGGAATTCTCCCTCCTTCATTGAGGATTTCTTGGAGGATATTGTGCTGCTTTGGCCCACTATCTGGCATTGGCCAAGCTCCATCTCTCTTAGGTAGCGTAAATCCAGTCATGATTTACTTGCTTAAGTGAACTGGAGCAAGTGGGATTCTAGATCTACAGAGATCTAGCTTGTTTTGGGAGCCTCTTCTCACAGAGTGTGTCTTTTAACCTCCTAGAAGAGTGCCTCTCTTGATTGTGCTTCAGATCCATATCTTGGCATCAGGCCAAAGTGTTCTGAACTTTTTCAACACAATCCCTTGAGGAAACTAGATCTTTTTTGTAGGTAGAGTTGCAGTGTGGGTTTTGCATCAGTTTGGAGGATAGATCTTTGGTGAAAGGGATCCTTCCCTTCACTGTGGTGATCCATAGATTGGCCAACCAATATATGTTCCATTTCAGATCTGATCTGGTGTGTATAATTTTCTTCAAAAATTTATGAAGTTTACTACAGATCTATGGTTTAGATCTCATATCTAATCATTGTTATTCATCTTCTGCTGAGATCCCCAAGGGGAATGTGCTAAAAATGTCTTTTGCATATAGATCCCATTATGATCTATGATTTTGTATTTATATCTATTATTGATCCAAAATATAATGGAACACTACTTCAGTCCCGTGTAAATTACGTTTTTCAGCTCTTCTGTCTCATTCCATGTTTGCAGCACCTCATTTTGAGGCCTTTCTTTATGTAAATCTTTGTTTTTCATAAAGTAAATCATTTGAGTCATATTATAAGTTTCCATACTAATTTTCCAGCATTATTTCAGTTAAAACCCTCATAAATTATGTTATCCATGCTTCAACAAATTTCTGCATAATCTAAGCCATGGGAAATCAGGGTTTTCTAGCCTAGTTAGGAAGGGAGGAACTGTTTACTATAGAAAAACACATTTTTTTTTGCTGAAATTTGACATGGGAGTCCCTCATAAGCCTAGCCATCATATAAAACTACTTTCGCATCCTATTTTTATGCAGATATATGAATAGATTTGTTTTAGTGCCTAAATCATCACTTTTCCCGACCTTCTGGTTTATAAAACGTTGTATAAAGTTGATGTTGCATATTTTATTGAAGTTTAAGTGATTGGAAATCTGTTATAAGGCATATTTATGCATCTACAACTCTAGAATACCCTAGGGTATTCTCATTGTTGTAGAAATTCCAAATTTGGGATATTACACAAAGTACTTTTTTACTTTGAGGGGGGGTAGATTTGTTTATAGGAAATTTGTAATGGAATTTTCATGCAGTAAAATTTTGAAAATATTTCATTTTAAACACTCAACAAGAAATTGACTAGAGCCAAGTGCAAAGCTCAATCATTTTTCTCGTTTTTCAACGAGTATACGAGGGTCAAGGCTAAGCCCCAATAGATTGTTTTCTCTTTTGGTGGTATGTGTCGTTTTTTTCATGGTGTGTTTCATGTGAAAATTTTCTCATTTTCTTTTCTTGTGCTTGATTTTTTTGGTGCACTGCTTCAACACTACAATGCCGAAGTTAATTAATCTGTTCGCTGACTCTGATAAGCTAGAAGGGGTGAAATCTTATAAGAAATGGAAACGTATAATTGAAATAAATCTCATATAAAATGAATTTTGGCATGAAATATGTGATGGTGACATTAATCCTAATAAACCAAAAAATTCATCTTTACTTGAAAAATGGGAATTCAAAAATGCCAAGGCACTCGCTCTTATAAAGTCTTCAGGTAACAATGAGATGTATATTCATATTGAAAACGTCTCAGATGCATGGAAATATTTGCATACATTAAAAGATATATTTGATACACAAACTGAATCAAATAAGGTTGATCTTCAATTAAAATTTCTTAAAAAAAAATTAACTGAAGGCGGTGATGTTATTGAATATATTTCATGGCTTAAAAAAATCAAGCAAGAAATAATAAATTCTAGTTTTCAAGTTGTCGATGAAAGTGTCCTCACTACAATTTTAATTGTTGGAATTCTATCATCTTACACATATTTTTTGGAAAGTTTTGAAGTCACTGGAAAATTAGAGAATATCAAGTTTGATGAGTTGAGTGATATGTTAGCCCAACATGACAACAAAATTTGGAAGAAGAAACAGATTGGGGAAGATGTCTTCTTCACAAAGGCTAGCACAAGTAAATCCTCAAATGATAGTTCTAGAAATAAAGGAAGGGGAAATTTCAATCAAAGTCCAGTAGCACACATTATACAAGGTCGTGGTCGCAGTCAAAGTAGAGGAAAAAATTTCAACAGAGGCTACATTTCAGGTAGGAGCAATTTTCAAGGCAGAGGAAAAAATAAAGGCAAAGGATATAATCAAGGAAGATGAAAAAGTCCAGGCATAGGAAAAACTCATAACATAGGTCAAATCAGAGGCATAGGATAGTATCAAGGAAGAGGCCGAGATTTAAGTCAAATTGTTTGCAGAAGATGTAACAAAGTTGGACATTATGGTGAGGATTGTAGAACCTCCATTGATAAAATTCTTAAGTTTCATCCAAACTCCACACATGACTTTTTGACGTGACTTATTTTGGAACTTCCAACAATGCCATCTCAATTCAATCTATCTTGCTGATAAAACAAAATATTATCCTTATGGAAAAGTTGTAGTTAATTTTTTTCTACCTAGAATTAGAGAAGGAATGATTTCAAATGTATCGTATATCCCAACATTTAAGCAAAAATTTCTATCTTTATTCACGATTCGACAAGCAGAACATCTGGTGATTATGGAATATGGCTTAGCTAAAATTAAATCAGTCAAATAGAACATGAAAACAGTGATGACAGGTCATGAAGATGGAAAACTGTTAAGGATGAAAGGGAAATTTATTCCAAGAAATTACGACTTTGCATGAACAGAAACTACAAAAATTTCATCGATCTGATTGTGGCACGTAAGATATGTCCATCTCAACTTTGAAATTCTCTCTCAGTTACAAAAGAAGGGAATGGTTAAGGGACTTCTAACCTTCAAAAAGGAAAATGCAAAATGTGAAGCTTGCATTTATGGAAAACAACATCGTGAGACATTTCGCACAAGTTCATGGTGAGCAAACAGGCGTTTGCAATTGGCTCACAGTGATATTTTTGGACCCTTACAAACTTCGCTAGAAGGATGCAGATATTTCATACTCTTTGTTGATTATTTTAATAGGATGACTTGGGTGTATTTTTTGAAGCAAAGGTCAGAAGCATTTGAAAATTTTAAAACTTTTTCCAACTTATTGAAAATAAAGTTAACGAGAAGAGTGGCACTCTTAGAATCAACAATGGAGGATAATTCACTTCAAATGAATTAAAAATGTAATGCATGGATAATGGCATAAAATGACATCTTACCAATGTATATTGTTTCTGTCCCCATGTTTTGGCTAGATTGGCAAGACCAAAAGATGAGACAACATCATAACCACTTTGGGGCCCTAGGATCTAGCCCTCTTGGACCCGGAGAGGGATCTCTCCAATAAAACAAGCAATGGTATATATTTGAAGCTCAAATTGAGATATTAGGCTAGGTATGAAACACAAAGGGGGTTTAAAATGATTTGGTTGGTTGGTTTCTAGATTGGTCATGAGATAATTGACTGAGAAAGTAATGGAAGGAAAGTAACAAAGCAGGATTTTTCAGCAAAAGAGGATAGGTTAGGAATGTGCCATCCATTGGGCTATGGAGTCATGAAAGGTAATTACTCGAACATAACTAGCCAAGGCTTTCAGAGGGCAAGTCATCTATTCTAAAGGATATTTTAGATAGATGGTGGAATGGAACATTAAGGATTGAAAGCGAAAGAAGGAAAAAAACCCAATTTCTGTCTATAGATCAGGTCAGAGGTCATTTAACTCCAGACCTGCTTGGACATACTCAAAGGGAGCTTTCAAAGGAGGAGCAAAGGGGCAGCTTATAGATCGGACTAGAGGTCATTTAACTCCAGGTCAACTTTAGCATGCTCCAAGGGAAAACATAGATAAGTTTGATAGAGCCAGGGTCTGTAGATCAGAGAAGGAATTTGAACCTTCAATGCTTTGACACCAGCAAGAATATCCAAGCAGCAAACCCCTAATTCATACATCAGCTAGTAGCATATGGAACTACTACACTGGTTAAATCAGCTGAATTTACTCTTAGATTCACTATCAGCAGAAAACATTAAAGGAAAGGAGAGCAGAAACATAGGGTACTTAACAACGGTAAATCCTATGCTATATTTCTGATGCAAGCTAGCAGACCAATGAACAACATGAAAGTGTAATAAAACAATAAGACAAGAGAAACATCACCCGTAGTAATAGACCAGGATCCAAAGAAATGTGCTTGATTAATTGATGCAAAACCAGTCACATACACTGAGCTCAATGGATGTTACAGTCCAGAATTTATCCTCCCAGCCTACTACATAACAACTACTTTGCTAATCTCTCTGCAACTGTTCTAACAGTCAAAATTGAATCCCTCTAACTACAATAGCAAAAACCGAACAACAACCTTTACAATATGTTCTCGGGAATTATTATAGGAGAACGAATAATAGCGGGAGTAGATACAAATTAAATGGATCTATTAAGACAGAGTGGTGGAATATTCTGAGCCCACTCTACTTAATAGCTCTGCACTGTACTCTGTAGACCGGTTCAAAGATCTCTGTCAGGTCATATTTGACCTCGGATGTTTAGTTAATTCCTTCTGGCTATAAGGCCTTCTGTTTTGTCTTCTGAAGCAAGTAGGGTGACTGAAAAGGTCTTCAGGTCTCCATGCGTCCATAACTGCAGTCCTGACAGTCTTTAAGAAGCTATTGTCAGTGTCTTTAACTTTCCTGGGCTCGAGGGGGCATGGAGGACGCTGTAGGAAGGCGTACTTCTGAGAGAATACGTTCTGTTGATATGTAGTGCTGATATGACATGCTGGTGCGCTCTTTGGTCTTCAAAATACACTTTATCCTTTGAATGCGGGATTAAAATGTTAAGTATTCCATTATGGGCTTTAATCAACCTTTAGATCTCTACTGCTGTAACACTGGCCGATGCTACAATGGCCTCTCTGCGACCCCTGCATAATAAATTAAATCAATTATAAAATCCGGGGATGGTGGCGGAAGATTTTCTATGGAGGCCGAAGGAATGGTGGCAGAGAAAAGGGGCCTTTAGTGTTAAACGCGGGAGTGTGGCTTTGCCGAAGTACAAAGGGAAAAGGGAAAAATGAAATGAAAACGAGACCCTTGAATGGTGGGACCCGGCGGGCGAAGAGCGATTAAACTTAGACTGTTGGATCTCAGGAGGAGATCAACGGACGGTGGAGATCAAATGGTGAACTGTTTGGGAGATCCGATGAAGAAAAATGATGGAGGGCGTGATCCATCGTGGATCGTCGATTTGGATCAAACAGACGGTTGATATTGGATCGGAGAATCGCAATCGCAAAGGGTGAAGAGTGGCAGCGATTGGAGCAACGATGCGATTATGCGATTGGAGCAACGATGCGATTATGCGATGGCCGTTGGATCTAAGTGATAGATCAACGGTGGAGATTGAATCGGTGGGGAACAGAAAGAAGTGATGGGAGGGGAGCGGAACAAATCTGGGCCGTTGGATCTTGGAATGGATGGACGGCTGTGATTTGATCAAGGAATCGCAATCGGGGGGAAACAAAGAGTGGTGCGGTGAAAGTTCCGATTGCGATCGGAAGTGTGAGCACGATTGAGCGCAGGCCGTTGGATCCAGGAACTATATCAACGACCCACATTCAATCGGAGGGAGATGGAGAGGGGCGACGGGGCGCGCAGTGATTAGCGGTAGGTCGTTGGATCATATCATGGATCGACGGCAGAGACTGTAATCGGGAGATCGCAATCGCAAATGGTGGCAAGTGGCAGTGATTGGAAATTGCGATTGTGATCGGAGCGGGGGGAAGGGGGAGAGCGTGGACCATTAGATCTACAGGGGAATCGATGATGGAGATTGCGGCACGGGGCTACAGACCAAAACCCGATCACATCGGGATTTTTCATATGTGCAAAGGAATGCGCTCGCCCGACAGCTCCGATTGTGATAAGCACCTGGGGCTTAAGTTCTTGGTTTCGACACCTGGGCATGTGGGGAACTGGTTTTTAGGGCTTAGCCGAAAGGGGCTTAGGCCTATTATAAGGTAGAAAGTGGGTTTTTGACCCATTTTTAATCCATTGGAGGGTGGGAAAAGGTAACGATAGAGGGAGAAAAGGGGAATGGGACCAAATAATGGGTGTATGTGGGATTTAAAGGGGATTTGGGTATGATTTAGAGGGTTAATGGGGGAAAAAGAGAGGAGTTAAAAGGAATAAGACAGAGGTTAAATGGGGATGAAATAAGAGGAAATGGGGGCCTTTTGGGCGTTCTTCTTTACAATAGAGAGGCTCTAAACTGGAAACAACAGTGAGGGTTCATCAAAGGACAAAGGCATAGGAGGCTTCAAGGATGATTTGTTTTCAGAGGAAATGCATTCCTTGAAGGCTCAAAAAACGTTTTAGCCCCCTGTTTTCTTGTTAGAAAATTCATAGGGGACTAACAGTGGCTCCACATGGGGATGGCTTCTTCTTTGAAGGAGTAAATAATTCAGACAGTGATCTTTAGTGTAGGCTAGATGCCTGGTACTTGACCCATCCATTATCTTTCTTGGATCAGCTGCCACAAATCATGAAGACATCATATCAGCAGTAAACATTCTCCCAAACAACTACCTACCTAGACTATAGTCCTAAATTTTTTTCTTTTGGGTGCATTTAGACTTGCAAACCATTTACATCATCAATTTTTTACAAGCAGGAAAATAAACCTATTCTACTTCTACCCTTATTACTCCATGAGACTAGATTAAACTGTTGGTCTCATAGTTTCTCTACCTGATCTAATATCTGCTAGGATTATATTGTCTAGCAGATTTCTTCTCTACATTCTAGGATAGAAATTGAAAACAGTCAAGCCAGGACTAGACTGTCTGGCTTGCTGGACTTTGCAGAAATTAAAAAAACTAACTACATGCTCACAGGCTGAGCTATATTGAGCTTTTCCTACCTACCCTACTCTAAATGGAAATATCTGATGCTCTAGGTGATACAATAATGCCAATGCAGGCAGTCAAGCAATAGTAAAAAAGGGGAGAAAAACTAACTGCTTATCAGAGACAACCATAGGGTGCCCTGCATGTGGATTTTCAAAACTGAGGCCACCAGTAGTGGTGACCAATTATGATGCATTTGGCTCTTGAAAAATATTAATGCTTGAGGGGTTGAGCCAATCAGGGCCTCCATGTATTCTGCTATAGGATCAACAAAAACATGATGTAACCTTTTTCTTCAAAGCCTCCCATAACTGGTAGGCTATCTGCATCCTGGGAAATTTCAATCATTGCATCTACAATGAGGCCTTTGTAATCACACTCCTCCTCTTCCTGGTTTGGAGTATTTGGCAGATGAGCATCAGCCAGGAATACCTCTTCTTCCTCTGGATCCAGCCAAAGATGTCTCTGGGAAATAAGATCTCGCTCATTTTCATTGCAGCCTGAGCTAAAGGGCTCATTATATTCGATAGTGCTATCCTTTAGTAATGCAGGCTGATTCTGCTGAAACAGACTGAACTCTGTGAAAGAATTAACATATTCCAAAGCGAGGGTTTCTTTGATTACCTCAATCCCTTTCGGAGAAGGCTCCGGATATTCATTCCGCTCGAGATTTTCTTCATCCCTTTCCTCCTTGTCCTCTACGCTGAAGAGTTGCTAGCTTCCATCCTCTTGGAAAGTATAGCTGCTATTCGGATATAAAACAGAGAGAAGATTCAATGAATCTCCATATGATATCATGCTTTCAACACTTTCTCCATTAGTATCATAGATGGCCTGCATTGGCTCATCATTTTCTTGAAGTTGATGGCCGTGATCTTCCTCCCATGAAACTAGATGATGGCCCTAAAAGCTCAATTTCCCTTTGGAAAAAATCATCATCAGACAGGTCAACATCATAGAAATCATAATTATAAGCATTTTCACCCATCAAGTCTTCAGGACTCTCAGCAAGTCTTTCTTCAAAATAGTCTGCAAGTTCATTTCCTGATTCAAACTCAGGTTCATCATACATGCTTTTCATGTGGATTCTGTCTTACAGTGGTCAGGTTTGTCTTTCATTAGGACAAGGTGCAGGTCTCTTCCAATCATCCTCTCTGGTTTCATCCTCATATTATTCCTCTTCTGTGTTCAGCAGGGTGCTAGTAGTCTCTATCAATATTTCCAGCTTGATTTCTAAAGATAGCTGCCTTATTTTCCCTTCTCAGTCTCTCTTTGTAGCCTTTAACCTTTCCTCCCTGCACTTTATTTTTTGTTCGACAGTAATTTCTATATTATGTATTTCCTCCAGGCTCGAAGGTTCTCTTTCTCTTATATGGAATTCCACCTCGAGGTCAAAAGAACTAGGATAGTGCAGTAGAGCCCATCCCAAGGGTGGTTTTATGTTAGCAGGTATTGCGTGATATACCTTATTGAACCTGGCCAAAAATTCTTGTACTGTCTCTCCTGGCTGCCTTTTCAAATTTTGATACTCTCCTAGGATGAGGAGAGCATTCTTAGGGGCTGCCCATTTATCAAGGAAAACTTGAGAAAATTGATGAAAGCCGAAAATGCTTGCCATTGGAAGGCCTTTGAACCAACTCTTAAAATTTCCTTGTAATGACAAGGCAAACATTCTAATGCACACATCATCTTCCTCTATTTCATACAAGTCAATTAAATCCTCGAGGTTTTGCACATGTTCCTCGGCAGTGGCCCCTTTCCTTTCTCCATCAAAAAGAGGCAGCTGGTTTATAAGTTCTGAAGGAAGGGGTTGGAAGATAAGAGGTAAAACCAGAGGCTTGTATCTTTCTATGACCTTTGTAGGAATAGGTGGTGTAGCAATGGGCTCATGGCTGCTTGAAGCTTCTTTAGGGGTGTGAGATACAACATGAGCCTCTTGTTCTACCAGGTCTTTCACAGGAGTACATGTCTGCTCATGGTCTGAAGACTAAGGCTTGAGATCTTTCCCATACTCATTGTGGGTCTCATCTTTGTACACTTGATTAGGCTTAAAGTAGGACAGAATATAATGGTAGAAAAAAACAATGAATTCTCTAAACCAAATCCAACCCATGTGTTCTATCCTTCTATGAGGTCTGGCCATATTTCAGGTTCTTCCTCCAGAGGAATCTTTGAGAGTTATGGAGTGTGGAGTCGCCCAGGTGGATGAATTTGACTGCTTGAAGTAGGCTACTGTCCACCATCAGCAATGAGATGCCAATCTAAAGGAAAAGTGGTCTTTCCCCAGTGGAGTCGCCATTATGTTGGTGTTCCCATGTTTTGGCCAGATTGGCAAGACCAAAAGATGAGACAACATCAGAACCACTTTGGGGCCCTAGGATCTAGCCCTCCTGGACCCAGAGAGGGATCTCTCCAATAAAACAAAGAATGGTATATATTTGAAGCTCAAATTGAGATATTAGGCTAGGTATGAAGCACAAAGGGGGTTTAAAATGATTTGGTTGGTTAGTTTTTGGGTTGGTCATGAGATCATAGACAGAGAAGGTAATGGAAGGAAAGGAACAAAGCAAGAATTTTTAGCAAAAGAGGATAGGTTAGGAATGTGCCATCCATTGGGCTATGGAGTCATGAAAGGGAATTACTCGCACACAACTAGCCAAGGCTTTCAGAGGGAAATTCATCTATTCTAAAGGATATTTTAGATAGATGGTGGAATGGAACATTAAGGATTGAAAGTGAAAGGAGGAAAACAACCCAATTTCTATCTATAGATCAGGTCAAAGGTCATTTAAATCCAGACCTACTTGGACATACTCAAAGGCATCTTTCAAAGGAGGAACAAAGGGGAAGCTTATAGATCGGACCAGAGGTCATTTAACTCCAGGTCAGCTTTAGCATGATCCAAGGGAAAACATAGATAAGTTTGACAGAGCCAGGGTTTGTAGATCAGAGAAGGACTTTGAACCTTCAATGCTTTGAGACCAACAAGAATATCCAAGCAACAAACCCCTAATTCATACATCAGCTAGCAGCATATGGAACCGCTACACTGGTTAAATCAGCTGAACTTACTCTTAGATTCACTATCAGTAGAAAAAATTAAAGGCAAGGAGAGCAGAAACATAGGGTACCTAACAAGGGTAAATCCTATGCTATATTTCTGATGCAAGCCAGCAGACCAATGAACAACATGAAAGTGTAATAAAACAATAAGACAAGAGAAACATCACCTGTAGTAATAGACTAGGATCCAAAGAAATGTGCTTGATTAATTGATGCAAAACGAGTCACATACACTCAGCTCAATGGTTGTTATAGTCCAGACTTTCTCCTCCCAGCCTACTACATAACAACTACTTTGCTAATCTCTCCCCAACTATTCTAATAGTCAAAACTAAATCCCTCTAACTACAACAGCGACAACCGAACAACAAACTTTACAATATCTTCTCGAGAATTCTTATAGGAGAATGAATAATAGAAAGAGTAGATACAAATTAAATGGATCTATTAAGACAGAGTTGTGGAAGAGTCTGAGCCCACTCTGCTTAATAGCTCTACACTATACTCTGTAGACTAGTTCAGAGATCTCTGTCAGGTCGGATTTGACCTCGGATGTTTAGTGAAGTCCTTCTGGCTGTAAGGCCCTCTGTTTTGTCTTCTGAAGCAATTAAGGTGACTAAAAAGGTCTTCAAGTCTCCATGCTTCCATAACTACAGTCTTGACAGTCTTTAAGAAGCTTCTGTCAGTGTATTTAACTTTCCTGGGCTCCAGGGTGCATGGAGGACGCTGTAGGAAGGCGTACTTATGAGAGAATACATTCTGTTGATATGTAGCGTTGATATGACATGATGGTGCGCTCTTTGGTCTTCAAACTACACTTTATCCTCTGAATGCGGGATTAAAATGTCAAGTATTCCATTACGGGATTTAATCAACCTTTAGATCTCTGCTGCTGTAAAACTAGCCGATGCTGCAATGGCCTCTCTGTGACCCCTGCATAATAAATTAAATCAATTATAAAATCTAGGGATGGTGGCAGAAGATTTTTTGTGGAGGCCAGAGGAATGGTGGCGGAGAAAAGGGGCCTTTAGTATTAAATGCAGGAGTGTGGCTTGGCCGAAGTACAAAGAGAAAAGGGCGAAATTAAATGAAAACAAGACCCTTGAATGGTGGGACCCAACGGGTGGAGAGTGATTAAACTTAGACCGTTGGATCTCAGGAGGAGATCAATGGACGGTGGAGATCGAATGGTGAACTATTCGGGAGATCCGATGAAGAAAAATGATGGAGGGCGTGATCCATCATGGACCGTCGATTTGGATCGAACAGACGGTTGAGATTGGATCGGGGAATCGCAATCGCAAAAGGCGAAGAGTGGCAGCGATTGGAAATTGCGATTACGAATGGAGCGACGATGCGATTATGCAATGGCCATTGGATCTAAGTGATAGATCAACGGTGGAGACTGAATCAGCGGGGAACAAAAAGAAGCGACAGGAGGCGAGCGGAACAAATCTGGGCCGTTGGATCTTGGAATGGATGGACGGCTGTGATTTGATCGGGGAATCGCAATCGGGGGGAAACAAAGAGTGGCGCGGTGAAATTTGATATTGCGATCGGAAGTGGGAGCATGATTGAGCACTGGCCGTTGGATCCGAGGACCAGATCAACGGCCCTCATTCAATCGGAGGGAGATGGAGAGGGGCGACGGGGCGCGCAGCGATTAGCGTTGGGCCGTTAGATCATATCATGGATCGACGGTAGAGACTGTAATCGAGAGAGCGCAATCGCAAATGGTGGAAATTGACAGCGATTGGAAATTGCGATTGCGATCGGAGTGGGGGGAAGTGGGAGAGCGTGGACCATTAGATCTACAGGGGAATCGACAATGGAGATTGCGGCGCAGGGCTATAGACCAAAACCCGATCGCATCGGGATTTTTCATATGTGCAAAGGAATGCGCTCGCCCGACAACTCCGATTGCAATAAGAGCCCGGGGCTTAAGCGCTTGGTTCCGGCGCCTGGGCATGTGGGGAAGTGGTTTGCGAGGCTTAGCCGAAAGGGGCTTAGGCCTATTATAAGGTAGAAAGTGGGTTTTTGGCCCATTTTTAATCCATTGGAGGGTGGGAAAAGGTAACGATAGAGGGAAAAAAGGGGAATTTGACCAAATAATGGGTTTATGTGGGATTTAAAGGGGATTTGGGTATGATTTAGAGTGGTAATGGGGGAAAATGAGAGAAGTTAAAAGGATGAAGACAGAGGTTAAATGGGGATGAAATAAGAGGAAAAGGGGGGCTTTTGGGCGTTCTTCTTTACAACAGAGAAGCTCTAAACTGGAAACAGTAGTAAGGGTTCATCAAAGGACAAAGGCATAGGAGGCTTCAAGGATGATGTGTTTTCAGAGGAAATGCATTCCTTGAAGGCTCAAAAAACGTTTTAGCCCCCTGTTTGCTTGTAAAAAAAATCATAGGGGGCTAACATATATAATCCACAGCAAAATTGTGTAGTAGAAAGAATGAACTGTACATTGTTAGGAATAGAAATATATATGTTAACATTCAAAAAGTTAAGTCCTATATATTGGGCCGAGGAAATTTATACAACTGTCTACTTAAGGAAAAAATCTCCAACTTCTTCTTTAGACAGAATCACAGGTTATGAAGCATGGTTTGGTTTCAAACCTCGAGTTAAACATCTTAGAATCTTTGGATCAATATGTTATCCCTTAGTTTTGAAGGAAAAATGAACTAATCTTGACTCATGAAGCTTGAAGTGCACAATTATTAGGTATTCTGATGAGAAGAAATGGTATCGACTTTTGTCTAATGGGAAATTTATTGTGAGTAGGGATCTGATTTTTAATGAAAATGAGAGTAAGAGTGTTGAAGAAATTGAAATTCTTCTTCGGAAGTTAGAAATAAAGGGTGATAAATGAAAATGAAATATACAAAGTCAACCAAATTCATGAAATTGGTATGAACTTGAGTTTCATTCAATAGAAAATGATTCATTTAGTCCATCTTCTTCACCGGCGATGTCTGGGTCTTTTGGTAGTTCATCCAAATATCCTAGCAACAACAGTTCTTCTGACAGTGAGTCTTTTCCCCTAAAATCCACGGCTGATCAATGAACATATTTTTACATCAACCCTCTTTACAATGATGGTGATTTTTCACAATCTCAAACCAGTGAACATCAATTTCCAAAATGGGAAGTTCTATCGGGTGTAGAGCCTGATTATCTTGTTTATTTTGTATCACAGTGTTGGACCCCTATACCTTAATGGGGCAGCAATTTCGCCTGTAATTAAACGTTGCCTAGGGGTCCAGGGGGGCGCGACTGCGACTTTATGGAACCCCCCTGGCGGGGGTTTCAGGGGAAACACCCCCAAAGCTAAAAACATATGTAAAATTGCCTTGTAAAGGTATAGTAATTTCTAGTCAATCTGGGACGTTCATTATGCAGATGATATGACGATAAAAGTTATGTTTAGTTTAGGGTTTTTTGCCCTAGAAGGCAACCCCTCACTTGTATGAGGGTATTGTATTATGGCTTTGTTTTGTATGTGTATTAACAGAGCGAGAAACAGATAGGGAGACTGTGAGACAAAACATAGGATATTACAGTGGATCTGCTGTAGGTTGTGTCTCTTCATTTTGCTGGATAATAGAAAGGAAGGATTGGCTGTTCAGGGTGGACATAGCACAAACTGGGTGAACCACGTATATCTGTGTCTCTTTGGTTTTATGTGTTTTGTGTGCTTGTGTTTTCTACATATTTTATGTGTTGCATTGCTCTATAATATATAATTTTCTAACAACTGGTATCAGAGCCGAAGGTCTATTTGGCTGATAAACTCGTAGGAAAGAAGGGTTCCTGGTTCGAGTGGGAGAAATGGCGGAAGATGGTAAATTTAGGGTCGAGAAATTTAACGGCCAAAACTTCCTGTTGTAGAATATGCAGATGGAAGATTATTTGTATCAAAAATATCTGTACCTACCATTCAGCGGAAAAACAAAGAAGTTGACAATTATGATAGAAGAAGATGGGAGATTCTCGATAGAAAGGCACTTGGAACAGTACGGTTGTGCCTCGCGGTGTCAGTATCCTTCAATATTTCAAAGGAAACAACAAGAGAGGGTTTGGTTAAGGCATTGATGAAACTATATGAAAAACGCTCGGCCTCAAACAAGGTATTTCTTATGAAAATTTTATTTAATATGAAGATGTCAGAAGGTGGATCTATTGCAGACCATTTAAATGATTTTAATACAGTTACCAGTCAGTTAATTTCTATAGGGGTAAACTTTTATGATGAAGTTAGGGATATTTTATTTCTGTGCTCATATCCGGAAAGCTGGAATGGTTTCGTTATGGCCATTAGTAACTGTGTCTCTAGATGTAGTACTTTAAAGTTTGATGATGTTGTCGGTGCTATCCTTAGCGAAGAAATGTGATAGAAAAGCTCTGGTGAGACATCGGGTAATGCTTTGAGTGCAGAGTCTAGGGGAAGAAAAATGGAAAGAGGAAAGAGCTCAAGATATCACAGGAAATGAAGAAAAGGTAAATCCATGTATATATTAGGGATAGTGTGCTGGAAATGTGGAAAGAAAGGACACCTGAAGAAAGACTATAGATCTCAGAAGGGAAAAGAAGGAGACACGCAGCAAGAAAACAATCATTAAGCAAATGTGACACGTGATGTGTTACAAGATGCTTTGATTCTTTCTTTAGAAAATTTTATTGATTCTTGGGTGGTAGATTTTGGGGCCTCATTCCATGCCACACCTCATAAGAAATATTTTCATGACTATGTTCAAGGAGATTTTGGACAAGTCTGTTTGGGTGATGATAAACCCTTTAAAATCATTGGAATGGGTAAAGTTCTTGTAAAAGAGAAGAATGGAAAAAAATGGATATTAAAGGAGGTAAGGCATGTTCCAGATATGAAGAAAATTGTGATTTCAACAGGGAAATTAGGCGGTGAAGGTTGTGTGACAACTTTCACAAATAAAACTTGGAAGGTCACCAAAGGAGCCCTGGTAATAGCAAAAGGAAAAAAATTTGGTACATTGTATTTATGCAATGGTATTTCTAACTCTATTAATTCTTTAACTTCCAAAGGAGAAGATGTAGCATTATGGCATCATAGGCTTGGACACATGAGTGAGAAGGGGATGAAGATTCTTCACTCAAGAAATTTGTTGTTGGGTTTGAAGAATGTTGATTTGGATTTCTATGAGAATTGTATTTATGCAAAACAAAACAGAATCGAATTTCTCAGAGTTGGGAAAGAAAAGAAGTGCGAAAAATTAGAGCTTGTGCATATGGATGTATGGGGACCTGGTCAGGTATCATCTCTCGCTGACTCTCGTTATTATGTTAATTTTATTGATGATGAAACTAGAAAATTTTGGATTTATTGTATTCATAATAAATCTGAAGTATTTGATACTTTCAAGAAATGGAAAGATTTGGTTGAGATTGAGAAAGGAAAGAAGTTGAAGTGTCTCAGATCAGACAATAGAGGTGAATATTGCAGCAAAGAGTTTGATAGGTACTGTTTAGAGCATGGAATTTGCAGAGAGAAGACAGTTCCAAGAACACCACAAGAAAATGGAGTGTCAGAAAGGATGAATAGAACAATCATGGAGCGTGCAAGGTGCATGAGATTGCATGCAAGATTTCCTTTACAATTTTGGGTAGATGTTGTAGATACTGTTGTTTATCTAATAAATAGAATGCCTTCAAGTTCCTTGGATGGTGGTGTTCCAAAGGAAACATGGACAGGTAAAAATGTAAACTACTCTTTTTTAAAGCCTTTTGGTTGTGAGGCCTTTGTCCATATTAATAAAGAAAATAGAACAAAGCTCGAGGAAAAATCAAAGAAATGTACCTTTATTGGATATGGTGTTAATGATTTTTGTTATCGCTTATATGATTATGAAAATCACAAAAGCATTAGGAGCAGAGATGTAATATTAAATCAAAAGGTCTTGTATAAGAATCAGTTGTACGAAAAGAAACAGGAAAAAGAAAACAAAGAATACACAGTTCTTGATGAGATCATAGAAAAATTAAAGGTTCCTGAAAATAATAATAATCAACAACAACCACCACAAAAGAAACAGGCACCTCAAACACATGAAAGTGGTGTTAGAATATCTACCAATATAATTAGACCTCCTGAACGATACTGTCCTTCATTATATTATTTATTGTTGACTGATTCTGGTGAACCTGAATGTTATGAAGAACCAATGTAGGTTGAAACCAAGAAGAAGTGGGAGCTAGCGATGGAAGAAGAGATGGAATCCTTAATACTTAACCAGACTTAGGACTTAGTCAAGTTTCCACTAGGTAAAAATACATTTCAGAATAAATGAGTTTATAGGATGAATGAAGAATATGGAGGAAAACAAAGGTACAACGCTAGACTTGTGGTGAAGGGGTTTGCACAAAAGAAAGGTATTGATTTTGATGAAATATTTTCTCCTATTGTGAAGATGACTTCAATCATAACTATTTTAAGTCTTGTAGTAGCGGAAGATTTGCATATTGAACAGTTAGATGTAAAGACATCATTTCTCCATGGAGACTTGGAGGAAGAGATCTATATGCAGCAACTAGAAGGATATGAGGTCAAAGGGAAGGAAATTTTTTTTTGCAGGCTAAAGAAGAGCTTGTATGGCTTAAAACAAGCTCCAAGGCAGTGGTATCTAAAATTTGGCAAGTTTATGTTTGAACAAGGTTATACTAGATGTCACTTTGTTCATTGTGTTTATCTGAAAAAGAAAAATGAAGGAAGCTATATTATATTGTTATTGTATGTAGATGACATTCTTGTTGCAGGGTCTAACATACAGGAAATAAATGTGCTCAAAAGAAAATTGGAAAATTCATTTGCAATGAAGGATTTGGGAGCTACAAAACAAATCCTTGGTATGAGAATAACTAGAGATAGAAGAAATCGCAAATTAACACTATGCCAGAATGAGTACAAACAAAATGTGTTGAAAATATTTAATATGTAGAATGAAAAACCAGTTAATACACCTTTTTCTAGCCATTTCAAACTTAGTAAGGAGATGTGCCCCAAGACCCAGGAAGAAATGGACTATATGTTTAAAGTTCCAAATTCATCAGCAGTTGGAAGCTTAATGTATGCAATGGTATGCACAAGGCCTGATATTAAACATGCAGTGGGAGTTGTAAGCAGGTACACAAAAAATCTAGGAAAATAACATTGGATGACAGTTAAATGGATTCTCAGATATTTGAGAGGAACAAAAAATCATTCATTATGCTTTGGTGGTTCAAAAATTGCTCTACAGGGATATGTTGATGCAGATATGGCAGGTGACAGAGATAACAGGAGGAGCACTACAGGGTATGTATTTACTGTAGGTGGAACAACTATTAGTTGGGTTTCAAAAATTCAAAGTGTTGTTGCACTTTCAACAACATAAGAAGAGTATTTTGTTGTTATAGAGGCTAGTAAGGAAATGATTTGGTTACAAAGGCTTATGGATGAATTGGGTAAGAAGCATGATATGGGAATGTTATACAGTGATAGCCAAAGTGCCATTCATCTTGCAAATAACTTAGAATTTCATTCCAATACTAAACACATACAACTCAAGTACCATTTCATACGGTCAGTGTTGGAAGATGGACAATTGAAGCTAGAAAAGATACACACTGGCCAGAATCCTGCAGATATGCTAACAAAAGTTGTAACCAAGGAGAAACTGAGATTATGCTCAGTTTCAATTGGTCTTCAAGTATGATGAAGAAGATGGGAAACAAATAGGTCCAAAGTGGAGTCATTTTCCAGAAAATGAATCACCGGTGGAGTTGCTACAATCAGTATCCAAGTGGGAGATTGTTGGGTGTGGAGCCTGATTATCTTGTTTATTTTGTATCACAGTGTCGGACCCCTATACCTTAATGGGGTGGCAACGCCACCCCTAATTAAACGCTGGATGGGGGGTCTAGGGGGGGGCTGCGACTTTATGGAGCCCCCCCCCCCCCCCTAGCAGGGGGTTCTGGGGGTAGCGCCCCCGAAGCTAAAAATGGATGTAAATTTTCCTTGTAAAAATGGATGATCTCACGGTAGAAGTTATGTTTAGTTTAGGGTTTTGTTCCCTATAAGGAAACCCCTTGCTTGTATGAGGGTATTTTATTGCGAAAGTGTATTGTATTTTTATTCTCAGAGTGAGAAACGGATAGGGAGACTATGAGAAGATATTACAACGGATCTGTTGTAGGTTGTGTCTCTTCATTTTGCTGGGTAATAGAAAGGAAGAACTGGTTTTTTGGGGTGGACGTAGCCCAAACTGGGTGAACCACGTATATCTGTGTCTCTGTGGTTTAATGTGTTTGTGTGCT
This sequence comes from Pinus albicaulis, assembly GCA_034641835.2. Lineage (NCBI taxonomy): Eukaryota > Viridiplantae > Streptophyta > Pinopsida > Pinales > Pinaceae > Pinus > Pinus albicaulis. Next base: position 226,371,225 of record CM076575.1, read on the forward strand.
TGTGTTTTCCGCAAATTTTATGTGTTTCATTGCTTTGTAATATATAATTTTCTAACAAGTTCAAATTTTGAAAGATGTAAGGCCTACTGAGCAGAATAAAATAGGAATAAGGGGATCACAAAGAAGTGAAGGAATTTTTTCCTTAGTATCAAATGATTTTACTGAACCTTATACTTATCGAGAGGTAGTAAAACATAAAGAATGGAAACATGCTATGGTTGATGAATACCAAGAAGTTCTCGACAACAACACTTGGAAACTTCTTGATTGTCCTCAAAATGTTAAACCCATCGAATGCAAATGGGTTTACCAACTTAAATACAAGAAAAATGGAAATATCGACAAGCACAAAGAAATTCTTGTTGCTAAGGGTTTTGCGCAACGGGAAGGGATTGATTATGAGGAAAAATTTTCTCCTACAGCTAAATGGAACACCATCTAACTCACACTTGCCTTAGCATCTAAACAAGGATGGAAAGTTCATTAGATGGATGTAAAAATTGATATCCTCAATGGAGATTTATAGGAAGAAGTGTATATGACACAACCACCAAGTTTTGAAATTGAAGGATAGGAACATAAAGTATGCAAACTGATAAAGGCTTTATATGGGTTAAAGCAAGCTCCCTGAGCTTGGTATGCCAAAACGGATGAATACCTTTGGAAAGTTGGCTTTCAATGCAATGAATCAAGGAAAATTTTAAGCATGGAAGTTTATCTTAAAATTTAGAAACCTTGGCGAATCTTACTAGTCCCCAATATGTAAATTGTAAAATTTTTTATCATATTTTTTAAAAAATATTTAGGTTTCTAATTATTTTATATTAGTATATATAAAATTTTAGCGATTTTTAGGGTAAAATAATTTTATACTATAAAATTTGGGTGAATCAATTTTCAAAAAAATGGAAAATGACAAATCTTTTTTTTTGGAAAAAGCATGGAAAATTAGCCCAACTATGAATATTAACCCCTATAATTTCCCCTGCAGTGAATATGATGATACCTTGTATGTATAGCAACAAGGTAGAAATTTTTTGATCTTGGTTATGTATGTAGATGATTTAATTATCACTACCAACCATTAGGGGAATATTGAGGTCTAAAATCGGCCTCCTAAGGAAATTATAAAATAATAGTGGAAATAATAAAATAAGATTTGATTACATCATCAAATTTTAGAGGGAAAAAAGAGAAAACTATTTTTTCAACTTGTATTTTCACCTTATATCCCAAAGTTTTTACTCAAATTTCGAGCTGGAGTACTCGTTGGATGAAACAATTAATTCCTCATCCGAGGAGTACCCATATTGCATACTTTCGATGTGTCTTGCTACATGAAAAATGAGAAATACATGAAAAATGTGATTGTAATCATGTTTTCTTAGGTATTTCTCATTTTTCTTGTAGTAAGGTCCATCGAAAGTATGAAACGTGGGTACTCCTTGGATGAGGAATTAAATTTTGCATCCAACAACTACTCCTGCTTGAAATTTGAGTAAAAAATTTGGGATATAAGTTGAAAATATGAGTTGAAAAAGTAGTTTTATTATTTTATTATTTTTTAATATTTGTACCCTTTTACATAAAAAAATGGTGAATCGTCACCCATGGTTGAGATCATCATCTTGAATCCTTTTGGTTCTGATAAATTTTATTTTTGTTGTACATTTTTCTTAGGAGGACCATTTTTGAGCTCAAAATTCCCCTAATGAATGATGATCACATTACACAACTGAAAAAGGAGTTACATGCAGATTTTAAGATGACAAATTTGCGACTACTTCACTACTATCTTGGAGTTTAGGTATTCCAACATCCACATCATATATTCATTTCTCAGAGTAAGTATGCAGCATAATTTCCTCAACGATTTGGAATGTAGGATTGCAAGCCTCTTGTTACCCCCATGGAACAAAACTTGAAACTTTCAAAATTTGAAGGGGGAGAAATGGTGGATAGCACTACTTATCAACAGTTGATTGGCAGCCTAATTTATCTGACAACTACTTGACCAGATATCTCTTATGACGTCAGTATTATTTCTCGCTTTATGCAGGAACCATGAGACTGCCACTGGAATGTATCCAAAAGAGTTCTTCATTATATCCAAGGAACAAAAGATTTTGGTCTTATTTACAAAAATACTAAAAACTTTGTACTTGGTGGATTTTAAAATGCCGACTTCGCTGGCAATATTGATGATAGGGCATCAACCTCAGGTTATATAATGAACATGGGGTCAGCTGCAATATTTTGGAGTTGCAAGAAGCAAGCTACAATGACCACTTCTTCAGTATAAGCAGAATACATATCAACATGGGAAGCAACATGTGAGATTATTTGGTTGCATAGAGTTTTACAAGACTTGGGAATTCCTCTAGCAGAAGCTGCATCATTATTCATCGACAACTAGTCAGCAATAAAGCTTCCCAAGAATCATGTTTTTCATTCAGAGACAAAACATGTGGACACAAAGTATCATCATATTAGATCACTCATTGCAAAGGATGTCATCAAGCCGATTTATTGTCCTTCAGAAGATCAGATCTCTGATATCTTCAGTAAACCTCTTGGCGTAATAAAATTTACTAAGTTTAGGGATGAACTTGGTATATGTTGTAATGTATCCTTGGATGATAGGGGGGGATTTTAGATGATCCAAATATCATATTTTAAATTTGGGATAAAATATTTATTAAATTATAGTATTCAATTAATATTATAGACACTTGGAAATATAATAATGTTAGAAAAGATAGGACTCTAGAATAGTGTCGTATCTTAGGCTCTAAAATAAAAATAAAGTTAGTAGATTGGTTAGAAGGTTACTTACTGTAAATGGACACTTCTTGTTTTATCAAGTGGTACATAACTAAATTAAGTTAGGACATGTAGCTTATAAATACATTATTTTCCTAATTGCGAGAGTGTTGGAGTTTACGTGTGTAAACTCTTGCAATTCATAAGTAATTTATTTTCCCATTATCAATAAAATTATGTGTCTGAGGACACTTCTGTATTACCATCTTCAAGGGTCCAATCATCAATTTTTCATACAACTATACTAAATATAAACATAAATACTCATTCCAGCAATCATGATTTTTTTCCGAAGTTTGAAAATTCCTTTTATTTATTTCTTTACAAATTACTTTTTTTCATATTCCAACAATAGAATTTCTTTGGTGTCATTTTTCCATGTGATGTTTATTTTCGATTCTACAATATTGTAATTAAGGAAGTAGGAATAGAGTTAGGAAAATTTCATATCATTTCTTGCATTTCCTATGCTTCACATCTAAGTTTAAACTTGCGAGTTGAAAATTAAGTGTTGAAGGAGTTTTCTTAACCACAATTATTACACCCAACACTTGTGTGATAGGAAGTAAACAAAAGTACAAGTTTACCTTACAGATGAAGCTACCAATGAGATATGATGTGAGTTTACTTCAATTTAATTTGATTCTCAGGGAAATTATGTGCTTGCTACAGAAAATCATGCAATGCCCAGTTTGGGATGGTTGAAACTGATTGTAGGCATTAGAAACAACAACAAAAGGAATTGAAAGATGCAACAGTGTGCTGGTAATGCACTTTAAGAGCAAGGTCATTGTGGGACAGTAATACCGAATAATTTCCACTGATTTCCATGATCATTTTATTACCGATATGATGGTTTAGGTAGGTATATTCCTTGTTTTTATTAGATCTTCTGATGCGAGGAAGCCTTGGAAAGGGATGGACTGCTCGAGAGGGGGGTGCCAATGGAACTTGGAAGGTGAGTGACTACACAGAAGGGGGTTACTAGATTATTCGGGGTACTTTGTAGCAGAGAACAGAAGGTCGAGGAATGCCTGGTTTTGGTTATTAGCATTTCCAGATGGAATCAGATGCACATTGGGAGTGTGACCTGGAACAATGAGTCGGTAATTTTTCACTGAGAGGACAAGTGGCACGTGATTGTAGTGCTAGAAATTAGATGCAGCTTTGAATTTGGTAGTGGATTCTGGACTTCCTTCTAAGGAGGTGAATCCTAATCTTACCTTTAGGGTGGAGGTGTGAGCCTCTAGTCTCCCTTGTTGTTGATACGGGCATCATATCCTTCTATTTTCTACTTGAGAAAATGTGTATATGTGTATATTTTTATATTATTGTAAATATTGTATCGATATGGTTTATAAAGTTCCACATATAGTATGGTTATTTGATGGTAGAATAAAATTTTCATGAGTATATGTGGTTGTTATTATAAACATCATAATGAGCTGTGTTATAAATCTCTAGAACATGGTCTAATTGTCATGATGGGTTTTTATTTCGAACAGGTTATTCATTGTAAATACGGCAACGTGTTGTGTTATAAAATTCCATAGGCAGTATGTTTTATTTTTTTTAGTAGTTTGTTGGTTTGTAGATGTCATTGAACACCCAGGATAGTGTTCCATGAAAGGGGAGGGTTTTGTAGCAATCGTGTAAAAATCCATGTAAAAAATATATATAAGACCACAGTGGATGGGACACTTATTCCAAGTTGAATGATTGGGAAAAAAATATCATAGCGGACGTTCATTCAATTTATTATGGCTAAGGAAATTGGAAAAGGGAAAAGAAAAGGCAATGGAAAAGGCATGAAGAATTAATTATCATTTTATTTATGAAAATAATGGAAATTATGAGAAAAGGAAGTTGAAAGGTCACAAGTTTCATGTGAGGAGGAAAATGAAGGAAAATATTGGAAAATGAAGAACATATAAGCCTCTTCTATAAAAGGCTTCTGAGGATTAATGGGAAAGGGCTTGGTCAATTCATTTTCAGAGCTCTCATTATCCTCTCTCTCTCTCTTATACTCTTGATAACTTAGAGTATTATTTGAGAACTCTTGGAGAGTGTGGTATATTTGAAGATTTGGATCAAGAAAGGAAAGGAAGAGAAGGAAAGCACACAGGACATTGGGATCAACATGTACAACAAGTTATGAGTGCAGGTACCGAGTTGCATGTTGGATTTCCTCACTCGTTTTAGCATGCATGGTATTGTAGGTAATTTTATTGATTGTGATATATCATCAGCATGAAGGATGGCTGAGATTGACAGTGGATTTGGCTAGCCTTTTCATTTGCTCAACAACCATGGTATTGTGGGCTTATTTCCATTGATTTTTTTCTGGTTGGTTCTCATGATTCCTTTAGCTATTGGGTTGAGTTATTAGTTCCTGGAGCCTTAGTTGGAAAAACACTCTAGAGCCCAGTGACAATTGTTGGGTTGAGTTACTATTCCTAGAGCCATGGTTGGAAAAACACTCTCGAGCCTTACATGGGTGGAGTTACTAGTCTTGGAGCCTTGGTTGGACAAAAACAGATACGACTGGGAATACCTGGGGCTAAGTTAATCGTCCTGGAGCCTTGGTTGGAAAAAACACTCTAGAGCCCTGGAATAGCTTGGAAGGAGACCAATCCATGATGATCAGTGATGTTTGACCATGAGGTGAAATCACTGGTTTAGGGTTGACATGGTTTGGTCTCTGGAGCCTTGGTTTGGTGTTGATTGATGTGTTTGATAAAGTCCCACATTCATGCTTGGAATATGGCATGGGGGTGACTTGCTGAAGTGAGATTTGTCTCAGGCATGTCTATAGTCAGGTGGAACGTGGAAGTACCATTCCGAGTTGGATTTTACATTTAGTAATGAAAGCTTCAATGCCTTGGTATTTGATTGGTATATGCATTGGTTTATATATAGATTCTATTGCTAATGTCTCCATGGTATTTTTGTTGGTATTATGCTAGTTATAAGCATGTATTGTGACAATGATGATGTATGGTTCTACCCATATTTATACTTGTAAATGAGTGAACAATGTATCTATGGTATCATAGATTTTATTGTAGCTTATGATGCAGGGGAGCAATGCTTCTTAGCCATTATCATATTCATAAGAGACCCATTTGTTTAAATCTGTTGTTTATGCCTGTAGATGCTATGTTTGTGACATGTTTGATGAAATTCTTGTCATGGTCGGGTGGGGTCAGATGAGTTTTTGATCATTTTATTGCTTGCATATTTTTTTATTAATGTTATTTACCCTCTCCTAAAGTTACAAGATGTTCTGGTCAATGACCTTGGCTCAGGGGCTGAAAATGTGGCACAGATCTTGGAGCTATGGGCAGAAAATTCATTGTTTGAGCCTTAACCGCTACATTGTCAAGGCTAGCCCTCAACTATCAGGTCTATAGCCACTCTCTTTCCCTTACAATCTTGCGACTAATCCTCAAAGGGGCTAAAAATCAGGCCCCCCTCACGAAACAGGGATTTGGAAGGTTAGGTTACCTTTGGGGATGTTAATGATGCAGTGTAAGGTGTGTTTTTGGTGTTTCCTTCCATTCCACTTCCTTAAGGTCATCTAGGAGGTTGAATCTCATATCAGTAGCTGCTCATCACATGTTTCCCCGGTTCGATGATTACTTTGGTAGATGTGGGAAGAGGGTGTTACAAAGGATTTGGAACCAGATGCTCAAGAAGATTTTATAGAAGAGAAAATTTTGAAGAAGAGGTACAGAACTATAAGACAAGGGAAACATGAAATTTTCTATATTGCGTTGAAAGGAAAACTTCTAGGCAAAGCTAAATGGTACACCAAAGATAAGGTGGAGGAAAATTTTACTCACCTCATTCAGTAGAAGATTTCGGGGACCAAAAGTATCACAAAAAGGGGATGTGTGATCTAAATTGGATAATTATATTATTTTCAATCCATATTTTTGATTTTAGAGTGGAAAAAATGGATGAATCAACTCAGAGGACCATTTTTATCAGCGAGACCTAGTTTGGAAAAATAGGGTCTGAAACCTTCTTGGAGCATTGTGAACCATCAAACGAAGTTTTTTGGGGGGTAAAAATTTTGATATTTTTCATTGTATATTTCCATGCTATTCTAAACAAATATATCTTTCCAACGATGAAAATGGGGGATCAATCATAGTTTGTATGTGAAATCTATGCGGCTCAGAAGTTGACCTTCCTATTTTCCACACCATAATTCAAGATGATGCCATGTAAGACCCCAATATTCATGAAAATGGGAATATCCATGTGATTATGAAGTATAAAACACTATAATATTCTATATTGTAACTATGGTTAATATTTGAGGTAGTCAAACCTAACGAGCAGGTTATCAATTTATGTTATAACCAGGCCACTAGGAAGAAAAGGGATTTCATTCTTTCAAGTGAATTTGTGCGATAGCTTAGAAAAAACATCCAAGAGGGATAAGGGTTAGAGCACACATAAATTATTTATGCACTATAGCAACCCACGAGCCATAGGCCATACTTATTTTTACTTGCAATGATATTTCTAGACAAAGAAACAGAGCAAAGCCACCTCACCTTCTAGTTGGTTTTTCTCCAAAAAGAGTTTCTGAGGGCATATATTGTATCTTATGTCTGTGTGTGTGAGCTTTATTTTCCGATTCTCTATTTTCTTCATAGTTTTATTTCACATGCATACAATATTAACAATAAATCTAAAAATCTAGAAATTTAATAAAACTGCAATAGTGTAGAATTTCAGATCTTAAATATAATTTTATCAGATATGTTTTGACGAAGTATTCAATGGAATATCCACGTCATTTTATGTATTACTCCAAGCCATTTTCAATAAAGTTTCACATTTTTGTGCTAAGTTTTTTTTTAATAAATGTTTGATGAGTTTGGTTGATGAAATGACAAGATATCATCTCATTAAAGTTTCAACATATAATTAGATCAATGTTGGATAATTAGTACATGTAGGGCTTGTGCTTATTAATATAATTATCTATTTTTTATTAATCAGAATAAATGGAGGCTTGCAAATTAGGATTTTAATTAATGGGGGATTATCAGATGGTGTAATCAAATATGGTTACAAAAAATTCTATTTCATTTCATCAACATCAAGTTCCTTCTTACCATTGTCCATTTTATGCTACTATAATTCATCACAAAGAGACCATGTGATCACAAATTTATATGGTTTGGAATAATAAAAAATATGAAAGGATTTTCAATCACTCTCTTCCTATCCTAATCCAAATTCGTATCTATTGAAATACAACTATTTTCAAGGTTTAATAAGTATATATCTATTCTCAAACATACCCTTATCCTTTTATTGTCTAGATACAATTATTTATCTACCTTCATAGTGCTATCACTATATTTATTTTTATAATTCATAATTGGAGGAAATTGCAACTCATCATTTAATAGCCTATTATGATTTTGAAGCACATCAACATATTTTTTCCATGATGATCTTCATTTATGGAGGGAACAAAGTAAAATTTAGATTTGTAACCAAAATACAAAGATACAATGAAACTTGAATTCTATTAATAAATTGAAGGTGGAGAAACTGTAAAAATTCAAAATGAAACAAACTAGCTCTAATGGTGGTATCTTATCTCTGAGAAGAGACGTGATGGGTCGACGCCTTCACCAAAGTGAGTTACAATGAGGCTGAAAGGTCCTTTTTAACATAATAATTAATGAGGAACCCCTATCCATCCCAATGCCTAACCCTCAGAGATGAGACACCAAAAGGCTTGTTGGCCCCATGGGGTTACTTGGTAGATCAACTTCCCAATTACACAACTTTTTCATACAATATTTGCTTGGTGCACTCGGTAGCTTGTTGGGAAGGTCTAGTCGAGAATTATAAATTTTGACTAGCCCATGGTCTACTTATGGGTACAAGATGAATCCCTGCCATGTAAAAAAAACATCATTTAAGGCCTCAATATGGCCCTAAATGTTTAGGATCCAAAAAAATGTAGAAAAGAGTACCAACATGGAGAACTCTTCTTTCATCCAGTGGAGTTGGTATATGGCCACTGATATCCACCTCGATCACATGATGTGCATAAATGTAGTGATATGACTTAATAAATATTTTCTAATTTGAATGGTTGATACTAGTGCAGTACTAACTAAAATGTTTAGGAGACTGAAAAAGTCTTCAGTGCTTTCCATCTCAATTCGAAAAAAAAATTCAAGTACCAAAAACAATGTGTTGCAAACCCTAATGTCATAATTAAAAATGATAGTTTGACAATCCTAAAAGGTGGCTAGTCATACAAATACCTTCATTATCAGACTTAACACCTCTATTCAATTTTAGGCTAGATAAAAATATGTCATATAAATTTTGAAAATATGACACAGATGCAAAAGTTTTTGGACATTAGTACTTCATAGGGCTTCTTGCAACACCATCTCTGAGTAAGACTACTCAGAATTCAATGAGGGACTAAAACTGCTAAAATTGAAATCAAAGAATTGATGAGAGACTAGCTTAGAAAAAATAGCCAAGAGGGATAAGAGGTAGAGCACACATAAAGTATTTATGCACTGTAGCAACCCACGAGCCATAGGCCATACTTATTTGTACTTGCAACAATATTTCTAGACAAAGAAAGAGAGCAAACCCACCTCACCTTCTAGTTGGGTTTTCTCCAAAAAGAGAGCATATCTTGTGTCTTGTGTGTGTGTGTGTGTGTGTAAGCTTTATTTTTCCATTCTCTATTTTCTTCATAGTTTTAATTCACATGCATGCAATATTAACAATAAATCTACAAATCTAAAAATTTAATAAAAATGCAATAGTGTAGAATTTCAGATCTTAAATATAATTTTATCAGATATTTGTGACGAAGTATTCAATGGAATATCCATGTCATTTTATGTATCAGTCCATGCCATTGTCAAGAAAGTTTCACCTTTTTGTGTTGGCTTTTTTTAATAAATGTTTGATGAGTTTGGCTGGTGAAATGACAAGATATCATCTTATTAAAATTTCAACATAGAATTAGATCAATGTTGGATAATTAGTACATGTAGGGCTTGTGCTTATTAACATAATTATGGACTTTTCATTAATCATAATAAATGGAGGCTTGCAAATCAGCAGTTTAATTAATGAGGGGTTATCAGATATGGTTACAACAAATTCTATTCCATTTCATCAACATCAAGTTCCTTCTTACCATCGTCCATTTTATGCTATGGTAATTCATTAGAAAGAGACCATATGATCACAAATGTATATGGTTTGGAATAATTAAAAATATGAAAGGATTTTGAATCACTACTCTCTTCATATCCTAATCCAAATTCGTATCTATTGAACTACAACTATTTTCAAGGTTTAATAAGTATATATCTATTCCCAAACTTACCCTTATCCTTTTATTGTCTATATCCAAATTTTATATCTACGTTCATAGTGCCATCACTAAATTTATTTTTATAATTCACATTTGGAGGAAATTGCAACTTATAATTTAATAACCTATTATGATTTTGAAGAACATCAACATATTTTTTCCATGATGATATAGATTTATCGAGGGAACAAAATCAAATTTAGATTTATAACCAGAATACAAAGATACAATGAAACTTGCCTTTATTCTTGTGCTTGCATTTATATTTTTTCTTATACGTATGCGTTTCTCTTCTTTAACTTATGTGTATGTGTTTAATTGGATACATAATATGTTTTGATGCATGCGGAAATAGGAAGAAAAAGAGAATACAAATACATCCACTAGAAAATGATCAATAACCGCTAGAATACACATCCATTCTTCTTAGTTTGGATACACGTGGAAATGTGAAGAGAAAGAGAATAAAAACACTCCCACGAAGCATAAAAAAACACTAGAATACACGCATTGGTGGTTCCTTAGAAGTTCCGAGATAGAAGAAGAAAAGTTCAATTTCATTATCTTTTTGGACCTTCCAAAATTGCCAGCGTCATATAACGTTAAAACACTTTATACCTTTTTACAAATATATGTAAAATCATACACTTTATGCCTCCACAAATATGCGAAACATGGAGGGTAATTTTGTTAAATCCAATATTTAGTACATAATATTAATTTCCAAATATACAAATTTTTAGTATATATATGTTGCATTATCCGTTTTTCTTTAATAACTAGTACAGTTCAGCACAGATGAAATGCTGTACCACTGTATTTTATCAATCTTAATGTTTTTTTTATCAATCTTACTTCTTAAATACACAAATTTGGAATGCATGTGTAATGTTGTAGCATTATCTCTTTTTCAATATTATTTATACACAATATCCAAACATATTTAATGTTGTAACATTATCCTTCTTAAATATTCAGTTCTAAATATGCAAATTGTGGATAGAAATGGAGTATTATTGTCTTCTTATAAAAATATTTAATATACTCTTCATGTAAATTAAATTTTGTATTTTTAATATATAAATAACGTTGTTTACTATAGTCCCTTTTCAATAACATTTAATATATAATTTTCATTCATCAAAGTTTCAAATCGTATATATATATATATATATATATATATATATATATATATATATATATATATAGCATATTGCTTTAAATTTTATATTTTAAATATAAATATGAAATTTAATATTTTAAATATATATATATAAAATGTTATAGCACTTTCATCAAATATATATTTTTCTAATTTTCCAATTTTATATTTTAGATACATGTATAATACAATATATTTTCTTTAAATATGTAATCATGTAACAATCAATTTTCTATTTTAGTTATGTATGTAAGTTATAGCACTATTGGGAAAATATATATCATATTGAAATATTGTTATGGCTTGTGAATTATATATATATATATATATATATATATATATATATATATATATATATATATATATTAAATTTTATAATTATCTAATTTAAATATAATAGTATTTTTTATAAAATATAAAAATATATCATTCTATATTTTATATATATGATATTATAATATTATTGTTATAAATATCTTCTATTTTAAATATATTTGTAATATTGTAACATAATTATAGTATTATTATAAAATATATAATATTATAGTTTTTTTGTTTTTTGATAAATAAGATGGATTTATTCACATTTATATTAAATAGAGAATTACATGAGTGTTAGTACCACACAAAATTACAGACTATTGTCTTCTTGCATTCATTACATTTTTCATTTTGGACCTTGTTTTCACTCTTTGGGAAAGGAATTACAAGGAGAGATACAGGGGGATGGAGCAGTGATCAAAACGTAGATATTTAAGCTGAGGAAAAGGCCTTTTGGCCTCACTGAAGAAGTAAAACTGAGCATTTTGAGATTGCAGTCGCAGAACCTGGAGAACTAGAAGCTTGGGGAGCATGGTTGGGCCGCTTCGTCCATCATGAAGTCTTCTACACTAATAGGACGTTCTGGTGTGCTGCCATCTTTGGAGCCATAATGCTACTTCCCGCGAGAGGAGGGTCCAGTGCCACCAAGGCTGACCTGCACAGGGAAAGTTCGGGGAGTAGAAGGATCAACGCCTTTAGCTTTGGTGACAGGGTTGAGATGGCAAGTTACAGACCAATGTTTGAGAAGAGCATAGTGCGGGGAGATTTTCTCAATGAACTGATGATGGTGCACCTCGCCAACGTACATTACAAATTTTTTAGTGAGGGAGTCAATTTTCTATTCCAGGATGTTGTTGCAGTCTTGTTGCTCTTGAAGTGGAATGGCAAGCATGGTATTGGTCTGCTCGTGGAGTGCGATGGCTCGACTGAAAATGTTGTCCCTTGCTCTAATGAGGCCAGGGTTGGGAATCCATTTGAGAGATTCATCTACAGCTTCTGTTAGAGTTCGTCTGTGGATTTTCCTGGCTTTGTCTTCAATTTCCTTGACCTGAGTCTTCTTGTCCTGACTGGTGGCTACAGCAAAGTCCAACGCTGCGTTTCTGGTAGCAGTTTCCGCTCGCGTTATTGGGAGCCAAGTCGGGGTGGTCCAGCAGGCACCACGAACTCACCCACCATGGGCAGGGAGGAAGGTATTGGATTGCTATAGGGTAATATGCTTGGGTGGTGGTTATTAAATATCCCTCTAAGGGCTTTCCGGTGCCCGAGGCAGACAGTCAGATTAGTTGTAAAGTTCACAAAGATGTTGCACACATGTTCATGCTAATTTCTATAATCAACAAAGTAAGATGGAAATATTACCTCTTATCGATAACGAAGTAGAGATCCTTCTTCACTGACTCCAAATCTAGATCCTGCAATCAATCAAAGCACCCGTGTAATATCTACAACTGTATAGTTTGTTATTGATTAAACTAACATATGAGAAACATGAAACAATATAGATATAAGCCATTCATATCATGCTACATAGACGATTGAAAAAAAATTGTGACATTGATGGATCGAATGGACAAAACAGATACAATTCTATTGATTTATAAAAAGGAGGATTACAACCATCAGTTGTACCAAGCCCTCCTCAGTCTCTCAATTCCTCTCCCTATTTCTCTATTTCCGAGTGTGATGATGCTCAAGGCAGAAAGTTCTCAATGAACTTTGCTGATATTCAAACCTCAAACTACAACAATGAAATTCTTCTCTACATATATTCAATCCTTCGACCTTAGACCAAGAGCCCACAACTCCATTTTATAGAAGATGGAGAGGGAAAACCTTGCCAACTTATTCAACCAGTTTGTAATGGGAAAGATCATAATGTTTCCATGTTCTTCCATTCTTTTGCCTTCCTTAGGACTCCAGTTTCATTTGGCAAGGCCTAATAAAAGGTTTATGCCTTTTAGTTTCTATTTTTCACTGCTCCTTTATGAGAAAAAGCTGGAATTGCTAGTCACTTTTCTGCAAGATATTTTCCCCTTTCACACTTAAACACGGATAACGCTGCCCCTTGGGCAAGATAGAGTGTTACCCTAGGTACTAACGCTCCCTTTACATGTAATATTCCTAATTTAGCTTCAATTAATAGGAATATTAAATTTTGCCTTTGAAATCTAGATGCATGAATAATTGAGCAAGGAGGCTCCTAATTTTCTCAAGTATGAATAAAAATCCTTCCTAATGTGAAAGGGGATCATGAAATAACTAGTTCAAACATCCACATGTGTGAACAAGGTCTAAACTATGTGGACAAGGTCAAGTTTTACCAAGTCAACATGATTTATACTCAAAGAAGTGGATTCTAAATAAAGAAAGCTCAATGTGAATAGAGATCAATCCAGCTAGATAAAATGAAGGCACCTTGAGTGTGAAAAGGGACACGACATGAAGAATCAGTCAAGGTTGACTAAGTCAACAAAGCTGTCTAGATACATTGCACCATCTTGATGGACAACACAGTTTTTGTGGAGGAGCCTTTGCATGGAAGAAACCTCATAGTGGGTGGGACCCTTGGTGAGGAAGCTCATCAATTATATAATGAAGGAGAATGAAAGCATATGGATATATTGGAGATTATATTTTATGTGGTCTGCTTAGACTTCCTACATACTTGGCTATTTAGCTAAGTTGTTGCACTGCTTAGTGCAAGGGTTTTCCCGGGCGGGGATTCCATACTCTTTCTTGTGGATCTTGTCTAAGAAATCTAAGAGGAGGTTTCTGATCTGAATTTTCCACTGCCTAGTGTTGGGCCAAGCACTTATCTTTAGCAAAAACACAGTCCCTTCAGAAAACTGCGTTATTTCTTAAGGTGTGCAGTGGAAGGGGTGAAAGTCCCATTTTGAGGACCTAGTTTCCCAAGAGAAGGATTATCCTTTCTTTGGGAGAGCTAGAAAATGAGTCTATGGCCATTTATTTTTATGTTTAGCCATTATTATGTAGAGCTACAGCCATACAGTGTGATTTAGCCACAAATTTGTAGGAGCTTTCTCTTGTATAGCTTTTTCTGTCAAGAAACCTTTGTCGGGTCTTCTTGGATCTGTATAAAAGAGATTAGATTTCTGTTCTTATGCCTCATTGAGTATTCTAATAATAATATCAGATATCTTTCTCTATTTTCTAAGTTTAACCTCTATTATACTATGCAGTCTCTTATGCAGCAGTTCTGACATTTTGCAGTCTTGGGGTTTTGTCAATTTTAAGCTGTTTTGAGCATGGGAGACCTATTTAACTAAGCTAAAGGAAGTTTTTTTCTGAAACTATTTTGCATGCATGTCCTATATTGTCTATTCTAAGTGAAAAAACTGTTATTTTTTACTTTTATAACTCAATATTCAGAAAATAATGTTTTTGGATCTAAAATTGCTACTTTTCCCCACTTGGTGACATTGTAAAAAGGCATAGTTTGTTGCTATGATTGTTATATTGAAGCCACATGTTTAAATACATTATATGATTTGATTACTTACTTCTCTCCAACTTTGGAATATTAGGGTATTCTTATTTTTGTAGAAAATTCCAGATTTGGAATATTACAATGGTATTAGAGCAACAATCTTGGCTCAGCCTATGAGCTCAATCATTATGGAGTCTTCTCATGGGGAGAAGGATATTTGCAGAAGAAATCAAAGAAAACCCTTGTTTTCTAGAGAAAATAGGTTCTCAAAACTTCTCTTTTCAAATCTGCAGGGAAAAGGCAAGGGCATCAAAGAAATGAGGAGGGAAACACATGAAGAACCCTCACACAGATCTATACAGGAGGAATATTCTAAGTCCTTATCTTTTGGATATGAGAACTCTGCCATATCATCAGATCTACCAAATTCTATCAGCAATTTCTTCATGAAGAGGAAGAAAGGAGATGTGCCAAAGAAAGATACTCTTGGTGATTATTTGCAGGAATATGAAGCTCAATCTGAGGTGTTCAAAGATCACTTGAATTTCCAAGGGTTTTTCCAAATGAAGGAGGAAAAGATCACAAGGAGATAGAAGCAAGGTGAGGGTAGATTCTTTCTATCCAATTTTGATGGATCACCTCTATGTCCAGCTAGGGCTTGGGTGAAGGAGCTAGACACCTTTGTGCAAAAACATCAAGTTTCAGAATTGGAAGCCATCAAAGTAGTGTCGAGGTATAAAAGGTATCTTTTTAACACCTATTTATCTCACATTAATTATCAATCCGGGAGCGAATTTTTATTTCAAGAGTGTACTCTGTCTGAGGCTGCAATTCATCCAAGAGAAATGCTATGAATATGTAGTATAGAATTCTGAATTCAAGAATAAAAAAATGCTTGTAAAGGAACCTAATTACAAATGGAAATGCTTTGAAACTTGAATTAAATCAAACTGCAAAACATCGATCAGGGATGCAGTAGCAATAACAGTTTCCCGTAGAAATCAATGCAAGATAGCCAATCTAGGGACTTGGGAGCAATAACCTCTGTCCTCTAAAGTTGGTGATCTTAAAACAATCAAAATGAAATCAAACTCGAACTACTTGCTGATAAAGATAACTGAAAGGAAAAAAATCTGGAAAGGAACAACAGCTTGTAATTCCTATGCATACACAACAACTGTAACCAAACTATCTGCTAAAGCAAAGCTATGAATCAGAAATAAGCAATATATTTTGAACAACACTTACAAACTTAACTAATCTCAATACTTCAATCTATCGCCGACCAATACTGCAGATTAATCAATCACAAAGAATAATAACTTAGAATCGAATACAAAATGGAAAATCTTTCATAATGATAGAAGGATAAATGAACAACAAATTAAATAGCAATGCAATTCATTAATGGATCTGTATTCAATATAACAGCATTCAATCAACTCTGTAATCGAAATAAATAGTAGACACACTTCACACAACCGAGATAAAAGAATATAAATACAAACAGCGGATCGCTCCACTAGGGCTGGGCCCTCAACCACCGGTGAAAGCACCGCTGGGCTACTGCAGAGCTTGGGAAATGGAACAAGAATGCCTCTTTGTATTAATAAAACATGAATAGCTTTTACATCAGTTTCTATTTTCTCACAAGAGTCAAGGAATTACAGTGTCACAAAGGGAATTCAATAATCATCCATTGTTCTCCTATCGTTCTTAAATACACAATACATGCTCTCCTTTTATAATCAGAAGAAGAGAAATTAAATAGCAAATATGATCTCCCATAACAATATTGGATTGTTCCCAACAACTTGAACAATCAGAAAATATATTTCCAACAATCTCTCAACAAGAGCAAGGCGAATTTGGCTTTGGAGCTGAGGTTTGGAGGATGACCGCAACAACAAATATGAGAAACTCGTGCTCAAATAACCCTGCGTATCTCTCAATAAAGATCGAATTTGGGCAAACCATTCTTCATTAGGTTAATTGGGCACGTTCTGGACAAAACCCATGTTCCAGATTTTTCAGATTCTTCTTCATTTGCCCATAATATTAACCACAAAACCGTCACTTATTATTCCAGTGAATTTCTGAGTTGAAATATTTCATGATGATTTGGAAATCAAATCTACAATCTGGAAAATATCTTGGAGGTTAAAATGGTGAATGATATTAAAAAATATATTAATAAACCATCATTGATAAAATTATGCATAATAATCATCAATTTATTAAAAATAAATGAGAAGAAATAATATTCATCCATAAGAGCATAAATCATTATAAAATGGATTTATATGATAAATTATAATGAATGACATGATTAATAAGAGTAAAAATGGAT
The DNA here is from genome assembly GCA_034641835.2 of Pinus albicaulis. Taxonomy (NCBI): domain Eukaryota; kingdom Viridiplantae; phylum Streptophyta; class Pinopsida; order Pinales; family Pinaceae; genus Pinus; species Pinus albicaulis. The sequence continues at coordinate 226,388,719 of CM076575.1, forward strand.
GAAATAAGTGTTAAAAAGTGGTCGTATTCATGGCCCAGCATACCCCCAAACTGAATATATTGCATGCGCTCATGCAATCCAAAACTTAATATATTGCATGTCCTCATGCAATCCAAAGGAAAAACCCATGTGTTAACCAAGAAAAGAAAATTGTTCATCCCAACTCATGAAATGGATGGAACAAATGCATGTTTCCTCAAATAATGAATATTCAATTTTAGCAATAGAGGCATAATAATTTTTACAATTGATGTTCAACTATATCTATATGAAGTTGCAGAAAAATGTGACATAAATAATAACAACCTTCATTAATCATTTTCTCAAAAATCAGATCGTTTTGATGCACGGATCGTGAGATATATAAAAAAATGATTGTAGGTGATAGTGCATAATTTTTGAAATTTTATGAACTAATTTAGCGTGAAATTATCTCGGTTTGTGTATTTTAATGATACCTCTTTACTATCCAGAAATCACAAGAATTCAGTTCATAGTTTTAAAGATATATGCAAATCAATTTCTACACTGTATAAAAATGAAATTCTATGCCTTAAACGAGAAAGAGAGTAGAAAACATCCATCATGTGTAGCAATTCCCCCCCCCCCAAACTGAAGAATTAGCATGCCCTCATGCAATGCTAGAAAACAAAGAGAGGTGGTTGCTACAATCTGTTGAAATCTATGCTTGGTGTAAAACAAAATGGAATAAGGGAGGTGTTGAGAATGAATAAGAATATCAAAGAAGATTACTGGCATGGTCATAAGAAAGAAATGAAGGAAATCAACACTCCCCCAAACTGAAAGATGAGACGTGTCTAAAAAAATGGGAAGTGGTAAAGATGTGGAATGAATGATAATAAATAATGCTCAATGGATTTTCATGAAATTCTCCTAAATTCATAATAAATCAGAAAATTATGCTATTTTACCTCAAGTGTTACCTCCGAAAAAATGTGGAGGACATGTAGGGACTGGCCTTTGTTGAAACTGATGTAGGCTGAGCGATTACTCAAAGTGATGCAAAAGGTGGAAGCCATGTGCGCATTCGCGAGCCTTTGTTGTTAGTTGCAATAGTGTGATCGTGCTGCGAATAGAATTCCCCTCCATACTTATTGTTCTCCTGTAAACAAATCACAATTCTGTATGCAATTTTCTTGAATCTACGATTTTAGTTTTAAATGGCAACAGATAAGATGCATGAAAAAAGTTCAATCAACAAAAATTCTGTAGAAATGCAGTATGAATATTGTGGCAAAATGGCAACGTACTGCACAACAATTATACAGCATGGAAAGACATACATACTTATGATACAATCAATGAAATTATAGCATTTACTGAAATCCATGCATGTAATAAATCGTAAACAGATATAGAAGCATTTTGTAATGATTCAAGGATAAGGAGAAGGGACAGCTTAAAATAAACATAAGTACAAATGAATTTATTACCCACTTAAACTAATGTGATCGATTTATGATGATTTTCATGTATAATAGGTTCGAAATCAAAGGTTAAGGATTAATACTTTCATTTGATATTTAAATAGAGATATAGTAAAAATGGTTTAATATTACTATTGATGTGTATAAATGTGACTCCAATACCATCAACAGAGCTCTGTTGCCCACAGGTGTCCATAACCTTGACAGAGTTGCTCTCTCACCCTTGGAACCATTGTCCTTTATTTGTGCTGAAGAAGTGCTTGTTAATTGTCATAACGGAGGCCATTGTGCTGACTTAGTGATCAGATAAATCACAATGCCATTCACTGGGAAGAAGTGAAAATAGGGCAGGCTGACTCGTGATGAGACCTCCTGTTCCAAGGACTTCTTAATTTTTTCAATTGTCTATTGGACCATATCCCTGGTTTGGCAGCCATGATGGGAATGCCACTTCACTTGCTTCTTTATGAACATGGTAGGCCAGCTCTTGATGAGACCCCCTATCCTCCATCTGCCAAATTATAAAATTATTAATGAAATATGTAAATATTTTTCTTTTCATATAGCACTTTCCTATTTATTCATAAAGGATGGCTCAACACTCCTTAAGAATAGGGATGGTGGAAGAAGTCTGAACAGCTCAATAGAAAAGAATATGCCCTTGTTCCTACTCCATAAGTAAAAATCAAAGAAAGTTATAAAATATCGGAAAGAACCAACATGATAAATATAATCGATCATATGAATTTAGTGGTAATAAGACAACAAAATCATGTTATTGATTATGTCCCTTTTTCCTTTTTCTTATCATCACTAAACAAATTTCTTAAAAATGATGATTTATTTTGATTTGCTGATTACAGTAAGCTCTAATTTGTATGATTGTGTATCTTTTCATAAATTGTATGTTTGCCTTTCAAAAATTCATGAAAAATTCAAAAACAGTTCTAAAAAAGTTGTTTAAAAAAACAAGAAAAATGCACTCAAAAAGTGTTGTTCCTTTGGAAAGGAACATCAAAAACATTCTGCGAAAATGTTGTTCCTTTGGAAAGGAACAGCAAGAGTAATCTGCAAAAACGCTATTCCTTTGGAAAGGAACAGCAAGAACAGTCGGCGAAAATGTTGTTCCTTTTGAAAGGAATAGCAAGAACAGTTGGTGTTGTTCCTTTTGAAGGGAACAACAAAACTGTTGTTCCTTTTGAAAGGAACAACAAAAACGAGCGGTGTTGTTCCTTTTGAAAGGAACAGAAAAAACATGCGGTGTCGTTCCTTTTGAAGGAAATAGCGAAATCATGCAAAAAATGTTGTTCTTTTTTAAAAGAACAACAAAACTAATTAGTGAAAATGTTGTTCCTTTTAGAGGGAACAACAAAAATAAACACATAAATGCATTGCTTCTTAAGAGGAATGACTGTTGTTTCTTAAGAGGAACAATAACTATCCCTTAAGAGGAACAACAAAAAAATATAAATACACAAAAAGGGGAAAAAAATAAAGGAAATAACAAAGCTAATATGCAATCCATTGCCAAGCAAATCCAATCAAATAGAAAGGAAAGTTTATGTGCAGGTTTCAAGAAAAAATAATTTTTTACAGAATTGGTGCTACTGAAGAATTGTCTTCTACAATTGAAACTTGCATGGTGGGGTCTTTATTGTTCAATTTCCACTGGAGTGGAAATTATAATTTGAAGAGATTGACCCCTGAAACATAAAAACATAAAAGAAATCAGAAAAGAAACAACACTTTTATTAAGTTACAACAACTATGATGTTATTTCTAAGAGAATATCAAATCTATTAATGGAAAAAAAATGATCTCTTTAAAAAATGTTTTGGCAGTAGTGACATGAATTTTCAAATGGAAACGAATTCTTCATTTCTTCTGTTATGAATCCATTAGGTAATGAACTAGATGAAATGCCTTTGTTTTACTAAAATTTCTTTCAAGAATCGCTCGTCCATAAATTGACCTTCTTTGTTCTGCTAAGACCTGCAAAAAATGAGTGTCTACTTGCAATAAAAAATTAAATCATGGAGAAAGAGAGGTGATCAAGCTCCCCTAATACAAGAATTATGCAAAAAAACTAACAAGTGGTTACTCTGTAGAACAAATCCATGGAAAAAGTAAAATTAATTTATTACCTGCGGGAGAGCAGTTGCCAATCATGCTAACCTGCGGTGTTTCAATCATAAATTCTTTGTTTTTCGTCTAATTCGAGTGATTCGAAAGCCAAATGAGAGCTAATTCAAAGTTCTATTTCCAATAGAAACATATTTTAAAAATTCCATGTAACGGTATGTTGAACTTGCTTAGAACAACCTGCATAATAGAGTCATTTTCTATTTTCCAGTTCAGACCAACAGTTGGTATTTCAAGCATAAATTATTCGTTTAATGGCGGATTTAACTGATTAAAATTGGAGCTTAAATTATATTCATTGATTGATCTCCAATAGAAAAAAAATTTGAAGACAAGAAGAATTGATGGGTTAAATATGCTAGGGAACAACCGAGAAAACAGAGTTTCAAGAGTGTTGATTTATGATAGGCATTCAGTATTTTGGTCATAACTTCCTCATACGATATCTAAATTGAGTGATTAAAATTGAGTTGTAAGATATATTAATAGAGAAATCTACCATAGAAACATTTTTTAAAAATATAATCTTTTAGGCCTCCAAAAATTGATTGTCCCAACTCTGTTGTTGAGCTGCCTACTAGACACCCTGTCAATGTTTTGGTTCTAAATTTTTCGTTTCAAATCCAAATTGAGCGATTCAAATTGGGTTAGAAATTAGACATCAAGGGCTAATTAGGATAGAAATTGTTTTTAAAAATATTCACTTTGTGTCCCCCAAAACATGACTGTCCCAACTTTGTTTTCAGGAATTTCATCAAGCCCGCAAGCCAAAAAAGTGATATTTGAACAATTTTTTTTTCATATTGATGATAAAAATGAATACGAGTGTTTGTAAAATTGTTATTTGCAATATAATTCATCTACATACACAAATAAATTAGAATATTTATCATCAATGATGATTTCCACAGCGTGTTGCAACAAAGAAACAACTATTTTTACAAAAATAAAATAATAAAAAAATGTGTTTATTTTATTTCCTTATTTATTTTATTTTCTCCACTAATCTACTCTTCTTTAAAAATCAAATATGCTTATGTATAAGAGTATTCCTAGTGGAGCCATATCCAAAATAAGGCCTCTAATATATACATACCCAAATTTTAAAAATGCATGTTGATAAATAGTAGGGTATAAGAGGCCAACTTCCCTTCTTGTAAAAAAAAAAAAAAAAAATTGGGCAAGAATTCTCAATTTCTTGGGAATCTTGCTCAGTCTCTTCTGTTTGGATATGTACCTCAGCAAAGGCTACAAATGGTGACTCTGTGGCCTGAAGGGAAGTAGTAGGTTGTCTAGAAATAACTTTCCTAGGTCCTACTGATGGTTGAGATTCAGTTTTCTTAAGAGTTTCGTCAATAAAGGTCCTTCTCCCAAGGGTTACCAGTCCCTTAGGTTTTTCAGGTTTGGGAGGAATTTTGTCTTGTTTAGATTTTCTAGTCATTCAAAAGAACAAGCCTTAATTCCTACCTACAGAAAGAAATTTACCCAATTCTGCTGTGAAGCGGGCAGTGAGCAAGTATGTTCCTTGCTCGATGCACAGATTCTTACCTTCCGTCTTTAAAACCCAATTCTTCCCAAGCAGAAAAAAGGTCAAATTTGCATCACTCCTTTTAAATGGCATACACTCTCCCCGGCAACGATGCCAAAATGTCGAGGTATAAAAGATATCTTTTTAACACCTATTTATCTCACATTAATTATCAATCCGGGAGCGACCTTTTATTTCAAGAGTGTACTCTGTCTGAGGCTGCAATTAATCCAAGAGAAATGCTACGAAGATGTAGTATATAATTCTAAATTCAAGAATAAACAAATTGTTGTAAAGGAACCTAATTACAAATGGAAATGCTCTGAAACTTGAGTTAAATCAAACTGCAAAACATCGATTAGGGATGCAGTAGCAATAACTCTTTCCCTTAGAAATCGATGCAAGATAACCAATCTGGGGACTTGGGAGTAATAACCTCTGTCATCTGTAGTTGGTGATCTTAAAACAATCAAAATGAAATCAAACTCGAACTACTTGCTGATAAAGATAACTGAAAGGAACAAAATCTGGAAAGGAACAACAGCATGTAATTCCTATGCATACACAGCAACTGTAACCAAACTATCTGCTAAAGCAAAGATGTGAATCATAAATAAGCAATATAATTTGAACAACAATTACAAACTTAACTAATCTCAATACTTCAATCTATCGCTGGCCAATACTGCAGATTAATCAATCACAAAGAATAATAACTTACAATCGAATACAGAACGACAAAGCTTTCATAATGATAACAGGATAAATGAAAAAAAAATTAAATAGCAATGCAATTCGTTAATGGATCTGTATTCAATCTAACAAAAGTCAATCAACTCTGTAATCAAAATAAACAGTAGACACACTTCACACAACAGAGATAAAAGAATAGAAATACAAACAGCGGATCGCTCCACTAGGGCCGGGCCCTCAACCGCCAGTGAAAGCGCCGCTGGGCTACTGTAGAGCTTGAGAAATGGAACAAGAACGCCTCTTTGTATTAATTAAACATGAATAGCTTTTACATCAGTTGCTCTTTGCTCACAAGAGTCAAGGAATTACAGTGTTATAAATGGAATTCAATAATCATCCATTGTTCTCCTATCGTTCTTCAATACACAATACATGCTCTACTTTTATAATCAGAAGGAAGAGAAATTAAATAGCAAATCTGATCTCCCATAACAATATTGGATTGTTCCCAACAACTTGAACAATCAGAAAATATATTTCCAACAATATTTCAACAAGAGAAAGGTGAATTTGGCTTTGCAGCTGAGGTTTGGAGGGCAGCCGCAACAACAAATCTGAGAAAAGCGTGCTCAAAGAACCCTGTGTATCTCTCAATACATGCCGAATTTGGGCAAACTGTTCTTATATAAAGTTAATTGGGCCCCTTTTGGACAAAACCCATGTTATAGATTTTCCAGATTATTCTTCATTTGCCCATAATCTTAACCAAAAAAATGTCACTTCTTATTCCAGCGAATTTCTGAGTTGGAATATTTCATGATGATTTGGAAATCAAATCTACAATCTCGCAAATATCTTGGAGGCTAAAATGGTGAATGATATTAAAAAATATATTAATAAACCATCATTGATAAAATTATGCATAATAATCATCAATTTATTAAAAATAAAGGAGAAGAAATAATATTTATCCATAAGAGCATAAATCATTATAAAATGGATTTATATGATAAATTATAATAAATGACATGATTAATAAAAGTAAAAATGGATGAAATAAGTGTTAAAAAGTGGTCGTATTCACGGCCCAACAAGTAGCAGCACTGCATTTTGAGGGTAAGGCCTATGCTTGGGGGTTATTTGAATCAGTCTCCTTAAAGAATGCAAATACATCTACTTATGCAAAGTTCATTAAAATATTAGTAGAGAGGTTTGATGAGATTTCATGTGAAACATCCTCTATTGAAACTATCATACCATATCAAAAGGAGCTTTTGCATGAGTTGGGAGGGTCTTGTTGTAGTTGCTACAACAACACCAAAAATTTTGGTTATATTCGAAATTTCGGGTCCCCCCTTGTTTGCTTAGTCCTTAAGGTCTTTCACCCGACCTGCGGTCAGTGTCATCCTCACAACCTATCCCAAGCCCCTCATGAGCCTTCTCACCATCATGACGAGAATACTCTTACTGCAGTGACGCCATGTGTAAATAGATTGCCATGAATACATTTGAATGGAAACCTTTTTTGTGTATTGACAATTAAAAGCCCTCTCGCCATGGATCATTAAGCATGTTGATTGAATACTTATTTTAAGCTCGTTAGTCTCATATGTTTTATCTAGGGATGCCATTCTTAAAGAGTAACTGTGATGTTGTAATGTTCCACACAGGTCAACCCCTAAGTTGCGAAACAGGAGAGGAGAAGGAGCAAGTGACCAGTACTATTAAAGGGAGAATGGTGCGATACATGTTTATCAGGAAAAGAACCTTTTATGTCACTGATGCAAAAAATCATCCTTCACTAATGTATATCGGATTCTTAGACTCAATCCATTAGGAAATGTCTGTACTGAATGCCATCTCGCATGAACCAGAAGCATTTGCTCTAATTTATCAGATCTAAGCTTAAGTAGGGACTGGACGAGTTATTTACATTCCACAATGGCAGATATCTCACCTTAAAGGAAGTTTTGAAGATCCTACACAACACCAGCTCAATGTTGATCTCCTAGACATACACACAGAGAGGAACACTTTGCACCAATTTGACAAGCCTAGTCTGAAGTATAGTCCGGGTGGACAAAGTGGACTCAGAAGATTTCCCTAAAGAAAGACAGTCTCATTCAAAGGTGTTTTCGTGCTGAGCTGCAGTGCGAAAGCACACATGCTGATGGTGGCAAGACAATGGCACAGCTAAAAGGGTTTTTCTATTTTCTGCAGTTGAATGAAATGGTTCATGGGTTCAAAATGCATCATGATAAGCATCTGAAAGGGTCATCACTGTCAATTTGGTGATTAAGTTTGGATTTACATCGACAAAGTAGGAGTGATCTAGGAGTATTATCCAGTTTCTCTAAGTTTACAGGTCTCAATTGTTTCCGGGAACAATGATGAACTATAGAGTTCATTGCTTTAAATCCGACACTTCTTTCAGTTCCTCATCATCCATAAAAGTACAGGTGCAGGTTTTTTGGTGAGATTTAGGCTTGATTATTCAGGTAATTGGTGCATTAGTAGTTTTGGCACAATTTCAAATATCTAAATGCACCTTTGAGAAGCAATCTTTGTTAAACCTAAGCTACACGGTGGGTGAAAATCTATGGACCAAGGTTATGGTTTTAAATATTTATAATTAAACCAAGGCAAAAAAATCATATGGTTTCAAAACCATAGGAGATCGTGGAGAAGAACTATGTGAAAACATTACAAGTGGGCAAAACTATTTCGATGGCGGGGTTTTCGACCTATGGTAAAACGTTGGAGTGGATATATATATGTAGTGGTAGAGAGATTGTGTTTAAACATGGAGTGAAACATTATAACAAACCTACCGCGGCATTGTTATAATAACTATGGTGCAATTTATGGTCAAAAGAAAGCAGAGTTGACAATCTAATAACTTACGTTTTAAACGGCGTAGAGTTTTGGTTAAAGCACACGGTTTCAAAACTATGTGAGACAGTGGAGAAAAACTATATGAAGGACATTACATTTGGGCTCAAATACTTTTATGCCGCAGTTTTCAAACTATGTTAAAAGGTTTGGAGCATATATATATATATTTAGTGGTCCAAAGTCGTGTTTACACTTGGCAGCGAAATATTATAATAACTACGGTGTGGTGATAGTAAAAAAATACCAGAGTTGTAGAAACTTTGATGAGTCATCACCTACGTTGCAAACAGTGCAAAGTCACGGCTTTGCTGGAGGAGGTTACGATATGCATGGTTGTAAAATCGTTTTTTAATCAGAAAACGCAAATTCATGCGCTATAATCAACGCCATGATGACCTCCCATGTGTCCCATTCCCCATCAAAGCTCTTGATACATGTTCACGGTGAGCTGGACAGAACGAATCCCTACTCTTCATGCCGCATTACATGGACGCAGGTTTCCAAATGCATGCTACCATGCATGAATGATAATTATGTTACTACGCGCAAATGAAGGTTTTGGATTGAAGAGGTCGCTGACACACAACTTTTCAGGGATCGTTTAGTTCTGCATTATCAAGAAGCCCGACATGCAAGGATCTGATGGCCATTTGCGCTGCTCAAGTCTGGCATGCGATGACAATGCTCGACATGATAGATTTTCAATACGGATAGAAGGTTGAATCCCTTCGTCTCTAGTTGAGTTAACGCAGCCAACCAAACCTTCGAAAAAATAAGTGTCTTCTGCCATACGCTGCGTCTAGCGCAACCTTCACGTCCTGTAAGTATGAAATGCTTCCAACAACATCTCCAAGGCACCAAATAAGTGAAGAATCAAGCCCATATCTATTGAAGGCCAAAGTTGGGTTATATTCAGAGTGTGAACAGTTACATGTAATTTGCATGCCTTATCAGTAGCCTGAGGAATTATTTCTGGTGAAAGCGTTGCCACAAAGTGAATACCTGTGCGTGGCTCATCTTTGCAACCATTTCGAAATCATGGCTACGTTGAGGTTCTACGCAGTCTCATCCTAAGAGGCACGTAGCCACACTAGTCATCATCCCATAGATTAACTCTAAGTTGAGCATTCAGAACCCAAACAGTGTCGAAGGAGTAGGTTGAATGTTCGACGGACCGGAAAATGTGACCGTGCGACCTCTGTGAGGTCGCATTTCATGAAAAATCAATAGGTCGCACTATTCTCAAGTTACTGGGTCGCATAACTGAGGAGTAGGTCGCAATGCAACCATGCGACCTCTGCAAATTCACATTTCGAAGGACAACGTTGAGTCGCATTTCCCCACAGGTCACTGGGTCACATAAGCTCAGCAACGAGACGGTAGTGCGACCCCTACTACATTGCGACCCTATGACTTCGCTAAGGAACAACACCCTCACCTTCACTCTTCGTGTCAGAATGTAGGATCGTAAGCACATATCAAGAGCTAGAAAATATTATTTAACAAAATTACTTTTCCCCTCCATGTTTAATCATTTGATCATCGCTCAGATTGAACCCCATTTCGAAGGGCCTTCCCCTTATTAATGTCTCGGTGCAAATTGTTGAACATGAAAGGAGTATCGTTAGTGCATATCACAATACATGTCACGAAGAACATAAGGGGCAATGTTTCCCAAGCCGACACTTCCCATCAATTGAGTCTTCATTCCGAACTCGGTCTACAGCCATACTAATATACATTTACAATAATTGAAGAAGGCACAAGGAAAGCTTACTCGAGTCAGTGTCACTTATGACATAATGGCACAATATTTGACCACACAGGGGTCTAAAGTTATCATTTTCACTTGTGCAATTAATTAATTATGCCTCTAACATTATTATTCGTCAATGAAGACATGTAACCTAAGCTATGTGACTGCAGGTGGAAGCTGTCGGTCTGCGTAGTGAGCCAAAGTTTTTCCTAGCAAGCAAGAGGACTCTTTTTCAGAAAAAAGGAGGCAGGATAAGGAATATTTCTATGAAATCCAAAGTTCGCCAAAAGAAGGCCGCAAGTCGCAGATCTGCTTAAGGTCGCAAGTCACAAATTTTCTTAAGGGCACAGGTCACAGATTTCCTCAGGTCGCCAGGTCGCATAGTCGCACTCCCTATTAAAAGCTCGATGACGCGACCCAGCAACCCAGCGACTAGGTCCCGAGGTCGCAAAATCATGGTAGGTCGCAGGTCGCAGATTGTTGGGGGTCGCAAGTCGTAGGGTCTAGTCGGGTCACAGGTCACACAAGTGGCTCAGGTCGCAAGTCACAGAATGGACTGGGTCGCAAGGAAACCCAAAGGGCAAGTTTTTCTCTATAAATACTTCCTTCGGGAACTTGTAACATGATCTTTTGTTTGGGAGTCAAGCTGAGTACACTGTATTATCAGGATTATACATTTGAGCATGGATACAAGCATTTTGAAAATCCCTTTGTGGATCTGGTGTTGTCATATGTATGAGCGCTATTAAGTATTATATTTTCAGTTTCTAAATGTCTTTAGATTAAGGGAATTGTATCTTCAATTCATATCACAATTGCATAACATTTTGCTAATTATGTTAATGGTGGTTGAGTTCATTTCACTTTCTTAGCGAATGTTTATGACTTTGTTTATTAGCATTTGTGTTATCATTTAAAACTTTTAGGAAGTGAATGGTGTTCTTGCCATGAGGAATTGTTTCTTTTGTGGTAAGAACAGTTTACAAGCATGACCCGAATGATGTGTTGTTAACAACACCTCCTTCGGTACTCATGCTTTATTATTTCCTCTTGCTACTGATAGTGTTATATGTACATTTAATGCATCAATCATATGTCTTGTATCGTTTGATTAAGTGTGTATCCAATGTTCTATAGAGTTTAAGCGAGACCCAAAGAAAGGAGAAATCAGCGGTAGCCGGACCCACACCCCGGATGGGATCCCTATTCCAAATGGTTCAAGGTCTAATTGGGACCTTTTAACAGGGAGATCCCCTGTTGTTGGCCAAACAGATTTTCCCGTCAACAGGTCTATAAATCCAACTCCATTTCTAAAAACTAATGAATAGGAGGTGAGCTTGTTTGATACTTTTCCAAGGGCAAGATATCCTGTGGATGAAGGGCTTTCTTCTCAAAAGAAAGACATTAAGATTCCTTCTTCAAAAGAGGACCAATATCTAAGGTCTCTTGTTGAAGGCAAGGCAAATTCAACTAGTGAAGAAGAGAAAGGAGAGATAGGAGAAGATAACACAGTCATAACAAGGGAACCTCAAGCACCTCATGAATAAGAGGATGGAGCACTTGTTCCAAAGAAAGAAACTCTTGCACTCTTGCAAGGAGTTCCAAAAGGTCTCACACATAGAGCTCTTGGCATAACACATGAGCAGCATGTAACTTCATTGCCAAATGTTGAGATCTTGAAGATAGGAGAAGGAGAAGAGGAGGAATGGCATCACAAGATGGAGAGCATGTACCCTTCTCTATTTCAAAGTTTTCAAGAACAAAGAAGGCAAGAGGACTTACGCCATAAAGGTAGGGGCAAATCTACCCACCTACATTCACATCCTACTCTATGCCTTGATGCCTCTTTGCAAGGAGGAATTTCAGTAGGAATACCTCCTGATTCGAGGGAAACTAAAGTGTTATCTCAAATATATGCAGCAACAACTTATTTCTTTAAAGAGGAACCTTGGAAGGAGCCACTACAGTGCTGAAAAGCATTGATGGAAGGCTAGGAAAATTTCTGAAATTAACCTTGCTTTCTTCCATTCATCTATTTGCATTGGAGGGAATAGATTCAGAAATTTGTGCTAATATGAGCATAGTATCAAAAGGCTACTCCTTAGCTTTGGGGCAGCAAAGGATACTCCAATATATAATGAATATTTCTGAACATAACAAAAAAATAATTTCATTTTTGTATGCAGGAGCAAAATTGTGGAAGTTTTTGAGAAAGAGAACCTTTCAAGGGGAGGGTGACTTTCCTAAACTTCAAACTTGTCTTGAGCAAGATCAACTGCAAGAAAGGCAGCAAAAGAAAGTTGGGAATACTCCAATGTGTGACTTTGAAATCAAGCATGTCAAGGAGGAGAGCCATCATATGACAAATGCTTCATTTCCTATTTCTACAGCGTTGTCAATATTGGGAAGTCTAGACCCTTATTGGGAGTCCCAACTCTTGATGGAATATTCTAAGGACCTATTCACATGTAAGGTTCTTGATGGGAAAGAAAAATATTGGAAGTATAAAGTATTTGGTGGGATCATTTATGTTCATGATCAGATCTACTTAACTATAGATTCCAAACTCAAGAATAAACTACTTAACACAACTTATGAGGCCTTGCTTTCAAACCCCACTGATTTCATTGGAACATATCATACTATCTTAGATGGATTCATGTGGAAAAATTTAAAAGAGGAGATGCACTCTCATATGAGTAAGTACATGGATCATTTGTTGGTTGAGGAGGAACATGGCTCTTGGGAAGAGTTATCATTATCACCTCCTTATTCATTGAGTGTGAGAGGGAGCTCATCCATGAGCTACCTTGTTGAATTTAAAAAAGTGTATGATAAATTTTGTATTGTTGAACCTCATGATGTATCTATTAAATACTTGCATTTTATTAACACTCATGTGTAGGTCTTGGATCCAAGAGGGGCACTTTTTCTGACAGGCTTCATGAGCCACTTTGGGCCATGAACAATGTTGTTGTTGGCCATTCTTTGGGATATATTTGAGAGATGATGTACTCTTCATGGTGTGATTCATAAAAACCAACCATCATACACCTTCTCCAAGCATGCAAGAAGGGTGGGGCATCAAACAAGGGTTAGGGAGAATGCTTGTCATATCATATTCTATGGCAGTTAGGAGGAAAATTGCGCTGGTTGCACATGAGGGACCATTTTCCTTCTCCCTTATTGTATATGGCAGCTAGCATGATCTTACTTATGATCCCACATGTTGAATATGTTCTTATCCTTGTTGGGGGAATGGTTGGAGGAGAGGCACACTTTTTGGATGTGTCTTTGGGGGAAGAGAGTCCCTACTTTTTCTGCACTACATGTTCCAAGGGGAGCATGAGAAACTATATGGCCACCATTGCATACCACTTGTTTCTTTATGATGTGGACCATATGTTTGGTTGGGGCACTTGGGGCTTGCCTCTCATGAGAAATTGGGAGGAGATTTTATATGAATTACCAAAGCTGGAAGGTGATTCATTTTTTTTGGATGATAGCATGGAGGAGGGAGGCCTCCATTGATGATTAAATTCCCCATGATTGTCATCACTTCTATATTAAGAAGGCCATGGATCAGCAAGAAGGTTTCCATAACAACCTTCCATTCTTTCATGATGAGATCCATTGGGTTTATTCACCAAAGGCCAACTTGCACACTTGGGAGGAGCCATTGGGAGATGGAATTTTTGTAGAAATTCTGAAACAATGGGGGAGACTATGGGATGAAAGGGCCACAAGAGGAGGGGAGAGATTTGCAGCACCCTTGCAGTTGCTTGAGGAAAATAAACATTTTGGAGGGGGAGACTGTAATATTCCTAATTTAGTTTCAGCTAATAGGAATATTAAATTTTTCCTTTGAAATCTAGATGCATGAATAATTGAGCAAGGAGGCTCCTAATTTGCTCAAGTATGACTAAAAATCCTTCCTAATGTGAAAAGGGGTCATGAAATGACTAGTTCAAGCATCCACATGTGTGAACAAGGTATAAAATATGTGGAAAAGGTCAAGTTTGACCAAGTCAACATGATTTATTCTTAAAGAAGTGGATTCTAAATAAAGCCAACTCAATGTGAATAGAGATCAATCCAGCTAGATAAAATGAAGGCACCTTGAGTGTGAAAAGTGAAACGGCATGAAGAATCAGTCAAGGTTGACTAAGTCAACAAAGATGTCTAGATACATTGCACCATCTTGATGGACAACACAGTTTTTGTGGAGGAGCCTTTGCATGGAAGCAACCTTATAGTGGGTGGGACCCTTGGTGAGGAAGCTCATCAATTATATAATGAAGGAGATGGAAAGCATATGGATATATTGGAGATTATATTTTATGTGGTCTTCTTAGACTTGTTTCATACTTGGCTGTTTAGCTAAGTTGCTACACTGCTTAGTGCAAGGGTTTGTTGGGAGGGGATTCCGTACTCTTTCTTGGAGATCTTGTCTAAGAAATATAAGAAGAGGTTTATGATATTAATTTTTCACTACCTAGTGTTGGGCCAAGCACTTACCTTCAGCAAAAATGCAATCCCTTCAGAAAACTGCATTATTTCTTACGGTGTGCAGTGGAAGGGGTGAAAGTCCCATTTTGAGGAGCTAGTTTCCCAAGAGAAGGATTAGCCTTTCTTTGGGAGAATTAGAAAAGGATTATACAGCCATTTATTTGTATATTCAGCCATTATTATGCATATCTATATCCATATAGTGTGATTTAGCCATAGATCTGCAGCAGCTTTCTCTTGTATATCTTTTTTTGTCAAGAAACCTTTGCCGGGTCTTCTTGGATCTGTATAAAAGAGATTAGATCTTTGTTCTTATGCCTCATTGAATATTATAATAATAATATCAGATATATTTCTATATTTTCTGATTCTAACCGCTATTATACTGCTTAGTCTCCTATGCAGCAGCTCCGACATTTTGCAGTCTTGAGGTTTTGTCAATTTTAAGTTGTTTCGAGCATGGGAGACCTGTTTAACTAAGCTAAAGGCATTTGTTTCTGAAAATATTTTTCATGCATGTCCTATGTTGTCTATTATAAGGGAAAAAACCATTATTTTTCACTTTTATAAGTCAATATTCAGACAATAACGTTTTTGGGCTAAAATTGCTACTTTTCCCCGCTTGGTGACATTGTAAAAGGGCATAGTTTGTTACTATAATTTCTCTATTGAAGGCATGTGTTTAAATACATTATATGAGTTGATCACTTGCTGATCTACAACTTTGTAATACCTTAGGGTATTATTATTGTTGTAGAAAATTCCATATTTGGAATATTACATTACATGTCTCAAGTGCGTTATAACGCTGTCTAGCTGCTTCTGGGGTGCGTTACCTTGGCAGAAATGGGTCTTGTCTAGGTAATTTTATTCCTTCCATGTTACCTTCTCCTCTGAGATGATGAGGATGTCACTTTTACTATAACATATTCCCCCTAAAGTTTGAGTTCAGAGACGAAGACGATGGCCGAAATACTTTATAACAAGTGTAGAAGAATGAAAGGATTTGGAGAACTGAGGAAAACCTGAAACAACAACATATGTCAGAAAATATAGTATCTGTCTTGAGTCAGGTATTCCCATGCTCAGTAGCTAATCAACATGATTTATCTAGAATAGAGATATGAACAGTATGTCCACTGATAAGCATAATGTGAAAGTGTCTACCATAACAGGATCAAACTGAAAAGTTGTCTCCAAAAAACGATATCACAACTTGGGTAAGGAAACACAGCTATAATGGTGTAACCCCCGACCCAAGGTCTTGGTTTCCGCTTCACTAAAATACATATTCCCATACATGTGAATGAATGAGTCATAGTCAAACATGCAAGAAATTGTCTGATTACCAGTAAACAACAAAAACTGTTAACAGACGCGAGGGTGGCCACCGATAATGATGATGGTCCCCAATATGCACAGTACAATCTAGAGAGTGTGAATAAGAGGATTTGATGTCGAAAACTCGTAGAATCATTCGATCGACAACCAATAATGATAACCCCCAAGCAAGCATAAGATGACATGCCACTGATGTCTGCAAGTATCCAGGTACTGACATGTTCTGGATCAACTTTCTAGATAAGATGTTGAAGTCTATAGGAAGAGATCTGTTAAAGGGTAGGAACTAAAGCGTCCTACATCAGTTGACACGAAACAGGAAAATATGATTTTGTATTGATGGAAATAATCAAGAGCGAATGGGAATAACTAATGATAAATAAGTTATGGCATATGATGAATTTGGTTGATACAAGGAGCAGTAGATAGCAGGATCCTCTTGAACAATAGAAGGCACTCTAACAGGTTACTACGCAGCTTAGGCTTAATGAACACCAAAAAGTGTTAGGATTAACTAATGTAGGAACACTGGGAGATGAAGTCTAAAATCATAGATGGTAGGGTTCAGCTAAATGTGAAATATTTTTATGGGAAGTGTCATGTTTAAGATTTTGTGCTGCCAAATCGACCTTTATAAAATGTAACAAAAGAAGTATCCATGATGTCCAAATTTTTTCCCCGTCTGATTAAGTTTAATGAGTCCAGACGGGTAAAATCTGTGGTTTTTTCATATTTAGAGAGTCTAAAAAACACCGTAAAAGTCAACTCCAGGGAGTACCTTTTTCATGTTTGATAAACGGGCGCGATGAAGGGAGAATAGTAAGCCCGAAACAGTTCATTTTCCTTGAGTTATTCCATTGAATCTGGAACAGTGAGAAATCTATGTTCGATGGACATCTACCTCAGTTTTTTATGAGTACGAGGAGATGGAGTACACTCAATTTTCTTTGTGAAATTTTAATGAGTCCAACAAGGTAAAACTTGATTCTTTCCGTGAAATTTTAATGAGTCATGCGGAAAAAAAAACTCGGTTACTTTTTCTGTTTAAAGAGCTTTGAAAAAGATTAAAAGAATGGCTCATATGTCTCTATCGTGGTAGTTTAATGAGCCCGACAAAGGAAACTCAGGGATTTTTCAGTTTTATGAGCTAGAAAAAGTCCCTAAAAATAAAGCTCGAAACCAGGTCGAATATGGTCAGATCTACATGTAAACATTTAAAACCCATCAAAGCATCGGTAACATATAGAAACCAATAGTTGCGATGAAATTTAGCATGAATATACCTCTTTGTATCAGACTAGCTGAGTGAGTATAACCTCCAGAATGGCTATAAGAAGGCAATAGATATTTGTTTTCTCTCTGTTGAGTGCTGTGATAGAGCTCTGGAGAAAAAAGCAGTGAAACTTCAGCTGTCAATTGTGGATGATCCAGGCGACGGTTTTTCATTCTGTGAGATTCAGGTAACAAATTGGACCTTTCTCTATCATTTCATTATGTTTTTAAGTCTTTTTCTTGGTTAAAATTGTCAGTTTTAGTAATCCCTAAAAAATTTAAACAGCTAATGTGGGAGATGAATGTTGTGCTCGCATTAAACGCTCTTCCCGAGAAGAAACAACACATTAGCATGCACTGTTGGGCACTATAGCCCATGTTAGCTGGCAAAGACATTTTAAGAACTAAATTTTTAGTATTATAAAGTGTTCCAGACAAAAAATAATCCAGTGAAATGGTTGCTTGTGCAGGTGTAAAGCTATTTACCATGAGTATTTGGCGTGAAAGGGAGCATGAGCAGGAAGAACATGAAATGGTTACAGATGAAGCTACCTTGCTAGATCTCCATAGATTTGGATTGCTAAAGTATTATTTTTTAGAGTCGATGAGGGGATAGGAGGACCTTCTGAGATGGATAATCTAGCAGTGGGATGACTGCCAAAAAGTCTTTCATATCGGGGGTAATGAACTCTTGATTGAGAAAGACGATATCTATTTTTTGATTGGCCTGTCATGCCAAGGGCCAAGGCCCAATTTGATAGGATCTAGGGCTGATCCCCACACCACTGCCTATTTTATCCATATGCACTGCATAAACAATAGTGTGGCAGTGAGTAACCGGATGCCTATTGTACGGGTGGCATCGAGACCCCTGAGGTCTCTGCTGTGGAAGATATTTTTCCTCGCTAGTACCAAGAGTTAGAATGTGGCCACCAAGGCCAAGGTGTTGTTAGCACTGGATTGTATGCAGCCCTGGGTATTTGATTGGTGTGAAGGCGTTTTCCATCGAGTTCGTGCAGATTTGGCAGCATGTAAGACTCAGACCCAAAGAGAGTTTGGGTATGGTACATTGATTGTGTCAGTCATACTAGAGTGGGTGCCAGCCATGAGGCCAAGAATGGTCACGGATGCATTGGGCCCGTGGGGGCCAAGACAGTCTCGCTGGGTAGCTTTGCTTCCGCAGACTACAAAGGGTGCAATCTGTCATTGTTTTGATGAGGGATTCTTCGAGTGGCTTGAAGACCAGATCATCATGATTGAATATTATCCCTATGCAAGGATGAATTATACAGGAGATCCAAAGTTGGTATTGCCCCCGAGCACTCAGTGGGGCCTAGATGGTAATAAAGAGTGTGATCAGTGCAGTGTTGAAATATTTTTTGTACCTTTTGAATGTCTATGAAATTTTTTTGTTTAACAGGTGAAAATATATGTTGACATGAAGCTTTGTTTCTTGACACATATGTGGCACCTGTCCATCCAGCTAGATCCCCTCACTATGCAAGGCGAGGAATGCAGCTACCTGGGGCTGGTGCAGCAACGAAGGTTGCAAAAGCCACCGAAGAGGGTGATGACACACAGATTTTGCAGGAGCTTACTAGAAACCTAGAGTGTTCAAGTATGGGTGTGCCGCCTCTTCCCATGAGAGAGATCTCAGTCCGTCTACAACGACATATAGCGGGTGTGCCAAAGAGATACATGGTGCCTCTGAGGAGGATAACCAGAGCAATTGTTTGCTATTTTGAGTAGCAGGCTTAGTAGGAGGAGTGGATAGATGTGTAAATGTCATAGCGAGGCTTTAGCGAAGCCAATTTTTGTAAAACACCCAAGGTTTCAGAGCTTTTTTTATGTAATCTAAACTGGACACGACATATATATATATATATATATATATATATATATATATATATATATATATATATATATATATATATATATATATATATATATTTTTGGTGATTTTGATCTCATGTGTTTTTTAATGTTTATGTATTTTCTAAGGTAAAAAATATATACTCATGTATGAATATTTCTATAACAAGTGTGAAAAATGCCAATCTAACACATAATTTGCTAATGAATATGATAATGCATTAGATTCTCTAGGAATGTGCTCAAACGCAATGGTTTGAAAGCGACGTTCTAAAAGTTGTACCCTTAATAAATAACGTAACAAGACAAGATGATCGACGCAATAATGATTGTTTAACTGCATAACTACGAGTTGGGAATCCAAACTGAGCACTAGATTGAAGATGTAGTGAGATGCAACCTCTTTGAGGAGTTGGATCACCGACATATACTCAGCAATGTTGTTGGTGGCATTTCCCAGGAAAATTCCCCCAGAACCAAGGAGTTCCGACTCAGGTGTGTAAAGGACCCAAACAGCTGACGCAATGTGCCTAGTATGACGAATAGCACCGTCTCAATATCCGACGTATGATAAGGATGACGAAGGCATCTATGTAAAAAAGAAAAGAGTGTGTATGAGAAAAAACTCAAAAACCCAAAATATCTAGAGACATCAAAACAAAGGCAAAACTCATATACATAAAATTACAAAGCATATGCCTAGTGGAGAACTAGGCAAAATACTTCTTCAGATAGAGCCCATTGCAGGGCTCCGCGAGTGGAATTCCATTACAGTCCTGAAGTTCATAAGCTCCTTTTGAGAGGACTTTGGTGACTATGTAAGGACCAAGCCATAATGGTTGAAGTGTTCTTTCCCCCAAGAGGTCGTGTCTCTAATCGTAGAGTAGAATGAGATCACCCTCTTGGAAAGAACAAGGCTTGACAAATTTTTCATATTGAGCTTTAACTTGGTGCTGGTGAGCTTTGAGCTTCAGTGTGGCATCTTGACAAGTTTCGTCCAAGTGATCAAGCGAGAGAAAGCACTCTTATGTGGCGGTGGTGCTGGGTAGGAGTTCAACAGTTAGATTGAGTGATGGAATCTCACACTCGATTGGGAGTACTGCCTCCAGGCCGAATGCGAGTTGGAATGGTGTGAAGCTTGTGGTAGTTTTGACTGACGTACGGTATGCCCATAACACGGAATATAACTTTCCATGCCATGTGGTTTTGTGATTGCCGACTAACCGAGGAATCATGGTTTTGAGGATGCCATTTATGGCTTTTACTTGACCATTCGCTTGTGGATAGTAGGATGAAGACTGATCCTGTCGAAATATTAGCATGGAAATTAATTTTGTCATCATATGGTTCTGAAAATATGACACATGATCTGTGAAAATTGAAAGGGGTACACTAAAATGACAGATAACCTGATTGAACAGGAACAGAGCAGCGGTTTCTCCATCAGCCCTAAAAGTGGGAATGGCTTCTGCCCATTTTGTAAAGTAGTCGATTTCCACGAAAATGTATTTGTGTTCGTCGACCAAAGTGGGGTTGCATGTAATGAAGTCTATTCCCTGTTTAGCGAAAGGACCAATGGAGACAACTGGGTGGAGAGGGGCAGGGTGAGCACGCATTTTCTTCGTGAAAATTTGACACGGATGACACTTCTGGACTACTGTGATGCAGTCTTTAAAAAAAGTGGGCCAATAATAGCCTGCACACAATATTTTCTAGGTAGTAGCTATGCTAGAAAGATGATCGTCGCGCGCCCCTTTGTGGCAGTCATTTAAAATGTGCTTTTCTTCGTCAAAAGTGAGACAACATTGTAGAATAGTATCGACATGATGACGATATAGAGTATCGTTTAGAACGAGGTATTGTTTCGCTTGGTGGCGAATATGACGGCGTTTGTTAGATGTGAGAGTTGGGTGAAAGCGTTGAGTTTGGAGGTAGACCAAAATGTCTCCATACCAAGGATCAAAAGAATCGACTAAGTAGACGGATTCATCCGGAAATGGATCATGAGCTACATCTCTTAGGTCGATTCTAGGAAGGTATGACAGTAATTCGGTGAAGACTAGAGATATATTTTCTTTGGAAGCAGTGAATACCAAGTCAAATTTTTGGAGGATCACTATCCATTTAGAATATTTTCCTCCAATAACTTGGCGAGACAAAATGTGTAGCATGGGATTCTCCAAAGAAATAACGGTAGTCTGACGTAGTAATATATAGTGTCAGAGTCAGGTGATAGCGAATACCACCACGAAAAAGAGTTTCTCCACATGTGAATATCGTAGTTTGGGTCTGATAATACCTTCTGACAAGTAATATATCACATGTTCACTATCTTCATCGTGAACTTGAACCAAAACCATGCCAAGCGAGGATGGTGAGGCTGCCAGGTAGAGGAGAAAGTCGCGTGAATAATTGGGGGCAATAATAAGTGGGGCAGAAATGAGTGCTCATTTCAAGGCATCAAACGATAGTTGAGCTTGGTCGTCCCACAAATATAGTGTTCCCTTCTTTAATAAGTGCATAAATTGTTTCATCATCTCGACATAGTTTACTATGAAACGACGTAAAAAGTTTTCCTTCCCTTGCAAATGTTGGAGTTGTAGAATGGATTGAGATATAGTTAATTCAATAATTGCCTTAACCTTATTAGGATCAACCCTAATCCCGTGCTTGGAGACAATAAAACCTAGAAGGCGTCCAAACTTGATAAAAAATATGCACTTATGTGGATTTAGACGTATATTGTAGAACCTACACTGAGTGAAGATTTGTTTCAGATGCGCAAGGTGATGGGATTTATTTTTTGAATGAGCTAGAAGGTCATCCAAGTAAGCTTGTACAATATGCCTAATGCCATGAAAGGCGTAGTCCATAGCCGTTTGAAAATTTGCTCCCGCATTCTTCAGACCGAATGGGAGTTTACGATATGCAAATGTGCCCTAAGGACAAATGAAGGTGGTTTTATGCTGGTCATATCTTTTAATCGCAATATGGTTATATCTTGATAAACCATCCATAAAGGAAGCAAACTCACATCCGGCGCAATCATCAAGGATCTAATCAATGAACGGCATAAGATAATTGTATTTTGGACAAGCGGCGTTCAAATCATGATAATCGACAAAAACCCAAATGGTGCCTTGTTTTTTGTCTATGGGGACCAGATTGGAAACCCATTCCATCAAATGAATAGCATAGATAAAACCAATGCGCAGAAGTTTTTTAATTTCAGTCTTAATGGCAGTCGCTTTGCACTGGTGGACAGGTCAGAGTCTCTGCCGAATAGGTTTGGAATTGTCATAAACTTTGATTTCATGTTCGACTATATATGGATCTATGCTCAGCATTTCGTCATAAGACCAAGAAAAAAAATCGCAGAATTCCTTAAAAAGGGATGTGAAGCGTGCAATTTCCTCAGGATTGCAATCTGCTCCAATATAAATATTTTAGACAATGCCCGTTTTGATCGAAATATCAATGAGCATGGTCTTAGAAAGGTTTCCCAAGTTCCCTTCTGAATCGATAGTTTGAACAGTCGTCTAAATGGAGGATATGATCTCAGGTGGGTCAAAATATGGGATTTGAGTAGTTATCGTGTTCGAATTGAACATCGAAGCATGATGGTGGAACTCTTTCCAAGGTTATTCTTCTAGAGACATTATCTCTTGAAAAACTTCGTCCATAGGTAGGACTTCATCGAGGAGATCCTTAGAAAGAACTATGATGGGCAGGAGGTTTGTACCATTGGTTGAAACCATAGCTGTGGAGGGTTCAGATGCAATTTGGATGGCTTGATAAGCCAACTCGGTTGGTGAGAGCGGCATCTGATATCCGTAGGAATCAATTTATGAAGGCGCCGATAGGATCCATGGGTCAACAGAGCTATCGAAAGTGGTAGATATCATTGCAACCATATGTGGAACCTCAGGTGGCGGGAGAGGAAAGACACCCATCAAGGAAGATGCCTTCAAAAGACCAGTACCAATATTGACGTACGAGTCAGGAACACCTCCTATTAGGGGTACAGTGCTACTTGGTAACGTGGCATAATCAGGGGTGCAAAAGGATAACTAATCCACTGTGACTGTTTTCACATCCAATGGAAAGAGGATGAGTTTGAAGACCGAAGAAACAATGGCAGTCATTGTGTATGACCAACTGCGACCCAACAATAGATTATAATCAAGATGACAATCTACGACTTCTATGTCCACCGTTATAATTTTCCCACTAAGGGAAATGGGAAAGCTAGCAAGGTAGCCTTTTGGGAGGAAATTTTGGCCATCGAAAGCTTTAAGGAATTTGACGACGAAGACAAAGTAGGAGAACCCAAAGCAAGCTAGAAAGTAGTTGACATAACGCAGGTCGAATCACCTTCATCTATGACAATATGATGGATTGGTCTCCCTTTCGACATGAATTGCACCTGGAATGCAAGTTGGTGCGAGAGGCAAGGTTTAGATTTCTCCATGTCGTCAATCCCACCAATGGACGAAAGAAAGGCTTTCCTTTGTGCTTGGCAAGTTTGCAATACTTCAAGAGCAGACATAGCTAACGGTGCCTATGCCAAATCTTCTAAAATATTGTAGTTTTGGGCGGCATTTTTATAGGTTTTATGAGTCGTGCATCAAAGTGTCCCTTTGGGGGGACGAATCGCAGGGTCAAGAGTGGGCTATTCGATATGCAAATCATTGGGAAACAATCGGTTTGAACTGGTACCAGGTTACTGAGTATCAATGATAGGATTTCCATAAATTTTGGCTCGTGTTTGGATTTCAAAATGTTATTCACCAGTATTTTTCACCTGTTGTTGATGACTAGATTCCTAGCTGAGTTTTCTAGAAGCTGATCTCCAAATGTAAATTTGTCATCTAGAAAAATCCCAAATAAATTTTTTCTTTCCTAGCCCTTCTTGTCAGCCTATTATCAGAGCAATCTTCAATTTTCAAAGTCATGTCTGGTTTCAGCAAAATATCCCTGTCTATAGCTGTCTTGGTCTTGCTGGTCTACTATCATTTTCCCCTTGGTTCTCATGAAACTCACTGTCCAATATTTGACAAAGTGTTTCCCTTCCTATCCTTGATCTTCTTGTCAAACACAATCAGAATCAATGAAAGTTGCCCCTAAGTTAGGTAGTGGTGCTTTAGAGAATCCCTTCCTCGACAAAAATAGCCTGAGCCAGAATCCTTTGTTCAATACCAACCAGCCCTGAAATAGCGCTTAATCTACAAAAGCAAACCTTGATATACCCCTAGGTCTCGCCACTACGAATTCTTGTTGTCTCAGTCCGGAAGAAATTCTACAAAGATCTAATACAGAAAGAGATGAGCATGTGCATAGTCTAAAAAAATATTCTTAAGATTGGGAAAAATCTCCATAAGACACTAAAGGAGCTTTCAAAGGTTCAAAGTCATATTTTTTTTTCATCTCTGCAGGGTGAAAATCAAATGAAAAACTGTATCTAGACAAGAACAAAGAGACAAGTCCAAATAAGTCTCTCATGTTGAAGAGATTTGCCATTAGTAAGCAGATGGAGAGCTGCAATGAAAAGAAAGCAGAAGTACATGTTTCAAAATCCAAACTGATATAATGATTGATCTACAATGTTTCAGTGTCTCTCTCAGAAGCATAAATGTACGAGTATTCCAGAAAACATCATCAAAATAAACATAAGACAATTGCTTCTTATGTTTCCTTGAGCTTGGGATAAGAGTACTAGTCAAAGAGAACATCCAATGTACCTCTACAGACACAGTCAAGAAAGGTTTGTAAATAATGACCAACAAGCAAATACTCTAAAAATACATGTCATGTGGTTCATGGTTTAAAAAGTTCACAAAGATATTTTGACAAAAGATACATATCTCAGAACATGCCTCATATAACATATTTCAAATGTCACCTTTGTTACCTATTTTGATATACCAAGGAGAGATATATATTACAAAGAAAGATGATACAATTTTGGAAATAGATGAAATGTCATGACTGTGTTGACCTTCTTCAAAAGAGTAAATGTTAGAAGACAACATGCTAATAACCTCCTTCAGGAAAGAGCAGCTGGTTAAGTAACATGATAAGAACCTCCTTCATTTAAAAGAAGATGGTTGGGAAACGTGCTGATAACCTCCTCCCGTTTAAGAGCAGATGGTTAGGAATAGGATCAATAAGACCTCCTTCATTTAAAAACAGAGGGTCAAATTGTTTTAATTGACTTAAAAAAAGGTTTACACCACTTCTTCCAAGAGGATGAACAACAGATGCATGGCAAACATATAAAATTATGTTTAAAAGGGTTTTTATTGGTAAGACCAGGTTTGAAACAATGGTTAATACAAATGAAAAATCATTGTGTTGAAAACCTCTTCCACATTAAAAACACACAAGTGGTATTTGGTTTCACCCATGTAAATGAGAGTATGATTACTGGTGAGTCTGCACCAGTATCAAAGGATGTTGGAAGGACAGTCATGAGAGGCACTTTGAACTTAAATAGGGCTCTTCACATTCAAGTAAAAAATTAGATTCATATGCTACTTTATCCCATATTGTTAGTTTGGTTGAGACAGTTCAAATGGCTAAAACCCCATTTCAGAAGTTTGCTGATTATATTGCCTTTGTTTTTGTTGTTCCCTTCGTTGTTTCATTGGTTTTTGTGACATGGTAAGGCTGGTATCTTACTGGAGTACTTAATGCCTATCCAGAAGATTAGTTGCCACCTAATAGTAATCATTTTGTTTTTTTCACTCATGTTTTCTATCTCATTTCTGGTCATTACCTGCTCTTGTGCTTTAGGGCTTGCCACTCCCACAACTATAATGGTAGAAACAGGTTTTGAAATCCTTCATGGAGTGCTTCGACCTCTTCCCAAGTAGCAAACAAATTAAGGCTGAAGAGGAGGTCATTAATGACATCACTATTAAACTTCTAAGAACTCCTTCACAGAGAAATAGAAGTTCATAATCCCCTGCTATATGGACCATATTACTTTGGCAATCCTAGAGATGAAGGATGGGCAAGTTCTTAAAATTGAAATTTGTGTAGTTGGCACACATAAGCCCCTGTGGAGTTTTGGTAAATAGTGCCCGGAGAAAATTTTACAAAGCCCTTGCTGTGGATCCTTATTCACTGATAAATACAATGGGAACATACGATATGTGCACTATATACGAAATAATCATTCTTGTTGACATTGATTCTATGGAACCTATTAATGGTGTTTCTGTTGATTAAAGTGCAGTCAAGAAAACAAAAACGTTGTGTTGCTGTTATAATGTGAGGGTTTGTTCATGTGACATTGCTTAATCTATAGATATAGATGGAATATTTTATACCTTGCATGGTATCAATTGAAGAAACATTCCATTCAATATGACAAAGGTTGCAAAAGACTGTGTTAAAGGAGATAAACTAGCATAGTTTGTAGTTTGTGGTGCGCTATGAAGAATGTGCATCTCTACAAACAGTTGTAGATTGCTGAAGATAAAAAAAAACCTCTGAGTGTTGACTCCATTGAGTCACTGCTTTTCTGTTGTCTCGACTGATTCTTACTGTAATTGATGTTGACTTGGCTTTGGGTGGAATCAACAATTGGTAGAGATTTGTTTAGGTCAAAAACTGGTCAGACTTGGCTGAGCCAGATAAGAATAGTAACAAGCTACAATTGGAAAATCAAATGAGTGTGTGTAGCAAGAAGAAAAAATCTTCTGGAAAGAAGATTACTAGTTTTCAGCTTGCATCAGGAGGAAATTCTCAGAAAAATTTGATAACATCTGCAGATTCATGAATTCATGTTTAAGATAGTTCTGAGCTTGTTTGCCAATATAAAGGTTCTAGTACACAACCAATCCCAGTTATGATATTCTGCATGATTCTATGTATTTGGATATTAAAAGCAAAGACTAAATTCAAGGAGAAGGAAAAGATTGCAAATTGTAAGGCTTCATTGTTGCTTGTGGAAGTTGAAATAGCTGCAAACAAGTCTTATACTTCATTGAAGTATTTGTCTGTAGAGAAAATTTCAAAGCTGTCTAACAGACACAATGCAAACTGGTAGATATCACTGGTGGCTCTGTAATGTCTGAGCAGCACCTACAATCTGGATTAAATGCTAATGGTGAAGCTACAGACTTGATTGAGCTACAAAAATGTGGATTGGTGTTAGTTGATGCAAGTGAACATAATGATATCTGCAAAAGAATAGGCTAAAATACATGACTAGTTCTTAATTCAGCACGCCTCAATAAAAGCAAATGTGTTAAGGACCAAGGAGAATGTTACAAAGAGGCAACATAAAGTAACTGGTAAGAAGAAGGGACATGGCCCGAGCATACTTGCTAAATATCCTCTTGGAAGTACTCTTCCTCATCAAAGGGTTTGAGTGCAGGAAATTATGGATAATCAAGTTTAAACTGAAGCTATTTTTTCATCACTATCAAAGAAAAGAAGAGAGAAGTAGTGGATTTCATAAAAAAACCAACTTTTGCAAAAGCGCCATTCCTGAGAATGAGTGTGGCGCGCCTGTAGAAGAAAATAGCAGAAAAATGCACTAGGCGCGGCGTGACTGTAGTTGAGCACATCATGCCTGTGCTCGGTGCCCACGGGTACCTCTGAACGTGGAACGTTCACATCTGCATGGCCCAACGTAACTTCTGAACGCCACCGCCCAATGTTCAAATGCAGTCTCCGATCGATCCAACCAATGGTAAGTTTCCATTCCAACCGCCTTTTGTTGTAAATATCCTCATTTTGCAGAATTGACCTTCAATTTTCCCTTTGATGACCGCTACATCACCCAACTATGAACAACCTGAACCTTGTCTGAATGGCCCGACGCCTGTCACCCTATGTTGACCCTGAACGGCCCAACGCCCATGGTTGCTGCTGAACGGTAGGGCCCGAGTATTTTTTGTCTTTTACAAAGCCCTCCAAGCATGAAAATTTTTCATTCCAAGTGCCAAATGCTCCTAATACCCTCATTTACCCAGTTCAATCTTTGAAGTGGTTGAAAACTACCCCTAACCTCTTTTTTTTACCTCACCCATGCTGCCCCTGAATGACCCACCGCCCAGGCGCCCAGGCCACTATCAACACCAAACTTCAAAAGTGCCAAAGTCATCAAAAGGTTTTTTTGTCAAAAAAATTTGTTGTTTTGAAGTAGTAAAAGAGGAAAAGATTGTAATGTTCAAAGGAAAAATCTCTGGTTAATCAAAATCAGAGAAGAATGATTTCAAAAAACAGTGAAAAGGGAGATAATTGATAGGATCACTTGAAAGAGTTTTTTTCTTTCTATGAAATTACAAAAAACTACACACAGTCTCTAGAAGAGGAAATAATAGAGTTTGTAATAATTCTCAAGTTTGTTTAAAGGTGTCTTAACATTGTTACAAAGGGAAATTTTGCTGCAATGTCAAAAGAAGAGAAAACTGTATTAAAAGGATAAAGGTTTGATCAGTTTAAAAGAGGTTTCTTTTGTGTTATGTGTAGGAAAAATACTGAAAGGGGGCGGTGAATCAGTATTTTGAGCTGACTAAAAAATTTTTAGTTTTCCTTTCTCTTAAAAACATATGTTACATTACTGCATCCAACTTGTATGTCCAGAGATTTTATTATGTCTTTACTTAGATTATTGCACCATTTATTCATCAGATAGGCAGTAAGCATGAACAGAAATAACAAACCATCAAACATAAGCAACACATATGAACACCAGGATTTTAAGGTGGAAACCCAATTCGGGAGAAAACCACCGCTGCGGTTATCTCAGACTTCAATCTTTATTATAAAGAGAACTTCTTACAATTTTATGCTGGCGCAAACTTATACCCACACGTAGGCACCCACCTGGAGAAGGCTACAACCTTCTCTCGTTTACCAGCCTTTCCTGGAAGGGAGCTACAACCCCCTATTCTCGTTTACCAGCTACCACTGGAAAGGAGCTACAACCCCCTCACTGAAGGCTTTGACCCTCAGCACCACTGCGATGACATTTCATCAATTTTCATACTGGATCCACCAGATTCCACTCGACATACCTTGTTGGCCACCATATTTATTCATTCAGTACACTCACACCAGTTCTTCATGTTTTCGTCCGTCATTCAAAACCAAAGATTCATCATCGTCAGATCATTATATCCATGGGTGCATCGTAGTTTTAGATTTTTCAGTTAAGAAAAGAGTTCGCCCATACAGATATTTTTTAGAGAAATTTATTTATTTACAACCCTTACAATACACACTTCATTCTCTATTTTTCTTCTCCTTATATAGTTTTTCCTTTTGTAAAACCATGAGTCAAAACCATCCAACTACCAATGGTATTCATATTAAAATTCGAACCAATTCAAATTGAAAATCCAATCTTCATTCTTCCATGCACGAAATGTCCCAAAGATATTCTTTTTCTCCACCAAATAATACTATAGCCAAGGTTGGGTAATATTAACGTGCCGCTGAGGGTTTTACTTTCTTTTTATTGGAATTTTATTTATCAAATTTGTGGAATTTGATAAATAAATATTATTCACACCCTTTGATAATTAAATATTAATAATCCACGCTTTTATCAAATGGAATTTTTAAAGTAGACCTTTGGATCCAGCCCCACATGCATAATCGACAGCTTGATCAATATTATTTAAAAAACTGGGGCCCATTGCTAATAATCAACCCGATCGAAGGGCTCACGTTCCATCGCGCCACAACATCCAATCCGACGGATATCGCTTGGGAAACTTGCACGAGCAATAATGCACGATGGCGCGCCATACTGGTGTTATTTTTCGCGCATCTTCCAAACACAGCCACCGTCCGATGGCATCTTCCCAGATCAACGGCGCACAATAATATCGCTGGGCATCCTGGGTCTAACTATAAAACACGATGGCGCACGGTGACAAGCGGTTTTCCATGGGTCTACTTGCCACGTGTCGAATGATTTATGGAATCGCTCCCAACTCCTCAAATACTGCTCACTCCGCATAGGTGGTGCGATGAAAACCATAAACCGCCTTCACTGTTCACTCAGTCATGGTTTTGCTCTTCCACGCAGGGTTCCGTCGCCTTCCTTTTGTTACGTTTTACCTTTTTCTTTCCAGCTTCTATTCATGATTCCAAAGAGGTACTCTAGGTTTGCGCTATCCTTCTTAATAGGTCGATCTTCAGCAGGATTTCCAATAAACAACGAACAAATGTAGTTCTCTTCCGACGGGGTTTTCTCTACCATTAGGATAGAGTTAGTTATACGCAAGCTTCCTTTATGAGGGGAATGAATTCAACAGAGTTTCAGGGCATTCCGTATGAGAATTGAACCAATCAATACCCAAATTCACTCGGTATTCTCCACCCATCAGAGTATCAACAGAACACAATCATACACAGGATTTCCTCCATCAGGATGCATATATACACCGAATAAAACTTCTCATATGATTTAATTTCACAGGGACACAAATATCCTTCCTACTGAATTTAAGTTTCTCCTTGACTGATACTGCTCTCTGTAGATGCACTCTTTCTCTCTTCTTCTCTGCTGGCCTTTGTCCTCTGCTATGTTTCTTGTCTCTGTTCCTAGTTACTGTGTCAGATGCCAATTCCTTTGCCACTTCCTTTGCCATCAATGACAATATTTCCAACATTATGAGACATTGAAAAATGTCTGCAGCATCCAGAATCAAAGAAACAGAGTTGTAGAGGTTCTCTCAATCAGGTTAAAGGAGTATTTCAACAGCAATTTCCAAAACACACTTTGTTCACTGAATCAAAAAGGTGTTCTTGCTATGGTTATCAAAGGTTAACACAGTGATTTTAGAGCATGTTGTATCAACTTGAAATATGTCTTTTTTACCTTTTGAAAACAATGAATAGCAAAGGGGCAGCGCTTGAAGGGAGGTTTTTGTGCCAAAACAAAAAAGATTATTTTTCAACAAAGAACCACAAACACATCTTATTCAAGATATTTTGCCCAAACACAGCAATAAAAAGTGATTTTTGTTTTCATTTAAAAAATTCTTGTTTGTTAGCATCCAAGAACATAGTGAATTACAAAGAGAAAAGGAAATTTTGTGAAGGGCATCATGATCAGTTTGAAGGAGAATTTGAAAAAAGTTTTTTAAACCAATCCCTTTGTTGCTTAAACCACAAAGAAAGAAGTGATTAAAACATGGACAATAATCATTTCAAATTGAAGGTGTGCAATACATAAAATAATGGTGTTGAAAGAAATTTTTTTAATATATTAGAGAAGAAGCAGTGGTTAGAAGATGAATATTTTTGTCAGTTGAAAAGAGTCTTTTAAACACTGATTTCAAAAAGTGCCATGATCATCTAAATCAAAGGAAAAATAGTGATTAAGGATAAGAGGGCATTCATCATTGTTTTCCAAACTCCTAAAAGCAAAACAGAGATTGAAGGAAGAAATTTATTTGTTTAGAGGCTGGTTGAAAGTTTATAAAGTGTTAAGAGGAAGTTAAAGGGAAAGCAAAGCGTGATTTTTCAAGACATATCATGTTTATTAAAAAGGAATGTCAGTGTGTTATTTTAAGAGATTTTTCTTTCTTCGAAAAATTGAAGATTCATACAATCTCTAGAGGCAAAAATAGAGTTTGTGAGGGTCTCATAATCAGCTTGAAGAAGTATGATTAAGACAATGTTTTCCAAGAGCACCCCTTGTTTACTAAATCAAAGAAAAACAATGGCTAGGGGATGAAGATTTTGTCAAATTAAAAGGGGTTTTCTTGCTGTGGATAACAAGGATAAAAACAGTGATTGAGGGGAAGAGGTTTTTGGTGCCAAAAACACAAACCACAAACATGTCTTGTTAAAAGCCTCTTGGCTCAAACACAATACTGAAGAGATGACTTTAGTGATGATGAGGAACACGGCAAAGAGTCTAAACATAGCAGTGATAATGAAGAGAAAAGTGATGGGCAGTAAGGCAGTGATGAAAAGGAACATTATGGCAGCCAACACATCAATAAGCATGAGGGTGATGAAGCACAAAACAGTGAAGGGAAAGAGCATGACAATCATGAAGAAAGCAGTGACAAAGACAAACAAGGGAGCCCTCAAGAGAGCAATGATGAGGGCAAGAAAATACAAAACATGGATCATGAAGGGCACTCTCCAAAGCATGTGCTAGCTGCCTCTCTTAGGCAAGGGACCATGACTTCTTCACCAAAGCTAAAATGCCAAACAACAAGGACGAAAACCAAGAAAAGCTCAAAACTGCCCAAAGAGGGTGTCTGGCACCAAAAATGAAGAAATACACCCCAAGGCTCCAAATTTTGGCCTCAGCTTCTTAGCATGTTGTTGAAAACTCTTGAGGGTCATGTTCGCCAAAATTGGGCGAAATTCAACAATTTTTGGTTTTTTGTCATTTTTGGGCTTTTTGTTAAAAATCACGGGCATCACCATTTTTGTTTGAGACATCCTCAAAGGATGAAAATGGTATCATTGGATTCCATAATTTCAGGGGCATCTACTCAATTATTTTCAGATCAATTCAAGATGATTTTTTCCCCTAAAATGGCGAAAAACAGTAACTTTTTCCACACTCTGCCCCATTTATCAACAAAGTCTATTTTTTGGGTTTTTACACATAGGTAAGTTTTTGACAGACTTCCAGACATCAGATTAGGAAAATTCAAGTTGATCCAGAAAACAGACATCCATAGCTTTCCAAAGAGCCATCACAGGACTCGTTTTGACATTGGGAAGGCCCTCAAAAGTCCTGAAAGATAGAAAATTTTATGCTGGTGCGCCCTTAGTGCCTTTTCGCCAAAAAAGCAGTTTTCTGAAGTGACCTCTCCAAATGTGCATTAGGCTATTTTGAGGCATCGCCAGTCATACAAATTCAAATTTATTCCTTTTTTTAGCATTTTGAGATGTTTTATTGGATATTTTGTGCCTTCGGCTTTGCAAAGCCTCAAGGACAAGATAAGATACTTGTTTTTGAGCCAATGGCTATCTAGTTGCCTTGGTTGGGTTTCCTCCTCCATCTTGGCCTATATATTTCAAGAGACTTCATTGTAAACAAGGCTGAAATTTATTATATAGAGCAATATATGGTTATACAAGCTTGGAAGAAACACTTGTCTCATGCATTGGATAGTTTCTTGAATGTTTTGGTTGATGAAAGAGGACTATTGTTGGATTCCTTGACTTGGTAAAATGGTATAGTATCTCTCTCTGTTATTTTTTCTTTCTTTTCATTCATATTTCATGCTCTTGCTTGCTTGCTATAAGACAGTAGAGAGTAGATTTGATACATGCCTTTGGAGGCACCTCAGATTCCTGTTTCTTTATAGCTTCTATGTTTTCTTCCTTCTTAGTCATATCAAAGAATCCTTGATTTCTCTTTGATAACTGAAGAAATTATTTGCTTGTTTCATTTATGGTTTTATGCATGCTAAGTATGATTCATGGTATGCCCTTCTTACTTATGGCTAGTCATAGCTCCACCTCTAAAACCTTTCTTTGATTGTTTGATTGTCTTAGTTGAACCAAGGAGGTCTTGTACTGATCTTGCCCTTTGCCTAAAACTATGCAATCTTACTTCAAAGTTCCCAATAGCTTGGAATACTATGCTTAGGCATTTCCTCATAGTGATTTGAGTTATTTTTTTCTCTTAATTGTCTTTCCCCAAAGTCTGATAGCAATTTCCTAAAGTTAGAGAGTCATATATCTCTATGTATTGCTTGAATGTTTATTTCTATGCATTTATCAGTTTATAGTTACATTTCTCATGATTAATGGTTAGCCTTACCATGTCTATGTCAGATATTGAACTATTTATGTTTGAAAGCCTTTGTTCTTCACAAACTTAGTGTCCATCCCACTCCATTTTACCCAAAGATCCATTTTACCTTGATCAAATCGGCCCTTCAACATACCTTGTATCACCATCTGGAGCTTTCTTGACCTTTTCAACCCCATAGCCCGGTTGATGTGACATATTTTTACCTATCTTAGTCTTTGATCAGTTCATCCCTCACAAACCTAAAAACAAAACCAAAAACCTACTTCATAACTAGCCTAAAATCATAAACACAAGAAGCAAACACATAGATATCCCGTACACAAATAGAGAGAGCCCTCTCTGAGTACAGGAAGGCTAGGTCCTTGGGCTCCAAATATTGGCTTGATGTTACCTTGTCACTTGGCTTGCCAATTAGCCAAATCACGAGACACTAACATAATGGTAATCACGGTGGGACTCTGAGTAACAAACAAACTTAGATTCCCTAAAACATTTCAACAGCCTTAGAAATACTGTCTGATTTACTTATCCCACCGCTCACTAACATAATGGTGATCACGGTGGGACTCTGAGTAATAAGCAAACTTAGATTCCCTAAAACATTTCAGCAGCCTTAGAAATATTATCTGATTGACTTATCCCATCGCTCACTAACATAATGGCAATCACGGTGGGACTCTGAGTAAAAAACAAACTTATATTCCCTAAAAAATTTCAGCAGCCTTAGAAATACTATTTGATTGACTTATCCCACTGCTCACTAACATAATGGTGATCATGGTGGGACCTTCTGAGTTAGTGACAAACTAGGTATACCTTAGGATTTCAGAACCCCTCAACCTAGAACTATTATCAAAGAGTAGAATCTAGTTGTCTCATCATCCTAGAAAAACGATGACCCAACTATAGGACACTCTTACAAACTTTAGGGCTTCATAAAAACTCGGAAAACCCCAAAACATCCCTAGATTGGCTTTTTATCAGTTATTGGTGGTGGACCATAAACACGTATCTCTAAAAACAATAAAAACATCCACTTGGTGACTCCACAACTCTCAATAGACCTAAAGACTCCATTGGAGGAAGAACCTAAAACATGACCAGTCATCCTAGAAAGAAAAAACACTTAGGCCTTAGTTGGATTCAAGAAATTATTGTCTTTATCTATAACTATGTTCTATCCTAATTTGAGCCTAATCAAGAATAAAATGATGAGATCTACATTGATCATTGGAAATATCTCAAACCTTGAAAAGCTAAGCCTCAAATTTTAGACCATGAGTAGGCTTATACACTTGTGCTTACCCCAGATTCACCTATGGAAAACCTAGAAAGACATGAGCCTCATTTTACCTTTCCCACTCTGGCTGAAACCTCAAATAGTCATAAATCTCTTTTTACACAACCTATATCCACAAAGGTCCCAGAAAGATACAAGCCTCTGGTTTTACCTCCCATCTTCCGAGCCCTCCCTTCAAATCTTCAAAATAAATTACCCAGATTTGATGTAGAAAGCTCCAAAGTCACCGCTGAAGAGCACGTCCAAAATCTTGAGAATTTACTTGACCTTTTTGAAATTGAAGAAGATGATCTGCGTATTAGAATTTTTTCCTTATCATTACAAGGAAAAATTAAGAGTTGGTTTAAATACCTTCCAGCTGCAAGCATTACCAATTTTCATCAGTTCACTCAAATCTTCCTAGATAGGTGGGTGGTGATGGGTAATAAATTTCTCATAATAAAGGAATACAATCAGTTAAAAATACAACCGGAGGAGACAATACAAAACATTTCAGCCAGGTTCAATAAAGTATACCATGAAATGCCTGCTAACATAAAGCCACCCCTCGAATGTCCTCTCTTGCACTACCTAGATTCTTTTGACTCAGAAATGGTTTTTCGGATAAGAGATAAAGATCCTTTGACCCTAGAATAAATTCAAAGGATAGAATTTGATGTAGAATTCAACATACTAAATAGGGAGGCACAACTAAGAATAATAGAGAAAGACAAAGCAAATCAAGACTAATATCTTCAGAGGAAAAGTTGGAAAAATTGGTATATGATTTCAGAAAACTAGAGAATCTACTTGACAAGAAAAGAGAAAGACACAAAGTTAAGGTTAACACTGCTTATTCAAACTAACCTACACTTCTTCCTCAGGATGGACACAGTCAACTATTACAAGACAAGAGTTATAAACAAAATGTGCCTAATGAGAAAGTTGCAAATAAAAACATAGAGGAATGCTCTAAAGAAACTATCAGCCATTTTCAAATCACAAATTATGAAATGGAATAAGAATCAAAACATTTGGGTTCTATACCCTTATGCTTTAAATCATTCCAGACTTTGAAAGAAAATTTGCATCCTAAAGATCTCTTAGCAATTATTTAGGAAACCCTTGCTCAAGTTAACTCTCACCTAAATCAAGGAAAGTTGATTGAAGAGGAATTCAAATCTGAGATAGAAGATAAATAAAAACCTGTAGGATCTCTACCTTTATGCTGGGAGTCATTTGAGTTCATAAAAGCAAATTTCCCTCGTAAGAATCCATCAGAGGAAATTCATGAATCCCATGTTTATTATCCCAAACATCAAGAAGAGTTGAGTGAGGATGAATTCAGATACGAAATAGAAGATAAATCAAAACTTGTAGGATCTCTACCTTTATGTTGGGAGTCATTTGAGTTCATAAAAGAAAATTGGCCTCCTGAAAATCTATCAGAAAAAACTCATGAATTACATGCTAACTATCCTCAACATCACAAAGAATTGGTTGAATATGAAAACAAGCAAGAAATGAAAGAGAACCCATAGGATCTCTCTAAAGGCACAAGTGATGATTCATCATCTCTCATAGGTGAAGCCCAAAAATACATTCATCCTTCAAATCAAATTTTCCAAGAGAAAGAGGATTATTGTAGTTATATCCGAAGAGAAATGAAAATGCCTCCCTTTTTAACTGAAGAGGAAATAGATCAACTTATAAACATGCAGACAACCTCTGAAACTTCATATAACCAAAACTTTTATGATCTTTCTCCTGTTAATCTTGCATACCATGAGTCAAAAAATAGATTTGTAAATCAATTTGAAGAAAAGCAATCTAATAGTCCAATATGCATGGTTTGCGACATTACTTATATTAATGATTCTCAAAGGTTTGATCAATATGTTGATGATTATTATATCCAAATAGAAACTAACCTTGCAGACCAATCAAAAATTGATTTGTGGGATGAAGTTCATTATCATCATGTTAAAAAAAGTAAGCATCCAATACAGGTCACCTGTGACACTAATGAGGAGAACCTTGAGAGTTTAGAAGTAAGTGAAGAGTCTCTGACTCTTTGCTCTACTTCACTTCAGTCCATCAGAAATAACATTCACATAATTGGAAATCAATAGTATTTCAGCTTTGATGATGAGGTTGAGGAGGATGATGAAATTCTCGAGCATGTTGTAAATGAGAAGCCTTTTGCTGAAATGGTTGAGGAAACCATTTTGGACATGGAATCTTCCTTAACTCCAGATTTGCAGCCACCAAGTTCCATTGAGTTACAAATTGCAGATGAAGAAATAGAGGTTGATAAACACATGATAATTGTCACACTATCATTTCAAGATGATTTACTATCAAAATGTGTCCTTGCTCATCAACATGATTACCTTCACACAATTTTTAGTTCACTTAATCAGAACTCATCAGTTTGGAAAGAAGACGACACTACAATATATAATGAGTCTGACAGTTCAAGTGATCATGAGCAAGGGGAAGACTTTCTTTCCCAGGAGAGTCCCAGATATAGCCAAGTGGAAGAAAGAGTAGTCCTGAATAAAGCCTATACATCAAATCCTCTAGATCAGGTATTATTCCAAGATCCATTTGTTGTTTTCCTTGAGAAATATGAAGGAGTAGTGGCTTCTACCATGAACAGTTTGCTACAAGGTATGAGAAAAAACTTAAGCACTACTGTCCGAAAACAAGCCAAATGGAAGTGGCCTTTTCATTTCTTCAGCATCATGAAAGAACTAAACCAGAGTCACCCATGAAATCATCTACTTGACTGGTTACATTGGAAAAGAGATTTCACCAAATAAATGTCTATTGTGTAAAGATTAGATTAGGATAGATATACAATAGTGGAAAATAAGCTCAGCCTTGTGAGCATCTTTTCAGTTCTAGATTGTTTGAAGAAAAAGTGAAAAAGAAGAAAATACAAAAACAATAAAAAGTAGAAAAAGAGGGCAGTTTCTGAAAGCAATGGTATAGCCCCATACCAAAAAATAGTCATGCTGAAAGTGAGCAAGTCTAAATGCCACTACTAGTGCTCAAAAGTCTTGTTCATTTATCAATCCTAATCTTAACTGAACATGTTTTAAATTTATTTACTGATAAGTTAGAGAGAGAATAAATAGTCAAATTGTGTAAGCTTGACTTGTCGAAGAAAATAGATTTGGAAAAGATACTGGTTCCACATGCTCAAAACATAACCAAAGAGGAAAACGGGGATGAAAAACAAATTGTGTATCCTAGCCCTAATTCTTCTAAATTTCATTTTCATGCAAAATAATATTTGTGTGCAGCTTGTCTTTCATGCCACAAGTACATGAAAAATCAGACTGTCTAATCCTGATTTGGTCATTTTTCAATTTCATGTTCTAGTATAGTGAATAAAATCCTGTCAAATAGCTTAATCTTGACAGTCGATCTAGCATAGGTAGAGAATCAAAGGAGTTCATCAGTTTAATCTGAACTCTCGGAAGATATAAGTGTAGCATTACATAGTTTCTATTCTGAAAAATATCATGTCAAAAGGTTGCTAGTCAAAATGCACCTAAAGAAGAAAAATGTTAGGAAATATAGCTGGGTAGGTAGAGATGTTTTTTAGGCTAATCATGCTGTCAGTTTTCAGAAATGGCATCAAGAAATAATGAAATTTGTGTCAATGGATAAGGCATTGGTCTTCATAAGCCAAAGATCTGCAATTCCGGACACCTCCTGAAAAGGAGCTGCCCTCCCAAAATGGAGCCACTGTTAGTCATCAGTATTTTTCACCTGTTGTTGATGACTAGATTCCTAGCTGAGTTTTCTAAAATCTGATCTCCATATATAAATTTGTCATCTAGAAAACCCCCAAACAAATTTTTGCTTTCCTAGCCCTTCCTATCAGCCTATGATCAGAGCAATCTTCAATTTTCAAAGTCATGTCTTGTTTCAACAAAATATCCCTGTCTATAGATGTCTTGGTCTTGCTGGTCTACTATCATTTTCCCCTTGGTTCTCATGAAACTCACTGTCCAATATTTGACAAATTTTCTCCCTTCCTATCCTTGATCTTCTTGTCAAACACAATCAGAATCAATGAAAGTTTCCCCTTTAGAGAATCCCTTCCTCGACAAAAATAGCGAGAGATAGAATCCTTTTTTCAATACCAACCAGCCCTGAAATAGCGCTTAGTCTGCAAAAGAAAACCTTGATATACCCCTAGGTTGCACTACTAAGAGGTCTCGCTGTCTCAGTCCGGAATAAATTCTACAAAGATCTAATACAGAAAGAGATGAGCATGTGCACAGTCTAAAAGAATATGCTTAAGATTGGGAAAAATCTCCATAACACACTAAAGGAGCTTTCAAAGGTTCAAAGTCATATTTTTTTTTCATCTTTGCAGGGTGCAAATCAAATTACAAATTGTATCTAGACAAGAACAAAGAGACAAGTCCAAATAAGTCTCTCATGTTGAAGATATTTTCCATCAGTAAGCAGATGGAGAGTTGCAATGAAAAGAAAGCAAAAGTACATGTTTCAAAAGCCAAACTGACATAATGATTGATCTACATTGTTTCAGTGTCTCTCTCAGAAGTAGAAATGTATGTGTATTCCAGAAAACATCATCAAACTGAACATAAGAAGACAACTGCTTCTTATGTTTCCTTGAGCCTGGGATAAGAGTACTAGTCAGAGAGAAAATCCAATGTACCTCTACAGACACAGTGAAGAAAGGTTAGTAAATAATGACCAACAAGAAAATACTCTACAAATACATGTCATGTGGTTCATGGTTTAAAAAGTTCACAAATATATTTTGAAAAAAGATACATATCTCAAAACATGCCTCATATAGAAGATTGTCAAATGTCACCTTTGTTACCTATTTTGATATACCAAGCAGAGATATATATTACAAAGAAAGATGATACAGTTTTGGAAATAGATGAAATTTCATGACTGTGTTGACCTCCTTCAAAAGAGAAAATGTTAGAAGACATCATGCTGATAACCTCCTCTAGGCAAGAGCAGATGGTTAAGTAACATGATAAGAACCTCCTTCATTTAAAAGCAGATGGTTGGGAAACGTGCTGATAACCTCCTCCAGTTTAAGAGGAGATGGTTAGGAATAGGATCAATAAGACCTCCTTCATTTAAAATCAGAGGATAAAAGTGTTTTAGGTGACTTAAAAAATGGTTTACACCACTTCCTCCAAGAGGATGAACAACAGATGCATGGCAAAGATATAAAATTACGTTTAAAAGGGTTTTTATTGGTAAGACCAGGTGTGAAACAATGGTTAATACAAATGAAAATTCATTGTGTTGAAAAACTCTTCCACATTAAAAACACACAAGTGGTATGGGGTTTCAACCATGTAAATGAGAGTATGATTACTAGTGAGTCTACACTAGTATCAAAGGAGGTTGGAAGGACAGTCATGAGAGGCACTTTGAACTTAAATAGGGATCTTCACATTCAAGTAACAAAGTACATTTAGATGTTGCTTTATCCCATATTGTTAGTTTGGTTGAGACAGTTCAAATGGCTAAAAACCCAATTCAGAAGTTTGCTGATTATATTGCCTTTGTTTTTTTTGTTCCCGTCATTGTTTCATTGTTTTTTGTGACATGGTTGGGCTGGTATCTTACTGGAGTACTTAATGCCTATCCAGAAGATTAGTTTCCACCTAATAGTAACCATTTTTTTTTTTGCACTCATGTTTTCTATCTCATTTCTGGTCATTACCTGCCCTTGTGCTTTAGGGCTCCCACAACTATAATGGTAGAAGTAGGTTTTGAAATCCTTCATGGAGTGCTTGGACCTTTTCCCAAGTAGCAAACAAATTAAGGCTGAAGATGAGGTCATTAATGACATCACTGTTAAAATTTTCAGAACTCCTTCACAGAGAAATAGAAGTTCATCATCCCCTACTATATGGACCAGATTACTTTGGCAATCCCAGAGATGAAGGATGGGTAGGTTCCTAAGATTTAAATTTGTGTAGTTAGCACACATAAGCCCCTGTGGAGTTTTGATAAATAGTGCCTGGAGAAAATTTTACAAAGCCCTTGCTGTGGATCCTTATTCACTAATAAATACAATAGACACATATAGTATGTGCACTATATACGAAAGAATCATTCCTGTTGACATTGATTCTATGGAACCTATTAATGGCGTTTCTGCTGATTAAAGTGCAGTCAAGAAAAAAAAAATGTTGTGTTGTTGTTATAATGTGAGGGTTTGTTCATGTGAAATTTCTTAATCTATATATATAGATGGAATATTTTATACCTTTCATGGTATTAGTTGAAGAAAAATTCCATTCAATATGAAAAAGGTTGCAAAAGACTATGTTAAAGGAGATAAACTTCATATTTTGTAGTTTGTGGTGCGCTATGAAGAATGTGCATCTATACAAACAGTTATAGAGTGTTGAAGATAAACAGAAATCTCTGAGTGCTGACTCCATTGAGTCACTAATTTTCTGTTGTCTCGACTAATTCTTACTATAATTGATGTTGACTTGGCTTTGGGTGGAGTCAACAATTGGTAGAGATTTTTTTAGGTAAAAAACTGGTCAGACTTGGCTGAGCCAGATAAGAATGGTAACAAGCTACAATTGGAAAATCAAATGAGTGTGTGTAGAAAGAAGAAAAAATATTCTGGAAAGAAGATTACTGGTTTTCAGCTTGCATCAGGAGGAGATTCTTAGAAAATGTTGATAGCGTCTGCAGATTCACGAGTTCATGTTTATGATAGTTCTGAGCTTGTTTGCCAATATAAAGGTTCTAGTACACAACCAATCCCAGTTATGATATTCTGCATGATTCTATGTATTTGGAGATTAAAAGAAAAGACTAAATTCAAGGAGAAGGAAAATATTACGAATATTAAAGCTTCATTGTTGCCTGTCGAAGTTGAAATAGCTGCAAACAAGTCTTATACTTCATTGAAGTATTTGTATGTAGAGAAACGGTCAAAGTTGTCTAACAAACACAATGCAAATTGGTAGATATCACTGGTGGCCCTGTAATGTCTGAGAAGCACCTACAATTTGGATTAAATGCTAATGGTGAAGCTACAGACTTGATTTAGCAACAACAACGTGGATTGGTGTTGGTTGATGCAAGTGAACATAATGATATCTGCAAAATACTTGGCTAAATACAAGACC
The DNA here is from genome assembly GCA_034641835.2 of Pinus albicaulis. Lineage (NCBI taxonomy): Eukaryota > Viridiplantae > Streptophyta > Pinopsida > Pinales > Pinaceae > Pinus > Pinus albicaulis. The sequence goes on from CM076575.1 coordinate 226,431,390, forward strand.
AAATCTTACTTCAGCACGCCTCAATAAAAGCAAATGTTTCAAGGACCGAGGAGAATGTTAGAAAGAGGCAACATGAAGTTACTAGTAAGAAGAAGGGACATGGCCCAAGCATACTTGCCAAATATCCTCTTGGAAGTACTCTTCCTCATCAAAGGGTTTTAGTGCAGGAAATTATGGATAATCAAGTTGAAACTGATGCTATTTTTTCATCACTGTCAAAGAGAAGAAGAGAGAAGAAGTGGATTTCATAAAAAAACCAACTTTTGCAAAAGCGGCATGCCTGAGAATGAGCGCAGCATGCCTGTAGAAGAAAATAGGAGAAAAATGCACTAGGCACGGTGCGCCTGTAGTTGAGCGTAGCATGCCTATGCCCGGCACCCATGGGAACCTCTGAACGCGGCACGTTCACATCTGAACAGCTCAGCATAACTTCTGAATGCCACCGCCCAGTGTTCAAATGCATACTCTGATCGATCCAACCAATGGTAATTTTCCATTCCACCCGCCTTTTGTTGTAAATATCCTAATTTTGCAGAATTGACCTTCAATTTTCCCTTTGATGACCGCTACATTCTCCAACTGTGAACGGCTCGAACCTTGTCTGAACGGCCCGACGCCCATCACCCTGTGTTGACACTCAACGGCCCGACGCCCATGGTTTCTGCTGAACGGCAGGGCCCGAGTATTTTTTTTTCTTTTACAAAGCCCTCCAAGCATGAAAATTTTTCATTCCAAGTGCCAAATGCTCCTAATTATACCCTCATTTACCCAGTTCAATCTTTGAAGTGGTTGAAAACTACCCTTAACCTCTGTTTTTTACCTCACCCATTCTTCCCCTGAACGACCCACTGCCCAGGCGCCCAGGCCACTATCAACCCCAAACTTCAAAAGTGCCAAAGTCATCAAAATGCTTGTTTGTCAAAAATTTTTGTTGTTTTGAAGTAGTAAAAGAGGAAAACATTGTGATTTTCAAAGTAAAAATCTCTGGTTAATCAAAATCAGAGAAGAATGATTTCAAAAAATAGTGAAAAGAGAGATAATTGAAAGGATCACTTGAAATAGTTTTTTTCTTTCTATGAAATTACAAAAAACTACACACAGTCTCTAGAAGAGGAAATAGCAGAGTTTTTAAGAATTCTCAAGTTTGTTTAAAGGTGTCTTAACATTTTTACAAAGGGAAATTTTGCTGCCATGTCAAAAGAAGAGAAAACTGAGTTAAAATGATAAAGGTTTGATCAGTTTAAAAGAGGTTTCTTTTGTGTTACGAGACATTGAAAAATGTGTGCAGCATCCAGAATCAAAGAAACAGAGTTGTAGAGGTTCTCTCAATCAGGTTAAAGGAGAATTTCAACAACAGTTTCAAAAACACACTTTGTTCGCCAAATCAAAAAGGTGTTCTTGCTATGGTTATCAAAGGTTAACACAGTGATTTTAGAGGATGTTGTATCAGCTTGAAAGATGTCTTGCTTACCTTTTGAAAATAGTGAATAGCAAAGGGGCAATGCTTGAAGGGAGGCTTTTGTGCCAAAACAAAAGAAGATTCTTTTTAAACAAAGAACCACCAACACATCAAGATCTTTTTCCCAAACACAACAATAAAAAGTGATTTTTGTTTTCATTTAACAAATGCTTGTTTGTTAGCATCCAAGAACACAGTGAATTACAAAGAGAAAAGGAAATTTTGTGAAGGGAATCATGATCAGTTTGAAGGAGCATTTGAAAAAAGTGTTTTAAACCAGTCCCTTTGTTGCTTAAACCACAAAGAAAGTAGTGATTAAAACATGGACAATCATCATTTCAAATTCAAGGTGTGCAATACATAAACAAGTGGTGTTGAAAGTAATTTGTTTAATAGATTAGAGAAGAAGCAGTGGTTAGAAGATGAAGATTTTTGTCAGTTGAAAATAGTCTTTTAAACATTGGTTTCAAGAAGTGCCATGATCATCTAAATCAAAGGAAAAACAATGATTGAGGATAAGAGGGCATTCATCATTGTTTTCCAAACTCCTAAAAACAAAACGAATATTGAATGAAGAAAGTTATTTGTTTAGAGGCTGGTTGAAAGTTTATAAAGTGTTAAGAGGCAGTTAAAGGGAAAGCACAGCTTGCTTTTTCAAGACGTATCATGTTTATTAAAAAGGAATGTCAGTGTGTTATTTTAAGAGAGTTTTCTTTCTTTGAAAAATTGAAGATTCATACAATCTCTAGAGGGAAAAACAGAGTTTGTGAGGGTCTCATAATCAGCTTGAAGAAGTATGATTAAGACAGTGTTTTCCAAGAGCACCCCTTGTTTACTAAATCAAAGAAAAACAGTGGCTAGGGGATGAATATTTTGTCAAATTAAAAGGGTTTTTCTTGCTATGGATAACAAGGATAAAAATAGTGGTTGAGGGGAAGAGGTTTTTTGTGCCAAAAACACAAACCACAAACATGTCTTGTTAAAAGCCTCTTGGCTCAAACACAACACTGAAGAGATGACTTTAGTGATGATGAGGAACAAGGCAAAGAGTCTAAACATAGCAATGATAATGAAGAGCAAAGTGATGGGCAGTAAGGTCGTGATGAAAAGGAACATTATGGCAGCCAACACAGCAATAAGCATGAGGGTGATGAAGCACAAAACAGTGAAGGGAAAGAGCATGACAGTCATGAAGAAAGAAGTGACAAAGAAAAACAAGGCAGCCCTCAAGAAAGCAATGATGAGGGAAAGCAAATGAAAAACATGGATCGTGAAGGGAAGTCTCCAAAGCATGTGCTAGATGCCTCTCCTAGGCAAGGGGCCATGACTTCTTCACCAAAGCTAAAATGCCAAACAACAAAGAAGAAAACCAAGAAAAGCTCAAAACTACCCAAAGAGGGCGCCTGGCACAAAAAATGAAGAGAGACACCTCAAGGCTCCAAATTTTAGCCTCAGCTTCTTATCATGTTGCTGAAAACACTTGAGGGTCATGCTTGCCAAAATTGGGTGAAATTCAACAAGTTTTGGTTTTTTGTCATTTTTGGGCTTTTTGCTAAAACTCATGGGCATCGCCATTTCTGTTTGAGACATCCTCAAAGGATAAAAATGGTATCCTTTAATGCCATAATTTTAGGGGCATCTACTCAATGATTTTTAGATCAATTGAAGATGATTTGGTCCCACAAAATGGTGAAAAACAGTCACTTTTTCCACACTCTGCCCCGTTTATCGACAAAGTCTATTTTTTGGGTTTTTACACACAAGTGAGTTTTTGACAATATTCCAAGCATAATATTGGAAAAATTCAAGTTGCTCCAGAATTTAGACATCCAGATATTTCCAATGAGCCATCACAGGCCTCGTTTTGACATCGGGAAGGCCCTCAAAAATCATCCGAAAAATAGGCAATTTTCTGTTGGTGTGCCCTTAGTGCTTTTTGGCCAAAAAAGTAGTTTTCTGAAGTGGCCTCTCCAAATGTGTGTTATGCTATTTTGGGGAATTTCCAGTCATAAAAAGTCAAATTTATTCCCTTTTTTAGCATTTTGAGATATTTTATTGGATATTTTGTGCCTTGGGCTTTGCAAAGCCTCAAGGACAAGATAAGATATTTGTTTTTGAGCCAATGGCTAGCTAGTTGCCTTGGTTGGATTTCCTCCTCCATCTTGGCCTATATATTCCAACATAATTCATTGTAAATAAGGCTAAAATTGATGATATAGATCAATATATGGTTATACAAGCTTGGAAGAAACACTTGTCTCGTGCATTGGATAGTTTCTTGAATGTTTTGGATGATGAAAGAGGACTGCTATTGGATTCCTTGACTTGGTAAAATGGTATAGTGTCCCTATCTGTTATGTTTTCTTTGTTTTCATTCATATTTCATGCTCTTGATTGCTATAAGACAATAGAGAATATATTTGAGACATGCCATTGGAGGCACCTCAGATTTCCTGTTTCTTTATAGCTTCTATGTTTTCTTCCTTCTTAGTCATATAAAAGAATCCTTGATTGCTCTTTGATAATTAAAGAAATTATTTACTTGTTTCATTTATGGTTTTATGCATGCTAACTATGATTCATGGTATGCCCTGCTTACTCATGGCTAGTCATAGCTCCACCTCTGAAACCTTTCTTTGATTTTTTGATTGTCTTAGTTGAACCAAGGAGGTCTTGTAATGATCTTTCCCTTTGCCTAAAACTATGAAATCTTACTTCAAAGTGCCCGATAGCTTGGAATACTATGCTTAGGCATTTCCTCATAGTGATTTGAGTTATTCATTTGTCTTAATTGTATTTCCCTAAAGTCTGATAGCAATTTCCTAAAGTTAGAGAGTCATATATCTCTATGTATTGCTTGAATGTTTATTTCTATGCATTTATCAGTTTATAGTTACATTTCTCATGATTAATGGTTAGTCCTACCATGTCTATGTCAGATATTAAACTTTTTATGTTTGAAATCCTTTGTTCTTCACAAACTTAGTGTCCATCCCACTCCATTTTACCCAAAGATCCATTTTACCTTGATCAAATCGGCCCTTCAACATACCTTGTATCACCATCTGGAGCTTTCTTGACCTTTTCGACCCCATAGCCCAGTTGATCTAACATATCTTTAACTATCTTAGTCTTTGATCAGTTCATCCCTCACAAACCTAAAAACAAAACCAAAAACCTACTTCATAACTAGCCTAAAATTAGAAACACAAGAAGCAAACACATAGATATCCCTTACACAAATAGAGAGAGCCCTCTCTGAGTCCAAGAAGGCTAGGTCCTTAGGCTCCAAATATTGGTTTGATGTTACCCTATCACTTGGCTTACCAATCAGCCAAATGATGGGACACTAACACAACACTTTCTACGCCATAAATGGCGGACGATCCTTCACCAAAAGAATGCGTACCACCATTTCCCCTTTGTAGGGGTTGAGGTGGGTTTGCAATCATGTGTTGTTGTTGCTATTATGGATTAGGGAAGGGATTATGAAGGACGGAAAGTGTCCTCCCAAAGTCCTTGCTTGTGATAAAATTTGTGCATTCCTGCAGCCGAGGAAATTTGTATGTCAAGTGGTTCTCCACACAGATTCTGCAAGGAAATTTCATGGGTTTCTCTTTCCCTTTGTTGTTTTTAGCCTTTGTAATTTTTAGCAACGCTTTTTTGATTGGGATTATTCTAATGATCTAACTTCTCTTCCGAAGAAGAGGTCTTTTTCTTATTCTTCTTATTTTTTCCACTAGGTTTTTGTGAGATTTGCGCAAAATTTACCTCAGCGATAGGAAGAGTAGTCGATTGGTTAGGGGCAGTGGTAGCTGAAGATGGCTAGGAGGTTTTCCCACTAGGATGTTTTATGGCTATACCAGAGATGGCACCAACGAGACCGTCAGTGTGTGCTCCAGGTTTCTGAGTAGCGAGAGGATTCGGATTACCAGGGGCATGGAGCCAGATTGTGAATAGATCAAATCTAACTGTTGTGCACGACCAATGGATAGATCTTCCATGACCGCGCCAGACATAAAAATGTCCTTAGCTAGGTTTGGTAAGAGTGACTTACAAAACCAATTAGATAAGAGATGATCTGGGATTAGCACTTTCACCCACCTCCTCCTACATCTCCATTCATGAATGTGATTGGAGATGTGGGTGGCAGTGTCTTGGTGAAACAAGGTTAAGAGTTCCATGCTGGTTTTGTATATAATAAGTAATTGGAAGTTATTAAGAAATTCTGTAGCTAATGCACCAAAAGTGTTCACGGCTCTGCGTGGTAACTCAATGTACCATTTGGTAGCATTTCCTGTGAGAGTGCGGGGGAAAATTTGAAGCCGGATACTATCATCCACTATGGAGTGAGAGAAAAACCATAGATGGAAGGTGGTGACATGCATAACTGGGTCATCCCCTTCTTTCCCATCGAATTTAGGGATGTCAAAAAAAATCTTGTGCGGTACTGGAGGCCATAGTGGGTTGTGATTGATGGGATCATTAGTTAGTTTGTAGATGTTGAGGATATCTAGAGCTGCCAAAAATGGCAATTGCGTGCTTACCCCCGGATCTAACCAAGGAAGAATAGGCTGACTATTTGGACCATAGGGTCCGCCCATTAATGTGTTACCAATAGGATATGTAGGACTTTTTTGATAAAATTTCCCTGTGGGTGTGCGTGTAGGAATGTATGGTTGCTGTCTGTAGGGTATATTTTACTAGGGGGCTAACGGTTGGTTGCTCCCAGCGTAAAAGTTTCCCCCTTGTCCAAATGAATTTTGGGGTTGATTTTCCCATATGGGTGCAATAGAGCTAGCTAGAGGCATGCTGCTATTTTCATAGTTAAGGAACGACATATATCCTATACCGAAATTTTGACCACTTAAGGGAACAGTGTTAATAGTGGGTTGTCCCATTTTTCCTGATAATTGTAGGGGTACTGAAGTGCCCCCAATCATCTTTGTGTTGGTGAAACTTCCCCCTAGCATGGTAGCCAAGGGGTTTGAACTCAGCAAAGGGTTCCAACCGAAAGGGTTGCAAAAAGGAACCGAGGTAGCCCCGCTCGTGGGAGAGGGTACTGTGGGTCCTGGCATAGTCACCGTAGGAGTAGGTCCTGAAGGATTCAGAGACCCACTAGCAATTGTGGTGACCATAGTGCTGGGACCAGGCATAGGTTGGCTACTGGGGCTATAGATTATTGGCATAGAACTGACTATTGGCGGGGAATATGGTGGCGAACCTGGGTTGGTTTCCATCGGCATCAACCCCATGGGTGCCGATTTTGAAATAGATGTTGGTGTAGCCGAAGACATATCTTGGCTTGGTATAATTTGAACTAACACTGGCACTGATAGGTTAGTGAGCGGAGGATTGCAAGGAGGTACAACTCCTTCCGTAAAAGTATCCTCTATAAATTTCGTGTGATATGGTGCTATGTGAAAATCAGGGGTTGTCACTAGAGGCTTCTCTTCCGAAGAAGGAACGGGCTCACCGAGACTCAAATCCTCCTCCGGTGTTAATAGAGGGAGACCTCGTTGTCATGGAAACATACAGCGAGGGTCAAAAGATGCGACAGTGACCTATTTATTTTTATCAAATTTTAATTATTTGTGATGTATTATAAAGTCTCAGTGATAGTAACCACACACCTAAAAAAGAAAAAAGAAAAAAAAAATTCTAAATTCAATCAACAAGCAGCCAGAATAGGGTGGCCTTATCTAAGTACTACTGTTTGCTGGAGATGAAACCCAGTATCACAATAGCATATAGAGAGGGTTAGTCGTAAACACATTTACTGTTTGTCTAAAGCTTTGCCCGAACCTTAGACAATAGGTGTAAAAACTCTCATGAATATGAGTACCCTCCCAAAGACCGAAGACAGAGTAGGTCCATTTGTTTTTAGGTACCAGAATAGCCCTTCCCAGTCACCTCATGTAAGTCCCTAGAAATTTTGGCCACTAAAGATACCTAAAATCACAGACATCATCAGGGGGGTCACGGTCGTAGACAACATGCTATATGGGCAGAACACCTAGATCCCTGATCTAGTTTCAACATCCTCGAAGGGAACCCCAATATATACCATGCCCACTAAATGCACTCGAAGGTGGGCTACCTTCTCATGCACCTTGGTGTTGTGTCGAACTTAACTCCGGTGGTAGTGGAGTGGTCCTGATAATATGAGTGCAGTAGGATTTCACTTATTAATGACTCTAGTCTCAAGTTTTGAGATCTTGGGTGATTTTATCACTTATCCTACCCCAAGATCCTAGCCTGAACTACTATTGGTGTAAGCTCAAAAAACATTATATGATTAATTTTATTATCGCTTGATTCTTAGTGTAATTGATTATTAGTCTTGCAGAGGGGGAGTGGAAATATGAAATGTGATGAGACTCTGACTCAAAAAACCATGCAAAAAATATGCTCTAAATATTCAATTTGAATGAAGAGTTTCTCTACAAAGAGAGATTTCTTTCAACATCCATGCACCAAACATTCAAATAACATAGTTCAAATTTAAAGATTCAGACATCTATATATCCTCTCTTAACAACCTTTTAACCAAAAACTTTCAGAAATAATGCTTCTAAGTTCAGAAAACTAAAAGAAAATTTCTTCTTCAAAAAGTAGATGCGATTGGCATTAACTTTTTAAAACAAGAACAAAAGACAAAAATTCTAGTTGGTAAACAAGCACAGGGATCCAGCAAGAGAAGCTACTCTGATGGTCAATAACTCCACAGCCAAAAGGGAAACACAACAGAGGTGTAAACAAAAGTTTTGGCTGGGTAACGTAGGTGAGAAGAGGCTATAGAGTGTTAATATTGAGACTAATGCACTGAATCTGAGCAAAGACCGCATTATAATGCTCTGAAACACTTATAGGGGAAGCGTTAGTCAGGGTAAAGTTGCATGTATGGCTAATCAGGGTCTAATCTGGACTCTGTGAGCTTTTGAGATGTTCACTGAGCATGTAAGCTGGTCAGAAGGATATGTGAATAGAAGGAAAAATTGAATATCATAGGAACAATCTAGAAACTTGGGGTTTTCTACCCAGCGGAGTCACCAATTCTGCTATAGGGTAATATTCTTGGGTGGTGGCTATTAAATATCCCTCTCAGGGCTTTCTGGTACCCGAGGAAGACAGTAAGATTAGCTATAAAGTTCATAAATATGTTCCACACATGTTCATGCTAATATCTATAATCGACAAATTAAGATGGAGAGATTACCTCTTTATCGATAGCAGATCCCATGGAGAACAACAAGAAACAAAGTAGAGATCCTTCTTCACCGACTTGAAATCCAGATCCTGCAATCAATGAAAGCACCCGTGTAATCTCTACAACTGTATAGTTTGTTATTGATTAAAATAGCATATGAGAAACATGAAACAATACAGATATAAGCCATTCATATCATGCTACATAGATGATTGAAAAACAATTGTGACACTGATGCAACGAATGGACAAAATAGATACAGTTCTATTGAATTATAAAAAGAAGGATTACAACCATCGGTTGTACCAAGCCCTCCTCAGTCTCCCAATTAATCTCCCTCTCTCTCTATTTCTGACTGTGATTATGCTCAAGGTAGAAATTTCTCAATGAACTTCGCTGATCTTCAAACCTCACACTAGAACAATGAAATTCTTCTCTACATATATTCAATCTTTCGACCTTAGACCAAGAGCCCACAACTCTATTTTATAGAAGATGGAGAGGGAAAACCTTGCCAACGTATTCAAATAGTTTGTAATGGAAAAGATCAAGATGTTGCTATGTTCTTCCATGCTTTTTCCTTCCTTAGGAGTCTAGTTGTATTTGGCAAGGCCTAATAAAAGGTTTGTGCCTTTTAGTTTCTATTTTGCACTGATCCTTTATGAGAAAAAGATGGAATTACTAGCCACTTTTCTTTGAGATATTTTCCCTTTTCACACTTAAACACGGATAATGCTACCCCTTGGGCAAGACAAAGCATTACCCTAGGTACTAACGCTCCCTTTACATGTCTCAAGTGCGTTATAACACTATCTAGTTTCTTCTGGGGTGCGTTACCTTGGAAAAAATGGGTCTTGTCTAGGTCATTTTCTTCCTTCCATGTTACCTTCTCCTATGAGTTAATGAGGAGGTCATTTTTCCTTTAACATGGATCTGTGGGGGCCATGAGAGTGTTGCAGATCAAAGGAGAATGGGCAAGAGTCACAGACTGCAATGGGTGGTCAAGGTGGCTAGGCGCGGGGAGAGATAGGGATGAGAGGGAAAGAAGGGAAGTTAGAGATAGGATTGCAGAAACCTAAAATTGGAATGAGATATAACAAGGCATAGTATGGTTAATATAGGTTGGAGGGAGAAGTGCACGACAGGAGATGCAGTGGGTGAATGGGACACTTGGGCTGGAGATCATATGTGGGAAATAAATTTTATAGTTGGGGTTTTCATTTGGACTTGTGACAAGGACATAGACATAGGCATGCTCATACGGATGGAGAGTAGTGAGGGTGCGGGAGGTATGGATCATAAATGTTATTGGGGATGAGCGGTGATGCCAAGGGGATGGGATGTACTTCGGTAGGACAAAATTTGTCCCTAATGTGACGTCATTCTTTTCTGACGTCTGGCAGATTGAAGGCGTACCACAAATTGGACAGGAGATGGTTTTGTTGGTGTGTTTGGTGCACTAATGTACCAAATAACACTTGCTTAAGAAGGGTGGTTTTTCCCTCTCAAGTTAGTGGTCATAGGTAGAAAATGGAGGAGTCAAGAAAATTAGTGGAACATGCTAAAACATACACATACTAGATAGAGAAATAGCATGCATATTCAAATATAAAAACTAAAGTAAAACTAAAACAAATAAGAAAAAATCTCTAAATAGAGTCAAACAACTTCAATAATCCAAAAAAGGGTGCTTATGTCCCCTCTTATTGAGTGCTATTAGGAAATCAGGATGAAAATTTAACCCACTTGCTGAGGGGCCCTTAGAAAAATGGAGCTCCAAGTCTCGATGCAAGGATGTCTTTACTTCCGAGCTGCCTTGGCACAAAGTCTCCCTCTCTCTACTATGGTGGACTAGAGTTGCGGATGGCTAGCAACTAAGTCCCCTCTATCTCTGCTCCAGATCACACACTGTTGGTATTGCTTGGGGAAATTCTGGCCACCATAACAATGTGCTCTCATATTTTTCATCTCTTTGTGGCTTTTTATAGGAGAATTCAAATCCTCCTTCCCTCTCTTGGTAAATTGTGGATGGTGACCCAAGAGAGGAGGGTGATTCCATTGTGTGCCACATTTGTTCCATTGTGTGCTCATTTCAAGTCCTAAGGAGGCTTGGGAAGCTATCCTTAGGTGGCCTCAAGTGTGGGATCAATGTCCTAGAGTGTGCCTTGTGGTCCTGGAAAGTGACTCTCGCCACTCTCAGGACTGTGCGACTTTTTGAGGAAAAGTCGCGCAAGGGTGCGCTTATCGAATGATTTTGCGTGTAAAGGCACATTTTCCTAGTTCTTTTTGTGTGCAATTTGATTTTTCCTTTTAGACCTTAGAGATTTTTAAATACTTTAGATTCTCTAATGTTTATCAGCCCTATAAATATTTCTTCCTGAAATTAAATAATGGCATCTTTTCTTGTCCGATTTTCCAATGATAACAATGGGTATTTCCGTTAACATTGATGTTTTTTAGCAGGTCGCCCAGTTGGTTGGCCTTGTGTCTAACTGTGTGGAAGGTGAAACCTTTGAATCGGTCAATGTGGAATTTAATTTTCTCAAGAATTTTGTTTAGTCTCTAGTTTTCTGAGACCTGGTTGAAGTTTCTTCCCTGCTGGATCTTTTTACAATCTTGGGTAGCTACCAAGGAATCCCCCTCGATGAATAAATTCTAGAAGTTCTGATCCATGGTGATGGTGACCATGAACCAGGGCTTCAAGATCTGCTGCATTGTTGGTAGTGTGTCCTAGATTGCCATAATATATCTAGAGAATTTGGCCTGCATGATCTCTAAAGACACCACCAAAACCTGATTTTCCTGGGTTATCCTTTGATGCCCCATCATAATTTAGTTTGATGTAGTTGGGGTCAAGAGGCATCCTCTTGGGGTCAGACAATGTAGCTAGTGGAGTTTTTTGATGCATTGGAGAGTTGTGGAGGGATAGGTCTAATAGAGATAGCATGCAGAGATCCTCTCGAGTGGGGCTGTAGTAGGGTCAGGAAATCTGGCAATGGTAGCAGATTCCCAAAGAGTCTGTTTTATGGAATGAATTATCTATTCCTCCATTTTTCCCTGATTTTTGAAGACTCTAGAATTTTTTTCCTTCCAGATCGGCCAACAAATAATTCCTGACAAAATATTCCATGCCATATTGATTAGAGGTTGGTTGGAGAAGGAGGTGTGCCAGTGATCCAAGGAATTAAGAATGGAGGAGGGGTCCCTATCCGAGGAGTTAAAGACGAGGAAGATCCAATTCTAGATGTTGGAGGAAAAGTGGCACTCATTTAATAGATGATTTGTAGTTTCAACATCCCTTTTGCTAATATACAAATGGAAGGGCTGATGAAGCCTCTATTGATTAGATTCTCCCAGGATAGAATTTTTTTACGCATTAATAGCCAAAGAAAGAGTGATATTTTGGGCCAATTCTTGCGGTTCCAGAGAGTGCACAATTTTCTTTTAGTGGGGTTGGGATTGGGGTGGCTTAAGTAGCCACAGACCTCTTTTATGTTGAATTGGCCAGCAACATTAGAGCCCCATCTTAGCTTTTCCTGCTCCTCTTCCATTTTAATTTCCCTTTTTTCTAGCTCTTCATCTAGATTCGTCCATTCCTGAGGGTGATTTTCTTGAACTCATTCCGAGGCCTCTTGCCATTCAATCCATCCAGTGTTTTCATCTCTTTTCCAAAAATATTTGACAAGCTTTTTGTTTTGGCTACCCATATGAATTTTAATTTTTTTGAATTGGTCTTGATTGAGATGAGGGCTTTGCTCCCAAGCATCATCCAAGAACAATTTTGTTCCTCCATTTCTTATTTACCAAAATCAATTTTTTTGAATCATTGTTTTGGTCCCCCATGCTTGGTTCCAGACCTTGGAGCCCTTGATATTTCCATAGAGCCTTATGAGAGTTTCCTAGTGGTGAAATGGGCCATTCTTTGCATTCCAGCGTGATGCCCAAGATTTTTTAGGGTAGATGATCCACCTCTACCATGTTTTTTCTCCCAACACTTTACCCAACAAATCAGGGTCTCTGAGGCCCAGACCTCCTTCTTTTTTGGGTCTGCAAATTTTTTTTCTAGGCCACAAGGGCCAATTTTCCTTCATTTTCTCTACCTTTCCATAAGAAGTATCTTTTTATGGTCTTAATTTGGTTGGAAAAAGATTTTGGAGAAATAATGGAAGAGTACTAGTATTGTGGGATGGCTTGTAAAAATTAATTAACCAGGACTAGTCTACCAACAAGATTTAGGGATCTGCATGTCCATTTGGCAATCTCTTTTTTTTTCTTTCAATTTTGTTACTAGAGATTCCCAATTAGCCTTTGTAAGAGGTCTATCAGTTAAGGGAACTCAAAGTTACTTGGAGGGGAAGGAGCTAAGCTGGAAACCTAGAGTTCTTGCTATGTTGAGTTGAATGGGCCAGGAGGTATTTAGGAAGAAGATTTTAGATTTGGTTATGTTAATGGAAGTTTGAGAGGCTTGGGAAAAATCAGCAAGAATGTTTTGAAAGGCCAGGGCTTCTTGGACAATGGAAGAGCCCATGAGCAAAGTGTCATAAAAAAATTGTTGGTGATTGGAAGGGGGAGTGGAAGGGTAAAGTTTTATTCCAGAGATGCTTCCATTTGAGGAGACACCTAGTATGGAGCGACTGAGACCTTTTGCCATGATGACTAAAAGGAAAGGTGAGATGGGATCACCTTGCCTAATTCCTCGATATGGTTTGATGATGGAGGAGGGGTAACCATTAAGAAGAATGGAGAAGAAGGTTCCTGAAAACATGGCCATAATCCATTTTATGTATTCCTTGTTAAAACTGAAAGATTCCAGCACTTTTCTAATATAATTCTAGTTGATTTTGTCAAATTCCTTGGACATGTATAGTTGAATGAGCATGCTTGGCTTCTTCTTCTCCTTGAGAGAGTGAATGACTTCCTGTCAGAAGATAATGTTGTCAAAAATTTGTCTGCCTTCCACATAGCCCATTTGTTGGGGGGAGATGAGGAGGGACATAATGTTTTTTATGTGATTAGACAGAACCTTGGAAATGATTTTGTAAATAACATTACATAGGGAAATGGGTCTAAATTGGTCAGGGGAGTCAACGTTTTCAGATTTGGGGATGGGGGTGACGAAGGTAGGATTGAGGGCTTTTAGGACAGGCTTTTGGATGCAGGATTCTTCCACCAGATCGTGAACCTCTATCTTAAGCAGTGGCCAACAGGATTTGAAGAAGTCAATGGTGAAACCATCAAGTGCCGAGGCTTTTCCATTGGGCATGGTCTGGACTTATTCTTCAACCTCGCTTAGATAATCTTTCCTTATAAGAATTTGGTTGTGCTCCTTTGTTAAGATAGTGGTGATGTTTATGGTGATTTTATCTATTGCTTCCCTGTTGGCACTGTTAGGTTCAGTGAAGATGTCTCCAAAATACTAGTTGAGTTCCTCTTCTATTTCTCTGTGAGTGCTGAGGATATTTCCTTGTTGATTTATTAGGCTCAATATTCTGTTGTGCTTCCAATGTTGGATAATAGAACGATGGAAGAATGTTTTTTTTTTCTCTCCCTCTTTGAGACAGCTAACACTGGCTTTTTCGTGCCATAAAGTTTTGTTAACCCTTTCCTCCAAGCCTTTTTGTAGCTTTAATTCCTCTTGCTTCCTTTGTTCATTCATCCGATTGTTGATGATGTTCTATTGGAGGGCTTCCGTTTTGAGTTCTCTCAATTTCTTTTTCATTATGATGTCTCCGAAGGTGTTCTTATTCTAGAGTCTAAGTTCAAATTTGATATATTTGAGTTTTAGCTAGAAGTTGTACATTTTGTTGCCCTAGGTGGGTTGGGGGTGGACCACCATTCTTTCATTTTGTCCATGAATTTAGGATGATTGATCCAGAAGGATTAAAACCTAAAGGGCTTATTTTTGGGACCTTCTGATAGCTGAATTTTTAGAACAATGGGCTAGTGACCTGAGACCACTTGAGGGGTGATGCTTGATTCCATTTTGAAGGAACTAAGGTACAGGTCCTCAAAGAGGAGGAATATATCCTGCCTGGAGGCTATCTATCTATCCCCAGCTCTTTTGTTGTTCCATGTAAAAGATCCATTTTTGGTGTGGGTGTCTATGAGTCTAAGAGCATCAATAAGGTGATCGAAGGAAGATGAGTCTTTATCTAGTTTTCTAAGTCTGCCTCTCTTCTCCCCAAGATTCATTATCATGTTAAAGTATCTTTCTATGATGCTTAGGGGATGGTCGAAAGGGACGAGGTGTTTTTTTAAGCTGATTAACCAAGCAAGTCTTTCGGTGACAGAGTGAGGAGCATAAACATTGGTGATACAAATCTTTTCTGTAGTGCCAGTGATTCGAAGAACAGTTGTGAGGGCATATTTGGAGGCAGTAGATTCAGAAAGGTGAAAGTATGAGTCCCCCCAAAGGGTGGAAATACCACCTGCAGTGCCCGAGGTTGAGATGGCTACATGGTTGTAATGGTTTTTGAAGCAGGATTGTTGTAGTAATTCCATTTCATTTAGATCTCTTTTGGTTTCTTGGAGAAGTAAAATGTCCAGTTTATCAGAGGCTATTCTATATTTTGGAATTATTTTCTTACTAGGACTGTTTAGTCCTATAATATTCTAGGATTTACAAATCATTGAAATTTTTTTGGGGGTAGAGTGATTTCTATTACCTTTCTTTCATTGATGAGGCAAGCTCCTAACTCCTGTAGGAGTTAGCATATGGACATCTGACCTCTCTTCTTGTTCTGCCCTTTTGGAATTTTTTTCCCTGCATTTAAGTTGACCATTATTCTTCTTTTTGTGCCTTTGCCCTTATTTTGGTGCCCTAGGTTCTGCTGCATTTCTTCCTATAGCAGGTAAGCCTCTTCAATTTTTTGGATGTGCTCCCTGGGAATGGCTTCTATTCCATTTTTGTTCCATTCTTTTGCTATTTTCTGAAGATCCATTCCCATTAGGACTTGTTCAATCTCAGTTTCCTCTGGGGTGGGTGCTTCTTGTATGTGATGCATGTCAGTATCCTATTGGTATTGAGTTCTCTCATGTGTGAATTTGTTTTGGGATTATGTTTCCCTATTGTTGTTTTCCATTGAGTTTTTCTACTGCGTGTTTTCTTCTTTTCTTGTGCTTTGTTGTCATGTATCCTCTTGAATTGTGTTTAGAGCTTTGAACTTGTTTTGTTGGGAGAACGTGGGAGGGTATTTCTTTGTGTATAATATTTTTTTCTGCTTGTATTTTTTTCCTTCCTTGGTGTATCCTTGGTCATCTTTTTTTGCCGCTTGGTCTTCTTTTATTGGAGCCTTGTTTTGGGGACAGTCTCGAAAGAGATTTCCATGTTCATGGCATTTCCTACATCTAAAATGAATGTGCACGTAATCGATGTTTTGAGACCATATTTCGTAATTGTAGTTTAATATTATTGCTTCTGGTAAGGCATCTGAGACATCTAATTAGGCACATATCCTAGCATAGGAGATGTAGTGTTCATTCTTGTTGCCCTTTGACATTTTTATGTACTCTCCTAGATCATCTCTTATGGCCTTCAAGATAGATGCTACATAGTAGTCTGTCGACAAAGAGTAAAGCCAGATCCAAACTAGAACCGTAGTGAAGTCTTGTTTGTCCTGGGTGAATTTTTCCTTCCGAAATCTCATGTACAATCTTGCCGAGTGGAAGAAGTAAGGACCCCCTTCAAATATTTTGTCACAATCCTCCAGGAGGGCGTAGACTACCGTGAAGAAGCCCTTAGAACCAAGATGTAGGTCAATATATAATTTTGAGTTCCATTTGGCATGAATCCATCCCTTTAGTGGTGGTTCTATGGGCCAAATGCCCATAAATTTACAGATAATCACATGTTTCTACATGTATTCTCTATAGACTTCCACATCCAGGTCCTAGATAGTTATTTCTGGAGTTTTCATAACTTTTGGGTTGCATGCGTTTTTCTTCTTTGTTTCTTTTTTGGAGGTTGTATCTTCTTTCACTTCTTCTTCAGCCTTATTCGAGGGAAGATGGGTATTGTTATTATTTGTGGTTGTTGCTACTGAGGTATCCATTACATCCTTTCCATGATTTTGCAGAGGAGTTGCAGAAGCCAAATTGGGGTTTGGTCGACCAAATGCCGAGCTTGAGGTACAACATGGGTGAAGAATAATATATTTCTTTTGGAGGTGTTTGATCCGGATTTATGCAGGAACGCATCAGAATAAACATATAAACATAAATATAGAGATGCAGTGGAAATAACACTTCATTTCATTAATATCAACGAACTGAATTTTGCTTACAGACAGAATGGAAATAAAACTAGCTAGGGCGCTGGTAGCTATCTCTGAGAAGAGATGTGGCGGCTACAGGCCTCTGAACTGTGTTACAATGAGGCTCGAGGGCCTATTTATCATTTAGAAAGGATGGAGCCAACGCGCCTCCATCCTGCTCCATTGAAGAAGCCCGGGGTGAGCTCATACAGGGCCTGCAGTGGTAGGGGTTGTGACCTTCGAACAGAGTTGTGTGCATCGACAAAGAGGGTCAGAGAAACAGGCTAGTTCAGTGCGAATCCTACCTTTTGATCTATAATATTGTAGTATTATTAAAATATTTTTTATTATATATATTTTTAAAATTATTTCTGAAAAAACTTATAAACTTATTATGTAAAATATTAAAAGGTTTTTATTTCATTTTATGATTAACTTATTTTTTTGTTAGGAGTATATTTAGTGCACCTACTGGCTATAATGGTAGCAAATGATATCGATTCCATGAAACAGGTGTGGTGCATATAGCAGTTATATTAATAGAAAATGGAATCGACCTCATGTCAAGAGAGTACGAAACTACCCCAATAGTGAATTCCACTAATCACAAAAGAAAATAATAACACCATCAAAACCATAACATTATCATAAAAAATTATAATATTATAAAGTTGTCATAACAATAACATCATTATAAAATATCTTTTCTTTTAAATACATATATAATATCAAATCATTATCATAAAATATGTAATACTACAACATTATCATAACCATAACACTATCAAAAAAATTATAATGTTAAATTATTATTATCATAGTAAAAACATCATTATAAAATATCAACATATTTTAAATATATATGTAATATTATGATATTATCGTATTATTTTAAGGCATATACTATTTTAACACTATTATAATTACTGTAGTCATATAAATTAAATGGCTTGTAAATGTCCATAGGCATCAATCCATAATAAGCATTGAAACACTTAATTTATTATACATCATAAAAATAGCTAAATTATAATTTTATTTTAAATTATTAGTATTAATACCATACTAAACCTATCTCAACTCTGGATCTACCAAGTGCCTAGAGGGTATTAGAAACCAGGACAATACTAAGAGGGAGCTTGAATGGATATTGTAGGAAATTTAGATTTTTCTTACACTAATAAAGAATATCATGACACCAATAGATACTTCAGCAACAAATCATATGAACATCACAAGAATCAATCATTAGAAGAACAAATAGAACATACAAATTCTTTAAACTTCTCTTCAGTTTACTTCACAAAGGAAAACTTCTACTTCTTGTTACAATGTTATCTCGCTGCAACCAAAAGGAAGCTACAACTCCATAATTTATCAACTAAAACTAAAAGGAGCTACAATCCCTAATTTATTACCAACCACTATTGAAAGGAGCTACAACCCTTGATCTGCAAGCTATCACTTGCTTGACCACAATGGTTCATCTTTCATACAATTTTAAAACTCAAATCATGAAGGCCACTTGCTTTCATAAAAAAATATATTTCTTACTTCAATCACTCACCATAAACAACATAAAATCACCTTCATAAATATTTAATCATTTATCAATCCACCATCCACACCAACAACATCAATCCATCAATTATATACCCTTTGGAAATTCAATTTTTCTTATATATAATTAGAGTCGATATTTTTAGTTTTTGAACTTTTAGTCAAATTTGGCTCTTTTGATTTCATGAATATTTATTTTCACTTATATAGAACTTCTATGAAGTCTTATGAATGTGTTATTTAATTCTTCTAACACTTCTCCCCTATCTCTACAAGAAAAACCAAGTGAAACTTTTTAAATCTGCAATTCTGGAAATTTTACAAGTTTTATCTGTGACTTTCTAAATTTTGTTGACTCCCAATTTAGCCAAACTAATAAACCTGCCTCTAAATTATTTATTCCACCATTTGAGATATTTAATTGTTCATTCTTTAATTTCAAACTCTAGTTCTCTTTCGTTTTGGTGTTATTCACCAAAATTGGCATAAAATTCAAAATTCTTCATTGTCGACCCACTCTTGGAGTTAGGCCCTCCATATGGCTCATAGGCACTTTGAATCATAACTACATAATGATATTTTGGCCTAACCACTGTATACATAGAACCACCACATATTACCTCTTCTAGGCCTCTTGGTGTTATATCCTTGAGGGATTAACCATTGTTCAAATATTTCCATGCTCATGGTCACAATGCACACACGTGACCAGGTTTTAATACCAAACTTTAGCCCCAAGGTATTTTATTCATTTGAACCTTTGAATTGATCCTCTGGGATTACATTTCCAATGTGGACCCATATTCCACTTGCACCCTTTGCATTTTTCTTTGGGTACAACTATGTATGACACCTCGTCCCACAGCCTAATAAATTTGGATGTTCTAAATGAGCAACTTTTGTTTTTCTTCTGGGGTCACTCATCGAGGATTACGTGTCCCAATGGGACCCCATCTCCAAATGTGAAATTATGATTGGTTATTAATTCATACTCTTTGTGAGCCCTTGTCCTTCAACATGTCTCAGTGCCTCATCAACCTAAAGAAACTCCGTGCCACTGAGGTAGAAACCTCTGTGGTCCATGTCCTTCTGGTCTCTATGAAGATGTATCCATGTGGAACCTCTGTTTGCATGCATGGACCAATCATGAAAATACCTGGGTGAGATATCTTTCCATATTTATGCCACCTCTATACTGGTGCCTCATCTCACTCACTGAGTAGTGCCATGTGCCACTAATTTTTGACACATTTAGGTACCTAAAAATTCCAAATTTTCATGCTACATGTCACCCTATCATTGATGCCTCATCATGCTAATGTCATTCTGCCATTATGTGTCCTTGTCACCTATGTCAACCAATACATTCATGCCATGTGACAACTTTGGATAGGGCCATGCTATTAACTCGTATAATCGAATAAGGCTCCCAAAAGTTGAGTGATTTTCGTCAAAATTGTCATTTAAAATATTTGGCCTGTCGCTCTATCCATCTAACCATGCCACATTATCTTGTTGTCCTATTATCCTATGAGCCTCATCCATCTATTCCCTTTGGATATTTTGGGGTCAGACCTTCCAGGATGATGCAATTTATCATATCCTTCACCTGTTAATCACTGCTTGTTCTGCTACCATGTTTCATGTTGAATAAGTCCTTTTCTTACCACTTTGGTTTAGCATGGACCCCTCGTAGGTGGTTTACTGATAAAAGGAGATGGGTTTCAGATATTAACCAGAGTTTTTGGTCTCAAAATTGGTGGTATGTACAAAAGTTCCCAACGCGGAGACTACCATGTTATGAACCCTTCAGCTGGCATCAGCCATTGGATATTCGACGATGGGTTAGGGTTGATGCCTGATGCACATCCACAGTGAAAATTGATCATTTTGTAATTATTTATCCATTGGTTGCTCCACCAAGGGCTCCACCATGTTTTTCCAAATGTCAAATCTAACTCCAAGACCATCACCATTTCTTTATAGACAACCGTTGACTTTAGGGCTTCTGATTTAACAATAACTTATGATCTATGAGACCATTTGTGAACTAATATATATCATTGGAGATCCATTTTGAGAGATTTATCCATGTGATTAGTTTACAAATATACTTGAGATGATATTTTGAACTTGTAATGGCTCCAATTTATTTTCACCATGACCATTCTTCTTTCAAAAAGATGTTCCTTTGTTATCATTTTCTTTTTTTTTCCATCAATGACAACATATTTCTAGCGTTATCCCCCTCTTGCATTGATGGAAACACCAAATACACAAGAATAATTCCAAAGTGTAATTCTCTATCTTTCTTCTTGCACTCTCCACCTTTTGGTATCTCTCCTTCTTTGATGTACATATTTCCCTTTCACATCAATGGAAAAGAAACTAGTGTGATACCCCTAGAAACCATCTCCTCATCTTGTGGATCATATGTAATTGGAAACATTAATTTTCTATGACGAGTGCTTGATGAGTGCCATTATTCCTCTTGAGAAACTTCTAGTGGAGGGATTTAAGAGAAACTACTCTGAATATTTTCCTTAAATACTTAAACTGATGTTGTGGAAGAGTTCTGATGACTATATCAACTACCTTCTCTTTTGTAGCAGCATACTCCAACTTGACAATCTAATTGGAAACTCGCTCTCAGAAGTAATGGAACTTGATTCAAATATGCTTTGTCTTTGAATGGAAAATGGGGTTCTTATAAATGCTTATGAAACTTGTATTATCATTGATGATATGGATGGGTTGATCAAAAATACTTGGAGATCCTTCAAAATTTTCTTCATCCATAAGATTTAAGTGCAACAAGAATTTTCTGATATGCATTCTTCTTCAATAATAGATAGATAAATTGAATCTTGCTTCTTTCTTAGCCATGAAACAAGCCATTAACCAAGAAATAAAGAACCACCACTAGTGCTCTTTCGATCATCTACATCACCTCCCTAATCAACATTAGTAAAAACAGAGTGAATTTATTTTACCTATGTGATACTCTAGATCAAAGTCCATTGTCACTCTAAGATATCTGAGAATCCACTTTTCTACTAGAAGATGACTATGTTTTTGGGTTGATTGAAATATTCCAACAATACCAATTTCCTACATGATATCTAGTCTCGATGTTTCAGGAAAATTTGGGCATCATTCCTAAGACCAGTATGAACAGGGTTTATCCTCCCCTTATTCAATACAAACATGGTCTATCATACCCTAATTCAGTTTATACATGGCCTAGAGAATTCATTCCATTTATTGCTTTAATTCATGACAATTCCAATGTTTTAAGTACAGTTAAAATGACCAATTGACTCATCAACGCTCCTGTGAATGGATGTAAGTGCATTGCAAAGCACTTACCCCCATGCAAGGATTCTTTGCAAAGAACATCTTGAGACTTAACAGTGCGTTGGTCCCCTGCGAGTGAAATCATCATTGTTCTAGGAATATCCACATGATCAGTGCCTTCTAGAAGAGCTCATAGACGTCATACTTCAAATACATGTGTTCATCCATCACGTTTGAACCTGGAAATATGTCTCATATATTATTAGAGATCCATTCAATATCATTCATTTAGAAACTACCTACAATTTCCATATAAATTGAGGACTCATCTATGTCATAAGGAGGAATAAATTTGTGTAGTGTTATGTTGTTGGATTCTCAATTGATGAGAGCTGAATTACTGTGATGTTGCTGGATAGATGCTTGGTGTGATGAGGATGGAATGAAGTTGGAGTAAGTTGATGATGAATCCATTTATTGGTTTTAATATTCTCCTCCCAATTTCTTAATAAAGAAAATTTTTCTTTCTCTCATATATTCTCTAATATCTTGTTAACGTATTCTTAAATGTGTATGTATTCTTAGATCTAATTGTGTCGATTTGGTTAAGATAGATAGATATTGTATATTCGTATGTCATTTGTTGTCTTCTATCTTTGATTGCAAGTACTGATATAGTGAGTTCGGTTGGATTGAGGGCGACATAAGCAACGAAAGAAGAGGAAAGAGAGTGAAGAATCACAAGTAAGTCTCTTTCCCTTCTGTTTATCTATTTTTTTTAGAGAAACTAATATTTATCTTTCTTCTGTTGTTCTGAGTGAAGGAACATCACACTAAGGGAAGACTATTTTATCCATAGATTATAATTCCACATAACAGATTGGTGACCATACTGGGGAGAAATCCACAATTCCTGGTGCTTTTTTCTTTGTTTATCATCATCAATAGACTTTACCTCATCTATTCAGTCATTTGAATGTACTCTTGTCATATTCACAAATGGGAAAGGAAGCAATATAATGTAGAAATATGGAAAAATAATGCAGATCATCATTTATACAGCAAGAGGCCAATATGGAGACCTTTCATATGTTATTACAACAGCAAAATATGTTTAATAAGTGGCCCATAAGATGCATAACAGGAAAAACAATCCTCCAATGAATAAAATGCCTCAATATGAGGTGTTGCAACCATATAGAAAAGTTGGAAAACCCTTACATCATTATTTTATTGCATCCACAATAGAAGTAGATTATAGATCAAATCTAGAGCTACTATGTGCATAAAAAATTAGATCTATATCAGATCCATGCACTATACAAGCTCCTCTAAAGAACTACCTTGGGGTTTTCAGAAAAACACCAAGTACAAGTTGTAGATATAAAATATAAGACTGGAGATCTACTAAAAAATACACATCTGGAAAGTTTGGCTAATCTGATATTATCAATACAATGACCTCCTCCAATAGATATTTAAAGTGCAGGGCAGATCCCCAACACTAGACAATCAGCTCTCCAAATGATGTGTTGAACCACCCTGCAACTCATCCTACAGAAATAACACAGATCTGGAAGTAAACTGTGTTGTAGGGGTCAAAATAAGTTTGGCTCGATGCCAATATTTGAAAACGAACCCAATGCCCTCCAATACTGTCCTCCCAATGAAGTGGAAACCTCCTCCACTGAAAAGGAGCACTGAAATGCCCTAGATATGAAAGATCTGGTCTCCACTTGTTGCAGCTTACAAAAACCACCAAACCCTCAACAGGATCTGTGTTGTAGTTGAAAGAAGAAGCTTGGCCCTAAGCAAGATAGTGGAAAATGCAACAAAAACTCTCCCAAGAGCTACTCAATGGGAATAGGTTGGATTCTCGATCAGGAACACCCAATGCTAAACAACATTCAATCTTAGCTAAACAACAAGAGAAATATATATGTCTAAATAGAACATATATTTAGAAAATATCATATACATCAACAACCTTCTAATGCTGCCATCCTCTTCCTTTTGTAAGACAAGAGCTTGCGAACCCTAAAACACATCCAATGATAACACTCCTTTCACACAAAGCATCTCCATCTAAAAATGCGTTGTACCCCATTGATGGCCACTCCTCCATGAAAATGTTGTAGATTTGGTCAAGGTTGACCCAGTCAAAATGATCCAGACCCTTTTCACACCTTAGGGTGCTTTATTAAGTTGAAAATATGATCCACTTTCACATGAGAAGTGGTTTTATTCACAATAAATATTTTTATGGGTCTCCCTACCCACTTATTCACCTACCTAAGTGAAAAAAAAGAAATTTAATATTCCCATTAGTTGTAGGCTAATTTAGGAATATTATAGTCCTCCCCT
Source organism: Pinus albicaulis (assembly GCA_034641835.2). Classification (NCBI taxonomy): domain Eukaryota; kingdom Viridiplantae; phylum Streptophyta; class Pinopsida; order Pinales; family Pinaceae; genus Pinus; species Pinus albicaulis. The sequence continues at coordinate 226,455,532 of CM076575.1, forward strand.
CCAAAATGTTTCTTTTCCTCAAACAAATTCAAGAATACTGCAAAATATCCAATGGATGTGTCTCCTCCCAAGAACACAATTTTGCTTTTGGTGGATAAACCAAATAGATTTCATCATGAAAAAGTGGGAGATATATGGAAATTGTTATATGCTATCCATTGGCCTCCTCAAGGCATGAGATATGATAAATATTGGGTGCCTCAGCCCTAATGATACTCTCCAATCTTCATGCTATCATCCAAAAAAAGTAAGCCATCCTCGGTAGCTCATAGAAACAGTCACCAATCCTCTGCTTATGCAATGTGTAGGGGCTGCATGGCTGAAAATGAGAGATAATATTGTTAAAATTACGTTTTCTCTCCCTCCATTTATGATAAATTTGGAGCTCCTGATCTTGTGCCACAATAATGGAGTCCTCATGAAGCCAAAATATACTTGGAATCTTATGATTCCACTCATTGGTTCTAGGGAGCCTCCTTGCCCAATCCTTCATGCATATAGCGAAAATAGTGTCATCACCATATGGGATCCAGAAGAAACATGGACTAAGTGTCATATGACATATTGGATGGTGAAAATAGTCCTTCAAGTGAGACCAGCATTGTTATCCTTCTTGTTGTCTCCAAACATGATGTGATGAGTGGGCATCCAACCACTTGCTTGCTGCCATAAGCTTCTCAAAATCTTGAAAATAGTAGCGGATATTAGGTTTTGGCTAAATATGAACCAAGAAAAACAAATCTCTCCCAAAGTCCTCTAGAAAGTGGTCAATCCCATCACCAAATGTATTCTTAATAGGACCATGAAATGCAAAGAGAGGTTTTCCCTCTTGTGAAGCAATGTGTTGCAAATGTATGGTAAGGAAATGTACATACATTGGTATTTTATCAATAAGCATAAAAACACAATCTTTACCATATATTGTAGAAAAGTTGGTGAAGAGGTCCATAGATGAGCCTTCCCATCTCTTTATCAAAAGGGGAAGTGATTGAAACAACCTTGCAAGGTGGTTGCTTTCCTACTCATACATCAAACAAGCTACATATCTCCTGATATGTTGGTGCATATCTTCTTTGAGATCCTCCCAATATAATCCCTCCATGATGGTGTAATAAGACTCAATGAAGTCTACATGTCTTGAAGAGAGTGCCTCATATGCTGCATGTAGAATCTTCTTCTTGAGCTTGGAGTCTCTATTCAAGTAGATCTGATCATGGAAATAAATGACTCCACCGACCACTCTATACCTCCCATCCATTACTTGCCCATCAATAACCTTACATGTGAAGAGGTCCTTGGAATACTCCACTAATAGTTTGTTGGGAAAAATCTTGAGAGGGGGTGAATCGATGTTTAATACATATTCAAAACTTTTACTTTTTCACTCTCTAAAACCCATACGCTGCTTTACTTTAGTAAACGTGCGTATATACGCGGATATCCTTCATAAAACTCGCGTATACTCAGAGATCTATATATGCCATTAGTTCTTCACTTATATCATTCCATCATTCATTTATTAGATGTTCTCTAAACAGTAAACATGTGTAGTAAGAACAGAATAAACCATCACACAAAGCATCACACATGAACACTAGGATTTTTAGGTGGAAACCCAAGTCGGGAGAAAACCACCGCTGCAGTTGCTCAGCCTTCAATATTTTATTATAGAGAAAACATCTTACAACATATGTGCTTAGCGCGGACTTGGCGAAACACGCGAGGCACCCACTGCGCTCGTTTGCAAACCTCTCCTGGAAGGGAGCTCCAACCCACGACTCGTTTACCCGGCCCACTCCCTGGAAGGCTACGACCCCACTGATCTGATTTACCAGCCTCACCTGGAAGGGAGCTACAACCCCCTGACTAAAGGCTACAACCTTCAGCACCACCTTGGACCACGTTTCATCAATTTTCACACTGGATCCAACAACTTCAATAGAACACCACTTGCAAGCCACATTTCATCATATTTTCATACTGGACCCTTTCCATACTTTTAAGCACAACCATACATCATCAACAGATACATATCAACACAGATCAGATAGCAGAAACACAACAGAACAGATCAGATATTTCATACCCCTTGCTTCAGCAAACCCTAGTTTGCATGCGCGCTTTTACTTCACTTATATCGCGTATATACGCGCTTCCGTCCACACAAACCAGAAGTATACCTCGGTGTATATTTTATTGCGCAACGCGCTTTCACTTCGACGAAGGCGTACATACGCGCTTCCTCCAGCAGCAAGTAAGCGTATAGATATTCAATCATTCTGTGCCGACATACTTCTTAGTCCGGATATTCGATTCAGATTTACCCTTTTACTTGAGGGAACGGATGTTCGCTAGATGTTCGCCTCATCATGAATCTAATCACTTTCCATAAACGAATCTAGCAAATACAAATTTGTTTCGGATCTAAAGATCCCGGCTTCATCATTTCTTCATAAAGTGCTTCATAGATTCGGATCTATCCTCCTATGTCAAACCTTTACCCTTCCATTCAGATCTACTTTAGAGAGAAGTATTCATTCAAGCTCAGACATCTTGCACCCACACTCATGATTTGCACAATGAATTTCTTCTCCTTATATAGGTTTATCCTTTTTCAATACCACGGGCCAAAGTAATACCACGAGCCTTCAATACCACGGGCCAAAGCAACACCATGAGCCTTCAATACCATGGGCCAAAGCGATACCATGAGCCTTCAATACCACGGGCCCCTGTTTTTGCACTTTATGAGCACTTTTTCGCATACGCTACTTGGAACGTTTATTCCCGCGTGCATGCGCGACTTCCCTTAGGAAAATCCGCGTATTCCTAGAGACATACTCTTTTTCATCATAGAATTAGAACATGCTGAAATCATTTCTTCATTGCCTTCTGTACTCACTGTAGAAACATCATATTTTCTTCATCAGGAACATATTCTCTCAAGCACAACTTCATCGAGTAAGTTGCCATCATCTTTATCAAGTGGGTTGCCTTTCAGGGACAACACTCAATATCATAATGTCAACAAACATCATATCACATCAGATTTACATCATTTACTAAGTCCATCAAGTCAAGCATAACTTCATCAGGTGGATTGCCATCAAGGACAACACATGTCAACAGCCAAATGTCTTCATCTTCATTCAGTGGGTTGCCATCAAGGACAACATCCTGCATCATATTTCCAACATATTTGGGATTCCCAATATGGATCTAGGCTCCCTAACAATGAATTTAACGATGTAGAAATCTAAAATGAATTATCTGCAACATCATAACTCTCCTCTTTGACATGATCAATGAAAAAGCCACATTTTGTAGGTTCTTTACCCCACTTTTGTTACCTCCCTTGCAACTGATCTTGCCTAGGACAAGATTTAAGTACATGAAGGTCAACCTCCTCTTGGAAGGTATTTACCATCCAAAACGTCTATGGTTTTTCCAATGCATACAAGAGTTCTAATAGCCTCTTGTCATATTTATAAATCTTCCTCATGTGTGGAGGTATATTTTTTTGTTCCAAGGTTATGGAATGGCCTTTTGAGACCATTCTCATGCCATCGTAGATTTTTGGATCATCCTTTTCCAACGCAAATAGGCGAGTGGAAGATAGCAATGTCCATATCAGAAAATTTCTCACCCCTCCTTGGAACCCATCAAAGGTTCTCAATGCTATGCTAGATCTTCCCAAGGATCCTTCCTTAGCCAAATATGTCAATGCTACACTATGTTGAGAGAACACTTTATTCATTTTCCAATCAGGGGATCTCCCTCGTGGAATGCCTCCATGTAATGAAACATCAAGGCTTATAGTAGGATTTATATTTGTGTGGACCGATTTTTCCTTGTCCTCACTGCATAAATCCTCCTACCTCTTATGTACGTCAACCTTCTGAAATAGAGAGGGGTGTGTGATCTCAATCATATGATGTTGATCATCCTCCCTATAATCTTCTTTAGTCTTCAATATCTCACCATTTATCAATGATCGTACATGTTGCTCATGGAGTGTGCTCTGATCTCTATCTGTGAGATTCTTTGGAACTTCTTGTGTACATACAAGAACTCCTCTCATTGGATCAAGTGCTCCATCTTTCTCTTCATCAGGTGCTATATATGCTCCTGGTGTGATAATGTTGTTACCTATAGCCTTCTCCTCCTCTTCAACATCAATGGAAGTTACCTTATCATCAATAAGAGGATCATGTTTTGAAAAAGATACCTCCTTATCCTCTCTTTTAGAAGAGTGTTCTTTATGAAATAGGAATCTTCCCTCTAGCAAGGTATTCTTCAAAATTTCATTACCCCCAATAGTTTTCTAAAATGGAGTGGGATTTATAGATCCTTCCAAACCATGCAAAGGGTTTGTTTGTTTTGGCTTGACTAGCTCAACCAAAGATGTTTCTGATTTTTTTTCATCAAACCTTTCCATTACCCTCCTAGTGAACCTTGCATAAGTAGATATATTTTCATTTATTAATGTAAAGGGTTCAAATAAAAATGAAGCATAAGATTTACCTTCAAGATGCAGAACTGTAACTCTAATGGCTTCATCTTCTGAAACTTGGTGCTGCTGCAAGTAGGTGTCTATCTCCTCCACCCAAGCCCTAGCTGAACATTTAGGTGACCCATAAAAAGTACATAGAAATAATCTACCCTCATCATGTTGCTTGCACCTTATTCCTATATTATGGTTTCTAGGTCTTCTTTCCTCTTCGATCTTGTGAAACCCTTGGAAGTTTAGGTGATCTTTGAACCTCTTAGATTGAGATTCATACTCCTGCAAATAATCACCAACAGTCTCCTTCTTCAGCACATCTCTTTCCTCCATCTCCCTTGCTATGAACATAGACATGGTAGAGCGTTGTAAATATAATGGTGTGGCTGAATGCTCACACCCATAATTTGAAGAATTGGAGCTTTCTTCATGGATAAATCTTTTTGAGGGATCTCCATTTCTTTCTCTCCTCATTACTTTGATGTCTTTGCTAATGCTTTGAAGAGTTTGAAGAATAAGCTTTGAGAACTCCTTTCCTCCATATACTAAGGTTTTACCCTTGTATTCTTTCTCATCAGTATAATCAAATCTTCTGTGTCTTCTCTTTTGATACCTCTTCTCTCTGTCAGTAAGAGGCTGTCCTTCTTCAGATGACATATTGGCTTTTAAAATGCATAGGCTGTGCTAAGATGATGCTCTATTACCACTATAATATTCCCAAATGGGAAAGGCATCAATATAATGTAGAATGATGGTAAAATAATGTAGATCATCATTTATACAGTAAGAGGCCAATATGGAGACCTTTCATTTGTTATTAAAACAACAAAATATGTTTAAGAAGTGGCCCATAAGAAGCATAACAGGAAAAACAAGCCTCCAATGAATAAAATGCCTCAATATGAGGTGTTGCAACCATATAGAAAAGATGGAAAACCCTTACATTGTTATTTTATTGCCTTTGCAACAAAATTATATTATACATTAGATATAGATCTGCTATGTGCATAAAAAGTTAGATCTATATCAGATCCATGCAATATACAGGCTCCTCTGAAGAACCCCCTTGGGGTTTTCAGCAAAACACCAAGTACAAGTTGTAGAACTGAGATCTAAGACTGCAGATCTACTAAAAAATACAAATCTAGAAAGTGTGGCTAATCTGATATGATCAATAGAATAGCCTCCTCTAATAGATCTTCAAAGTGAAGGTCAGATCCCCAACACTAGAAAATTAGCTCTCCAAATGATGTGTTGAACCACCCTGCAACTCCTCCTACATAAATAATGCAGATCTGGAAGTAAAATGCTCTGTAGGGATCAAAATAAGGTTGTCTTGATGCCAAGATCTAAAAATGAACCCAATTCCCTCCAATACTATCCTCCCAATGAAGTGGAAAAGTAATATTCCAAAATGGAAATAGTAGCAATACAAGACATAATAATGTAAAAAACAGAAGCTATGAACATATCATAAGAGGGATCAATATGTAGGCATTATTTTATTAAGATATCGTCAACAATGTACAAAAATATCTTGAGGGTCAAGCCACTCAAGTGGTAAGAACAAGCCTCCAATGATCATATCAATAAGCACGAGTTGTTGCTACTATACAAAATGTCGGAAAGCAGCGACAACGTTGTCTATATCAGTGTAGCTGCTGCTGTAATCATACATAAATGTAATGTGGCTAATAGATAAAAAATCAATGCCCATAAAAGAATATATGGGCTCTAATACATGATTTCTATGAAACCCAGAAAAGATTGCTAGAAATACCAAGAAGAATATACAATGTGACAAATAACCCTAGGGTTGATATGTCACTGCAACCTGGAACTGAATAGAATGAGGGTATGACAGATCTGAAATCTTTCTTCCTCTTTGGGATCAACTTCTTCATGGATTTCTCCTTCTCTTGAAGTCATGCTTATGGCTTCTTCTACTTCTATTTGAGGTAAAATTGAAGTTGGAGATACTGGCACCGTTACCCTCCTTGGCTGAGGATTACTTTGAGCTTTCACCAATTGAGCTTCTCCTCTCCTAAGCTTTAGCCTAGTAAGAATTAAAAACCTTGTAAACTTTTAAAACAAATTTGCACAATAACAATACAGAGAGTAAAACTCTAGCTCTCATACCAACTTCATCTGAATGGAATGTATTAGTTTTGTTGTGCTAAGTATCCAAACAGTAATTAGATTGTGTGTATAAGGTTTACTGAAGTTTTCAGGTGAAACAAATGGCTTTATCTTAGTTAAAAAGATTTCTTTATGAGGTTAAAACATGTAAATTTCTTGTAAAAAATTGTATAGTTGTAAATAATAGAGAATTAAATATCACACATAACAGTACTCAGCAAATTTGATGAAGAAATTCACCCCTCTTGGGCTACATCTGTTGGTCCAGTTCCCAATGGCATGTCCGTCATATATTAATGCTAAAAAATTGTAAGTACATGTGAATAAAAGCCTAAAATGGCTATCCACTCTTTAAGATAGCTTCAGAATGCTTGAATTAGCTAGGAATGACTATTCATTTGTAGAAAATAGAGAATGGATGCTCAATACATTGAAAACACCCTAGTGGCCCTAGTGGCTCCTTGACCTCTCCTAAAGCTAAAACTACACAAGATGACCTATGATGGCTCTAAAACCTCTACCAATGTGTTTAGAATGTTTCTAATACCCAAAATTTACTAGTCATCCCTCAAAATTGATCGAATATCCAAGGAGTTATGGCCAAAACAAAACAATTTCCCAATATCCCTTAAAAAACTCCACTACATGTGGACAAACTTTAGTTAAGCTCGACAAAATTGGCAACTCTACCTGATTTGGTGGGCGAGCTCTAGAAATAGTGAGCGTTTAAGTTAGCATTAAGTTTAATATTAGTGGCGCATGTGACCACTCCCGCTTTGAACGCCTGGATTACCGCTGACTTATTCGCGCATGTTACATTTAATATAGCGGTTGGGAATGTGACCGCCCCCAACCTAACAATCGAGAAAATGGCTGGATTAATCGCCAGTTGGGTGGAGGCCTATGGTTTTGGGCACCGGGTCGTATGAAGTAGAGGGCTGGCCTTTTGGGGCTGGTCTCCCGAACCCCCGCCATAACAAACATTAAACGTTACATACGACCATGCTCCATCAATGGTTAAGAACTTCGATGTAGGTGGGTTGGTTGAGATGTAGGTGTTGCATGCAGGAGGTCCACGGCTCAAACCCATTCAACTCTAAAATTTTTACAATTTCCATTCCATCCTCTGGCTTGGGGCCACATGGCAGCCTCTAGGCCTGCCACGTGGCACCCATTGATTGACCCGAATCTAACACAGTCAAACCACAATTCAATAAAAAGCTGTCACTTGTCAAACTATAATTTTCCCAAATGGAATATTCCAGAGAATATTCCAAGAATATTCCTTGGAATATTCTTTTTTTAAATTTTCAATTTGTGAAGTCAAAATTGGTCAAAGTCATTTTTTTTAAGTTTACTGGGCCTTCAAACCTTCATAACTTCTGCATACGACCTCTATTTTGTGAACCGCTCATGGCACCAGAATCGCAACAATGGCACATTTCCAGTCGCTCAAGTTGCAAATGTTTTTTATCACTTTCATTTTTAAGCATTTTTGAACAATGGACATGATCTCCTAATAATTCATGAACCTTTTGCACCTCTAGCAGATCAGTTTTCAATGTTCCTTTTCTTTTTCTCTTTGAGATTCTTGTGAAAATAAGTAATGATACTCATCGAATGAGCTAAAATGGGGAGTTTTTGGACCTCTAGCTTGTATCTTTAAGCATTGTTTTTATTAGAAAATAGTTAATATGCTTTTATACAGGTTTTACTTTGAAGAAAGAAAACATGCAACAAAGAGAGACTTCTCATTCAACATATTATCTATGATCACTGCTATTCACCCCTACATTTTGAGAACCTCATCTCCTATAACTCTGCAAGATAAACAAAATTAATCTCAACATAGGAATGAATGTAGATATGCTTATATCCTTTTAAATCTTTTGTTGAGACATTCATATAAATAGTCTTTTTGGAGTTTCTCTTTTAAATTTTGTTTTTCTTTTAGTTTTTTGCTTTCTTCATTTTTATTTTTTCATTCGCTGATTTATTTTCTTACTTTAGTTTACGAATTCTTTTCCTTTTTCTTTAGGATTTGTTTTGATTTTGGTGACTCTGCCATGATTAATGGGAAAATAATTGTTATTACCTAAAAACTATTGGCATACATGGGAAATCATTTACTCTATCCATTTAAGTGAATTTCATTTATCATTAAGGGCATATCTTTATGGAACCATAAAACCATCTTTCTTTAAATATTTTTCATGAAGGAACACACATATTTTCTAAGTTATTGAGTTTAGTTTTTCAAGGAAAGAACTGATTTGAGTTTAATAAAACGAATCCCTCCCACCCCTCCACATAAAAGCCTCTCATTGATATTTCTAGGGAAATAATTTGGAGTAAACATTATAAAAGTATTATGTCCATTAAACATAAATCTCTATTACCATCCAACCTCTTTCAGTCAAATACATCATAAACTAAAAGCTTGCAAATGCGCTTATCAAAAATGTTGATTAAAAGAGGAATCATGGGAAATATAAGTAAACCCATCGGGGCTATGGATGCTCACTCGTAGTGGGAACAGGCTTGTATGGCATAAAATACAACTTCGTCGGGGTACTGTTCAGGTTCGCTGGCAGCGGGACTATGGTTGTATGGCATAAAAGACAACTTTTCCAGGGTAATATTCAGGCTCGCTAGTAGCAAATTGATGTCAGAAACAATCATAAAATGGATATATGCTTTATCAAAAAACTCGTATCTCTACCTTTTTATGTTTTTCATATGAGGTAGTTTTAAAACAAATTTTTCCCAAGTTTGGATTCATCACTTCTGCTCGAGTTTACTTGTCTTTACAAAATCATATTTCTTAATCTATTTATGTGGCATCGAAGGGAAATTTTTTACTCTTAGACGGTTTCGTGATTTCCATTATTTTTAACCTTTGGGTAAATTAAAATTCATTACCTTTAATCATAGATAATTGGTCCTTCTCCCATGTGTCACCATTGTTGTAGGGAAAACCCAACACCCACCATTTTTTAATTATTTACTTCAATAATGGGGATCCTTTTTATTAAATTTTGGCCAAGGATCTTTTATTATTTTCATTAAGTTAATTTTCCTAAAATTTTACCATTTTTTAATTTTTGTTGGATTTCTATTTTGATTATTTCATTGAATCCGAATTTTCACAAGCTTTTCAATGATACTTGTTTCGCTCCATTTCGTGAACCAGTTTATAAATGGAATTCCTTTGAAGTTTGATCATTTTCTCGCTTGGTTTAAAAAATGTATAAAGTGTATGATATTTCAATTTTCGCAATTAAAGTAGTCTATATTGTAAATATTAATTTTTAGTTAATTTTTACTATTTTTTTTCATTTTTCACTAACGACCCTACAAAATGACCCAGCTAAACTCTAAAATAGACGAAAATATATTTCGAGATATTGGTAATGTACTCCAACTTGTTATTTTAAAATAAATTTCCAAAACCAAAACCCCAAAATTGCAAAATAGATGAAGTCCAATTTATAGGATTGTTAATCCCACATGGGCCCCACTTCACATCCTTTGAAAAAAATGTGATCTTAAAATTGTTTGCAATAAAACTTTACGGTTGCGATATTTTTAAGTCCCCATATTACTAGTGTAGTCCCTTATTGTTATTAGTGTAGCCCCCTTATTGTTATTTTTGTACCCCTGTAACCCCCATTTTCTTATTATTGTTAGGTCAACTAGGATTATATTATGACCCCATGGACCCCTATATATAGAAGGAGGTTTTGTCATTTGTATCATCCAAGAATTGTTCATTTATGTAATGTATTGGAGGTTTCCCCCTCGAAGTGGCTTATTTATAGGCTTTGATCTCTCTTTTATTCTATTTATGGAGCTGGTTCCATAACATTTGGTATCAGAGCTTTGGATTCTAGGGTTTTTCTGCTCCAAACAGGTCATCGTGGAATTTTCGCTATAATTTTTTTTCTACGAAGGTTAAGAAGCTCAAATTTTTACAGCGAGAAGTTGAAATCCTGAGGAACGTCATGGAAAAATTTTAGATCTTGGTTCGCAATATTTTCAGAGATATGATTTTTGGAACTTAGGGCCTATTGCAGGCTCCTGAATTTAACTTAAACAGATCATCATGGCATTTTCACTATAACTTTTTTTCTAGGATTGCTCAGAAGCTGAAATTTTTATAGAGCAAAGCTAAAATCCTGAGGAACATCTTGAAAAAATTTAGAGCTTGATTCGCAATATTTGCGAAGATATGAATTGTATAAGTTAGGGTTGTTTCAGGATCCATAATTTCATCGCAAATAGGTGACCATGGGAAAATCGTCATAACTCTCTCTCTAAGCATCAAATTGGAATTATGTAAAAAGTGATCGCAAGTACACAGATTGTAGTTTTTTCTATATAAATTTTAGAGCTGAAGGAGGAAACAATTACACATGGTACTCTGTACAAGTTTGCTCTAATGAACCAATCCATAATTAAGTCATTGTGGGAGATTGAGCCTAACTTGGCCTTGAAGAATCCAAATCAGGTCAGACCTCTGGCATTTGAAAGAAGCTTAAGAGGGCTAATATAGGGCCAAATTTCAAATATTAAAGATCTGAAAGGAGAAAGATAATTCAGTTTCAATATCGAGCTCCTCAAAATCAAGAAAAAGGTGTGTATTTTTTTCAAATTTCATAAGTCTTGTTTGAAAAATCAGTTTTAAGTGATTCCAAGGGCCTATTGAGCATAGATATCAGTATTTGGTTCTACAATTCCTCCTAAAAATAATTCAACACCCATTAAGGCATTAGAATACTCTAATATGACGCATGAAGATTACTAATTGCAACATGATCTATTAAAATTACAAGAGCAAGTGCACCAAATTTCGTGCAAATTTCACTCTCGCAAAGAGCAACAAAAAATGAAATGAAAGTTTTGAAGAAAGGCATGGAAGCGAAGATGGATGGTTTGAAGAAATATGTGGAAGCTGTTAGCCACCTATAAAATTTGTCATATCAAATGGTGGCTAAATCATTCTTTAAGCCTTCAAGAAACAATTTTTATGCCAAAATCGTTAGTTCTTAAAGTCTTATGAAGATAACTTATCCTTGAGTTAATCTTCACTATGTTTCCCTCATAAAATTGAAAAATCTATTGTCTTCCTTAATAAAAAGACTGCTAAAAACCCATTTTTCCCTTTCATTTTACCCCTATTTTCACTCATAATTAACCTCCATTTTTTCCCCTTTTTCCTCATGAAATTCCTCTATTTTCCCTCATTTTCCTTCCTTCCCTTCATAAGTTCCCTTTTATAAGGTTTAAAACTCCTTTTTGACCTTATCGGAAACTTTAAAAATCCTTTGAAAATCCTCAAAAAATCATAAAAATAGTCTTATTTGCATTAAGGCTTTAAGCCCCTTTGGCTTTAGCTCTAGCCCCTTTATCCCGCATAAAACCCAGAGTCGCAACCGACGCTAAGGCCTAATCACACAATTGCAATCGAGTTTCCCTTCTTGTCTTCTTACCTTTTGTTTTTAAATTTTCCGATTGCGATTAAGTCCTTTGTATATATAAAAACCCTTCCCGAAACATAACTTTCCTTTGTTTTTATTAAAAACCCAACTTTCCTATGTTTTAAGAAGACCCAACAGTTCATTATTTGGTGAATTTCCAACCGTTGATCTAAAACCAATCAACGATCGTCAGAATCGCGCATCGAAAATGTTCATTGGATGCATTTAAATGGTTTATTTCCCCTCTCCGATTGTGACCTTGCAATTATTTCCCAATCGTCAATCTGCGACATCATGCCCAGATCTGATGGTCCCCATTGCTCTATTCCAAAGCCCACTTGCATGCCTTTGGCATCGATAATTTAATCTCCACCGTCGATCAAAGTTTGATATCGACGGCTCTAATTCAATTGCATCGTAAAAAATCCTTGTGCCATTCCTCTCTCCACCTCCGATTGTGATCATTGCGATTCAATCTGGACCATCGAATCCACAAGAACTAATGACCCAGATTAATTTCCCTCCATCACAGCCGTCCGACGTCAAAACCCACAGATTCATTCATGACCATCAATCTCTCTCAGATCGAACGGCCCTCGTATAATCGCATCACATGTTTTGTTGTATGCCTTCCTCTCTCCTCCACCGATTGGCGATCCCGCGATTGGATCTGGGCCATCCATTTCATAGATCTGATGATCTAGATTAAAAATTGACACCCTTTGTTATTTTCATAAAACCCCGTTGTGTAAATTTCTTCGGTGAATATCCACCGTTGATCTCTGCAGATCAACGGTCAACAATCACCCAATCTCCACCTGAACCCCCTGTCTTGTATTGCGTTCAATTCCCCAAGACTTAATCTGTGCCATTCATATTGAAAATCTAACGATCCATATTCAACCTGGTAGGCCCAACTCATTTGGGACCTACCTCCCCATCAATAAATCCTGACCGTTCATTCCCTGATCCAACAGCCCAGATTAAAACTGCCTTAACCCTGCCCCACCTTCTTCCGCTCGCGCAACTTGTCTTATTTCACTCTCATCTCCATCGTTGGATCTTCCCACCCTTCATCCAATGACCAGGGACCCATATCGCTTAATTCTGAGTCCAATAGTTAATTCCTAAAAATTACGCGATATGGACGGTTTTTTAAGGACACGTGTCGGATGGAGACTTATATCGCGTTCTTTTGGGAAATTTTGAAAACCTCCCCAAAGCAGTGCAACACCAGTGTTTTTTATGTCCAAAACCACCTTACCCCATTTACATTGCATTCCCTTGTTTTTAATCTCCACCGTTGATCTCTGAAATCTAACGGTCCTAGTTTAATATAACCATTAAACTATCACCCTCTGCCATTCTTCCAAGAGACCTCATCAATGAATCTCTGTCATTGATCTCTATTGCCTGATCTAATCTGATGGCCTAGAGTCTTTCTGAAACCCCAAATTTCATTCGAACCCATTTCCCTTCCGCCAAAGGTTTTCAAACATTTTCCTTTGCAATTTCTTCCATTTCATTATAATGTTGCCCCTCTACATTATATTTTCCCGATCAATCTCGACCACTGATCTTTACAGATCAACAGCACAGACTTAATTTCCCCACCATTTATCCAACCGCCTCTTATCTGACCCTAGTGAGCAATCCTCGTCGTTTATGACTTTTATCCAACGGTCACAATCTAACCTAAACCTCTGAAGCAGTTTAAACCTTATCCCGCAGGATTTTTTATAATTGCGTTCGTTTGTGCAGGTTTTAATTGTTTTTCCATTTTTTTAAAATAAAATCAAAGGCCAGGGATGATGATCCCCCAGGCCATTATTCATCAAAAGGGTCACTCTTCAGAGTTTCACATATTGATTCACCAGCGCCTCATGAACACTGGCGACATTATAAAACCCTCTGTATGCCTGCACAACAACATAATACAACAAACATTAATAAAAGTAAAGAGTATCAGTATCCAGGGATGAAATCGAAGCAGAAACATGTTTGAAGATTGTTAATACAGTTTTTAAAGGATTACGACCTAAGTTCAATCATAAAAATCCTAATCCACATAATTGAAGACAATTTGAAGACCTAAAGACAGAGATTAAGTCAAATTATGTCTGGAACACAGATCAAAAGCAAATTAGCTGTGTTTTAGGTCAAAAAAATAATATCTATTAGTCCAAGAAATCCTTCACTGCCACATTAGAGGCTAATTGAATCCTCTCCAGCTGCTAGAAAGACACCTGTAGCCTCAAAGAAATCAAAGAAGGCCTAGTTATTACCAGAACAGAAGATATTAGCATAAAGATAGCTGAACAATTATTTCGAATCAAATAAACTAATTTCAAACTGTCAGATAAGTTATTACAAAGATAACGAAGTGCCCTGAATTCAATCTTTTAATCCACTAAGCCTTGAAAGCAGAACAGAGTTATGAGACAGAGATATAGATCGAATGTATTCCTGTCTTATGCCTTACATTATTTTCAAGGCAGAGAATTGTATTAATTGTAGAATTTATGATACTTGAACCCTAGAAATATTTCCACCTCCTCATTTACCTATAAAATATTCTTGAGGAGCACATTGTAAAGGGTTGGTTGCTAGACTTTGATATAATACTTGGGTTAGAAAATTTCTACATGTAAATAGTGTTCAGAGGATCTTGAAGCTCTGTTTGTGATCGAATAAGTTAGGCTAAGAAGAAAAGATGATTGTTGTACTGAAAAATTAGACTTGAAGTATGTAACTGGATTGACATTAATATACAAGCTGATTCTTGGGATCCTGGTCTATATCATTGGTGAAGTACTTCTTACTGTGTTATTTTTTTCCTTTCATGTATGCCATTTTGTTCACTTATTCTCTGATAAATAACAACAAATATAAAGCTAGGATTTAATGTCAAAAGTACCCTAATCTTACTGATAAGCTTTATCTTAATGTTTTCCTCCAAATTGTGTATTTAAGAATGACTTAAGTTAAGTGTAAACATTATAAAGGAATGTTGGATTTATCTTGTCTTCATGTGCAAAGATTGAAAGGAAGTTCTTGAATGATATTTTCATTATATGCTCAGTAGGGTTAGACTAGAAAAGTTTATGGTTTTCCCTGTCTTCTAGTTCTTTCTCCAAAGGTCATTCTGAAAGTTTCCCTAAGAGTATGCTGAAAGCAGGTTTAGATTTAAAAGTATCTTGTCTGATCTTAGGTTGCACTTTGTTTTCTTATCTGTTTTCATCCCTTCTGAAAGTAATTATGTGGATTAATAGATTTTTTGTCTGATAAGTTAGCTTCAATATAAGCTTGTCCAAATAAGTTTATGGTTAGCCCTGTCCTTTGGTTAGTTTGAAGCAGTTTCTTAAAAGGGTTTTCTTGTTTGGAAATATTGATAAATCCTAGTTGAAATTATTGTCTTTTTCCACCTTTTCAATACCCTTAATGTTCCATTTCATCATTTAATCTAAAAAGATCTTCTGATATAGATGACTTGCCCCTTGGACCACTCTTGAAATTTTTGCACAATTAAAACCTTTTATGACTCCATAGCCCAATGGACTAAAAACCAGCTTCATATCTATCCTATCAGCCAAATCTTGTTATGATTGTTTACATATTCACCCCTTCGAAACGCTTTCATTTTAGGACTTTCCACTCAACTAAAAATCATGCTCAACCATCCAAAACCAAACAAAAACCCTTGTTCTTCATAAATAGCCTAATATCATACCAAAAATCCTTAAAGATAAATCAATATTTGCACTTATAGAGAGATCCCTCTCTAGATTTAGGAGGGATAGATCCTAGAATCCCAAAGTTGTTCAAATTTCCTCCCTGTAGCTTTAGTCTTGCTAATCTGCTAAAATTGCAGGGAGATAACATAAGATAAGATGGATGGCATGGAAGCTAAGACAGATGATATGGAAGAAAAAGACAACATGGAAAACATGAATAATGATCTAAAAGCAGAGATCGAAGGTTTGACAAAGTTGATACAATAAATGATTCCTAATGGCGAAAATATAGTAGAAGAAACTCATGATGAGAACAAAATAAATGTTAATCGTGGTTTCATAAACTCCAATGTTGGATGGAAGAACCACCATATTCCAAAACTGGATATGAGCAAGTTTGATGGCAAGGATCTTGTAACATGGATACTACAGATGGAGCAATATTTTGATCTCAATAATGTGAAAAACACAAAAAAGGTATGCATTGAAACTTTACATTTAGAATGAAATGCATTTGTATGGTATTGATGGCTTTGCTCCCATAAAAAAATTGTCACTTAGTCAATTTTTACGGAGGAAATGATAGCACATTATGAGGATACAAAGAGCAACACCTTCTTTAGCCAATTGATAAATCTCAAACAAAAGGTTTTAGTGGTGGAGCACATTGAGGACTTCCAAAAATTAAATATAAGGGTAATTGGTATTCTAGAGTAACACAGGATTGATTTCTTCATAGGGACTTTAAAGGATAGCATCCAACATGAAGTTCACGTTTGGGAACCTGATTCATTGGAGAAGGCATTTAGGTTGGCAAGAAAAATTGAATGTAAAATTATGGTGACAAGGAAGCCTACCACTCACATCTGTAAATATGGAAGTTTTGCTACTCCTAGACTTCCAATACCTACAAGGTTGACACCACAACAATTGGAAAAAAAAAGAAAGAGAAAAAGGGCTTTGCTACAGTTGTGATAGAAAAGACACTAAAGGTCATAGGTGTGCTGAGAAGAAATTATTTTACATAGATTGTGAAGAGGAAGAACAAAATGAACAAGAAACTTCAAAAAAGAGGATATACACCAGGAACCAACCCTAGAAGAAGAAGAAATGAGTCCGACCATATCATGTATGCATTGGCAGGAATTACCACTCCTCAAACTCTCAAGATAAAAGTACATATCAAGAAGAAAAATGTAATAGTGCTGATTGATTTAGGTACTACCCATAATTTTATTCATTGTAAGGTAGCCAAGGAATTGAATTGTTTGCTATACCCAAAAACAGAATGTCAAGTGATGGTTGCAAACGGAGGAACTATAAATTTCACTAGAAAATTCCATAATGTCAAGCTAACCATGCGGGAATATGTATTGAATAGTCTAATTCTTTCCATTCAAATGGGAGGTGTTGATGTTGTACTAGGAGTACAATGGTTACAATCATTGGGGATGGTAGCTTTTAATTTTCAAGAACTTTTCTTGAAATTTTTTTCGGAAGGAAAGGAAATCAAATTACGAGGTATCGCAGGGAAGCCGAGAAAGATAATAAGCTCTAATTTCATGACAAAGCTTTTTAATAAAGAACAACGAGGCTTAATTTTACAATTATTGTCACTAGAAGTTCCAACATCAAAATCATCTATTTCTCCGGATCTCCAAAAAGCCTTGGACAATCATTCCAAGGTGTTTGAAACTCCCAAAGGACTCCCACCTATTTTTGATCATGATCATGCTATTCATTTGATTCTAGGAAGTGTTCCTCCAAGCATCAGGCCGTACATATATCCTTATGTACAAAAGAGCAAAACTGAACGTATGATTGTACAAATGTTAGAGGCTGGTATAATTCAACCTAGTCAAAGTTTGTTCTCTGCTCCAGTATTATTGGTGCACAAGAATGATGGATCATGGCACATGTGTCCAAATTATAGGGAGCTCAATAAGCTTGCTATTAAAGATAAATTTCCCATTCCTGTGATTGATGAATTATTGGATGAATTATATGGCGCTATTTATTTTACTAAGTTGGATATTCATTCAGTATATCATCAAATTACAATTAAGACTAAAGATATTTTGAAAACAACATTTCAAACTTGTGAGGGTCATTATGAATTTTCGGTCATGCCTTTTGGCTTTACCAATTCACCTTATACATTTCAAGAGTTGATGAATTCCATTTTCAAACCCTTAGAAAATTTGTGCTAGTATTTTTTGATGACATACTAATCTACAACAGGTCTTGGAAGGATCATGTTCAACATGTTGACAGGGTGCTTAAACTATTGGAGGATAAGAAATTATATGTAAAAGCATCCAAATGTTTCTTTGGAGTACAAGAGGTGGAATATATAGGTCATATTGTATCTCATGAGGGTGTTAAGGTAGACCCTCAAAAAATTAAAGCCATAAAGGAATGGAAAGTCCCCACAACCATAAAGAAGTTGCGAGGATTTCTTGGGTTAACAGGGTATTATCACAAGTTTGTTAAGAATTATGGGAGAATAGCAGCACCTCTAACAACATTATTGAAGAAGGATGAATTTTCATGGACTCTTGAAGCAACTAAGGCCTTTGAACATCTTAAAGAGGCAATGTGCCTAGCACCGTTCTTAGCTACGCCAGACTTCACAAAAACCTTTATTGTGGAATGTGATGGCTCAGGAAATGGAATTGGTGTTGTTTTAATGCAAGAAGGAAGACCTATTGCTTTTTAAAGTCGTCCAATCAAGGGAAAATATTTATAGAAAGCTATTTATGAGAATGAAATGTTGGAAATACTACAAGCAGTAAAGAAATTGCGACCTTACCTAATGGGAAGGCACTTCAAGGTAAAAAATGATCATGATAGTCTTAAACACTTTTTGGAACATAGACTATCTTCAGAAGAGCAGAAAAAATGGGTCACAAAGATGTTTGGTTATGACTTTTAAATAATCTACAAAAAAGGGAAGCTAAATGTTGTTGCATATGCACTCTGAAGAAAGGATGAAGAGGTGTAAGCATTCCTTTGTGAAATTTCTATTATCCAACTAGATTGGATAACCAAAGCAAGGGATGAATGGAAGAAGGACGAAGAAGTTTGGACACTCATTCAAAAGTTGAAGCAAGATCCTAGTTCATCTGATACATTTAGTTGGAAAAACGATTCCTTATGGTACAAAGATTGCTCATATCTTTGTGAGAATTCCCAACTAAAACAAAATATTATTTTGTAATTGAAATCTTCTCCTTTAGGACACTTAGGATTTTTAAAAACTTACCACAGGGTGAAGAAATAATTTTTTTGGGACGGCCTTAACTATGATATTCAAAAGTTTGTTGAAAAATGTTTCGTTTGCCAGCAAAATAAAGTGGAGACAATTAAGACCTCGGGTATTCTACAACCTTTATCCATTCCAATTCAACATTGGGAGGAGATTTCAATGGATTTTATCACAGTTTTACCTAATTCTGAAGGAAAGAGTGTCATCATGGTGGTAGTTGATAGACTTACCAAGTATGCATACTTTTGTGCATTATCTGTGATGCAGGAGCATCCTGTTCAAATGTCATTGGTTATTTGGGAGACATAGGAGGTCTTATGTTTTCAAGAGAGTTGGTTCTCTAAGTATAATTTAAAATGTTTTGAGTGATTTAGAATGGGATTTAATTAATATTGTGACCATAATTGTAAATTTTCTCGAATGTTGGAGAACATGAGAGAATTAGGACAGTTGAGAGCTCATAGGGATTGAGAGATTTGAGAAATTATTGTAAATCCTAGATTAGGAATTGGTTTCATGAATTTATGGATTAGAGAGGATTCTTAGGGATAAATAAGAGATTTTATGACTTAGAGGATTCTCAGGATTTTTTTGAGAAAGGTGTGGATCTAAACCAAAACTGGTTGTAGAATCCATTTTTATAAATTGTAGGCCTCGAAGGCATGAAAATATAGATAGGCATAGAGAGATAGGAAAATAAAAGGGCCATGTAAAAGTAAATCAGGAAAAATTTTGACTGTAAGAAGAATTCTATTCGTGTCTATAAAAATTCATTCAGAAATGAAGAATTGAATTCATGGTGACTGGTTTCATTTCTTATACACGCTAAATGATCTTTCCATGATCAAATAGGGTGTCTATGTAAATAAACCCTTATCAAATGAATCTTGATGAATTAATTTCTTGAAAGAATTGATGTGCGTTCTAACCTGAACAAGTGATGGTGTGATAGACATAGTTATATATGAATCAAGTTCTTTAAAGGGTGATTAGAGTATTAAATCCTAGAGCACGTTGTGATGAAGACAGAGTGATATGTGCGTAAGGAGAACTTATATTAATTGTTGAACTGAGAATTAATGTTGTTTAATACTTAGAAGAGTAACAATGGAGGGATCTTCGTTTGTTGCAATCGCATTGGTGTGTTACTTTGGAACCTCATATTTTTATTTGGAACTGTGAGAGAAGACTTAGCGGAAGAATGAATTAAGCATTTGGAGCCTTTTTCTATTTGGAACCAAGAGTCGGGTGAAATTGGAATCCATGAGTCAATGGCGCAGTGGAATGGTGAAACGGTTTTGGAAAACAACAAGGGGTTTCGCATGGAACATAAATGGTAAGTAGTATTTGTTGAAGGGATGCAAAATAATGTGGAGGTGCCATGTCACAGTTAAAAACCATTCATTTCGTGAGTTATCAAGTCGTAGGATCTCTTACTCCTCCAAGTGCGATATCCATCATATTTAATGGTTGTGGATAGATCGATGGTAAAGGTGCATAGAATATAAACTTTCGGGAAAAATTTATATTTTTCAGCATCGTATTTTTAAACCAAAGTCACATCCGTAGTTTTTGCATCTTAGGCTACGTCATGTGGTATCAGAGCACAAGATCTAATTTGTGTTGATTTGGAAAAGAAGGAGCTAGAGGAGTGTGGAGTAATATACAAGAACTGAGCCACGTTGCAAGAGAGGTTGCATGATAGATTGATGTAATGTTCCTAATTAGCCCAAGCTAATTGGAACATTTCATTGTCTTAATTTTATGTACTGATGAATAAAATGAAAAGGAGGACATGGAAAACTCCTAAAACTCAAGAATAAATCATTTCCTATGTGAAAGGAGGCATATTGGAGGTACTTGAATAAAAACTTGCAGGTGTGAAAGGGTGAAGACCACCAAAGGAGATCCTATTTGACCAAGTCAACTAGCTCTGTCTAGGTTCATTGAACCTCCTTGATGGACTGCGTTGTTCTAGAAGGGGTTTCCAAGTGTGAAAGGGGCCAAAGAGATGAAGTGGTTTAGGGTTTTCCAAGAGACCCTAATGTTATAAAAAGGAGGAGAAGGCACATGAAGAGGTTGTTGATGATATTTTTAATTAGAGGTTTCTTGAGCAACTCTACTTCTCTTGGCTATTTAGCTAGAGAAGGAGGATATCCTGTTTAGGAATCCTCTCTCCTTCCATGGAGTAGCTGTTTGGAGGAGGATGTGTTGCATTTCTCCACTATCTGGTATTTTTTCCAAGCTACATCTCCATTAGCAGTGTTGGTCGTGTTGAGGGTTTTGCAGCTACTGTGAAGTTGCAGCAAGTGGTGATTCAGATCTACAAGGATCTAGATGTTTTGAGGGATTTCTCTCAGGGTGGATGTCTTGTGACCACCTGGAAGAGGATCTCTGTTGTATTTTAAATTTTAGATATGTATATTTAATCCATTGTAACATTCAACTCAAGCTAAAACGTTGTGTCTCTAGTGAACTGTGTTATTACATGTACTGCTTTTACCGATAGTTGTATTTCTCTCATTGTACTTGCTTCCTGATGATTGACGCTTGCCTCTCATCTTGAATATTAATATTGTAGCTACTGATATCTATTGTTAAGATCTGATATACTGTAATAATAATCATCTTCAGCAATTTCTGGAAGTTTCCTGCAGTTTCATGTATTAAAAGTCAGATCTACATCTTCTTGTGCAATATCTTGTAAAAACCCCAAAGGGGACTTGTAGAAGAGGCTGAGTAGTTTCAAGATCTGTTATGGATCTGATGTTACAGACATAGATCTGCCATAGATATGAACTCCATGATTTATCTGCTAAGGCACACTTAGAGGGACATAGTCCATTCTTTTCTGCAATTTTATAAATGCCGGAGATGTCATTTTAGTGGATTTCTGCACTATTATTTCATGTGATTTGTTGTATGTTAATGGGAGAATCTTTCATAATTATGATATTATGTCCTATGGCTGAATTTTTAGCCTTATGGCTGATCTTCAGTGATTACTGGGCAAAACTGTGCAATTCTGGTTGCTGGGTTTTCATGTTGCAACAACTCTTCTCTTTAGTTCATTTTTAACTAGTCGGCTTTGTGGGAGATCTGTTTAAGGTCCTTAAACACAGTTTTTTCAGCCAAAATTCAGCATGGAGGTCCCCCATAGCCTAAGCTAAGGAATCCCAATGCTGTTATACGTTATTTTTTCACTCCCTTACTTATACAACGTTTTCGCTAAGCCTGTTACATAATTTCCTAAAGTGGAATTTCCCGCTTCTTCCTTGGATGGTTTTTTCTCCTCTTTGGAATCATTTATTATATCTAAAGATATAAGAATCCAAAGGGATTAAAACTCCATTTGGAGTGTGTTATTCCCATCCTTGCTGTGTTTCACCAACTTTCTATAGAGTAATATCTCAAGATATTCCCCACTAAGCCTAATTTTCCCCATTTGGAATATTACAATTGAGTTGTGTTTGTGTTAAATTACAAAGACCAAATGCATAATATTTGCAAATTGTGAACCAGAATTTCGTAGATCTAGCGACCAAATGAAAATTGAGAAAACCACTGATTAATTCTAGCTGTGAATTGAGAAATGATGTTTATTGCGATCTGTGAAGTCATTAATGATGCGATATGTGCATCAGTGTAAAGGATGTGGAATAGCATATCGGCATATCGACATAACTGTAAAAACTGTAATTTGAGGTAAATATTTAGACTTCGAAGTGTTTTTTATACAATTAAGGGGGGGATCTTAGTAATTTAAGTTAAATCACTATTTTTGCAATTTATAAAGGGTTCTAGATGTTATCAAATCGAGAAATTTAGTTTCCACTTGCAATTTAAGTAAGTGCATAAGAGAAAGTAAAAGAATTGAAAATTACAAATAAAAGGTTTATTAAATAACCTTGAAGTGAACATAACGCCAAGAGGTGTATGCATTTTCAGGGTGATCATAATAAAACAAGTTTTATCTAGTAGAAGGAAGAACAAGCATGATGAAGATTGATCATAGATGGTAGGATGTGATAACTAAGGAATATTGTTTTCTACTTGGAAGGGAATTTTTGAGGATTTTTTATACTGTATCTACATAGATTGCATGAGAAAGAGATGACTTATTATATTTGTAGGATATTGTGTTGTTGCAATTCAAACCATTAACACAAAATTATGAGCTATGTTATGATTGGATATTGCTCGTGAGATATGTTGGACACTTAATCCCCTATCGGTGGGTGCAGAAGCCGAACAATCATAAAGGAGTCCAAGTGACCTTGGATTGTGGAATCCAAGATTCACCCCATTATACTATAAATAGACATATATGGTTAATGGAAAGGAAATCAATGCTTATATTTCCCTTTGTGTGTGTTTCACCATGCATGTGTTTAACATGGTATCAGAGCGGGTGAATTCTAGAACTGCTCCAATTTGATCTAAAGATCTACTCCCTACTCATATGAATGAGCCTCTTGTTTTTGTGGCCTATATATATATATATATATATATATTATATTGTCACACCTCCCTAGCCTAAGCACCCTCACTACGTAGAAGTGAAACCTGCTTCTCAGACAATTTGAAACTGATGCAGGGGTCTGCTAGAAACCAGATCCTGGCATATAAAATTCAACACCTTCACTCACTATGAAAAATGCTCAAATTTTCTATAATATAAAACCATGAAAAAAAAAACATTCAACTTAAATTTACATGAAGGAGAAAAGAGCCATGCAAACCACTACATATATAAATAAAAATTCTCCAGCCATATATTACATTGGGCGGCCTCTTGGCTCTTGGCCCTTCAAACCACTCCTCAACTCACTCAACTCTTGTGACTATCTCAGCTCTTCAGCTATTCCATTGTGTTTCCTCCTCACAAAAACACTCATATTTATACATAAATAATGAATTTAATTCATTCCAAAAATCTCTCCACCGAATCCTCAACTAAATCTAATTTAAATTCATTTTAGGTGTGGACTCAACTAAGTCCCATACATAGAATTCCTACTCCCTAAATTTTCTACCTAATTTTATTTTCTCTCATATCCTTTTAATTAATAAAATAATATTTACAAAATCCTCATCTTTATAATTTATCTCCTATTTTATTTAAAAATAACAAATTAATGAATAAAACAATTAAAATGTCACAAACCCCTTTATTACATTATTAAAAATGAAAATTGGCCTTGATGCTCCTGCATCAGAAAATTTTCTCAAGGCCAGACCTGGGTTTTCTATATATTCCAAACTGTCAAATTTTCCCTCGTAATTCCTTCACTTCGGATTCCCTAACCAGGTTGCAGACCTGCCTACCTGTCTTCTTTCGCTCCTGAGATTTCCTGAATGAAGGTTATATAAATCCAACGTTATAGCATTATAGCTTGGAGCCTGTGTGATTTTCTGCTTGGGTCAGTCCCTCTAATTTGTGTGACGTATTGCATGTATATGCGTTAACTCTCTTGTGCCATGGAGGATTTAAAATTGGGTATTACATGTTCGGCCCTCCACTTTTTCCTCACAATATCTACACAGTAGAACCAAGCCATGTCATAATGTTATAGTCTCCATAACGTTAGTCTCCATGTATTCAATGTTACCTATTTGGCCCCCAACCTTGGCCTCATTACACAATCTCATTACACCTGTGTCGGATCCCATGGCTGGACATACTCGACCCTCTCACACTACTCGACCTTACTTTCCACCTGTGTCCACTCTCTGCTCTCCATACACACCACTTCGCCCTCTCCATTACAACCCTTGGCCCACACTCTCCATGCTCGACCCTCGGCCCTCTTGTGGCATGGCCCTTTCCTGGCCTCGGTGCTCCATCCCACACCACCTCTCTCATTACATAGTTCTACCTCCCATGGCTTATTACGCAGTTCTCACTACCACTATCACTCCCACTTCTCGTAAAGAATCACTCTGTGGCTCATGGTATTAGCCAAAATTTCTGAGATCGAAATTTTTGGTGGCCAACATATTTCACAAAGGAATGATTGTTTGTTTGGTGGGTTATGAAAATATCACTACCGAGAATCAATCATGGCGTTGGGGGGGAGAAATCCCTCGCTGGTTGGGGCCAATGGCCTTATTTATGTTTGCTAGATTTATTTTGATAAAAGACTAAACCATTGTCTGTGCAAGATAGAGTTTTCTTCCTCCTCATCGATTGCGTGGGTGTCTCTCGTAGTAAAGACACGAGCTTTAGAGTGGGACGCTCTCATTTGGGTGGCTTTTCAATCTCTCTTATCTTCTCACCATATATTCATATTTTAAGTCGAGAAAACGACTATGTATGTTGGCACTAGTTTATCTTTTGTTGGACTGAGATAAATGCCATATTGTTTGCAAATGATTGTGATATGCATTAAGCCAATTATATGAGTGTTGATGGTATGACCTGTATGCTGGTCCTTATCTATGTGTATTCTATGAAGTCGTAAATGTGGTGAAGTAATCACCAAATATCATTGGTGCATGAATTTGTTTTTTTGGTTAATGAATTGAAGTTTTTGCATTGAAGTCCAGCTGGGTAGAGCACCAGTTTATTTAACTTTGGGAGTACATTCAAAATTTTAAATTATTGGAATATGGTTCCTATTTGTGGATTATTAGAGCTACTAAACAATGTGATACTATCTACCATGGATAATACATTCATAATAAATAAGGTTTTTCTCACTGATATCCATAGTTGTTTGCAAGATGCACATGAAAATATCAAGTTTCTGCAGCTTGAATCTTAGCTACAGCAAGAGGAATTACAGAAGCGGAGTAATCATTCTGAACCTATTTATGTTCAAAAAATTGAGAGGGACTCCCATTAGCAGCAAGAATATAAATTTGAGGTTAGTCCACATTCAGTACCCATTTTAGGAGTAGATGTGCAGAATGATGTAGAAATGAAACATGCATCTCCCAAGCCCATCAGCAGACCTTGGGAAGAGCTTGTCCATAACAAGCAACGAAAAGGTCTTGGATATTACAAGGAGCTCTCCTTTCATATGCCAGACTACTCCAAGCCCATCAAATTTCAGAGTGTCGGATTTCTATATGATATTTCACCTTCAGTTGTTCTAGATCCTGCTCCTCTTCCACAGCAGCAACAACAACAGATTGTAAAATGCCAACATTGTGATCGAGTTGGCCATATAAAATATCAATGTTTCGATCTTCACCCATGCAAGCATTGTGATCGACACACCCATTATTCACACAGATGCTTCAAAAACAAGCCTCATGCAAGAAAAAAGATTCATCTTGGATGGATCGCTTCTTGGTAATGGGCATCAACAGCCAAGAAGATATTTAATTCACATCTTAGAACTTGTTCTAGAATATTGAGAAAACTTACAGTTGAGTTTTTTCCATCATCTCACCTTGTACCTAAAAGGGGGGAAAAGGTGGTCATCTACAAGCTTTGAAGCCAATTCAAGCGAGCCTGAGCCACAACCTGTTATTCTAGATTCAGAGTTGTAGCCAGAGACACAGTAGTTCAAGTGAGCCTCAGCCAAAATCTCTCATTCCATATTTAGAGTTGTAGCCAGAGAAACAACAATTCAAGTGAGCCTGAGCCACAACTTGTCATTCTAGATTCAAAGTTATAGCCAGAGACACAACAATTCAAGTGAGCCCGAGCCACAAATTTTCATTCCAGATTTAGAGTTGTAGCCAAAGACATGGATTCCCATGAGCATGCCTTTGGTTGGTGGACAACATTAAAACATCCATGTGAGGTAGATATTATTCCTCTTCAAAGAATTCGTAGCACTTCCAGTAGTATAATTCCTCGGCTTCTTGCCAGCTTTGGTAGAGTTCCAAGAAATGCATTAAGCATTCTAGTGTTGGTGGTCATCCTTAAACCATCAAAGGTTGTATACCTCCCTTCTTCTAGGTTGAAGGTATCCCTCTTCAAATATGAGGGAGACTTCCTCTAGCAGAAGCCCTCAGCCTCTTGCTAGATTTGGAAGAGTTTTGGGAACTGCAATAAGGAATGTGTTCCAGTGTTGGTGGTCATCCTTAAACCACCTCTTTATGTCAACATTTCAAAGAGCTGATTCAGCCTAAGTGCTTCCATGCATACTTTGCACATTTGTATTACAACTCTCTTCTTGGACTCACACATACCCATTTGGATTAAGGGGGAATGTTGGACACCTAATCCTCTATGGGTAGGCGTGGAAGCCGAACAGTCATAAAGGAGTCCAAGTGACCTAGGAATGTGGAATCGAAGAGTCACCCCATTGTAGTATAAATAGAAAGCTATGGTTAATGGAAAGGAAATCAATGATTATCTTTCCCTTTGTGTGTGTTTCACCATGCTTTTGTTTAATAAGATAGATTATTAGAAAGAAAATACATCTCTGTGTATATTCTAATTTGTTGAGGTTCAAATTCAAAAGTATTATTCCAAGATAAGGACGCATTCTAGGAATGAGATCCAAATTCATGTGGATTGAGGTCTTGTTCAAGATTTATTGTTATGGTAGCAGTTGTATGTTGAAAGAATGCACAATGGAAGCATGAAGATCAGAGACAGAACTGCAGAACCAAATTTCCAAGAATAGTAAAAAACCAGCAAATAAGGAGATCCTAAAGATAGGTGATGTTGGGAAAATTCTATGCATGATTTTTTATTAAATTAATGATATTTTATAGATTGAAATAGATTAAGGGAGTGAAAAATTTACATGTTTGCAGGAGACAACCAACCAAGACATAATTTAATTACAAAGATATGAAATTTTGCAGCAGTTGAATGAATGGAAAAGTTTGGCATAACAATAAAACTATAGGAAGAAATTTTGGAAGTTCTTAGAGATTGTAGTAGAACCTTATTCCAGCTGAGCCTTGGAATAGATAGGGACAAAGAGTCCTTAAGAGAAGTGGGTGTAGTAACCAGTGAGAGAGCAAGATTTCTCAGTGGAA
This sequence comes from Pinus albicaulis, assembly GCA_034641835.2. Taxonomy (NCBI): domain Eukaryota; kingdom Viridiplantae; phylum Streptophyta; class Pinopsida; order Pinales; family Pinaceae; genus Pinus; species Pinus albicaulis. The sequence continues at coordinate 226,483,606 of CM076575.1, forward strand.
GTTCTAAGGGAAGAGGACTTGGAAACTAGACAGAGGAAAATTTTGGTGAGAATATCAACTCAGAAGGAAGTTGATTGGTTGCAAGTCTAGAAGCTCACACAGAAGTAAATATGGCTACGGGAAGTCATTGAGAAGGTTCAGAATAAGGCTACAAGATGAAGGAAAGGGGTGATAAAACAATATGCAAGAACTGGATGAGTCAAGAGGAGCTTGACAAGGAGTTGGAAGAGATAATAAAATAACTTGATGAGTTAACAATGTTGTTAGGGGAAAACCAAAGACAAGGTTGGGTCTTGAGGAAAAAGACAATGAAGTGGTCTACGTTACAGAGAAGGCTATGACAGAGACAAGTGAAGTGGTTGATAGAAAAACTAAGAGAAGCAGAGTCAGAAATGGAAGTTTCCATTTTTGAACCAGACCAGGGTGAAATTCTGGGTGAGGAGGACAATGAGAAATATTCCTTGGATTATTCGAATAGTCTAGATCAAATTGAAGATATGCTGGCAAGGGGAGAAAATGAGGCTATCGGGCCTTGTGTTTTTAAATCTCATAGTCTGTATGTGTTTGCAGGATGTGTAGAAGTTGATGGAAATTCTGGTGAAACTGACATAAAATTGAATAAAGCTCTTGAGGTGAAGTATGACAGAGAATTCCTTTTAGAGGAGGAAGGTATTGATTTATTGTAGCAAAAAGAATTCATAGAAGAATTCTTGTTTGGTGTAATACAACCAGTTAAAGATTTTATGGAGTAGAAGCATAACGAAAATGCCTTATTGATATTCTAAGGAGGTAAAAGGATGATTTTTTCTTATGAAATTGATGAAACAATTTTTCATTGTGATGACATTGAAAACAGGATAACTCAAGAGGAATGCCAGGAGAAGAGTGAAATTGAGAATGAAGGTTGTGATGAAATGTTAGAAAGATATCACATGGAAATAGAGTGCTTTGAAAAATGGCTCAAGGAACCTGAAGGAGAAATGAAACTTAAGAAGATTATAGATGTTCAATTGAGGATAGAGAAGCTCAACGGAATGAAGCTACAACAAAATTAAATTGCTGAAGAAAGACAAGTTTTTTTTGAACTTGAAGAAGGAGCAGTGATGTTTAAATCATCAGTTGAGGCAACTGAGCCATGTGATTTTGAAATTGACAATTTTTGTATGTTTGGAGATAATGTCAAAGAAAAGAGAGAGAACTTGAGTTTTGAGACAATTAGATCTCATGAGGAAGCTCATACACAATTGGAGGAACAATATTATATTCCAGCATGATGCTAAAGTTGAAAACAAAGAAATTTTGGCTCACAGTGATGACCAAAAGCAAGAATAAGAAGAAAACGATGCCAAGTACTCAAATGCTATGCTTGAGGAAGTTGAGATGAAGACCACTGAATATTTTCCAAGTCATATAAAAGACTTGGAACATAAAAGAGATTTGATGACAAAATCATCAAACAAGATATTAGGTCTTGTAATTTTAAAATTGAAAATTTGGGTGTGATACAGGTTTTGAAGATTTTGCAGGTGATATACAGTGAGTGGAACCTGTCATAAAGATGAAGGAAGAAAGAGAAATGTACACAAACATTTCAAAGAAGAAATATCAGAATTGTATTCTGATGGAGGATGAGCCTATGTTATCTGATGAAGATAGTTGAGGAAAAGCACATGTCTAGTTGGTTAGTGAATGGGAGAAAGAATTGGAGTTGCTGGAAAATTGGCTGAAAGAAAAAGTAGAGAAGAAATAACTTGATAAAGATTGCAAAGGATCTGAATCAATGGAATAAACTGTTACTACGGTCAGGGAATTGAAGATAATTTTATTTTTTGAAAGTAAATTTCCAGAACAACAATTTGATATTGCAGAGGGTAATATCTTTAAAGATATTTAGGAATTTTGGGTGGCAGCAATATCTACAACGGTATTTGGAGCAATCCCAAAAATAATACCAGAAGTTGAAGAAAAAGAAGGGAACAAGATTTTTGAAACTAATACACAAGGGAAAGGACAACAACAACAAATTAATTTGGATAGAGAAATAAAGAATTTGATGAAGCTTACAGAAAATGAACATAAGGAAAGGAGCTACAGACGAAGAATCACGTGGATAAAAAGTTGGACTATAACAAACATTGAAGGAGAATCCAATGGAATGTTACAAATGAAGATATGGAAACCAGGAGAAGCAAGGAAAGACAACAAAAATCTTTAACAACAGTTGAAAGAAGCAAGGAAATCACTGAAGAAAAGAGTTTGGAATCTTGGAGGTAGCAAGTCATTGAGACTTGTGGCTATTGCATTATTACAGAAAAGCAACAGACCTCATCGACAGGAGTCTATGTAAACTTTTCTACATGGGGAGTCTGATGCAAGAGCATCCTGGTAAAATGTCATTGGTTATTTGGGAGACATAGGAGGTTTTATGTTTTCAAGAGAGTTGGTTCTCTAAGTATAATTTTAAATGTTTTGAGTGATTTAGAATAGGATTTAATTAATATTGTGGGCATAATTGTAAATGTTCTTGAATGTTGGATAACATGAGAGAATTAGGACAGTTGAGAGCTCATAGGGATTGAGATATTTGAGAAATCATTGTAAATCCTAGATTAGGAATTTGTTTCATAAATTTATGGATTCACTACAAGGAAAAGACCCTCTAGCAGATGTTTTTGAGGAACCCCATAGAAAAATACCCCATACATATGTTTCTAGTGGAGGTTACTAGAGAAGGTTGGTGGGCAGAGGGTTTTGCGGATGGTTTCCCCTCGACGCACTTATCATTACACGTTGCCACAGTGCTCTCGAACCGATAAAGCACTAGTGTGGACCAAAATATTGGCACACCAGACACCGTGCACTATTTACACCCCTGCCCAGTGTGTCTTATTATTCTATAGCACCGGTGCATCATAGATATTCTGCGCTGGTGTATTATAGAAAACTGCGCCAAAACATAAACCACCTGGTCCGGTAGAAAGAAACCGCACCAGTGCATCATAATACATCACACCAAAACACAAACCGACTGGTGCGTTTGTAAAAAATAGAACCGGTGTGCCTATAAACAACATGCACCAGTAAAGGGTTAAATTAAAAAAACAATTACAGAAAAATAACTCGAATTTTTCAGTTTTCCAGTGCTTCTGAGCTCTCAATTAATGGTGTGCACCCTACAATAGAATGCACCAATGTGCACGAGACATTGGCACACCGAACAACTTGCGTGATGTACACACACATCCGGGGCCTCCCATTACTGTAACGCACCGGTGCTTCACCACTCTTTCGCGCTGGTGCATCATAAACCACTGTGCCAAACCAGAAAGTGCTAGTGCATTCTTATCCAAGAGCACCGGTGCGCCAATAAGCCTCATGCACTGGAATAACGTTACATAAAAAAATTTAAGGCCAAAAAACTAGTGCTTTACGACTATTCCACACTGGTGCTTTATGGATTTTCCACCTCAATGCATCATCAAAATTTTGCACCGAAACTGAAACATCTCGGTGCAGTGTTAGGGAACCGCCCCGGTGAATTATAAAAAACGTACCAAATTTGACACAGCCCAGCGTAGTTGTAGGTAACCATACCGGTATGCCTATAAAACCCCGCACACCACAACAAGGTTAAATAAAAAAAAAATTATGGCCAAAAAACTTCATTTTTCACTTTCCTCATTGCTCCAGAGCTCTCAAACACCGGTGTCGTTTCCACTTGTTTGAGCCACCTTGACATTAGTGCTGTCATTGCACCCATTGCATGCATTGCTTCTTTGCATTGGCCACCAATCTCCAACTTGCATTTTGAAAAACGATGGGAAAATTTTCTTTTGCAAAGTTTACAGCCAATATCCCTCCTCGACGACGAAATGTACAGGTATTTTTCTAATTTTTCTATAACTAAGTCTTTTAGTAGATTAGAGATTGAAATAACCTTAAAAATAACCATTAAAAAAAAAAAATTGTCGCATGGTGCGACGGAGCTATTTGGCTTGCACTGGATAGCGATGTTGTCTGTAAAATTTACAGGTCACACTTCCACTGGTGCTAATCGTATCTGCAATGTTTTCGGGGCAGTACTGAAAGGCGCCCTGAATAATTTTAAAATAAAAAAAAATAAGATAAAAGTTGGTGCGCTCATTTATACAGGCGCACTGTTGAGCACCAGAATCACAATGTTAGGAATCTGTAATTTTAGCATATTGGTGAGACTAAAACTGCAGAAGCAACATCGTTTCAACCACTTTGGGATTCTAGGATCTAGCCCTCCTAAATCCGGAGAGGGATCTCTCCAATAAGTACAAAGATGGATTTACCTTTGAAGTTTAGGGTAATGATATTAGGCTAGTTATGAAGGCCAAGGGTTTTGTTTGTTTTTGGATGGTTGAGCATGATTACTGTTTGAGGTGGAAAGTTCCAAATGCAAAGAGTTTCAAAGGTGATAAGTTACAAGCAATCAAAATAAGTTTTGGCCAGGAAGATAGATAATTGCAGGTTTTAGTCCATTGGGCTATGGAGTCATAACAGGGTTTAATTGGAACAACAAGAGGCAAAAATTGTCCATGGGGCAAGTCATCTATGTCTAAGGATCTCTTTGAAGACTGATTTATGGAATGAAATGATACAACAAGAAGGAATATTAAACAGATCCAGAACAAAGAGCAGCCCAGGATCTGGTAAGTACTTTTAAACTAGCCAACCTTTGACAAACACTTGAGAAGAACATAAAATCAAAATAGGATCTGGTAAGTACTTTTAAACTAGCCAGCCTTTGATACACTTTCAATAGAAAACACTTTAAAATAAAGGGAAACTTGAAGGAAATTGTTAGAGTAGAAACTAGCGGGCTGGGCTCACCACAAATCCTCTCCTAGCTCTGCTTTAGTTGGTTAATTTCAATACCAACACAAAGATAACACAGAATGGCCTAAGATCTGGTAAGTACTTCTAAATTAGCCAGCTTTTAACACATTCCAAGGGAAACATTCAGAAAGCCTTTGGGGATAAAACTAGGACCAGGGCACAACATATCTTCCATAGTTCATCTCTACTTAAATAATACTGAACATAACATTGAAGAATAATATTCAGCTAAGACAATAAGACGAGGTAATGCCAGCATTCCCATGCTTAAACTGAATTAAATAATTCCCAAATAACACAGATTGGAAGAAAACATTCAGATAAAGATTCCAAGTCAGAGAAGATTACTTATATACAGTAGGTCCTAACTCTATGCATGTTGTTCTTTATAAGAGAAGATGAAACACAGTGAAAACATAAACAAAATGACAAGTTACAATGATAAAAAACATCACCGTCAACATAGACCAGGATCCCATAAATCATCTTGTATTGATGCTCCGAACCAGTTACATCTTTAATTCCAATGCTTTAGTTTAACAATCATCCACAAATCTCAGCCTAACTTATCTATCACAAGCAGAGCTCCAAGGGCTAGTGAACACTATTTACACTCAGAAGTTTCAGCTCAAGTATATTTCAAAGTTCTGCAACCAACAGTTTCTCATCTTCTACAGAAGTATTTATAGAAGAAGGAGGAGGTGAGATCTGATAAAAGATCTCTCACGACAATTAATAAGATTAATGACTTCTCGGCCTTTGAGGGGCTTGATGGAGAAGTTTACAGGTGTGTTACTGTATTAATTGATTTACATTTATGAATTAAGCTCAGTGGGAGCTCTTGTTGACTTTGAGGCTCTGTTTTTATGTTAAAGTAACTCTGCTGATATTTGTTGCATTAAGTTCCTGTGGTAGAATTAATTCTTTGGTTGCGTTGAGGCAAATATCTGATTTTGAACAATAACTTCAGCCTCTGTTTGAATTCTTGTGGCTACAGGTGGCACTTGTGGTAGCTGAGAGGAATCAATTTGCCTCAAATGTGGCAGTGGTGGCCTTTCTGTTTGTAGATCATTATGATTTCCTTTAACTCTGATTTAATTTGGAGGATTAGGCTTTTGATAATCAATCTTAGCCGTAATCCCCAAATTTGTCTTCAATCTTTTGTTCTGCTACGTTCTGTCTTCAACACTGATACTCTTTTAATTTGTGATTTAATAACATACTGTATTGTTGATGTACAGGCCGTGCAGGGCTCATATGGCATCAATGGCTCATGAAACATTGACGAAACATGGAGTAGAGCCCCGTGAATGGTTCTTTTTATTGAATTGAAGGCACGAGAATCATCATTCCCGGCCTTCGGCCTTTATATAATGGAAAACCAATCAAACACCTACAAAATACAAAAAATATTATAAAATTCTGCCTATTTTGGGAAAAACTACTTCAGAGGGCATGGGGAGGAGCGTATCCATTGGATGGCAACATCCAATGGTGGAGATCTGTGTATAAGAGGTTAAAAAAAAAAAAATAGGAGAGCATGGGGAAGAATAAGATGGGAATGATTTGGGACCGTCCAATCTAGACATGTGGACGGTCCAGATCCAATCGGAGGATCACAATCGGGGGCAAAACTTAGATGGCGGTGATGTACAGGGAAACACCGATGCGATTAAGTGTTGGCCGTCAATCTACAGATCAGATTGACGGCGGAGAGTGAATCAGAGGGGTTAAGAGGGCAGAGGAAGGGTTAATAATCGGAGTGATTTGTTGGGCTGTTAGATGAGATCAAACGAACAGTCTGAATGTAATCAGAGATATTCAATCGGCGGGGAAAGAAATGGCACAACACTGAAAACTCGCGATGACCGTTGATCTGAGGATCAGATTAATGGTGGGTAATTAATCAGAGGGATGGCCGATCGGAGGTGACAAACAAATGTACTGATTGAAAAATGCAATGTGATTAAGCGATCCTGGAGGGCGATGTGATTGAGCGTTGTCCATTTGATCGGCCCAAGATCAACGGTTAGGGATCGCTTTTTAAAGTGAATGGGCGGAAACCCTTTATAACGTATGAAAACTCAAAAATTTAATAACACAAAGGTTTTGGTGGCGTAATGTATATATATATGAAAAATCTAGTGCCTAACTGCGGGGCCTTTGGTCTTTGTGAAATACAATATGCCCCAGGCGTTATAACAAAGGGCTAATCGCAATCGGAGCCTCGGGCTTGGACTTTTCAATCAACCCATTGGAATTTTGTGATGCGATAAGCACTGAAAAGGGTTAGTGCTTGGTCCCGGCACCTGGGCATATGGAGGGGGGGTTAAATACTTAGCCCAAAGGGGCTTAAGTCCATAATATGAAAATGTGTGCATTTTTCAATGTTTTTCAAAGGAGTTGGTGGATTTCTATAAGGCTAAAAAGTGAGTTCTTAACCTTGTAAAAATGATTTTGATGAGAGGAAGAAGAGGGATCATGAAAATAGAGGAGTTTTATGGAGAAAAAGGGGAGCAAAATGAAGGATAGTTTTGAGTGGAGGGAGGGGAAAAATGATGATTTTGAAGCAGTATTTTCACTTATGGAAACAACAGAAATTCTGAGTATATAAAAAAAAAGGGAACAACAGTGAAGATTTGGATAGAGGAGAGGCACGAGGCCTTTAAGAGTCTTCAAGAGCCAACACTTTTTAGCAATAAAATTTGTTCCTTGAAGGCTCAAAATTTCTTAGCCACCTTTTGCTATAACAAATTTTATAGGTGGCTAACAGTGGCTCCACTTGGGGATGGTGACTTCTTGAAGGCATAAAGAACTTTAGACTTGCATTCTCTGGGAGGCTGACCTGTGCCACATCCATTATGTTCTCTGGGAGGCTGACCTGTGCCTCATCCATTGGGCTGCCCTTCCTTTGCTGGGATGATCTTGCTTTGAAAAAATATTAGCAGTCATAGAAACAATGGATCTTCATCAATACAAACTTTCTACCTACCCAATCCTACTAATCTAGCATTTTTTCTTCATTAGAGTGCACTTGGATTGGAAAACTCTTTTATAACATTTTATTCTTTTGAAAATAGGAAAACTAATCTATTTATACTCCTTATTTCTCCATGGACTCAGATTAAACAGTTGAGTCCATATAATTCTCTATCTAATCTACTATCTGTTGGGATTAAACTGTCTAACAGATTTTTATTCTCTAAATTCTACAGCAGAAATTCAAAAGCATACAAGTTAGGATTGAACAGTCTAACTTGATGCTAGTCTATGGCATAACAAACAAGCTGCACATAGATATTATTTTGCAGAAAATTAAATCAAAATGAAAGGCTTAAGATATGAAAGTTCAAAGCACTTCCTTCATCTTTTTTACAGCTCTGTTTTGAATTTTGTTTGAGTTGTTCTTTCTTTGTTGGACTGGTTCAAATTTTGAGCTGACTAGAACCAGATTTACCTCTGTTTTGACTTAGAATTTGAAACAGATTGGAGTCAATTCTTTTTGGAAACTTACGTTCATATTTTGAGCATGTTTGAACCTTTAATTTCTAGCCTAATATACCTACTGATATGCCAAGATTAAACAGTTTGGCAAATCGAATTCACTATCCTATCAGTAGTAAATTTAAAAATAATTAGTCAAGATTAGGTCGTTTGACTAACGAGAAGTGCGTATTTCAGGAGTGCAATTTAAGCTTGCACAATTTTAGATTTGTTTCTCTTTTTGGTATGGGGCTGTACCTTTATTATTTTCACAATCTACCCTCTTTTATTTCTTTTATTTTTTTTGTATTTTTCTTTTTCTTCGGAGACAAAAATCAACAACTATATAACGGCTCAACACTGAGATTTATTGACATTCCTATCTAACCTATTCTAAACATGGAGTATTTACATATTCATATGATACAAAAGTGCCAATGCAACCAGCTAAGTAATGTCAAGAAGAAGAAGAAACTCTGGTTGCTTGTCAGAGGTATCCATAGAACATATTGAAGATTAACCGTCAATACCAAGACTATCACAGGAGGTGACAAATTTTCATATCTCTGGCTCTTGCAAAGGATCACTGCTTGATAATTTGAGCCAGTCAGGACTTCCACACACTCTTCCAAAGAATCAACAAAGAAAAGATGAAGGTTCTCTTCCTTTTGGTCCTCCACAATTGGTAGATTATCTACTTCCAAGACATCAACTTTGAGGACTATCTCTTCAGTATGTAGCTTGGAAGTATCATCATCCTTAACCTACACAATAGTAAACAACGAAATTTTTTCTTTGTCAAAATATATGCTTGCTTCTAATATACATTCGGGTTCTTTGGATCACATTTTGACATTAACAAAGGGAGAAGTCTCTTCTTGGGAAGATGGTATATCCACAACAGGATAGTCTGGTATTTTTTTTTCTCCCTCATCTTTTTCATTATCTGAACTAGAGGATTCATCATATTGGTAGTGTCGTCCTCTTGTAACCCTGGTATGCTTGGATTTAGTGAACTGAACTCTGTGAAGAGGTTATTATATTATCAAGCAGGGGAGTATTTAAAGGTTTCCTCTTTTTCAAGAGAAAGCTCCTTTTGCTCAAAAATTTCTTTATTGCTCAGCTCTTCACCCTTCAAGTTGCAAGACTGTTGATTCCTGATTATGTGAAAGCTTTTTATAATGGATTGAAATGGGTGATTTATGCTTTCAAGTTGACGATGGTGAAACCCATAACACCAATCAAACATGGGTTGCCCTGCGTGATTAATTTCTTCTTGAAACTCATCATCATCATCAGACTGATCGAAATTCGGAAAATCATCTGAATAAAAAATTTCATCAGTCGAACATATTGGGTCATCAGTAGGTCCTTCTTCATTCTGATCTACAAAAGAACTTTCTAAATCTGTACAACAAAGTTCTCTATGTGAATGGGCAAGAGCGTTTTTTTTGCAGAAAGTTTGAGAGGCTGACTATTTATAAATATTCTGATCTATCTCTTTTTCTGTCAAAGGGAAGGATGTTTCTACGTTCCTTTGAAAAGGAGTACAGTAGTTCTCTGTCCTTGCGAATACTGATTTTGAGGCTGGATGTCTTCTTGAGCCTCGGCTATAAGGGATGATGAATCAATTTTTGAGTTTTGAGGGATATCTTGAGGAATGTTCTTTACTGCTTGGATCATCTCTTCCTCAATTGATTCATCTATGTTCTTAAAATTTTTCAATAGGATATTAAACTCATGAATGGCTATTAAAATATCTTTAGGATGCATCTCTTCCAAAGCTTCCTCATTATCTATAATGTGTTGGGTGATGTTTTGTGATGGATCATAATATATTGCACCCAATGATAATGATGTAGTGTTTTCCTTATAGTTCTCATAGAACACATATTCAAGGTCTCTTAAAGAAAACAAACTACTAGATCTCAAGCATTCAGACCAATCCCTAGCTTTTCCTTTTAATGTTAACATAAACATTTTCATTAGGTATTCTTCATGCCATTCAACTTTCAACCTCTATACATGTATATGAAATTTGATGAGATTTAATAGAGGGTCATCAAACTTTTCACCTTGAAAAACAGGCAGGTTGTCATCCCAATTCACTTGGGGCATCTTATGTGGAAACCCAGGGATATGATCTCTACTCATTGGGGCATACCTTCGTTGTATCCTTGGAATCATGTTTGTAAATCAAGAAAGAGGTCACTGTGTCTAGTCAATCAGTTTAGGGTCTTCTACCAGTGGAGTCATTTCGTCTTCTAGGAGTTTTAGAGTGTGGAGTCGCTAGGTGGAAAAATTTTATCTCGTAAGGAGGTAAAAATTTTTATGGTTCCACCACCATGTGTTTCTTATGGAGCTGCAAGATTTTCAGGAATTGAATTAGCTCTCAAGGGTGATCTGAAAATAGCTGATAATTTTATCTTAGGAGACTTCCTAAGGATACTTTCTGGGTTATCAACTATCTCAGGTGGATCAGGTTCAAGATGAGCTCTAGTGTGAATCTTTCTAGGAGCCACTATGTTGTGTTTTTGAGACCCAAAATAAACAAGAAAATTTCAACGGGGTATGAAAATCTTTGAGAGGTTAACTAGTCTGTTTTACAAATTTAAATCCTACAGTCCTCTAACTAATTTTGAATGATATTATGATGATAAGGGTTCTCCCTAGTGGAGTCTTAAGGTCTGTTAAGGATTGTGGAGTTGCCAAGTGGAAGTTTTTAGCTCTTTTGGAGGTAAAAGGTTTTATGGTCCACCACCATGTTTATTGAATTCCAATCTGAAATATTTTTGGGCTTTTCTGAGTTTCTGTGGTTGTATGGAAAACTAAAGAATCTATAAAAGTTGGCCAAGAAAATATGAACTCAAAAATTCCCCAGCGGAGTCACCAGAAATGTTAGGTTTTGGTGGCTCAGCTGTCCAATAGAATAATAGTCATAAAACCAAGGGTTATTTAGAGTTTGAAGGTGTATTGAACTTTTATTAACTCAGAAATTCCCCAGCGGAGTCACCAGGAATGTTAGGTTCTGGTAATTTTAGCAGATTGGTGAGACTAAAACTGCAGAAGAAACATCGTTTCAACCAATTTGGGATTCTAGGATCTATCCCTCCTGAATCCAGAGAGGGATCTCTCCAATAAGTACAAATATGGATTTATCTTTGAAGTTTGGGGTAATGATATTAGGCTAGTTATGAAGGCCAAGGGTTTTGTTTTTTTTTGGATGGTTGAGCATGATTACTGTTGTAGGTGGAAAGTTCCAAATGCAAAGAGTTTCAAAGGTGAGAAGTTACAAGAAATCAGAATAATTTTTGGCCAGGAATATATATAATTGCAGGTTTTAGTCCATTGGGCTATGGAGTCATAATAGGGCTTAATTGGATGAAAAAGAGGCAAGAATGGTCCATGGGGCAAGTCATCTATGTCTAAGGATATCTTTGAAGACTAATTTATGGAATGAAATGATACAACAAGAAGGAAAATTAAACAGATGCAGAACAAAGAGCAGCCCAGGATCTGGTAAGTACTTTCAAACTAGCTAGCCTTTGACAAACACTTGAGAAGAACATAAAAACAAACTAGGATCTAGTAAGTACTTTTAAACTAGCCAGCCTTTGATACACTTTCAACAGAAAACACTTTAAAACAAAGGGAAACTTGAAGGCAACTGTTGGAGTAGAAACTAGCGGGCTGGGCTCACCACAAATCCTCTTCTAGCTCTGCTTTAGTTGGTTACTTTCAAGACCAACACAAAGATAACATAGAATGGCCTAAGATCTGGTAAGTACTTCTAAACTAGCCAGCTTTTAACACATTCCAAGGGAAACATTCAGACAGCCTTTGGGGATAAAACTAGGACCAGGGCACACCATATATTCCATAGTTCATCTAAACATAACATTCAAGAATAATATTTAGCTAAGACAATAAGATGAGGGAACACCAGCATTACTATGCTTAAACTGAATTAAATCATTCCCAAATAACACAGATTGGAAGAAAACATTCAGATAAAGATTCCAAGTCAGAGAAGGTTACTGATATACAGTAGGTCCTAGCTCTATGCATGTTTTTCTTTATAGGAGAAGATGAAACACAGTGAAAATAGAAACAAAATGACAAGTTACAATGAGAAAAAACATCACTGTCAACATAGACCAAGATCCCATAAATCATCTTGTATTGATGCTCTGAACCAGTTACAACTTTAAGTCCAATGCTTCAGTTTAACAATCATCCACACATCTCAGCCTAACTTATCTATCACAAGCAGAGCTCCAAGGGCCAGTGAACACTATTTACACTTAGAAGTTTTAGCTCAAGTATATTTCAAAGTTTTGCAACCAACAGTTTCTCATCTTCTACAGAAGTATTTATAGAAGAAGGAGGAGGTGAGATCTGATAAAAGATCTCTCAGGACAATTAATACAGATTAATGACTTCTCAGCCTTTGAGGGGCTTGATGGAGAAGTTTACAGGTGTGTTACTGTATTAATTGATTTACATTTATGAATTAAGCTCGGTGGGAGCTCTTGTTGACTTTGAGCCTATGTTTTATGTTAAAGTAACTCTGTCGATATTTGTTGCATTAAGTTCTTGTGGAAGAATTAATTCTTCGGCTGCATTGAGGAAAATATTTGATTTTGAACAATAACTTTGGCCTCTGTTTGAATGCTTGTGGCTATATGTGGCACTTGTGGTAGCTGAGAGGAATCAATTTTTCTCAGATGTGGCGGTGGAGGCCTTTTCGTCTGTAGATCATTATGACTTCCTTTAACTTTGATTTAAATTGGAGGATTAGGCTTTTGATAATCAATCTTAGCCCTAATCCCGAAATTTGTCTTCAATCTTTTGTTCTGCTGCTGTTTCGGGGAAAAACACCCTAGAGGTTTGTTGGGTCAAAACCTCCACAGATCAGGGCATGCTATTCAGAAGGACTCACACACAACCATACTTAAATGCTAAAAACTAGATAACAACGATAGTAGAACTCACCCGTAGTCCTACGTTCGGTGTAGATCCCGCGGGGTCCAAACCCCCAGCAACCCTTCTTCCTCTTCAACCTGGAAAACAAGAAATAACATGCACGGAAATCTAGTTGTACAGCATATAATTACCCTAAATGTTAGTGTAATCCATGTGAAACATTATATAAACCATAATAAATGATTGATAATCAATATTTTCACATATGCAAATAGATACTAACACATAATTTCAGGAACAAGATGGTTCTTCATTATCGCGAACATCATGTACATAAATAAAAAGTGGAGAGATCACCTGAATCCTTCCACGATATTCGAACAGACCGTCATTCGGATCCGTCCCGCCCTTGCCTCGCTAAGATACTTTCAAGACTTGTGCACTCGAGATGGCATATAAATGGATGAACATCTCCAGGAAACAAGGGTTTCCTGTATAAATCTGGGAAAGTGCAGGAGGCATAAGAATTCAAACTTGAATTGGGATTCCAACAGAGTATAATATCTATAAAATTTCTCTCTCCCTTAGGCCATACACATGAAGGGCTTTTATACTCCCTCAAAGTAGTTTCAATCAGTTGGAAACAGTTGGCCACGTGCTGGGGTGGTTGAACTACTGGAGTAACCATCAACTCAACCCGAAAATAGGGAATATATATATATATATTTAATGATTTTAAAGGCATACGCAGAAAAGTACATGTGGACTCGCGTATATACGCGGAAACGTCTAGGCATAACCGCGTATGGGATTTTTAACATTGTTTTTTAATGAATTTGTTCAAGTCCGTGGGAATGGGTGCCCAAGGCCATAGAGACAATCATGAATCACATGAGGGTGAAAAATGATGCTATAATAGATGGACCCTAATATATGAGGTCAGAAGGGGTACATGATGGCTGAAATGTATTATGCACATAGAAAGAACTTCGCAAGGACAAGGGAGGACTTCACCAGATTTCAGCCTGCCAAAAACCAATGAAAGAAAAGAGAGAGTCAACTCATGCCGAGGCAGGCATACCCATGCTCAGTCAAAAATACATCATATCGAAAGTACAGAATAGATCCAAAATGTATACAAGTATAGCTGAACTGAAAGGACACAATGAATCATCTGAGCATGGCCCGGAAGTACAAGTCTGAATCAATGTCCAAGTATCACATATAGAAAGCTGATCAATGATGCTGAAACTGGATGTCTGATCATATAATTAACTGAATCTCCAAGTGCCAAATCATAAGGGGTGGAACACATGGTACAATCACGCAACTCGGGAGCCAACATATAAGATGTTGTTGTACTGACACTGCAACATATAAAGGTGAACGGCATCACTGGCAGAAACTGAATGGACTGTCAAAAGTGAACCGAGAAATGTTGATGCAACCCGAGGTCTTCACCGATCACTATGGCACAATTCTACACAATGGGAATAAATGAGCTGAAGTCGACCATGTGAGAAATCGTTGGATTACCGTTCAATGATGTATACCATTAACCAATGCGAGACAACCCACCAATAATGAAAATGAGTGTCAAGGTGCCCCAGTACAATCTAACAAGTGTGAATAAATGAGTTGAAGTCGAACACTTGAAAGAATCTACCAATCAGGAGGAAATGATGAGTCCCCACTGTCGATAGTGAAGAGTCTGCCACTGATGACTGCAAACCCTAAGGTACTGACAAAAAGACTCTAGACCTTATTCCCAGAGAAATGAGTCGGAGTCGATGGGAAAAGATCTGCTGGAAGGAAGGCATTAAGGCATCCCACATCAGTCCAGCGCGAGTGTAACCCGCAGGCCAAGATTTTGAAGGAATCGGACGAAGGAGAGTGATGGAACCAAAACCGAAGTACGTTTCCGACGTGCACAAGATGAAGCTAGCGCACGGAAGAAACCCTCTGAACCAACCAATAATGAAAGCTGACACAGAGGCGAGAAATCCACCGATAGGGTCAAATGGAAATCCAGGTATTGCACGAATCCCAAGTGTGATAATGTGTGCTGACGTCGAACACAGGGGAAACCACTCAGTCAAAGACCCATGATGATGATCAAATGCTGAGCACGAGGTCACCTATCAATGAAGGAAATAGGCCCAAGGTGCGGCTCTAGGCTTGCTCTCAGAGCAATGTGTCGTAGTCGATAAGAGACAAACCCGCCGGCAAGAAGTCAATGAGGACCTTCTCAAACCAGCACGAGCAGAAGATCAAAACATCTGATGTGATAGAACATGATACTGACAAGACCGGGAAGGCCGACTGAATAATGAGTTAAGAGACACCGCAGAATGGCCGACTCAGGCTAGACTTCCCTTGAACAAAAGCACGACTCTGTGATGACCATGGCAGTAAAAAGTGACACTGTATAAGTCTGTCATGCAGGAGGCAAAACAAACTCTCCATGTGATTGGAAGAGATAACCAACCGGGGGAGAACTGACAAGTGAAACATGGTAAAGGCTGAACCTAGGTCAAAACTAAAACCATCCCAAATGAAGGAAATATATATAAGTATATGTTCTTTGTTCAAGGGCGACAAACTGACTCTGTACTGCCATCAAAACAACGAAGATATATCCCGTTCCCGCTCTTTTTGTTATATTTGATTTTTTTGTCTTTTTCATATAATAAGCCTAAAAAAGAATAAAAGAATGCTATGGTACAATGGATAGAACGAGTATCAAGAAACAGATGCACTAGTTCCTGGGATTGGAACGATCCTATGCTCAATGCAAGGTGGCGGAAACTGGTAAGCGATACTCAAAGGAATGTTCCATCCATGGGTTAAAAGGGTGTCAAGTCGTGGTAGCCAATTGCATGCAATGGTTAACTTGTACAGATATTCAAGGTAATAAGTTAGCAAAGCAATGGAGCAAAGGCTAAGCCCAAGCTCAAAGCCCGGGGATAAGCAAAGTAACGATATACGATGCAGTATTTTCTTCGATAACACCAGGAGCCTCTCGGGTAATAGCCAGGAAAAATGATAGTGAGGAAGAAGAAGAATGAAGCTTCAACACATAAGTCGTAAGCGGGACTAAAGAGGACTCAGAGCCTACATAAAACGCGACATGGGCAACAAGTGATAGCGAGGAACTAACTAGGAAGCCCATGTAAAGGAAGGCTCTACCACCAAGCCATGATTAAATAATCGGCGAGTGAAATGGGTGAAATACTCATGACCTGATGGGATCGACCCTATGGCAAGTGATCAGAATGGAGGCTAGTATTCAAAATGCAACGGAGAGTGGATTCCCTAACCTATATGCTAGTGAAGATCATATACCTGCCATGACGGGTCAGTAGTCATGGATCAAAAACCGGGAAAAATCTCAAATTTGTCAAAATGTACCTAAAAATATACCAATCTGGGCACTTCCAGGCATCCGGGTTATGCAGCTTAGGATAGATTGAAAAAATAAGCATAACAAATTTGTGCAAAAAATTTTCAATTTTGGGCATAAATACACAAATTACCTCATATTTGGTTCATTGCTACATTGCTGATTTGGGAAAAAGTGCTCTGGAGAAAAAGCCTCTTTCATCAAAATAGGAGCAACCGACCGTCAAACTTCACCGAATTTGTTAGGTAAGCTCTTAATTTATCCCTGCTATTCATTTTTTCCGTTCATAAGTTAAAAATTAGGAATTTTCACCATAGAATCATTTGTTTAAAATCACAAGTTTGCGCATACGTGGGTTGATAATGACCAAGTCGCGTATACCCATGACTGTGCACAAAGAAAGTCGCGTATATGCAACCCAAAATGAAAAAACGCGCGTCTAATGAACAAATTATTGAATTTTTGCAGGATGACTATATCTTGGAGAGAGCGTGAACACAGTGCCATAGACAATGAAGTCATGCAGGATCAAGCATCACTAAATATTCTCCGAAATTGTGGATTGCTCAAGTTTTTCAAAATGCCAAATATGAAGAGTAATGTCCAGTTTCTCGAAATGCTTGTGAACTATTGGGAACCGGAAGAAGACTGCTTCATAATAGATCAAATTCCCATACGCATCGAAGTGGAAGATATCTATTTTATTACTGGACTCTCCCGGAGGGGGGAGCCAGTAGACTTGCATGGTAAGCCTTTGGGAAGGCTAACCGTGGAAGATTACGTCCACATCTACTGCATAGAGGGTTCCAAGAAAGTTGGAACTCAAATTTCTATCAAATATTTAAGAGACTTGCACATGAAAATCCTCCTTTTTACCATTGGCAGGGTAGCGGGATCTGCTTCCCTACATCAGGCATCCAGGACTCAAATGAGCATATCCATGGAATGCTTAACTCATATATATGATTGGTGCACAACTCTACTGATGAATATGAAGCAACAATTGACTTCTATCTAAAAAGTGAAGACAAAACATTTTGGATATGGTACAATCTTGATGACATTCTTCTTTGAGAAGATTCCTGGGCTGAGAACCAAAGTGATCTCTTCTATCAGCAGCCCTAGAGATCCAAGAATTGCCCGATGGGCTGACATGATGAAGAGATTAGGGGGAAGTGAAGTTCCCCGAACCACTTGGGATGATGAGTTCTTCCTTTGGTGGGGAGAACAAATCATCGTTGTGGAAGACTATCCCTATGCCAGGATGGATTTCCGATGCGATCTAGAACTTGTCCTTCCACCAGGCGCGGCATGGGGTACAGTCGGTAAGTTTGCAATTTTTTGACTTATATAATTTTTTTTGGATTTTTTCAATATATGTGAAAAAATGGAAAACAAACATGTTTTTGATTGGATTCATAATGACTTACAATTTGAAAATAATCATGATACAGATATTGGACCAGTTCGACCTGAGGGTTACCCGCGACATAAGCGTTGCAGAGGCGAGGCAGATACAGTAGATCCAGGCAGGACCCTCCAGGCTGTACAGAGGAACTTGGAGGGGTTAACCCGCCAAGTACCTATGGCTGCAGTGGAAGATCTGCCTGAAGCCATCCAGAGATGGGTGGTAGGAGTACCCCGTGACTGGGTACGATTATTCCGCTGAGTTGCCACCGCGATCATGCTCTATAGGAACACAACTTCTGGGCAGGGACCATAGGAGTAGATAGATATGATATATCAGATGACTGTATATTTTTTGAGACTGAACATGATCGGGCATAAGCCCAAATTTTGTATAGTTTTTTGAACACTCTGATGATATATATACAGCGATTATTTGATGTGATGTGACAAATGCATAAAATTGTATGATGCTTTTGATGATTAAATTTTATTGTATGGAATGATTAATATGCCAATCAATTGCTTGATTAGCTAATGAGTCTGCCATCCAATTGTCAGCTCGAGGAATATGAATGAAAGTTAAAAATTGAAATGATCTTTGTAACAAACGTACCCTCAAGAACAACCGGAGTAAAAAAGGATCTTGAACTCGATAGGTATTGTTCAACTGCGACACCACCAGCTGGGAGTCCAAGAAAACTACGAACGAATCAACACCCAAAGATATTTCCTCCGAGAGTAGATAAACAACAACAGTGTACTCTGCTATATTATTGGAAGCAGGACCAATGCAGATTCCTCTTGATACTAATAGCTGACCGGATGGATGATGAAGCACCCAAGCCGTGAAAGCCAAGTTCCGGGTGTGTCTACTAGCACCATCGGCGAAACCGAAATGACTCATGACATCCGACACAACCTGCCAAAGCAGATAAAAAAAAATCACCATCCCATCAAAAATCGAAAACCCAGATATGTACAAAGTAAAACTACTATATACAAAAGCAAAATGTCAGGCCGTAGCCTAGGCATAATAATTTTTCAAATAGAGCCCATTTATGGGCTCCGGCAACTCGTTCCCTTCAAAATCAACCAAGGTATATGCTCCTTTCTTAAGGAATTTTTTAACGATGAAGGGGCCATACCACATAGACTTAAACTTTCCTGCCCCTAGGGCATATTTTTCTTGGGCATAGACCAAAACAAGGTCACCTTCCGAAAAAACCCTAGGTTTGACTGCCTTATCGTACTGGATTTTAACTCGGTTTTTATGTGCTTCATTCCTCGTGGCGGCATCCCGACGCTTCTCATCAAGATGTTCCAGATGAAGGAGACGTTCTTCAAGACTAGAAGTGTCAGGAAGAAGTTCAACAGCTAACTTAAGAGAAGGAATCTCACATTCAATGGGAAATACGGATTCCAACTCATGGACTAGCTGAAATGGAGTAAAGACAGTTGCAGTTTTCACTGACGTCCTGTATGCCCAAAGTGCAAGATATAGCATAATATGCCAGTTGGATCGAGCTTTATCAATTGTCCTTTGAATAATTGTCTTCAAGGATTTATTCACGGCTTCCACTTGCCCATTGGCTTGAGGATAATACGGAGATGAATGCTCCTGCCAGAAACCTAATTTTAGAGCCAACTCAGCCATCATGCTATTCTGAAAATGACTGCCATGATCAGTGACAATCTCTCTAGGAATACCAAAACAAGAAATAACCTGGTTGAAAAGAAAAAGAGCTGCAGTCTCACCATCATTCCCAAAAGTAGGCATAGCCTCGACCCACTTAGTAAAGTATTCTACTGCTACAATAATGTACTTGTGACCTTTAGCCGAAGGTGGGTTACAAGTAGTATAATCAATACCCCACTTCAGCACTGATGCCGTGATATGTTTGGAAAAAGCGGAGGCGGATGAGGTGCATTTTGATACAACTTAAACCACCCCAGATGACGCTTTTTGGCCAGGCTCCATACAATCTTTTTTGAAAATCGAAGGCCAAAAGTACCCAACACGCAAGATCTTTTGGGCTGTAGCAAGCCCGGATAAATGACCACCACAAGCTCCACTGTGGCAATCATTCAGCACAGCCTCAGCTTCTTCGAGAGTTAAGCAACGTCTCAGGATTGAATCAACCCCTCGACGGTATAAAGCATCACCAATAATCAAGTAATTTTTAGCCAAGTGACGCAACTTACGGCGCTCATATTTTGAAAAAGTAGAGGGAAACTTCGCAGTCTGAAGATACACAATGATATCTCCATACCAAGGATCCTGTGGAGAGATAAGAAAAAAATGTTCATCCGGGAAGGATTCATCATAAATCATTTCTTCCCCACAGGGCAACTCAGAGATCAATTCCGCGAAGAATAATGATTTCTTGGACTTGGCAGACATAAACTCAAGATCAAATTCCTGCAAAATCACAATCCATATATTGTATTTTCCCCCAATCACTCACCTACTGAGGCCAACTGAAATGGATTGGCTGCTGCCAAAACATAAGGTTTTAAATGAGAGATTGTAATATAGGAGTAAGCTGATCAGCTGAACATCTGCTAAAGCTAACTTTTCTGCTAGGAGTATCACGGAGCTTAGGACTACCAATCTATAAGGCCAGATAGTATATAACATTCTCTATGAGAGCATCATCCTCCTGAACCAGAACCATACCAATGGTAGATTATGTTTCTGCAAGATACAAAAGGAAATCCCTACTATAATCAGGTGGACTCAATAAAGGAGAAGAGATCAATGCTTTTTTCAAAGCATCGAATGAACGTTGAGCGAAGTCATCCCAAAAAAATGGAACTCCCTTCTTCAATAATCTCATAAATCCCTTGGTAACTTCAGCATAATTTATGATAAATCTCCGTAGAAAATTAGCCTTTCCTTGTAGACTTTGAAGTTGACGAATAGAGGACGGGGGAGGCAACAAAAGTATTGCATCAACCTTGAAGGGATTTACCCTAATCCCTTCCCTAGACACAATGAATCCCAATAACCAACCGGATGTAACCGCGAAAATGCTCTTGTTCGGATTCAATCTAATCTTGTAGAAATGACATCGTTCAAATATTTTTCGAAGGTGAGCAGGATGATCCGTTCTCTTTCGAGAATGAGCAGCTAAATCATCCAAATATGCCTCGATAATCTTTTTGATGTCGTGGAAGGCGTATGACATGGCCCGCTGAAACGTAGCCCCAACATTTTTAAGACCAAAAGGCATCTTCTTGTAAGCAAAAGTACCCTAGGGACAAACAAAGGTAGTATTATGCTGATCTTCAGGACAGATAGTGATTTGATTATATCCAGAGAAACCATCTACGAAGGAGAAAATCTCATTACTGGCACATTCATCAATGATCTGATCTATAAATGGTGTGGGGTAATTATATTTGGGACATGCTTTATTAAGGTCTCTGAAATCAATGCAAACTCGAATTGTTCCTTGTTTTTTATCTACGGGAACAAGATTTGAAACCCATTAAGTCAAAGGAACAGGGAAAATGAATCCCGCCTTGAGCAGATTCTCTACCTCGGCGTTGATAGCTGCAGCCTTCCTAGGATTGACTGGATCAATTTTTTTCCTCACAGGCTTAGCATTTTCGTAAGTCTTGATCTCATGTTGAACAATAGATGGATCTATACCAGGCATTTCCTCATAAGACCAAGCAAATACATCCCTAAACTCTTTAAAGAGATCAGTGTAAATCTGAATCTCTTCAGGGGAACATTCAGCTCTGATGAATACATTCTCTATAACATTGGGATCCCTGGAAATGTTCACTAGGATAGTTGGAGAAATCATAGCCATGTTCCCCTCAGCATATACCTGTGTTGGTGCTAAAGGAGTTCGAGTGGGCAGTGAGACCAGGCGAGGGAATCGGAAAACTTGTTTCAACTTCGCTCAAATCGGTAAAAGTAAGACCGATGATGCAAATCATCCGACGGTCTATCTATACCAGTCATAGCTTCCAGGATGGCCTCTTCAGATGGAAGAGTGGTATCAAGGCAATCCTGGGTAGAAGAAGAACTAAGTGTCCAAGCCGGAGCCACATCGCCATCCAACTCTTCTGGTGAAAGAGGAGATGGGATGGATTCTGCAGAGTCAACAATAGACTGATAAGCAATCTCAGCTGCAGACATTGGAAATGCCATTCCACCCACTTTACCTTCCGCTAATGTGGCAGTAGGGGAAGGTAAGGTCCAAGGGTCTGAAAAATAATGAGTTCTGAAGAACTCTCTTCGAAGAGGAGCCTTGGAGGATGAAATTGCATTTATATGAACCGTAGGAGGTGGAATATCAAAAGTACCCATCAAGTAAGAATACATTCCAACCCCTAAATTCTCAACAGGCGCCTTGGTATTATTCAATTTTGGAATAGTTGAGTCACTAGATGCATTCGGGTCTACAGGAGGACAGTCCAGTTGGTCCATTGTAACAATCCTCCCTTCATGAGGGAAACAAACAAGACGAAACAATGAAGATGCAATGGCATCCATCTCATAAATCCAGTTTCTCCCCAACAGAAGGTTGTAGTCCAAGCTTGCATCAACTATCTCAACCTCTATATTTACAGTTTTTCCCCCAACACAGATGGGAAAAGCTGGGACAATACCATGCGGTCTGTGAGAATGACCATCAAACGCAGTTAGAAGAGTAGCAGATGGAACATCTGCAAGAGATCCAATTCCCTTCCAACATGTGAGAGACATGACACAAGTGGAAGCACCCTCATCAACGACCGTCCGGAAAATATTGCATTTTTGATACATGATTTAATATGAGAATCCATATGATGGGGGAGTCTCTTTTTAAAATTAGAAATATCAAATGTAATCATAAGAGAATTTTTTGGATCAATAGCCCCAATGGTAGTGAGCAGAGTGCTGCGCTGAGAAGGACAAGACTGGAGCACCTCAAGAGACGACATAGCACAAGGACTCTGCGCCAGATCTTCTACAATAGAGTAGTTCTGGGCAGCCCTAGCATTTGCATTAATCATCGTGCGCTTAGTAGATTCTTTGGGAATCCGAGGTATAGGCTCAACAGTAGGCCTCGTAATATGAAGCGGCTCAGTAGCATCGGGAGCACCCTTAGCTTTCGAAGACTCTTCTTTGCCATAATCATGGGATCTCGTAGCGACATCCACGTGAGCACTCATCATGTATATGTTCAATGGAATTTCCCCTTCCTGGGTGCCCCCTGAGGAAGCCCCAGTATTTCAATTCGCGCCAACAACTAGTTGTTGCCCCTGGGGAAAGGGGTTTGTCAACACAGCCTGGGAACTGGAAGAACCCTGCTGGGCTAACAAGCGCTGTGCATCCTAAATTTTAGGGCAAAGGTGAGTAAGATGGTCTCCAGCACATAACTTGCATGGAAACTTCACTTTATTTTTATCCTTTTGACCCTCACCAACATACTCGTTGGTTTTATTCGCATTACCCTTCCCATTCTTGCCCTTTTTCTTATTATTTCGTCCCTTCTTCTTCCCTTCGGATTGTTGATTTCCTTTGGGATCAGAAGTTTGGACAGCATTTACCGACAAAGATTGGGAAGGCGATGACTCAACAGGCACAGCCTGACCAGAAGGAGCAGATTGTATAGACAACTGCTGCAATTGAGTAAGCAGGTTAGCTGCACCACTATTGATCAACCCAATAAGTCCATCACCATGAGGAACAGGCTTAGTCTTCGATAAATATAATTGGGCAAGGATCATTGGGCAAATATTTATGAAGGACCCCAGAATTATAATATATCAATTCGAGCTGCTAGGCCCTAAAAATAGCCTGTTCCTCAGAAAATACCCCAGACAGGGATACATATTTAGAAATGTCTGACTGCAGATATTTCAGAAACCATTCCAAAAGGAATTCTCCTGGAATATGAGCTTTAATAAGCCTCTTCCTTCTCTGCCATTCCTGAATATGGTCAGAAATGTGGGTTGCATTGTCCTGCTTAAAATTGGCTAGAAGTTCAGTCCCGGCATCATAACGGATAGGCAACTGGAAATGATTTAGAAATGTAACATCCAGATCTCCAAATGTAGCAAAACTGCCCCCAGTTAACTCAATATACCACTTGGCAGCATTTCCAGTTAAGGTGCATTGAAACAATCTCAACCTAATCAAATCATCGATCAGGGAGTTAGAAGAACACCATAAATGGAAAGTGGTGATGTGATCAGCCCGATCCTCTCCATTCTTGCCTTCAAACTTTGGAATGTCTGAAGGTAGTTTGATCGGGACCGAAGGCCACCCCGGACTGTACCGGATCGGATCATTCGTCAATTTCGACAGATCTGGCAAGTTTAACATTGCCAGAAAAGGTAAACGAGGCGGAGCCTGAGGATTCCATCCTTGATGGGATGAATTCCCTACATTCTGAAAAGAATACCCTGGATTTGATGAGGCACCAGGTTGCCAGAAAGAACTCGTAGAAAAAGGAGAAGAACCTCCTCCCAACGTAGAGTTACCAAAGACCGGACCAGTTCCCCCTCCTGAAGTATTGAATGAAGAGGAAAGCCCCTGATAGGGGTTCCATGCATTAGAAAGAGGGGAAAAAGTCTGATAAGAACTCGACAAAGGGAAAGAAGCATTCCCTTGGTGACCAGCGTAAAACGGATTCCCTTCCCCCGCTGTAGTAAATACAGGGTTCCAACCTGTAAAAGTAGTCGAATTCTGACCAACAGACCAAGGGTTGAAACTCTGAGTCTGAGAAGTAAACAGAAAGGACCCTAAAGAAGGATTCAAACTAGGAAAATGCCCCGTTCCGAAGGGGAACCCTTGAAAAGAAGTTGATCCACTAGCCATGGAAGACATGGGTGTAGATCCAGCTGCAGCAGCGGAAAAGGAAAAAGAAGGAATCCCACTAGTGGGCATTCCAAAATAAAAGGGACCAGATTGAGAAGCATGTGCTTGGGTGAAACCAGAGCCAAACACAACAGTACTAGAAGAAATCGAAGATATAGTAATAATGCCCCCTCCTTCGACAGAAGCAGGAGTCTGAATGCTTGCAGCACTCACAGCTGAAGCCGCGTTCCCAGTCGTGGCCATCGAAAGGTATGAATAATATGGAGGATCTTCCGGTCTCTCTGACTCAGGTCTGATGTATTCAACAACGAACGGATAATCAGGAGGAAGAGGAGATGGAAGTGACTCAGAGGGTTGAGATACTTCCTCTGCTTGTACTTCTTCTTCCTACGGAAATAAGACTCTCGAGGTGAGCGGAGCACTCCTCTCGGAACCAATACCAGAACTAGCTACGAAACCTTCAATCCCTTGTGGAGGATCTCGCTCCACTGTGTCAGATGCCATAGGCTGATACTCACCTTCTGAATTACTCCTACGCCTTCTTGAAGAAGGCTCTGGACTCTCAAGAGATAACCCCCGGATTCTCCTCGATCGACGAGGCACTTGATCAGCCACTTTAATGAATTTTAATTAGACTCAAAAAATATAAAGCTAGGCAAGCTAGGAGCAAAGAGCACTCACTACAAAAAATCCCTGAGATACAATCAAGCAAACAGCCTTCAAGTATTTCTGCTCCGGGTGATTAGGACCAGACACCAAAATACAAGAAAGCGAAGAATAGGACCTCTCGAAAGTAGTCTGGGATAATTATGGCCCAGGCCTACTAGCGAAGGTAACAGAAACAGTTACACCAACCTCCTAACAACAGCCTTTGCTGGCACAAGTACCCAAGCTTCGCAAGGGCACCCCCCAGAAGTACTGCTGAAAGTGATACGACGTCTGCCTCAGGTACCACGGGTATTCCCCCCCGCAGTCACCTATGTGGAACCTAGGAAGTGAAATTATGGGCACCAGTCCATGTTAGAAGTCGGGCGGAACGGTCTTGAGGTCAGATTCAACAAATCAAAGAGGGGGTATCTCTCTTCTCAGCCTTCACTTCCCCTCGCGCTTGACTCTCTAGAGGAGAGCTTTCCCGGTCCACCTAACGGAGTTGGATTTCACTCAATTAATAAAATTCTATGTTTTTGTTTGAGCGGCCTTGGAGAGTTAACTCTCCACTCACATAATTCAAGGCCCTACAACCTAGTAGTTGGTGTATGACACTTAATAAAAAAATTGCTAGTTGTTTTTAAATTATAGCGCTTATTTTAATCGGCTGTTATATTAAGTCAAAGGGATACGGAAATGAAACTCGTGGTGTTTTTTGACACAGAAAAGAAATTAATAAAAACCAAACTACATGCAATTGCAGTAATTTCCTTTCGATGAAAATAAATTTCTACAAAGGTTCTACGAGACTATTTTTTTTTTTTTTCTTTCTTTTAAGATAACAAACTTCACACTCACAAAAACTATGAAAAAGACTAAATGCTTAAGTGCACCTAATGCAAATAACTAAGAGCATGCAAATTCTAAGATGCAAAATCTACTAAATCAGAGAGAAATTTCCCAAAGATCCTTCAGTTTTATCTCTTTTTGATTGTCCACAAAACTAGTTCCCAAAAGCAGAAACTCTCAATATGAAGACATCAAAATATGCTTGAAAACAAGAGGAAGAAACCAATGATAATTCCTTTCCAAAATCAAGTCAAAAACCAAAGGCAAGAAACCTCAACAAAGCTTCAACAAATGTAACGAAACGAAAACAAAAATGCAAAACAAAAGCAAATGACAAAACAAAATGTTTTTTGAGCTTTTGAATTTTACAAAGAGAAGAGCTCGAAGAGACCAAGAAAACTATCAAATCCCAAGCCAAACAACTCTGAATTTCACGAAAAACTTCAAAAATGCTCCAAATATTATAGGGCTATGTAGTAGCAAGATTTACATGAGCAAAAGAAGACAAGAAACTCAGAAAATCAACCTGGAAGAATAGTACAAACTTGTAGCAAACAAAAATTTCAAAGAACCAAGAAAGACTCTTCAAAAAATTGCAACAAGACCTAGTCAAATGAACTCAAGAAAACTAACCAAAAGTAGGCACAAATCCAAGCGCAAAGCAAAACATAAGATGAGGAAAGAGTATATGAGAAAAAGCTCTCTGTCCTGATAAATCAGAACAGCCAAGAATCCCCAGAAAGAGATCTTGGTACTCGAACCAGAAATGCAAGCACTTAAAACAAGATTTGCCAGATAAGCTAGTCTTCAACCAAAAAAGAGAGAAAAAATACCAATGACCACTTTCAACTCAATCCAGAGGGTATAAAGACATTGCAGGAACAGGTCTCCACAGGCAGACAAGACTAAAAAGTCAAGAAATCAAAAATTTAAAAATTGGCCTAGGCATACGCTACTTAACAGTTTTGAAACAAGCGTGCATACGCGACTACATCAAAGGAAACCCACATATATGCAGCTACCTTTGAAGAAAACTGCATGTATACACGTCTATGTATAGACAAACCTGCGTATGAAAAGGTAAATAGTGAAAAATAAAAAAGATCAAGCCTGGATAAAGAACCAGGTCTTCAGTCTGACTGAGAAAAAGCTAATTGGACTGGTAAGAATAGTTAAAATTGTTGGAAACCTTTCAAACAGCTGAAACCACCCAACAGGGGAATCACAAAAATGCGATCCCTAGCGGAGTCGCCAGTTCTGTTTCGGGGAAAAACACCCTAGAGGTTTGTTGGGTCAAAACCTCCACATATCAGGGCATGCTATTCAGAAGGACTCACACACAACCATACTTAAATGCTAAAAACTAGATAACAACGATAGTAGAACTCACCCGTAGTCCTACGTTCGGTGTAGATCCTGCGAGGTCCAAACCCCCAGCAACCCTTCTTCCTCTTCAACCTGGAAAAAAAGAAAGAACATGCACAGAAACCTAGTTGTACAGCATATATTTCTCCTAAATGTTAGTGTAATCCATGTGAAATATTACATAAACAATGATAAATGCTTAATAATCAATCTTTTCACATATGCAAATAGATACTAACACATAAGTTCAGGAACAAGATGGTTCTTCATTATTGCGAACAGCATGTACAAAAATAAAGAGTGGAGAGATCACCTGAATCCTTCCACGATCTTCGAACAAACCGTCGTCCGGATCCGTCCCGCCCTTGCCTCGCTAAGATACTTTCAAGACTTGTGCACTCGAGATGGCATATAAATGGATGAACATCTCCAGGAAACAAGGGTTTCCTGTATAAATCTGGGAAAGTGCAGGAGGCACGGGAATTCAGACTTGAATTGGGATTCTAATAGAGTATAATATCTATAAAATTTTTCTCTCCCTTAGGTCATACACATGAGGGGCTTTTATACTCCCTCAAAGTAGTTTCAATCAGTTGGAAATAGTTGGCCACGTGCTGGGGTGGTTGAACTACTGGAGTAACCATCAACCCAACCCGAAAATAGGAATTTTTATATATATTTTTAATGATTTTAAAGGCATACGTGGAAAAGTACATGTGGACTCGCGTATATACGTGGAAAAGTCTGGGCATAACCGCGTATGGGATTTTTAACATTGTTTTTTAATGAATTTGTTCAAGTCTGTTGGAATGGGTGCCCAAGGCCATAGAGACAATCATGAATCACATGAGGGTGAAAAATGATGCTATAACAGCTGCTTTCTATCTTCAACACTGATACTCTTTTAATTTGTGATTTGATAAACAGTTTCTTGTTGATGTGCAGGCCGCGCAGGGCTCATATGACATCAATGCCTCATGAAACATTGACGAAACGTGGAGTAGAGCTCCGTGAATGGTTCTCTTTTGTGAATTGAAGGCACGAGAATCGTCATTCCTGGCCTTCAACCTTTATATAATGGAAAACCCATAAAACACTTGCAAAATACAGAAAATATTATAACATCCTACGTATTTTGGGAAAAACTACTTCAGAGGGCATGGGGAGGAGCATAGCTGTTGGATGGAAGAATCTAACGGTGGAGATCTGCGTATAAGAGGTTAAAAAAAAAAGGAGAGCAAGGGAAAGAATAAGATGGGAATTATTTGGGACCGTCCGATCTGGACACGTGGATGGTCCAGATTGAATTGGAGGATCACAATCGGGGGCAAAAATTAAATGGCACCGATGTACAGGGAAACGTCGATGTGATTAAGCGATGGTCATTGATTTGTAGATCATATCAACGACGGAGAGTGAATCGGAGGGGTTAAGAGGGCGGAGGAAGGGTTAATAATTGGAGCGATTTGTTGGGCCATTAGATGAGATCAAATGGACGGTCCGGATGTAATCGAATATATTCAATCCACAGGGAAAGAAATGGCACATCACTGAAAACTCGCAATGCAATTAAGCGATGACCGTTGATCTGAGGATGAGATCAACGGTGGGTAATTAATCATAGGGATGGTCGATTGGAGGGGAAAAAAAAATGTACTGATCGAAAAATGCGATGCGATTAAGCAATTGGGGAGGGCGATGTGATTGAGTGTTGTCCGTTTAGTCGGCCCAAGATCAACGGTCGGGGATCGCTTTTTAAAGTGAACAGGCGGAAACCCTTTATAACGTATGAAAACTCAAAAATTTAATAACACAAAGGTTTTGGTGGCAGAATATATATATATATATATATATATATATATAAATATGAAAAAGCTTGTGCCCGACTGTGGGGCCTTTGGTCTTTGTGAAATACAATATACCTGGGGCATTATAACAAAGGGCTAATCACAATTGGAGCCTCGGGCTCGAGCTTTTCAATCAACCCATTGGAATTTTGCAATGCGATAAGCGCTAAAAAGGGTCAGCGCTTGGCCCTGGCACTTGGGCGTATGGAGGGGGAGGTTAAAGACTTAGCCCAAAGGGGCTTAAGTCCATAATATGAAAATGTGTTTTTAGGCATTTTTCAATGTTTTTCAAAGGAGTTGGTGGATTTCGATAAGGCTAAAAAGTGAGTTCTTAACCTTGTAAAAATGATTTTGATGAGGGGAAGAAGAGGGATCATGAAAATAGAGGAGTTTTATGGAGAAGAAGGGGAGAAAAATGAAGGTTAGTTTTGAGTGGAGGGAGGGGAAAAATGATGATTTTGCAGCAATATTTTCACTTATGGAAACAACAGAAATTCTGAGTATATAAAAAAAAGGGAACAGCAGTTAAGATTTGGACAGAGGAGAGGCACGAGGCCTTCAAGAGTCTTCAAGAGCCAACACTTTTAGCAATAAAATTTGTTCCTTGAAGGCTCAAAAAGTCTTAGCCACCTTTTGCTATAACAAATTTTATAGGTGGCTAACACACAAGGCGGTGCGTTGACGGAATTATCTGCCTCGGTGTGTGTCAGCGCACCACATTTTGGATTCCGACAGGGTCAATGGTGCAGCCGGGTAAAATACCGCACCGTCAGCTATGTAATTGTCATGAAATCAATGCGCTGACACGAATATATGCGTCAGGGCATATATTTCAGTCAGCGCACCGCTATTCTGAACTTTGATGAAGTTAACGGTGCTTGAAAAATAGACAGTTGCACTGAGGCCGGTGCATTGTATTTCATTAGGGGAACCGAGACTACTGCTCTACATTCTTAGGATGCATCATGACTGGTGTGTGACTATTTTTATGGCGCACCGCCTTGTCTGTTTTTTTTTTTTCAAAAAAAAATATATATGTATATTCCTAAATACATGTATGTTTTAATAAAAAAATTTATTTAATATGGAAATGATTCAGAGAGAAGAGGAGGAACAAAAACAACAACAGGCTGAACATTATGACATGATTTGCTAATGGGAGGCCCGAGAGAGGGAGAGAGATGTTGTTGTGAAACTAGCTCCAAAAAGAGAAGAAAAGAGATATCAACGCCTTTGAAATAAGCCACTTCGAGGGGGAAACCTCCAATACATTACATGAATGAAAAATTCTTGGATGATTCAAATTAAAAAACCTCCTTTCTATATATAGGAGTGCATGGGGCCACAAGTAATCCTAGCCAACCTAACAATAATAATTTAAGGGCACAATAATAACAATAGGGGGTTACAAGGGTACAATAATAACAATAAGGGGTTACACTAACAACAATAAGGGACTATACTAGTAATATAGGGACCTAACATGCCCCTCTCCTTCAAAAAAGTGTTGTCCTCAACGCTTGAGTAGCTCTGGGTGCTTCTGTATAGAATTCTCATCCTCCCATGTAGAATCTTCAGTGGGTAAGTTCTTCCACTTGATGAGATACTCTGAAATTGATCGGTTCCGTAGTTGTGAAGTTCTTGTTTCAGTGACCCCTTTAGGTTCCAATATGATTTTTCCTTCCTCATCAAGTTCTGGCAATATTGTTTGAACTGGAATATTTTCACCTATAACCTTCTTTAAGCATGAAACATGGAAAATTGGATGCACTCGTGAAGAAGCAGGAAGCTCCAATTTGTATGCCATAGTACCAATATTTTGCAACACCTTGTAACGACCATAGTACTTTGGCGATAATTTATTATCCTTCTTAGCTTGCTTGAGGGACATTTGTTTGTATGGTTGTAGCCGTAAAAATACCCAATCTCCTACATCAAAACTTCTCTCGCTGCGATGTTGATCTGCCTGTTGTTTCATTCGATTTTGTGCCAAATTTAGGTTGTCCTTTAAGAGTTGGAGAACTTCTTGTTGATGCTCGATGTGATCTTCCACTGCTTGAACCTTCAAATTTTCTCTTAAAGATGATGTGATGGATGGTGGATGATATCCATAAAGTACCATAAATGGGGTCATTTTTGCTGCAGTATGGAAGGAAGTGTTATACCACCATTCTGCGAGAGGTAACCACTTGACCCATTGTGTTTGTTTATCAGATACAAAACAACGAAGATATCCTTCCAAACATTTATTTACTATCTCAATTTTACCATCGGATTGAGGATGATAAGATGAGCTATGAGCTAATTGAGTACCCAAACAAGAAAATAACTCCGTCCAAAAATTTCCAGTAAAAATGGGATCTCTGTCGCTCACAATAACCCTTGGATTTCCATGTAGCTTTTGAATTGTGTCCATAAATGTAGTAGCAACTGTACTTGCTTTAAATGGATGAGATAATGCACAAAAGTGTGCATACTTGGTAAGTCTATCAACTACCACCATGATGACACTCTTTCCTTCGGACTTAGGTAAACCAGTGATAAAATCCATTGAAATCTCCTCCCAACGTTGACTTGGAATGGATAAAGGTTGTAGAAGTCCTGGGGTCTTAATTGTCTCAACTTTATTCTGCTGGCAAACCAAACATTCCGCCACAAAATTTTGAATATCAGATTTAAGGCCATCCCAAAAAAAATCTTTCTTCACCATGTGGTAAGTTTTTAAAAATCCTGAGTGTCCTCCTAAAGGAGAAGTGTGCAATTCCAGAAGAATCTTTTGTTTTAGTTGGGAATTCTTACAAAGATATAAGCGATCTTTGTACCATAAGGAATCATTTTTTCCAACTAAATGTATCAGATGTACTAGGATCTTGCTGCAACTTTTGAATGAGTGTCCATACATCTTTGTCCTTCTTCCATTCATCTCTTGCTTCGGTTATCCAATCCGGTTGGATAATAGAAATGTCACAAAGCAATGCTTCCACCTCTTCATTCTTTCTTGAGAGTGCATCTGCAACAACATTAAGCTTTCCTTTTTTGTAGATTATTTCAAAGTCATAACCCAACATCTTTGTGACCCATTTTTGCTGCTCTTCTGAAGATAGTCTTTGTTCCAAAAGTGTTTCAGACTATCATGATCAGTTTTTACCTTGAAGTGTCTTCCCATTAGGTAAGTTCTCCATTTCTTTAGTGCATGCAGTATTGCTAACATTCCCTTCTCATAAATAGGTTTCTGTAAATACTTTCCTTTGATTGGACGACTTTCAAAAGCAATGGGTCTTCCTTCCTGCATTAAAACAACACCAATTCCATTTCCTGAGGCATCACATTCCACAATAAAGGTTTTTGTGAAGTCTGGCGTAGCTAAGACTGGTGCTCGACACATTGCCTCTTTAAGATGTTCAAAGGCCTTAGTTTCTTCAAGAGTCCATGAAAATGCATCTTTCTTCAATAATGTTGTTAGAGGTGCTGCTATTCTCCCATAATTCTTAACAAACTTGTGATAATACCCTGTTAACCCGAGAAATCCTCGCAGCTGCTTTATGGTTGTGGGGACTTTCCATTCCTTAATGGCTTTAATTTTGTTAGGGTCTACCTTAACACCCTCATGAGATACAATATGACCCAGATATTCCACCTCTTGTACTCCAATCATATAATTGTTTCTCCTGCAATAGTTTGAGCACCCTATCAACCAGGGAAAATTTTAAGAACCCTCCTAAATTTATATATATAATAAATGGGTGAGTCCCCATGATACATAGGAAAAAAGGAAGGTGATTTTATTAATAATATAATATGTATATATAATTTTTTGGCGAATCTCTCACGAGATTATATTATATTGTAAAATCATGGTGAATCACCAGTACAAATGGTGAATCACTACTACAAAATGGTGATTTTTTTCCTAGTGGAGTTCAAGGTGTTGGTTCCAATGAAGATATGGTAATTGAACCAGGAGTAGAAGGAAGAGAACCACTGAGACCAAGCATGGCACATGGTGACTTGTGAGGGAAGTAGTTCTCGTGCAGTTTGGAAAATGCATTCTTCTAGTTCTGTTAAGCATAGTGTTGTTGCTCATGCTACTACTAGCACTGATATTGAGGTTGGAGAGGAGTTTCAACAAATTGGGATCTTTGCAAATCATTTTGTTTCAACAATCGTCCAACACAAAGGCCCATGCCTCTGCTGATTTCTTCAATGAGTAGAACAAGTCGAACAAAAATTAAAATGCCAATAACTAATGAGCAGAGTCAATACGAAAATCCCAACACACCTCCAAACCGACAGTTGTGCCTCACTGCCTGCTACGCACATCCAAACCAACTCAGCTCATGGCATAATTTTCTCGTGGGAATGGATCGCGGAATTCGAGGGGGTAGTATCATAAATTCATGAAGCTCAACTCATCCCTCCATTGTCCAATGCAACAATGGAGATCGGCTCTCCTCCATGCACATAATCACCAATAGGCACTAGCAGTTACAAAACTATTACACAATCCAGGCTTCTCACAACAGTGGCCTCTCACAAGTTTGACCGATGACGGTGCTTTACTAAAAAATTTAAAAATAAAAGTTTGACCAGACAAAGTAGTATTCAATTTTTTATCTTGTAATTAAAGAATTCAACATCCCAATATATAAAATACCATCAAACGAACATTATGCACTCCACTCATAAAATATTTCAAGATAAGAGAAAGTGTAACTTCTCATTCCATTTATAACACAACTCATGACAAGAGAAAGTGCAACTTCCCATAATGGTAAAACAAAAGGAGGAACTTTAATAATGATAAAACAATTCCAAAGTGTGGGGTATCCCACTTTTTATTCACACACTAAACAGCCCATCAACAACTTACTTGCAGTCTTGCACTTGTCCTTGCCAGAAATCAGGAAATTGATTTTACATCAGAAATTAACGAAGAAAACTGCATATGGTAGAGAGCCTTAGTCACCGGCTAAAATTTTAATGTTGGTCGTTATGGAAATCGAATTATTTCCAACTATCCAAACCTTGAAGTGAAAATTACATTACAGTATGTACAAAAATGGATATAGTTTGAACATGTAAACTCCCCAAGTTTTCTTGTGCCCCTCATTCATGGCTGTTCTTAAGCTGTAACATGGGAAACCCCCCCTTCCCTTACAGTTTGCTGCTTAGGGTTGCACGGTTTCCATATCCAACCATCAATCCAGTCAACTTCTTATTATTCAGACGTTGTTGGTAGACAATTGGTTTTTAAAATCTATTACCAAATTATGAAAAAAATCAAATAATAATGAATTCATGATTATCTTTGGAGAGTATCTATGTATGATTAATTTCACTGTGACATAATAGATAAAGAAAAAATATCATTAGGTAAGAAACCCAATTTAAATCTTGAAGATACATAATCTTCAGTGATTTCAATAACTGAATAATAATTAATTGCTCTATACTTGTTAGGGAATGGTATCAGGTGTGGAGAACGAGTATCTATGTATGATTAATTTCATTGTGACATAATAGCTAAAGATAAAATATCAATAGGTAAGCAACCCAATTTAAATATTGAAGATACAGAATCTTCAGTGATTTTAATAACTGAACAATAACTAATTGCTTTGTACCTATCAAGGACCGGTATCAGGTGTTAGGGAATGGTATAAGGTGTCGCAAACTCTGTGCTAAATTGACAGCATCTTCTGCGTTACTGACTATTTGTTTGAAACAAATATATCTCCAATAGGCAGATGGATCTTGATAAGCACATAGATGAGCATCCACTAGAAACTTTATGTCCACACTAGCTAAAGTGCCCTTTTCATACATTTTTGCAGCCCCTGCCATCACAAATACTAGCAAATGTAAATAAAATAGATAATATTTTGCACTTCCATATATTAGATCCTCTCCAATGGATTACTATACCAATAGATTAGATCCTCTCCAAGGGATTACTATACCATATTTGTATGTTCTAGAACAGAGTCTATTTGGTATGCATATCTCTCACCCTCACCTTTAAGATATGCAATGGTAGATCCTGAGATTTTTTATGTGATACCAGGTCCCACAATCAGAGATGCGTTGATTGTCATCATATTCAGCCCTATGTCCATGGCTAGTGCCCATGCAGCCCTCTCTGACGGTGTCTTGGCTAATGCATACCATAACTATGAATAGGAAATATTGCATAATTAGAACAGGAATACCACAGATACCCTAACATTGGCTATCTTTTTCTGCACTTGTTTCCCTTTCTTCTATCAACTATGTTGAAGATTTTGAAGCATACAACAACCATAAAAAAGAACCTTATGAACGGATTGATGAGTAGCAATTTAGCCCTTGAAGACTACTTTTCTACAACACATTTCCAGGGAACACATAAGGATCAAATGCATACATTAAGCCATTTTCATCTCAAGTACACACCTTAAAGATGAATGTATCAAATTGTTTCTTCATCTACTAATTGGTAGAAAATAGTAAAAAAAAATCTTCTACCGTATGACCTGCTTCAAAGTAGTTGTTTGTGACATACAAGTTCTCTCATTTATCCAAATGCCTTATGGCTCCATTATCCCATAACTGATAGGCACCAATTTCCTTCCTTCTCATTCATTCATTTCTTTTGTCCATTTTTGTTTCTTCATCCTATTTCATACACTACAACCACCACTCATCTTATTAAATCACCTTGTGCCCCCATTCTATAGCCTAGCAATCCTAACTTTTAGGGATGCCCCCTTGAGTTGAAGAAGAGCCAACCAAAAGAGAAAGGAAAAGCCACTCAAAGTGAGTAGGTAATATTCTTGCATTGTAAAAAACTAACACCATCGTGATTGAGACTTTATACTTTTTGTGGGTGCTAGGTTTTGTTGTAACAATAGGGAATCACAGTGTAGATGAAATATCAGATCTTAAGCCAATTTTATAGTTCAAAATGTAAATAATTATGAAAACAAGATATAATCATGAAATGAAAAAATCATTACCAATAACAAGGCATATATAAGAAGCAGTAAATGTGTTCAATGCAAGTTTACATACCAATTCAGCTCTAGGAAATAAAAACATCCCAAAATATTATAAATATAAGGTGATAATCACTAGTTTAAGTAGGGTAGCAGAAAATAACATATACAAATTAAAAGCTCCCTCAAAACAACTAAGGAATCACACTAAAGAAGGAAATGTGTGATAATGTAAACTTACCAGAACATTCCAAAAAATGGAACACAAATTTATTAACCAATGACTTTTTTATCAATGACTCTGATATGATTATGAGTAACAACATTAGTATCTCATAACATTAGGTAGTTGCAGATCCACTCCATCCACTAGCTTCCACAATATCATTTAGAAAATAGAATGTATTGTGGAATAAAGGTATAAAAAAGTTGAATCTCTGGAGTCATGGAAAAATAAACTTAATTTTCTTCAAAATTTGGAAAATTAGACTAACAATAGTGGAATGAATAAATGGTGAAATTGCAACGCCTTGTATGAGGTCATTGAATTAATGTTTCTACATGATCAACTTCATCTAGAAGTTATTCAATTTATGCATGAATAAGCTCACTCAGCATGTTATCAACTGTCAAGTGATTCAAAACCACCAATAACCAGGAAACAACTAAAAAGGTTCACCCTAAAAGTAATTTCTTCAGTGTCAAGATTCAGTATGCAAGCGCACATAAGCAATGGACGAATGTGTGTCATAGCAAAGAAAAAAAGAATGCAATTATTGTGGATTAAGAGGATAGCTTACTAGTCATGCTGAAAGAATTATTAGATACATTCATCTTTAAGCCATGCTAAAAGAAACTGGCTTGGTATAAGACGTGGCCCAAAATTTGAGAAGCTTAGTCTACAGTGTTTACTTCATTTCATATGAATTATCTAACAGAATATGGACAAAGTATTTATGTAGTGTGGCTTCTACTCATTGGCCATGTCACATGGTTGAAACTTGAACCATATCTACCAGAACATAATGAGTAAAATTTTTATAATTTCAAAACCAACTTTTCTTTTTGGTGACATTAGGATATTCTTTAAATTTAGAGTACGAAATTTGGTTTAATGTGATAAAAACAATCAGAAGCAGTTTTTAAAATCTAAAATGTGGCATCTTGAAAACATTATTACCACAGTCTAATAGAATATTTTCTGCATAATAGCTTCAATTTAATTTAGTAATCTCAAATATTTTGCATGTCCAGTACTTGCTTTCAAATATATCAGTCTATTGCTACATTGTTGGAAAGAGTGAAATAGTTTCTGAGAAATATTTCATATAGTGTGTGCCATTGTGCTGGATCTATATAATGAATACTAATTATAATTTGAGGGGTTTAAAAAATACAAGTCGAACTAACCAAGATCATTAATGTTAGAATTGAATCATCAAGTTTCCAATTGAACTCTATATGATTGATGGATCACTATGTGGCTGTGATTGAAAATTTTGTTTAGTTCATTGTACTTGTTAATTAACAACTTATTATTTTGAACATTTGAAGAATGCCCGCACCTTATCTGGGATGTACCTAAATAAAAGTTGCACTTTTTAAATTGTATATCTGTGCATTCTCTTCAGATTTATTGAGAAGTATGGCACAGACGTTATTGTTGGTGTAAAAATGGGAGGGAAGGATGTCATATACGTTAAAAAACCTCATGCTTCAAATATTCCGATAAAAGAAGTGCAAAAAATGTTAAAGAAAGAAGCAGATGAAATATTTTCTGATGTCGATTGGCGGTTCAGTATGGACTCTGAAGCGACATCCCAAAGAGATAAGGTAAGATTTGTTTTACATTTCAATGCCATATTTACTCTGCTGATTGGCCATATACATATGATAGTTTTCATTGCATAGTTGCATAGAATTGAGAAATATGTAATGAAAAAAAATGAAAATTGACAATCCCAAAAATATCCTAAGATTATGTCAAGACAAATTAGGGGTTTTTGAAAATTAGACAAGTAAAATTTGATAGATGTACCAGAAATCTGGAAATTGTAGAGTTTTCTTCCCTTTATCTTGGAATCTTTGGGTTAGCACCTCTACCTATTTATTTTTGGACTAGCTGAGCAGTGAAACAGATATCGTTGCTGTTAGCCACCTATGAAATTTTTGTCAAGCAAACCGGTGGCTAAATTGTTTTGTGAGCCTTCAAAAGATACATTTCCTATGAAAACCTCTCATCCTTGAAGCCTCTGTGTGTCCTTGGCATTTAAAGAAGATCTTCACTGATGTTTTCGTCCAAAAAACCTCACTGTCTGTGAAAAATGTGTGCTCAGAAAGCCTTGTTTTGCCCTTTATATCTCTGCAAATTTTCTCATTTTTAACCTTTTTCCCATTTGCAATGTTTCCCCTTTTAACTCCAAAATCCCTCCTAAATATTACAAACCATCCATTTCATCCTTTAATACCAAGTGAATTCCCTTCAGATGGTTTTAAAACTCCTTTATCTCCCCACCGAATTCTCTGTTCGGCCTTAAAAATCCTCTTTTTAGGCTAAAAAACCCTTTCTCTTTATAACAGGCTTAGCCCCCTTTGGCCAGCCCTTTAACCACTTCCCCTCCATAAGCCTGGACGCTAAGACCAAGCACTAAAATTTGAAGAGCAGATCGCAATCAGAAGTCGGAGCGGAGTGCATTTTTTTGTTAAAACAAAAAGTTCCGATGCGATGGTGTTATAGTCTGTCAGCTTTTGAATTAATCTCAGCCCTAGATCTGAAAAGATCTGACGGCCCAACACTAATCACATCGTGCCAGCCCATGCATCCCCTCCTTCCATCTTCCTAGATCGCGATCCTCTGATCCGATCATAGCTGTTGATCTCTCGAGATCCAACGGTCTAGAGTTTGTTGCTCTCATTCGACACGCCAGTTTTCCTCCCTGCCGATTTAATCTTTGCCGTCGATCTGACCCAGATCTGAAGGTTGGCCCTCAATCGGACCATCGCCCATCAAAATTTCTTAAATATTTCACCACTTTCCATCCTCCGATGCGATTATATCATGACCATTCATCCTACATATTTGACAGTCCAGATTAAACCCGCCTTTGAATTTGCGCCACTTAATCGACCACGCATCTCGCTTCATCACGCTCCATCTCCCACCATCCGATATCCCCACTCCAAATCTAATGGCCCACAACAATATCACATTTGTTTTTTGTCTAAAGTTTAACAGCTCAGAGCTATGAGATATGGGCAGTTTTCCAGAGCCACGTGTCATCCAAAGACCCATATCGCGTTGAAAAAGTGAAAAAAGCCTTTCGTCCCTTTTGCCACGCGATAGCAGCGGTTTTCTGTCCTAAAACATCTTCCCCACTTCATTACCTGAAAATGCATCTACATATATTGACCATTGATCTTTGTAGATCAACAACCCCCGTTGCATCTCACGTCTCCTGCATATTTTCTCATCGCGCAACCGCAACATTGCATTGGACCATCTCGACTGTTGATCTCCCATCTGATGGTCCTAATTGAATCGCCCTCTGACCATGACCAGGTCCCACCATATTAGTCCATTTCATATGTTTTCCACACATTTTTCTGTGTATTTCGTTTGAAGGCCCAAACCTTGGGTTTTGCATTAAACATCATATCATTCTGCAAACATTAAAATTTTCATTTCGCCCAACTTTCGTCAGATCAATTTTCACTGTTTCACTGCACTTTTTCACTACTTTCCATTGCATCCACAGAATTCTCCTCTGTTGTGCTACCATCATCATATCATTCCACCACACCCATCCTCCCATGCATGGATTCCTTAACATGTTTTTGTGTCTATGCAGGGTACAGGCGGTGAATACCGCCATTGCTCACAGTCACTGTTATGGTGGCACAGAGCATAGAGAAGGCTAATTTCAAAGCTTAATATTACAGAGAAGAGCCTGGGAAGGTGTTAGAACATAACTTTCATTAAAGGATAGAGTTTAACTTTGTGAAACCCCCCAAGCACCATTAAGGTTCCGAATTTCATAGACAGAGACAGTCATGAAGCGGCAAAGTGTATCAGTGGATAGTCAGAGAGTTTAATGCCTATAATTGAATAATTTTAGTTCTGATTCACTGTTTAAAGGGAAGATGTACCATATTGAAGAACTCATGATTATCGTAGATGGCCTAAAGAGGCCTATAGCATAGAAAACAATATTGACAGTGTTTCACATCGGCAGTAGCTTCCTCCTGAGAAAGGAAATAGTACCCATACTGTCTTTATTCTACATTGTGTCCCCGAAAAGATTTCCCCTTGAAAACAGTCCTAATCCTACCAGAAAATTTTTTACACAGTATGGTAGACCTCATAGTCATTTATCTACCCTTTTTATTTATTCACCAGAGTATTATCAGTACTGCAGTGAAAGCACATCAAGAACATACCTGGAGTAAATTGCAGCCTGTCGAAGACCACTCTTTCATCCAAATAGTACTGAAGATTAATGCTCATATATTAAAACAGAATGGGCCTTAACCGTCTTCTTCTACTTTGTTTTAATGTTACATTTAGTGTTTCATCTACCTCCTCTGCCTCTCTTTTAGCTATAAAACTCATGAAGAAACTCATTGTAAAGGTTGTTGATCAGATATCTGTAATTGTAAGCTGTTTCTCTTGAGATGTAGTTCTCTCTGTAAAGTTATAAGATAGGCTGAGGAAGATGTTTTCAGACTAAATATCAAGCTATTGGCAATGTTGTACATGACTAGTGTTTCTCTTTAATATTACAAGCACATTTCTTTGGATCCTGATTTAAAGCAGCGATGATGTTTTTCTATCTCTGTCTCTGTTTCCCTTTGTGATTCATCATATTTCATTTCTTCTGGTACGCATCAGAAATCTGGCATAGGATTTACCCTTGCATGGTACCCTATGTCTCTGCTCTCCCTACCTTTGATTTTTTTTGCTATATGTGTTATCTGAGTACTGATTCAAGTTAATTTAACCAGTGTAGTGGCTATAATTTACTGCTAGCTGATGGATGGATTAATGAATCTGTTCTTAGATGTTCTGGTTGGATTTAGTTGAAAGAATTGGGATAATGGGAGTTTAGAATTGTTGATTTCTACCTCACTAGGGTCATTTTCAATTAATTGATCTTTCTAAGTTCCCTTAAGTTGGATGTCGAAGCATTGAAAGTTCAAAGTCTCTCTCTGATCTCAGGTTTTCACCTTTGTGTTTAAATATTTAATGTTCCCCTTGTCTGAAGAGTTTACCCTTTAGGAGTTGGATCACAGGTGTCCAATGGCATGTCCTGTCCCTGGACCTAATTCCTAAATGGTCACCTTGGTGGTTTCCTTTCCTTTCACCTTATTTCTTACCATTTCACGCCCCACTATCATCTTTAAGATCTAATGATTTAGATGACTAGCCCAACTGAAAGCCTGCATATTGAATAGCAAGTAAACCCTTTCCTAACTCCATTGCCCAATGGTCTCGAGTGTTACCTGAAAGCATTCCTCCTTTGTATAGAATCCTCTTTACTCATCTTTGTCTCATGGTGAACCCTTCCTTCCTGTTTCCCAAAAACCAAACAAACAATTAAATAAACAAACCAATCTATACCTATAACTAGCCTAAAACCTAAAAACAGAGTTTCAAAGACATATACCTTTTCCTATCATAGAGAGATCCCTCTCTCGACCCAGGAGGGCTAGATCTTGAGGTCTGAAAGTGGTTCTGATTTTGTGTCATCTTTTGGTATTTCCAAACTTGCCAAAACATGGGAACCCCAACATAATGGTGACTCCAATGGGGAATATTTGAGTAAGACATACGTTAAAACACTTCTAAGAACTCAAAGAACACTAAATTAGCCTTAGTTTGGTGGTTAATCACTGTGGTGAATAGTATACCCCCTTGAAACATTCTTAACCTTCCACCTGGCGACTACATAGCCCCTTGATGATCAACGACTCCACTGGTGATCAGTAGGCCTGCCGATTATCATTGGTTCTCATAAGACTCCACTGGAGACCAGCCTTCATTACAACGTCAGCCATATCAGGAGTGACAAGTAGGATTAAGCTGCTTGGTTTGAGAACAACATTCTGGCTTCAAGAACCATTCACACAAGGGCTTATCCTAACCCAGACCCACCTGAAATAGTTGACAACCCTGAGAGCATTCTCAGGAAATATCCTGCACCAAGAAAGCCAACTATTTCCACACACATCCATAGAGCTAACTTTGCACCAGAAAAATTTACAGCTCTATCAAACCCTCTGATTGACTTAGGTTTTCAAAATAGATTACCCAGAACTAGGTCATTCAATGCTCTAGACCAACCAGACTTTGAGTTCACTGGTTCACCATATCACAGTGGTCAACACAGTAGGGATAGACATACCCCTCCATCTACTCCCCTGGATATTCATTTCATTCAGAACTTGGGGCTTTGTCACCCCAAATCTGCTCAATAGACTTCTGCTGGTCCTAATATCCCTATCATCCACATACCTACTACACAAGAAAATCCTTTACCTCATCAAAGCATCATTATGGAAGCCTGGTATGCACCCCTAGCGTTACCTCAACCTGTAGTGCCTTTACCCAATGATTATCAATCAAAAATCCCACACTTCACTGCTAAAGAGTCTACCACAGCTCAGCACCATGTAGATAGGATGGAAGATTCCTTTGACTATATGGAGATATATGATGAGACAGTAAAAATGAGGATATTTTCCCAGAGTTTAGGAGGTGATGTGAAGAAATGGTTTAAAGGCCTACCTCCTAATAGTATCCAATACATTCCTACTCTACATCAAACCTTTATAAAAAAATGGGAAGTTAAGGCCAACCCTCTCCAAATCTTGGCAGAATACAAGAACCTTAAGAGAAATGTGGGAGAGAGTTTCCATGACTACTCTACAAGGTTTAACAGTGTTTATAAGGCTCTTCCTCCACATATGAAACCTCCCCAAGGTATGGCTTTAGTGAAATACCCTGATGGCTTTGATGCTGACATGGCCTACCAGCTTAGGGAGAGAGATTGCAACACATTGGAAGATATGCAAATAGGGGTAGTGAGTGTAGAGGCTAACTTGATTAAGAAGAAAGTCAGAATGAGG
The DNA here is from genome assembly GCA_034641835.2 of Pinus albicaulis. NCBI lineage: Eukaryota > Viridiplantae > Streptophyta > Pinopsida > Pinales > Pinaceae > Pinus > Pinus albicaulis. The sequence continues at coordinate 226,527,325 of CM076575.1, forward strand.
GTGGAGAAGAGGTTAACATATAGGGATGACACTGTAGCTTCCACATCTGATCCCAAGTATGAACATCTAGCCAAAAACATGGAAAAGCTATAACAAATGGTGGAAATAATGGTTGTCTTAGTTAGTAATCAAAACAGAAACCAAAATCATAACCAGAACCAAAACTTTAGGAGAAACAATACCACCCCCAACAGACAAAGAGACTCGGATCAACAAGTTATTCCCCCATTTCAAGAGAACTTTCTTGATGAATATGAGGGAATCATAGAAGAGTCTGAGGGAACCAAAATACATATGTTTTAATTGAAAACTCAATCCACAACTGTTCCACAGAAGAAGATCAACACTCACCCTCATGTTGGGATGAGGAAAGATTAGAATCTGAGGATTACAGGCTTGGGTTTGAAAATGCTATCATGCAAGTTAGAGAACAGTATGAACTTAGAAGCAAAAATAGCTTAGACACTTCCAAACCAAAAGATTCTGAGATTACCATCAAGAAAAGACCTGAGAAAACTTCTAAAGTGACTGCTGAAAATAATAAATTAGCATCTGAGAGTTTTGGGAAGAATAAAGAGAAAGACAACCAAAATATTGAAAACAAAGTCAACCAACTAGCAGCACTAGCACTATATTTAGTGCTCCTGATAAAAAAATTCCTAACACTGTACACAGTGAGAATATGCACACTGATTCAGCCACTAAGATAGTGGCTAACAAAACAGAGTTGAGTATCACGAAGAGTCAATCCACCTTCAATTTGGAGAGTGAGATTGCAAAAATTAAAATCTCTGTTCCACTCTCTGAGCTGGCCACTCAGGATGTATATAAAGGCCAAATTTTGAAAGCTCTAAATCTAGGTGAAAACAGTGATACTATTGATTTGAGTGATGATCAACCAACCCTTCTTTTTGGTCCAAAGATAGAAGGGAAGTTTCAGGAAGGGGTAGTACCGCCTTTTTACATCAGTCTCAACATCCATGACAAGATCCTTCACAATGCGATGCATGACTCTGGGGCATCACACAACCTAATGGCTAAGGTAGTTATGGAGAGGTTAGGCCTAGAGATAACTCGTCCCTATAAATACTTATATTAATTTGACTCTAGCAGAGTAAAATGTCTTGGCCTGATCAAAGATTTGTGCGTGAGCTTGACCCAGATTCCAGTAAAATGTATGGTTATGGATGTTGTAGTGGCAGATGTGCCACCTAAGTATGGTATACTATTATCAAGGTCATGGGGAGCCAAGCTACAAGGTACAATGCAGATAGATGGGGCATATGCCACAATCCCTGTCTTTAGCCAACTTAGGAGACTGTATAGAGAGGCACAAATTAAATTCTTGGTCAGTAGCCCTGAAAAGCCTAAAAATTCCCCTTTGTACTCTGTGCACACTGATTTGGACTCCTTTATCCTCTGCAATAATAAATCTATAGAAGAGATAGAACTAGAAAACAAAGATACAGACAATGAAACAGAGCCCATAGATTTTGACATAATGGCCACTCTGGTCTTAGAAGAAAATGAAGAAGAATCCTCTGGACAGTACACTGAAGCTAAAACTTAGAGTGAAAAAGAAAAAGAATGCAAACAGTTGACTAGCCTTCTCTTTGAAACCCACACACAGCATGAAGAATGAAACCCTCCACACTATGAAACAGACCCCCCATTGCAGCATAACAATGAAACCGGTGCTAGGAAAGAAACCGATGATAATCCCGAGGATGAACCTTTATGGGAAATGAATTTTGATGGGTCTTGTACTAGAAAGACTGCAGGGGCAGGAGTGTGGTTACATAACACTGAGAGTGGCTATGCCGAGATCCATGCCTTCAATCTGAACTTCAAGTGTACAAACAATATCGCGTAATATGAGGCTCTTATCCTGGGGCTGAATTTACTGAGAAAATTAGGAGCCCATAGGATAGCTAGGCATGGAGACTCTGAGTTAATCATAAAACAAGTGAACGGAGAATACACAAAAAAACACCCTAGGTTGAGAGCGTACAGAAATGATGCCATGTATTTGTTGAAAACCTTTGCGGAATATGAACTGGTGTTTGTTCCTAGGAGTCAGAACGTAATTGCAAACGGATTAGCTTGCATAGCTAGTTCATATCACAAGCCCCCCAGTGACAAAAAGATCATCATTCAGACAAAATACAGACCTACAGTGCCTGACAATGAGAAATATTGGTAGGTCTTTGAGGGAGATAAGCAGATTGAGTATTTTGTGATTGGTAGGAACGAGTTTGAATTCTCTGATTAAGACTCTAAATCTGAGGATAGCTACCTGAATGAGGAACCCCCCAATGAATAAAAATCACCACGTAGTGTAGAAATAAACACTTTAACTGAACAGATTGGAAATAAAATAGAAGAATATAAGAATGCAGATAAAGAGGAAATAGAGGTGCTACAGGCAAAAGATAAGAACATACCTTGAGGTCTGGCACCTTTAGAGGATCTCTTTGATTTTGATAATGTAGTGAAAAAACCCACCATAGAGCACTCGGACTCTGATGTCGAGGAATGCAACATAGGGATTGAAGACAAGCCTAAGATGATAAAATTGGCTAAGTCCTTTCTCGCAGACATGAAAAGGAAATACGTTGCCTTATTTAAAGAATTCATTGATGTGTTTTCCTGGAGCTACGAAGACTTAAGGGCCTATGACAAAAACATTATATACCACAAAATACCTTTGAAAGAGAACCAAAAACCCTTCAGATAGAAACTTCACAGAATTAACCCTAATTAATTGCCTGCAGTAGAAAAGGAAATAAAAAGATGTACGAGGTAGGAATAATAGTTCCTGTGAGGTTCTCTGATTGGGTCTTGAACCTAGTAGCTGTGAGAAATAAAATAGGTGAGATCAAACTATGCATTGATTTCAAGAACCTTAACAGAGCCTCACTTAAAGAAAATTACCCTTGCCAAAGATGGAACACATTCTTCAGAGGGTAGTAGGCTCAAAAAGGATCTCCCTGTTAGATGGTTTTTTAGGTTAGAACCAAGTTTTAGTACTCCCAGAAGACCAAATCAAGACCACGTTCAGCACTCCATTGGGAACTTTTATGTATGTAAAAATGCCTTTTGTACTGATGAACATTGGCGCGACCTTCCAATGAGCTATGGACATAGCTTTTTCAGATGAAATAGGGCACTTCATTGTCATCTATCTGGATGACATAACAGTCTATTCCAAGAATGATGAGGAGCACCTAAGACATCTAAGAAGAGTTTTTGAAAAATGTAGAAGGTGTGGTCTGTCATTAAATCTAAAAAATACTGTATTCAAGCTGCAAGAAGGTAAGATTCTCAGCCACATTATATCTGAGAATGGAATTAAGATAGACCCACAGAGGGTTGAGGGAATACTACAGATCACACACCAGAGAAACATTAAATAGTTACAGTCCTTTATTGGGAAAATTAACTTCCTAAGAAGGTTTATTCCCAACCTAGCCGAACACCTCAGTAATATGACTAACATGCTGAAGAAAGGTGCAGGAATTAAGTGGACTGTAGAGGCTAAAAAATATTTTGAATCAGTAAAAATTGCACTCACCCGGGATCCTGTCCTAATCAGCCCAGATTTCTCAAAATATTTCTTGATATTTTCATTTTCCTCTGAGCATATAATGGCTATAGTTCTCCTACAGAAAAATCCAAAGGGAATGGAACAACCTATTGCTTTCTTTAGCAAGGATTTGAGGGATGCACCCTTAAAATATAACATAATGGAAAAATAGGTCTATGCCTTGGTAAATGATTTCAAGGACTTCAGGGTGTATATACTGCATTCTCACACCATAGCCTACGTGCCTAACATAGTGGTTAAAGACATCTTGTCCCAGGATCCGAACAGAAAGAGGGGCAAATGGATCGCTATGATTTTATAATATGGCCTGGAAATAAAACCCACGAAAATGATCAAAGGTCAGGGCTTAGCACAATTAATGGCTGAATCAAATTTACAAGCCCTTGAAATTAACATGGTATATGACTTTGATGAACAGGAAGGATTTCCTGATCCAACTATTGAGGAAAAATTTCAAAACTCTCCATGGTATTCTGATATCTTATATGTGCTCACAAACCTCAATGCCCCTCCTAATCTATCAAAGACTAAGGCCAGATTCTTGAAGCTAAAAGCTAGAAACTATTGCATATTGAATGAATGTTTATACAGGAAAAATGCAAATGGACTATTTCTTAAATGTTTTCCTGGAACTGAAGCTGAGAGAATTAAATAGGAGTTCCATGTAGGAGAGTGTGGAGGCCACTTAAGCTGGAAAGCCACTGCTAACAAAATACTCAGAGATGACTATTACTGGCCTACACTTTTCAATTACATACAAAAAATGATAATTGCCTGCCATAAATGACATATTTTTGAAGGCAAGAGAAAGCTCCTCCCTTTTCCCTTACAACCCATTACTGTTGAGGGTCCCTTTTTACAGTGGGGCCTAGATTTCATAGGGGAAATACACCCTGCTTCTTCTACACAACACAAGTGGATCCTTACAACCACAAACTATTTCACAAAGTGGATTGAGGCCATACCTTCTAGGAATGCCACAGATTCTGTCATCATTAAGTTCCTAGAAGACCACAACCTCTCTAGGTTTGGCTGCCCAAGAAAAATAATCACTGATAACGCTGCTGCTTTTGGATCCAAGAAAATGATTGATTTTTGTCATAGGTACCAAATAGCACTCGATCATTCAACTGCTTATTACCCTCAAGGTAATGGGTTAGTTGAATCATCAAACAAGAGCTTGGTGACCATTATCAAAAAGATGCTGGAAGAAAAAAAAAGTCATGGCTTAACAAATTAGTGCATTCTTTGTGGGCTGATAGGCTTGCAACAAAGAAATCCATTTGCATGTCACCATATCATCTTGTGTATGGGACAGAGGTAGTATTTCCAACCAGCCTTGGGATACCAGTGATTACACTAGTCCAAGAGATCTAGATAGAAGAGGACAGTATGGTGAGGAGGATAAATCAAACAATTCATCTCCAAAAAACAAGAGAAGAGCTCTATAACAAAGCTCTGAAAGTCCAGGAAAATATTAAGAAGTTATTTGACAAGAGAACCAAGGCCTCAGACTTCAAAATTGCAGACAAAGTTCTGAAGTGGGACTCCAGGAGAGAGGACAAAGAAAAACACAACAAATTTGACAGTTTGTGGCAGGGTCCTTACATCATACAGGGCATCGTGGGTCCAAATGCCTTTTTTCTGCAATATCTAGATGGTACAAAGCTGTTTGGGGGTCCCGTCAATGGCAGGATGCTCAAACATTACTTCTGCTGAATTCCAAGTTTATAGTTTTCATTTCCATTGTAAATAGCATTGTAGTCTTTAATTTTCGGGAAAAGATAAAATTTTTTCCAAAAAACAGAGAAGGAAAAGGTTCAGACATGCCCAAACATGAACCTATGAAGTTCCAAGAAGGATGGCTCAAACATGATCAAAACCTGAGCCAAAAGAAGTATAGTGAGCTGGTCCTAATCTGCTCAAAATCTGGATCAGAAAAGGAGAAAGAAGAATCAGCTCTAGTAGGCCCAAAACCAGAGCTAAAAAAAAAAAAGAGAGAGAGAGAGAGTAATGACTCTAACAAGCTCAAAACTTGAGTCACGAGGAAAGGAAGGATGCTCCAAGATTACAAGATCTCAAGCCTCCAAATTTTGACTTCAAAGTTTCTGCAATTTCAATCCATGTGCAACTGTCTTTATGCCTAGGATCCACAACCAACTAGACTGTCTAATCCTAGTTGGACTGTTTTTAAATTTCTGTTGTAGAATGTAGAGAAGAAATCTGCTAGACAGTTTAATCCTAGCAGATACTAGAATAGGTAGAGAAACTATGAGACCAACAGTTTAATCTGGTCTCATGGAGGAATAAGGGTAGAAATAGACTAGTTGTTTTTAGCTTTCAATTAAAAATGATGAAGAAGGTCTGTAAATTCAAATTTACCTTGAAGAAAAATGTTAGGATTGGTGTTTGGGTAGGTAGATTGTTTGGGGAAAGTTTTCTACTAATTAACTCCATCATGTTTGTACAGCTGAATCAAAGAAGAAAGATTGTCCAAGAGAACAGGCATCTGACCTAATCCAAATATTTATTTTTTGAATTATTGACTCCTTCAAGAAGAAGACATCCCCATGTGGAGCCACTGTTAGCCACCTATGAAATTTTTGTTAAGAAAACTAGTGGCTAAATTGTTTTGTGAGCCTTCAAAAGATACATTTCCTATGAAAATATCTCATCCCTGAAGCTTCTGTGTGTCCTTGGCCTTTAAATAAGATCTTCAATAATGTTGCCATCCAAAAAGCCTCACTGTCTGTGAAAAATGTGTGCTCAGAAAGCCTTGTTTTTCCCTTTATATCTCCACAAATTTCCCCATTTTTAACCTTTTTCCCATTTGCAAGGTTTCCCATTTTAACTCCAAAATCCCTCCTAAATATTCCAAACCATCCATTTCATCCTTTAAGACCAAGTGAAATCCCTTCAGCTGGTTTTAAAACCCCTTTATCTCCCCACTGAATCCTCTATTCAGCCCTAAAAATCCTCCTTTTAGGCTAAAAAACCCTTTTTCTTTATAACAGGCTTAGCCCCCTTCGGCCAGCCCCTTAACCACTTCCCCTCCATAAGCCCAGGCGCTAAATTGTGAAGAGCTTATCGAAATCAAAAGTTGGAGCGGAGCTCATTTCTTTGTTAAAACAAAAAGTTCCAATGCGATGGTGTTATATTCTATCGACTTTTGAATTAATCTGAGCCCTAGATCTTAAAAGATCTGACGGCCTAGTGCTAATCGCATCGCGCCAGCCCATGCAGCCCCTCCTTCAGTATTCCTCGATCGTGATGCTCTAATCCGATCGCATCCGTTGATCTCTCCAGATCCAACAGTCCAGAGTTCAACGCTCTCGTTCGACGCGCCAATTTTCCTCCCCGCCGATTCAATCTCCATTGTCGATCTAACCCAGATCGGACAGTTGGCGCTCAGTCGCACCATCGCCCATCGAAATTTCTTAAATATTTCACCAACTGCCATCCTCTGATGCAATTAGATCACTACCATTCATCCTACAGATCCGACGGTCCAGATTAAACCCGCCTTTGACTTTGTGCCACTTAACCGACCGCGCATCTCCCTTCATTGTGCTCCATCTCCCACCATCCAATATCCCCACTCCGGATCTAACGACCCACAATAATATCGCGTTTGTTTTGCATCCAAAGTTTAACAACTTAGAGCTACACGATATGGGCGGTTTTCCAGAGCCATGTGTCAGCCAAAGACCCATATCGCGTTGAAAAAGTGAAAACAGCCTTTCGGCCCTTTTGTCGCACGATACCAATGGTTTTCTATCCTAAAACCACTTCCCCACTTCATTACCTGAAAACTCATCTGTAGATCCTAATTGTTGATCTTTGCAGATCAACGACCCCTGTTGCATCTTGCGTCTCCTGCATATTTTATCATCGCGCAACCGCAACATTGCATCGGACCATCTCGACCGTCGATCTCCCCCTGAGATCCGACGGTCCTAATTGAATCGCCCTCTACCCATGACCGGGTCCCACCATATTAGTCCATTTCATATGTTTTCCACACATTTTTCTGTGTATTTCGTTTGAAGGCCCAAACCTTGGGTTTTGCATTAAACATCATATCATTCCAAAAACATTAAAATTCTAATGTTTTACATTAAAATTTTCATTTCGCCCAACTTTTGTCAGATCAATTTTCACTGTTTCACTGCATTTTTCCACCACTTTCCATTGCATCCACAACATTCGCCTCTGTTGCACTGCCATCATCATAGAATTCCACCACATCCATCCTCCCATGCATGGATTCCTTAACATGTTTGTGTGTCTTTGCAGGGTACAAGCAGTGAATACCGCCATTGCTCACAGTCACTGTTATGGTGGCACAAAGCACAGAGAAGGCTAATTTCAGAGCCTGATATTACAGAGAAGAACCTGGGAAGGTGTTAGAACATAATTTTCATTAAAGGATATATTTTAACTCTGTGAAACACCCCAGCACCATTAAGGTTCCAAATTTCATAGACAGAGACAGTCATGAAGTGGAAAAGTGTATCAGTGGATAGTCAGAGAGTTTAATGCCTGTAATTGAAGAATTTTAGCTCTGATTCATTTTTTAAAGGGTAGATGTACCAGATTGAAGACCTCATGATTATTTCAAAGGGCCTAAAGAGGCCTATAGCACAGAAAACAATATTGACAATGTTTCACATCGGCAGAGGCTTCCTCCTGAGAAAGGACACAGTACCCATACTGTATTTATTCTACATTGTGTCCCCGAAAACAGTCCTCATGCTACGAGAATATTTGTTACACAGTATGGCAGACCTCATAGTCATTTATCTGCCTTTTTTTTTTATTCACCAGAGTACTATAAGTACTGCAGCAAAAGCACATCAAGAACATACCTGGAGTAAATTGCAGCCTGTCGAAGATCACTCTTCCATCCAAAGAGTACTGAAGATTAATGCTCAGTTATTAAAACAGAATGGGCCTCGACCCTCTTCTTTTACTGTTTTTTAATGTTACATTTATTGTTTCATCTACCTCCTCTACCTCTCTTTCAGCTATAAAACTCATGAAGAAACTCATTGTAAAGGTTGTTGATCGGATATCTGTGAATTGTAAGTTGTTTCTCTTGAGATATAGTTCTCTATGGAAAGTTGTAAGATAGGCTGAGGAAGATGTTTTCAGACTGAATATCAAGCTATTGGAAATGTTGTACATGACTGTTATTTCTCTTTAATGTGAAAAGCACATTTCTTGGTATCCTGATTTAAAGCACCGATGATGTTTTTCTATCTCTGTCTTTGTTTCCTTTGTGATTCATCATATTTCATTTCTTCTGGTATGCATCAGAAATATGGCATAGGATTTACCCTCGCATGGTACCCTATGTCTCTTCTCTCCCTACCTCTGATGTTTTCTTCTATATGTGTTATCTGAGTATGGATTCAAGTTACTTTCACCAGTGTAGTGGCTATAATTTACTGCTAGCTGATGTATGGATTAATGAATCTATTCTTGGATGTTCTAGTTGGATTTAATTCAAAGAATTTGGATACTGAGAGTTTAGAATTGTTGATTTCTACCTCACTAGGGTCCTTTTCGATTAATTGATCTTTCTAATTTCCCTTAAGTTGGATGCCGAAGCATTGAGAGTTCAAAGTCTCTCTCTGATCTCAGGTTTTCACCTTTGTGTTTAAATCTTTAATGTTCCCTTTGTCTAAAGAGTTTACCCTTTACGAGTTTGATCACAGGTGTCCAATGGCATGTCCTATCCCTAGACCTGATTCCTAAATGGTCACCTTGGTGGTTTCCTTGCCTTTTAGCTTCTTTCTTACCATTTCATGCCCCACTATCATCTTTAAGATCCAACGCTTTATATGACTAGCCCAACTGAAAGCCTGCATATTGAATAGCAAGTAAACCCTTTCCTGACTCCATTGCCCAAAGGTCTTGAGTGTTCGCTGAAATCATTCCTCCTTTGTCTAGAATCCTCTTTATTGATCTTTGTTTCATGGTGAACCCTTCCTTCCTGTTTCCCAATAACCAAACAAACAATTAAACAAACAAACAAACCCATTCCTATAACCTGCCTAAATCCTAAAGATAGAGTTTTAGAGACATATACCTTTGCCTATCATAGAGATATTCATCTATGGACCCGGGAGGGCTATATCCTGATGTCCGAAAGTGGTTCTGATGTTGTCTCATCTTTTGGTATTGCCAAACTTGCCAAAACATGGGAACCCCAACAGCTGCTGTTTGTTTCTCAGTAGAAATTTTTGTTTCAGGGGTTGGTGTCATTAAAAAACATACATTTAGGCACTTACTCAAACCAAAGTTTGCTAATAATTATCTTGAAAAAACTTTTATCAGTGGGAATTGAACTTGAAAAGAAAGGAGAGAGGAACTTGAATTTCTTCCATAAGGCTATGGTGAAGCAAATACATAACAATAGAATATTTTCTCTCACCTCTTATGATGTGCATGCAACATGAAAAAATGGAACAAGAACTTGTCTCCTACTACCACTCCTTATTAACTGAGTCGATACCCTGTAGAGAAGAAGGCATTCAAAGAATTGCATCTCACATTCTAACATTAATACATTTAGCCTAGAATGAAGCCTTAATGTGGACAATCTCTTTCACAAATTAGACAATTAATTAATTCCTGACACGACCATAGCAACAAAAGCATCAAGCAGAGGCTATAAAAATATTATGTGAAAATGAGAAAGAACACCAATCATGAAAAAGGAAAATTGATATCTCAAAGATCGAATTAAAAAGGAAAATCAAACAATCATCATGATACAAGAAACAAAAATATCAATTGAAAGAGTTAAGGAAATAACATCTTTGTGTTGGAGGAGATGTGAATATGTAGCCTTATATGCTAGACAAAGTGTTTTGGGTTTGGTATGCCATCATTCATGTTTTTGCACTTCCACTCTTGTCACCAATGTTGTTGCACTTCATTGCTACCTTTGTCCACTCTTGTTGTCACTGCTACCGCACTTCACTGCTAACATTGCCACACCTACTGCCACTGCTATTGCACTTCATTGTTTCCTCTATCCACTCCTCCTACCGCTACTAATGCACTTCACCGCTACCTCTATCTACTACCACGCCTGATACTACTGCTGGTGCACTTTAGTATTCATCTTTTCTCAATTTAAGTAGCTGAAAACCAATCTAACTTTTGCACATCAGTCTAAAAAATTTCCTCTATGATAAATCTCTGTTAAACCCTAGTTTTAAATTCTGTAATGACATGAAGTCAATATGAACTTACTACAACATTGATATTCAATCTCAAACCTTGACATTGTCATCTCACCTTTCACTATCAACCATATCAAGTCTTCATTGTTTCTGCAATACTAGCAGAAGCTTAAATTGTCAACACTAGCATCATAATTATCATCACTGGTAAAGGAGTATATCATCCTGCTCTTTCTCACAACCATAACCTTATAGAAACTACACCTGTCTCAACAATACTAGTTCTGCTCAATGCATCAAGATTGCTCAATATTCAATTGACAAATCTCAATCATACTAGGCTCTGTCTACAACATGTAAACTATGGAAACTATGCTCCATTTGTGCCCATGGTTCAAATTCTCTCAAGTACAGAAGTAACATTAGTTCTCGTGATAATGTCCACCACTCTGAACTCTTTTGCTAACTAGCCAATCCAAATTTTGATTTAATAACTGTGATCAAGCCTAGCGACATCTTAGGCATTCAATGATAAGTCTTTCTACTTCAAATCAAGTATACATGGCATTCTATCACAACCTTCAATTTCCATTGTTGTACTTTAAATATGTTGGTTGTCAAGGATATGCAATATTGATCTTCATTTTATTGATGAATTTTCCTCAAGTGTCTGAAAAGTCAGAGTTGAATATGGATATAGGTCACTGATTATCAAGGTCTTCACTAAGGTTCCTTTGCTACTGATGGACAATGTGTCACAACTATCCCTGGTGAAACTTTCAAATTCACTGATGTACTCAAAAACTTTGATCAGAGATGCACAATTGGAGAGGAAACTTACTCTAATGCAGGCTTGGTATTGGTCAATGCTTACATGATTTTGTATGTAGAAATGACCCATTAAAACATGCTATGATTTTTTTCCCAAGAGATGTCATAGGTAGATCCTATGATATATCACTTAAGTGTCATGCCAAAACTATTTTTCTAAGTTCAATAAGAAAATTCCAAAGAGGGACAAAAAGGATACAAGTTCTGAGGAATCTTCGAATACATTTAAGATTCTTCTCTGGTTTACATAGGTATTATTTGAAGTCTGTATACCAACTTGTTAAGAGATCTAGACTTCTTCAACAAGGTCAAGGCTTATCAAGCACGTCTATCTTGTCAATTTTATTTGCTCCAATATTTAAACTTTAGAATCCAATTCTCATAAAAATAATGATACTTATATGAGGAATACAAAACAAAATTCCCAGATATAGGCCTTGAAAAACTTCATGGACTATTCAATTCTCAGTTTGGTGTGCTAAAGTAGGATGTATAAATATAAATTCCAGACAAGTTTAGATAAACCCTCACTACTATAAACTCTAGGACTGCCTTCAAAACATACAAAACCATACCCAGTTAGATGTAAATTACTGATTAGGGAACACTAAGTCTCACACAGGATCAATCATTAAAATTCAGAGATACATGTCAGAAAGGAGGTCACACTCATATATATGCATAGATTTCTTTGAAGAATAAATTCTAGGGCATCAAAAAAGATATTAAGATAAGTCATCAAGGTAGAAATTTGCTTCAGGTCTTTCAAACTTGTGTCAAATGAACCTTCACTCCAACCTTCAAAATTTTCTTCTATTATAGGGATAAACCTTCTCCATAATTTTATTTACATTTGTAAAAAAAGTGTGCGCTAATGATACCAATATGCTTCGCCAACTATGAGTGTATTCCTCAAGAGGTTTGCAATAAAATAACATGTGGATACTAGTTTAAGATTAGTGGACACAAGTTCAAATTAGATCTCCTTAACAAAACATCACCATAGCTCAACACGTTTTCATCATATCCCATGGAATCCATATTTCACTCTTTCAACGTCTAATAGTCTTGCCCACCAAAATTCCTCAAGTTTTTTATAAAATGGAAAATGATTTTCCCCGAGCTACTGCATGCAATCACCAGTGCAAACTTGATTTTGAACAGAGAAACAAAAAAAGGCAGTTTGAACTTTGAATGACAATGTGCTAACCTGCTAACAAAAAATGAAGGTAGATATCACTAAATAAAGAAAACCATAACATGAAGGAAGCTATCAGAGAACTGCATTAACCCTAAAAGATTATATCCCTTCATTAATTTCTTGTATGAGAGTTAATATAAACAAACTTACAAAAATTTTGTGCATGTCATATTCAAAACAAATTTATCATAATTGGCTTGAAGAATTACTTGGGAGGCTTGAAATTTTGGAAAAAATTGGTAATCCAGTCGAGAAATTTAAAAACAATATATTATTTGACCGTGCTGGAGGACTTGGAAAACTTTTGGATTATGAGTCAAGAAATTATAAATAAAAATTGCACCAAATTTGGAGGCAAAAAGAAAAGTTACTTTTCACTAATATCATGGTATGAAATGATCATCTGATGTAAAATTTCAATAAGAATCCTCAGATTACATACATGATGTTTATGTCACTCAACTGGGACGCTGGTCAAATTGATGTTGTGATAAAGAATCTACTAGGATTCCATTCTTGCCAGCAAATGCCCATTTTTTTAACATATGTTAAACTAAAGGGAATAGGAATTTAACCCAGTGCCAATATCAAGCAAATTTTGGTGGAATAGATCTACCTTACACCTAGCACCTAAGCTAAAGGAAGCCAATATCAGACACAGCTGCCCCAAATGGCATGTTTAAAGAAGCAACTTTGAACCCAAAAAAATTACATAAACGATATACTACATGCTATAAATTTATAATTTTCCATGGGAAAGCTGACGTGCCTGTTGACTGACTGCCAGGAAACTGGGTTAACAAAAAAAGCAAAATGAGTGTTCCTTTTTCTTAGACAATCTAGTCTCCCTATTCAATCTCATCCAGTCAACTAACTAGGTGTTTGGCTTGGTAGTCTGAGTCATACAGTCGAATGAAAACACGAGTATAATTAGGGGTTTAGAAGAGCTGAGTCAAACAACAGAGTTAAAGACATAGTCAATTGCGACTCCTCTGAGTCTACTAACAGTAATTGAAAAACAAGGCCAATCCCATCCAAAACTTAGATGTGCAGAAAAAGGTGCAATAAATGAGCTGATCCCAAGTTGGAAAGAATCACTTCTGTGCCCTCTTAGCTGGTGATAAATATACCCAAGAATCAGGCCAAAAAAAAAGAGAAGTTACCAATAAATAAATGAATCAAAACCCATTAAAAACATCTTTAAAACCCTTTCAAATAAACCAAAAAATATTTTAAAACCCCTTCAAATAAACCAATTTTTTTTTTTAAAACCTTTTAAAAGAAACCAGCAAAACCCATCTGTATGAGGTAATCCTTCTGTAACAGATCGAATATAATGATTGGCCTTGGCTTATCCACTCATTCATTTAAATTTAACGTAGATGAGAATTGCACGAAGGAATTCGAGAAATACCAGTCAATCTAATTCTCCTCTGGAGCGCCACAATTTTGAATTCACAGGCAAGCAGGGATATGTGCTTAATTTGGATATGACATTTTAGTAACAGTGAGTGAGTTCCTCAAACAAGGCATGGCCTCAGATATAGATGGAAAATGACCATAACTTAGAAAAGCGAGTGCCCAGAATAGTAGCCTAGCGAATCCCTTTTGCTCATAATTTCAACTTGGGATTCAAAAACTCATGAAAGCACCTGCAAACACAAGAAGGAACAATGAAACCACTTACAAAACCACAAGCCCACAACCCTTTCAATGCAGCTGTCATCAGTAAATGCGTCTAGATCTGTAAGTTTCCACCTCCATGGATCCCCACCTCCATCGATTTGACCTTCATCAATCTGCTAGGTTTGCACCAATCTAGCATTCAACTTCCACGTCCCTTCCAAGCCCCAACCAAATCTCCCACCCAGTAAATTCCGAAAACTAGTGAAAAATTGTGGTGAATCACTCCAACCTCTCCCTTCGACCCTGTAAATCTAGGCAAAATCTGCTCCAAACAAAGAAAATCGAGGGCAAATTCCATTTTTCCAGTTTTATGGGCATTTATTTTGGTCAGATATTATTTAATTATTAATTATTGTTAAAATAATTATTGGGCTAACTTTGTTGGGAATCATGATTGTCGTTAGACCAAAACTCGCAGGTGTTAATCAACAATCGCATCGCTAGAGTTAAGGATCCACGAGAGGCGGTTAGTCCATGTTGCGAAACACATGGGGAGCGTTGGTTTATCCAATGCCCAACAATCTCCCCCCCAATGCGAGCTGGGTGTGGATCAAACTCGTGACCTATGCTCTGATACCACTTGTTCTACAATTTTATCTGTGTCTTTTTAAGCCTCTGTCTCAAGTTTCAAAGATTCTAGATCCTCATCATTATTCACTAGAACACCATCTTCATCAAATGTAACATTTATGCTCTCCACTATCTGTTTTCGTCTTAGATTATAGCATTTATAGGCCTTTCTTTTGCGTGAGTAACCAACAAATATACCTTCATCAACACGTGATTCAAAATTACCCAAATTTTGATGTTCTCTTTTGATATAACATTTGCTTCGGAAGATTCTGAAATATTTTACATTAGCTGGTTTTCCTTTCCATAATTCATATGGAGTCTTGTTGCAATTATTTCTGAGAATAATTTGGTTGATAATGAAGACTGCTGTATCAATTTCTTGAACCTAGAATTTTTCATCCAATTTTGATTCCTTCAACATTGTTCTACCCATTTCCTGTACAGTTCTATTCTTTCTTCTCTTTCAGAGATATAAATTTCTTTCTATCTCCATGGGGTTGGGGCATGGGTCATTGAAAAGTCATAATTAATATTTTTTGTACTCCTAAAATCTCTCCCACGTTCACTTGTTGAAGCCCCTCTCAAATTAAGAATTCATATAAATTGTGATCTTCATTTCCTCCTTATGTAAGGGATTCGACCATCTGAAACAGGTCATCGTCGCATTTTCGCTCTAACGTTTTTTCTACGAAGGTTCAAAAGATGAAATGTTTATGAGGCGAAGTTGAAATCCTGAGGAAGCTACAGTAAGAATTTTAGATCAAGGTGCACAACAGTTTTGGAAATATGATCTGTGGAAGTCAGGGTTTTTACAGGCTCCTGAAATTCATCTCAAAGGAATTGATTTCGACAAAACATTTGCACCAGTTTCCAGAATGGAAGCCATCCAAATGTTTCTCACCTATGCATGTTCAATAAAAATAAAATTCTACCAAATGGATGTTAAGTCACCATTTCTAAATGGAGAATTAGAAGAAGAAGTTTACATCGAACAACCTGAAGGTTTTCTACTATCACAAAAAGAAGACTATGTCTGTAGGTTAAAGAAGGCTCTATATGGTCTTAAGTAGGCTCCTAGAGCATGGTATGCTCATCTTGATGGATATATATGTCAAAAAGGGTTCAAGAAAGGTACTATTGATAGCAATCTTTATGTACAAATAGATAAAGATAATTTAACAATCGTTGATGTATATGTGGATGATATAATATTTGGTAGCAATGATGATCGACTAAGTAAGAAATTTTCTACAAATATGCAAAGTGAGTTTGAGATGTCTTTACTTGGTGAGTTGAAATACTTCTTAGCGCTTCAAATATCTCAGCAAGAGAAAGGAATATTTATATGTCAAGCCAAGTACATCAAGGAAATGCTCAAGAAATGCAAAATGGAATATTGCAAACCTGTCCTGACTCCGATGGTAATAGGTTGCAAATTGAGCATAGACGACTCATCCAAGGATGTGGATCAGAGGTTTTACATATCTATGATTGGTAGTCTTCTATGTGTAACAGCCTCTCGGCCAGATGTTATGCAAGCAGTTGGACAAGTAGCAAGATTCCAAGCAGCACCAAAAGAATCACATATTATTGTCGTCAAAATAATTCTTCGATATCTAAAGGGCACAAAAGAATATGTCTTGTGGTATCCCAAGGGTAACAATCTCATTATTCAAGCCTTTACATATGCAAAATGGGAAGGAAGCATTGATGATCATAACAGTACTAGTGGAGTAGCATTCTATCTAGGTGGTTATATCGTATCATGGTTGAGAAAAAAGAAAACCTCAATCTCGTTATCTACAGTAGAAGCAAAATACATTGCAACGGCAGCATGTTGTACTCAAGTCCTTTGGATGAAACAAACTTTGCAAGATCTTCAAGTACAATTCAATGAGCCTATTCCCATATTCTGTGACAACACTAGTGCCATCAGCATCTCCAAGAATCCTGTCATGCATCCAAAAACAAAACACATTCTGATTAAATGTCATTTTGTTAGAGAGCAAGTCACTGAAAAGAATATCAAACTTGAGTAATGATGAGGATCTAGAATCTTTGAAACTTGAGACAGAGGCTGAAAAAGACACAGATAAAATTGAAGAACAAGTGGTATTAGAGCGTAGGTCACGAGTTCGATCCACACCTGGCTCATGTTGGGGGGGAGATTGTTGGAAATTGGATAAACCAATGCTCCCTATCTGTTTCACGACATGGACTAACCACCTCTCGTGTTGCTTGGGTTGACATCAATGACAACCTATGCAAAAGTGGAAGGAATTGATTTCGACGAAACATTTGCACCAGTTGCTAGAATGGAATCCATCCAAATTTTTCTCGCCTATGCATGTTCAAGAAAAATCAAATTCTACCAAATGGATGTTAATTCAGCATTTCTAAATGGAGAATTAGAAGAAGAAGTTTACATCGAACAACCTGAAGGTTTTCTACTATCATAAAAACAAGACTATGTCTGAAGGTTAAAGAAGGCTCTATATGGTCTCAAACGAGCTCCCTGGGAGCATGAGCCTTACTCGTCTTGATGGATAAAAAATGAGGAAATAGGTTATATGTAAAAAATTAACATATTAAAATTTAAATCATAAAATTCGCCTTTCGGCTAAAATTCTCCCCTAAAATTTTCTCTTATCTGTATCTTGGTTGCTGGTCTTTGAAGACCTATTATGAATGTATTCTCATCAAAAAATACTAACACAAATTTTCTAAGGAAGGGTTTGAAAATGGAATTCATCAAACCCTGAAATGTAGAAGGTGCATTGGTAAGACCAAAAGGCATGACCAAAAAATTCATAATGGCCCTCATGAGTTCTAAATGTTGTTTTCAGAATTTCTTCACTCTTCATTCTAATTTGATGATATCCTGAATGAATATCCAACTTGGTGAAGTAAATTGATCCATATAATTCATCCAATAATTCATCAATCACAGGAATGGGAATTTATCTTTAATATTGAACTTATTGAGCTCCCTATAATCCGGACACATGCACCATGATCCATCCTTCTTGTGCACCAATACTAGTGGAGCACAAAAAGAACTTTGACTAGGTTCAATTATACCAGCATCTAACATTTCTACAATCATACGTTTAATTTCGCTCTTTTGGACATAAGGATATCTATAAGGCACGATGTTTGAGGAACAATTCCTGGAATCAAATGAATAACATGATCATGATCACGAATAGGTGGGAGTCCTTTTTGGAGTTTCAAAACCTTGGAATGATTGTCAAGACTTTTGGAGATCTGCGAGGAAATAGATGATTTTGATGTTGGAACTTCTAGTGAGCATAATTGACAATTATGCCTCCATTTTTATTTCTTTAGAAGATTTGTCATGACATTCAGAATCTTATTATCTTTCCCGTCTTCCCTAAAATACCAATACCCCATAGATCGACTTCCTTTCCCTTGAAAAAAATTTGAACAAAATTTCTTGAAAATTAAAAGCTACCATTCCCAACGATTGTACCCATTGTATTCCTAGTACAACATCAACACCTCCCATTGGAATGGAAAGCATTGGACTATTCAATACATATTCCCCATGGTTAGCTTGATAGTACGGCATTTTCGAGAGTAGTTTATAGTTCCTCCATTTTCAACCATCACTTGACATTCTAGTCTTCGGTATACGAAACAATTCAATTCCTTGGCTACCTTACAATGAATAAAATTATGCGTACTACCTGAATCAATCAATACTATTACCTTTTTCTTCTTGATATGTCCTTCTATCTTGAGAGTTTGAGAGTGGTAATTCCTTCCAATGCATTACAGGATTGGTTGGACTAATTTCTTCTTTCTCTAGGGTTGGTTTCTGGTGTATATCCTCTTCTTTTGAGTTTTCTTATTCATTTTATTCCTCCTCTTCACAATCTATGTAAAATAATTTCTTCTCAAAACACTTATGACCTTTAGTGTTTTTTCTATCACAACTGTAGCAAAGCCCTTTTGCTCTTTTTTCTTCCAATTGTTGTTGTGTCAACCTTGTAGGTTGTGGAAATCTAGGAGTATCAACACTTCCTTCTTTATAGAAGTGAGTGGTAGGCTTCCTTGTCGCCATAATTTTACATTCAATTTTTCTTGCCAACCTGAATGCCTTCTCCAATGAATTAGGTTCCAAAATGTGAACTTCATGTTGGATGTTATCCTTTAAAGTACCTATGAAGAGATCAATCTTGTGTTCCCTTGGAATATCATTTACCATTACATTCAATTTTTGGAAGTCGTCAATGTGCTCCCCCATTAAACCCCTTTGTTTGAGATTTATCAATTGGCTAAAGAAGGTGTTGCTCTTTGTATCCTCATAATGTGCTATCATTTCCTCCGTAAAAATTGATGAAGTGACAATTTTTTTACAGGAGCAAAGCCATCGATACCATACAAATGTATTTTGTTCTAAATGTAAAGTTGCAATGTGTACCTTTTGTGTGTTTTTCACATTATGGAGATCAAAATATTGCTCCATCTTTAGTATCCATGTTATAGGATCCTTTCCATCAAACTTCCTCATATCCATTTTTGGAATATGGTGGTTCTTCCTACCAACATTAGATTTTATGAAATCATGATTAACATTTATTTTGTTCTCATTATGAGTTTCCTCTACTATCTTTTCACCATCAGGAAACATTTCTTGTATCAACTTTATCAAACCTTCCATGTCTTCTTTTAGATCATTCTTCATGTTTTCCATTTTAGATTCCATGCCATCTTCCATGCCATTCTTAAAACCATACATCTTATATTACACACCTTTATTCAAACCATCCATCTTATTTTCCACACCTTTCTTAAAAAATTCCATGTCATTTTTTGTTGCTCTTTGCGAGAGCGAAATTTTTTGCACTTTCTCTTGTAATTTTGATATGTCATGTTGCCATTCTTTGTCTTCATGAGTCATAGTAGAGCTTTGTAAAGGCTTAATGGGTGTTGAATTCTTTTTAGGGTCCATTTTAGAATCCAATACTGATATCTATTCTACAATATTCCCTTGGAATCAATTCAACTTGATTCTTCAAACAAGACTTATGCAATTCGGAAAAAAAATACACACCTTTTACTTGCTTTTGAGGAGCTCGATATTGAAATTTAATTATCTCTATAATTATGGATCCTCAATATTTTAAATTCAGCCCTGTAGTAGCCCTCTAAAGCTTATTTCAAATGCCACAGGTCTATCTAATTTGGATTCTTCAAGACAAAGTTATGTCCAATCTCCCACAATGACCAAATTTTGGACTGGTTCAATAGAGCAAACTTGTATTACTTGCCACGTGTCACTGTTTCCTCCTTTGGCTCTGAAATTGATAGAAAAAAAATTATAGTCCATGCACTTGCATCCTTTTATTACAGCATTCCAATTTGATGCTCAGAGAGAGAGCTATGAAGATTTTCCCATGATCATCTCTTTGAGATGAAATTCAGAAGCCTCAAAAAGCCCTAACTTCCACAGATCATATCTTCGAAAATATTGTGAACCAATATCTGAAATTTTTTGATAATGTTCCTCAAGATTGTGGCTTCTCACTCTAAACATTTCAGCTTCTGAACCTTCATATAAAAAAGGTTATTATGAAAATACGACGATGACATGTTTAGGTTAAATTTTAGGATCCTGCAAAATGACCTAACTTGCATAGATCATATCTCCGAAAATATTGCGAATAAAGCTCTGAATTTTTTTGAAAATGTTCCTTAGGATGTCAGCTTCACACTGTAAAAATTTCAGATTCTAAACCTTCGTAGAAAAAATGTTATAGTGAAAATTCCACACTCACTTGTTTGGAGCAGCGAAACCCTAGAACCTCAAAGCTCTGATACCAAATGTTGTGAAACCAGCTCCAAAAAGAGAAGAAAAGGGATATCAACGCCTTAGAAATAATCCATTTCAAGGGGGCAACCTACAATACATTACATGAATGAAAAATTCTTGGATGGTTCAAATTAAAAAACCTCCTTTCTATATATAGGAGTCCATGGGGCCACAATGTAATCCTAGCCGACCTAACAATAATAATTTAAGGGCACAATAATAACAATATCGGGGTTACAAGTGTACAATAATAACATTAAGGGGGTTACACTAACAACAATAAGGGACTATACTAGTAATATAGGGACCTAATAGATGCATACCCTCACCCTATTACTGCAGATACCCAGGAGATCCTTAGGTAGGTAGGCCTCCTCAAGTTCTATGAGGAGGCTACTTCCCTCAAGGCACATAGTGTGTTTTTGATATATCTTATCCACAGGTGGAATGACCACTGATAGGCTTTCCAGGTTGGTCCTGATCAGTAGTGCACATCCACTGAGGAGGATATTTATTTTATTACAGGACTATCGAGGAGAGGGGTGGATTTTCCCTCATTCCCAGATGTCCCAACTTGTTGTGTAGTAGGGAGTTAGTTAGTTTACTCCCAAATATACATTGGAGAAAATGTACCATCTCCTTTAGAGTTTCAGGTACCTGGAGGTCAGTTATGTATAGGTGATTTTGCTAGACAAGACGTGCAGTGCCTCTCCCTTATCATTTTGACAATTTCGCACAACACCAATGACGGGCAACACATTAGTTCTCTTTTATATTATGTTGATTCTTTAGTACAATAGCCACGACTTGTCATGTGGTCTGCCATTTTTTTGCTACAATTTTTTATAGCCTTAGATAGATGTCGTGCTCATGCACAAGGGAGGGTCAACTTCCCTTTTGCTTCAAAGTTGTTTTGTCTATTTTTTGAGAGGTTTCTAGAGATGAGACCTAGTTTTCTTCGACTGCCTCGTAGGCCAATGTTTGAGGCCCAGATGCACATGTGGGGGCAGCTGATGCCCAAGAGGGGAGACATGTTGTTTCCAACCAGGATATCACATGATTCACTATAATTACTAGCCAGTGTTGATGGGTTGCATCCCTTCATTTTAGTCCCATGTCCTTATGCTGGCTTAGATTGGTGAGGGTGTCCCAACATCCTCTTCACATCTGATGAGATGCTAGACGATAGAGGTAATATTACTATTTTATTTATATTTATTCTAACATGTTGTTAATTAACTTGTTTTTATTGAATTGTGTAATGAAATTGTCTAATTATTGTTGTGTACTTGTATATATTTTATAGACATTGGCTCTTTTGATGACGAGGAGATGTCTGGTCCACCACATGATCCAGGTGTGGATCCTAATGATGACGATTAGGATATGGCTGATGTCGAGCATGATCATGATGAGGATGAGGCCAGTGCATCAGAGAGACAGGCTCCTACTGATCATGGTGCACCGATGCCGCCTTTTGCTAGGCGTGGTCGACCTGAGACTAGATATAGGATGGAGTTGGCGAACCAACTCTGTGCATAGATTGTTGATAAGGGCATCAGGCCCACTCATTACAGAGACATACAGGCTGACGATAGGCTGTTATAGATGTGAAGAGGCATGCCGCGTGACATGTATGGCCTGATGCGGCATGTCGTAGGAGCTACAACAGCTGTTACGCAACTCAGGAGGACTGTCTGTAGCTATAGGTATAGTCAAGCCACGACACGTGATGGACATGAGTCTCCGAGTAGCGACTCACATGCATCTCATGATTGTTCACCTCGCGGCGTGCCTGATGAGCATGACGATCCACTAGCTGCATCTGACAATAATCATGGATATGAGGCTGGACCATCGGCCACGTGCACTCAGCAGCCTGCAGCTACATCCATCAGTACTAATCATGATGATCATGAGTAGGCTGGACCATCGACTATCGAGGCTACACTATTCACTGAGCAGGACTCCACTACTACTTCTCATATTGATGTTGTACTACCACTAGCGGATGCATCCATCAGTACTAGTGATCATGAGCATGAGCAGGCTCGACCATCGACTGTTGAGGCTACACCTAGTTTTACTTAGCAGGCATCCACTTGTAGTACTGCTATTGATGTTTTTATACTACCACCATCACCTGATCCATGACATTTATATTACAGTTGTATATTTTTAACATTATTCGATTATATATATATATATATATATATATATATATATATATATATATATATATATATATATATATATATATATATATATATATATATATATATATATATATATATATATATATATAATCCATATTTTATGTTCATGTTGCAGTTGTACTTAATTTTCATGTTGGTGATCATCATGATGTGGCGCATATTGTTAGGTCATGTTAGATATGCTAATTTAATGTTTAGCTTGCAGATAGATGTGTATATGTGTTAGCATGAGTTATTTGACATATTGAGATGTATATTTGATGTTTGTGTTGTGATGATCTTAATATATAATGTTAATTTGATGTTTGAATGTGTTTATTAGTTGAATATGATGCTTGTACGATGGTTATCATGATTGTGATGATGTTTATTAATTAATTTAATAATAAATGACCATGATTTTTATTAAATATTATGTCGTGATAGTAATTGTAATTTAAATTTTAATTGTATGTAAAATTGTAAAATTGTATTTGTATTTGTACTTATTGTAATTTAAACTGTAATTGTATGTAAAATATTTATTAATGTAAAATTTTAATTGTAATCGTAATATTTAATTTATTCTGAAATGATTGTAATTGTATATATGAAAAATTATAAAATTGTAATTGTAAATGTAATTATATGTAAAATTGTAATTGTAATTGTAATTTTAATTTTAATTGAATTGTATGTAAAATATTTATAAAATTGTAATTGTAATTGTAAATGTAATTCTATGTAAAATTGTACATGTAATTGTATATAAAATTCTAAAATTGTAATTGTATCTGTTATTGTGATTTCAATTAAATTGTATGTAAAATTAAAATTGTAATTGTAATTCTATTCGTAATTCATGTATGTGAAATTAATGTAAAATTGTGATTGTAATTTTAATTCTAATTGTAATTTTTGTACCTTTGATTCTAATTGTATGTAAAATATTTGTAAAATTTAATTCTATTAATGTGAAATTATTTTATTAAAAAATTAAAATTTGTAAATTTGAAAATAATTGTAAAATAACAAATCTAGACTAATACAAATTTTTGTAACATAATAAAGTTTAGAAAATAATGAAAATAAATTCATGTACTTTATAATTATCATTATTTTATTATGATCTTACATACCAAAAAAAAAAAAACTTTATATAGTCCGATGCACTTACCATCCTAACACGCACCGGTGTGTCACAACTCTTCCACACCGGTAACGAATAAACGCAAATAAAAAAAACGCAAATCTATTTTCTTTAAGTGAAAAATGGTGGCAATTTGAAAAATGGGCACCAATATATTTTCGAAAATCTAATTTCATAAAATAATTCTTTAAATACTAAACACTTTTCATTATTTCACTATTTTTTCTAAAATTTTCATCGAGATATTTGCAGGAGACAACCTGGAGCAAGAGAGTAGGATGGAACTGTGAAGCAGCGAAATACGTTCGAACATAAGTATTCATACAATCATAAACCAAACCTATAGTGATTCAAACCCTGTATCGTAGAATTTGAAACCATCTCGTGATTAAATTTGATTATTTTTTTTACTTTTTTCTACAGGTTTTTATTTTTTCTGCAGTTTATCCATTTTTACCCTAAACACTTAATTTTTTGTTTTTCCCTTTATTCTCCCTATTTCTGTGATTTTGGAATTACATTTTTTCATTTTAGATTGATGTCCAACCCATGGGACGACTTGCATAGTTGGATCCCAATCCATTCGGCCATTACGTGAATTTTGAAAAAATGGATTTTTCTTTATCGGTGTGCCCTGCATATTATACCACACCGGTGATCTGTATTATACAGCGCACTGTGAAATTATTGTAGTAAAAAAAATGAAAACATTTTTTCTAAATCCGTGCACCAAATCTGAAATAGGGCATCGGTGCTCCATTAAACTAGGAAAGCACTGTACGGTGTATTACACCATTTTTGCAGTGCATTTATAATACCCCACACACCGTTAGGTCTATTAAATTGTTTTTTACGGTGCGTTTACAATACCCAACACACCATACTGTGTATTATACTATTTTACGGTGTGTTGTTAATATCCCCACGCACCAGCAGTGGTGTGGACCTCGTGAAAGACACACCGGTACCTTGAGATTTATTTTCTACCTGAAAAGTTGAGAATTTATTTATAAATATATTAATGAATGATATGGTACAGGTTTCAGATTGATAAAGAAATGTTTGACAAGAGATCAACTAACAAAAATATTGTTAACACATCAAGAAAAACAAAAAAGACATGTTCTTTGTAAATTCTTTATAAAAAAATATTATTTTTGAACTATATGTAAGTTTAACTAATATGTATTTTTTACTCTGTATCATGCAAAGCCACAAAATGACGAAACTTGATATGATTATTTTTTATCTAGGACCAAAAGAGCGTAAAAGTTTAATGGAAAATTTGCAAAAGGATGAATCAAGTGAATGAAAAAATACTATCGGTCCAATATGAGTTTCTTTTTTTAATTGTCATTAATAATATACTTAAAATTATTAGATAACATGTGTCAAACAGTCTACTAATTCACATCTACTTAATGCTGTATAGGGACCAACAACTCAGAAAAGGAATGTTGTTTTAAGAAAAGAAAAAAAATAGAACATGAAAATGAAAATCAATTGCTCCTTAGCTCATCTAGAGTGGTGCTAAAAGGTAATGAAAGGGGAAAAAATTTTACAAAATTTTGAGGGATCTAGTGGAACGAATGTATAGACGTTCTTTCCAACAACAACAACGTGCTTCAAATGTAATATGTAATCATTGAATTTTTCAATCATTAGGTACAATAAATAAACAATTTAGCATTAGATATTAATTTTCAAGAATTTTCTTGCAGAAAAGAAAAGAAAATGGAACCCATTCAGCACCTAAAACAGGACGACAAGGAAGAAAATGGTTGATCTCTAAGTTTGTGAGTAATTGTTACTTCCTTATAACAACTTAACTAGATTTCATTTTTGTATTTTTTAAGTTTTTTTACAAAAATCATCATTGAATGTCTTCAAACATGTGCTAACATACAAAGAAGAACCATCAGATGAATTGATTAAAATTGGGTTAAATATGGGTTGTGAGTATATGTTAGCATATCAAAATTTAATTGTGGAATTTGTAAGCATCATACAGTCTGCCATTTGCCAGCTCCATATAAATTAATAGACAAAAGAAACATCTTTTATAGTAAATATATGGCAACGTTTGTTATAGAATTATAAAACTTGCAAAGCAAATTATAGGAGAATGTATTAGATTCAGGAAATTTTACAAAAAATTATATTTTCATTATATACAGTTTTGAAAAGATGTATTAATTGCGAATCATGAGTTATAACGTATTTGCTATAGTCGTCATTTTCTTTAGGTTTGACAATTACAAATTAACTGCAATATTGCAATTTTCATTATTCTCACCAATGTATATGCACTCATTATAGTTTATTTTTATATTTGTAGATGGAAGGTGAAGAAGAAGAAAATAATCAACACCATGAACAAAACATTCCTGAAAATAACCCAAGTCATGGAAGTAGCTCTAGCAGTGACAACAGTTCAAGCGAAGAATGATGATCACTATGTTTGGATATCAAAGCAAGGCGTTTTATTTTTTGAAATATATGTCTGTGAAATCAAACATTTTGCTTAATGTAATGGACATAGTGTCCCAATTGAAAGACAAAGGGATACCAATAGTTGTCCCATTTTGTATGATAAATATTTTCTTAGATATATATATATATATATATATATATATATATATATATATATATATATATATATATATATATATATATATATATATATATATAATCATAAAATATGTTTTAATTTATTCTATTGTGCTCTCCATTGTCATTCTCAAATGCAATAATAAAAATTTAATTCATATGAATATTGTTATAAGATATATATGTGTCGACTTTTGATGAATAATGAATTTAAAACAATCACAATAATTGGACTGTCACAGGTCAATGTTTCTAAGAAATACAACATGAAAACTGGTGTGTGTCAGTAATTATACACTGCTGCGTTTATGTGTCTATACGCACCAATACCATTATACGATCTATGGGCACTACATAAATACCGATACCAATAATTAATATTGGTGCGTTTGTGTGATACTGTGCACCGGGGCGCTTACGTATCTATAAGCACTGGTGCATTTTTACGATCTATGGGCACCACACAAATACCAATACCAATTATAAATCTCGGTGCCCTTCTATGATACGGTGCACCGGTGTGTTGATACGACGTATGGGAACTGCACAAATCCCAAGACTAATTAGAATGGCCTCGTGCGTTGTATGACCAACCCTACGCCCAGTGTGGTTTTACACCTAAACATCCTGGTGCATTGGACTGACATAGCCCCGGGGCGTCGTCTGCATGTAAGCATCGGTGCATTAAAGTCAGAGTAGTTCACCGGTGAAAAAACATCCGTAATAAGCTCTGACCGCCCCTCTTTTTTTAGTTGTGTTGAATTTTCGTTAAAAGCTTTGCCAAAACCTCCGTAACCATAAACGGATGTTGTAGCAGATGTTTTTTTGACAATTTTGGCCAAGTTTATAACACTAAAAACCTCCTTTATAACCTCCGCTACAGGGTCTTTTCCTTGTAGTGATTAGAGAGGATTCTTAGGGATAAATAAGAGATTTTAGGACTTAGAAGATTCTTAGGATTTTGTTGAGAAAGTTGTGGATCTAAAACAAAGTTAGTTGTAGAATCCGTTTGTATAAATTCTAAGCCTTGAAGGCATGAAAATATATATAGGCATAGAGAGATAGGAAAAGAGAAGGGCCCTGTAAAGGTACATCAGGCCAAATCTTGACTGTAAGAAGGCTTTTTTTCATGTCTGTATAAATTCATTTAGAAATGAATAATTGAATTCATGGTGACTAGTTTTGTTTCTTATATGTGCTAAATGATCTGTCCGTGATCAAATAGGGTATCTATGTGGATAGAATTGATGTGCGTTCTAAGCTGAACAAGTGATGGTGTGATAGACATAGTTATATATGAATCAAGTTCTTTAAAGGGTGATTGGATTATTAAATCCTAGAGCGTGTTGTGATGAAGACAGAGTGATATGTGTGTAAGGAGAACCTAGATTAATTGTTGAACTGAGAATTAATGGCGTTTAATACTTAGAAGAGTAACAGAGGAGGGACCTATGTTTGTTGCAATCGCATTGGTGTGTTACTTTGGAACCTCATATTTTGCTTTGGAACTATGAGAGAAGACTCAGCAGAAGAAAAAATTAAGCATTTGGAGCATTGTTCTGGTTGGAACCAGGATTCTGGTGAAATTGGAATCCGTGAGTCAATGGCGCAGCGGAATGGTGAAACGGTTTTGGAAAACAACAAGGGGTTTTTGCATGGAACAGAAATGGTAAGAAATATTTTTTGAAGGGATGCGAAATAACATGAAGGTGCCATGTCGCAATTAAAAACCATTCATTTCACAATTTATCAAGCGGTAGGGTCTCGTACTCCTCTGAGTGCAATATCCGTCAGATTTAATGGTTGCGGATAGATCGATGGTAAAGGTGCATAAAATATAAACTGTGGGGAAGAATTTATATTTGTCAACATCATATTTTTAAATAAAAGTCACAACCATGGTTTTTGTAGCTTAGGCTACATCATTCTCATCCATTTAAAGAAAGTATAGTTGCTACTGCATTTATGGAAAAAATTCAAAAGCTACATGGAAACCCAAAGATTATTGTAAGTGACAGAGATCCCATTTTTACTGGCAATTTTTGGACATAATTATTTTCTTTTTTGGGTACTCAACTAGCTCATAGCTCATCTTATCATCCTCAATCTGATGGTCAAAATGAGATAGTGAACAAATGTTTGGAAGGATATATTCATTGTTTTGTATTTGATAAACAAACACAATGGGTCAAGTGGTTACCTCTGGCTGAATGGTGGTATAACACTTCCTTCCATACTACAGCAAAAATGACCCTATTTATGGCACTTTATGGATATCATCCATCATCCATCACATCATCTTTAAGAGAAAATTATAAGGTGCAAGCAGTGGAATATCACATCGAGCATCAACAACAAGTTCTCCAACTCTTAAAGGATAACGTAAATTTGGCACAAAATCGAATGAAACAACAGGCAGATCAAAATCGCAGCGAGAGAAGTTTTGATGTAGGAGATTGGGTATTTTTACGGCTACAACCATACAAAAAAATGTCCCTCAAGCAAGCTAAGAAGGATAATAAATTATCGCAAAAACACTATGGTCCTTACAAGGTGTTGCAAAAGACTAGTATTATGGAATACAAATTGGAGCCTCCTGCTTCTTCGCGAGTTCATGAAGATTTCCATGTTTCATGCTTAAAAAAGGTTATAGGTGACAAAATTTCAGTTCAAACAATATTGCCAGAACTTGATGAGGAAGGAAAAATCATATTGGAACATAAAACAATCACGAAAACAGGAAATCGACAACTACGAAATTGATCAATTTCAGAGTATCTCATCAAGTGGCAGAACTTAACCACTAAATATTCTACATGGGAGGATGAGAACTTTATAAAAATGCATCTAGAGCTACTCAAGAATTGAGGAAAACACTTTTTTGAAGGAGAGCGGCATGTTAGGTCCCCATATTACTAGTGTAGTGCCTTATTTTTATTAGTGTAGCCACCTTATTTTTATTTTTGTACCCTTGTAATCCCCATTTTGTTATTATTGATCACTTACATTATTATTGTTAGGTCGGCTAGGATTATATTGTAACCCCATGGACCCCTATATATAGAAGGAGGTTTTGTCAATTGTATCATCCAATAATTGTTCATTTATGTAATTTATTAGAGGTTTCCCTCTGGAAGTGAATGATTTCTAGGCATTGATCTCTCTTTTATTCTATTTTTGGAGCTAGTTTCATAACATATATTACGATATCGCATATCGCATATCAACAATTTCTTTAAAACTTCAAACACATATATTTTGGAATTGCAATGAGCAATGAGGGATTTGGTTTTATACGACGTGTTAAAAATTTTAATGTAAAGTTTTAAACTCCTTATAACTCCCATGACCTCATGCTCGCCTCACATTCTTTCATCGCAAAATTTCTCACATCGCAACAAATTATAAGTGGACATTTTAAAAACTCCAATGAGAAATTTCTCCGATATGAGATAAACTTTTAAACTCCTAATAACTCTTGCTTACATCGCATCACCTCCCTGACCCATCTTATCCCTCCACAAGTTTACATTCCTGCATCACATGCTTTATAAGTGGGCATTTCAAAAAAATGTGATCAATCATTTCTTGCGATATGTGATAATCCGTTAACTCCTCCCTCTCGTTAATTCGTTTAACAAATGTTGGATTTTGTTTTTGACTTTGTAAATTATATAGTTTTGGTTTTATAATATAAATATATATATATATATATATATATATATATATATATATATATATATATATATATATATATATATATATATATATATATATATGATAATTATGTTATATTATAATTATAATTCATATTATAATTATAATAAATACTATAATTTTAATATAATTTAAATTATAATATTAATATAATACAATAATATTTTAATTAAATAATTCAATTATTATTTTTTAATTAATTTAATTCTGTTAAATGATTAATCTGTAATTAATTTAGAATAATATTGTAATTTTAATTAATTAGTATTAATTAATTAAAATGTTTTTATTTAATTTAGGATTATATTTTTTAATTTAAAAATTCTGATTTTTGGCCCACGCAACAGAAATTCGAGAATTATGGCAGTTTTAATATACAAACTATGGAAGCTCATAAATGGAGTTCTACATGACCAAATGAGGCCCAAGATGGCTCATTGGATGGATAAAATAATGGAGATTGTTACTGATGTAGTTTCATTTCCATATTTTATTATTTATTAGGTCTAAAATTTAGTAGAAAATCAAGCTCTGAATTTTAAAACAAAATCAATTTTCAAAGTTTTAGTTTCTCAATTTTCATTTGCCCACAAATTATTCTGAGTACAGATCCATTTATCTCTATTCTCCTTGACCAATTAGATCATCATAGGCATCAATAGAAAGCTTAGTTTTCCTTTTCAATTAATTATTTAATTAATTTTTGATTAGATCTATTTTAATTCCAGATTTGGCATTTTGATTTTATTTTTACATTTTAATTTTGTTATGATTTATTTTTGCAAGAAAACAGTTGATGAGATAAGAAGAGGAAGATCTCAATCAATGAGAAGGTTCCAACAATTAAAGAATATGATTTTAAGCCAATGGAAATTGATTGATCAGAACCACTCTTATACAACTTTCTATTGAGAATTCTTTTGTAAATATTATAAATAATAGATTGTAGAATGTATTAAGGGCTTCTCTTCTTTGAAATTCTGGAATTATTGATGGCACTATTGTCTAGAGGATTTAGAAATGTAGGGTAGAGGAGAGAAAACTCAGATCTGGGGATTATTGACGTTTTTTATTTTGCATTCTGAATTATGCATAGAGGGAAGAGTTTGTACTTCTACAACTCTTGTTTTAAAAGAAAAAATTCAAGCTTTGTAAATGACTGATTTGAGAGCGGATTTAGAGAAATGGTTTCAATAAATTGGTATTTATAATACTATTTTTTTAAATACTAGTTTCATTTTATGATAGCATAAATGTTTCATTTTACTCATATTTGCGCACTTTTGTCGGTATCAATAATTTATCTCAATTTTATGTTATTATTTATCTCTCCTCTTATGGGTTGAATTCTGATTTTTGAGTAGCTATTTACTCATAAATATCTCTTTCAATATTTATTTAATAAGCAGTGATATGTTGTGAATTGTTTCCTCATATTATTGTTTAATTATTTGAATTACTCATTCAATAATCAATATCATTTATGTGAATTTCCTCCTAAATGTTTTTGGTTGATTATATCAGTTAAGAGGTCTCTAAATAGGATATGTTTGGTATTCATAAATTTCAGTTAAATGAACTACTTCGTTATCTTGATATTCATTATAAGCCAGAAATATTTAAGTCTCAATTATTTAAAATATCTTTCTCTCGGTTGGGTTAGATTTATATCTTCCTAATTGAGATATGATTAGGATAAATTTCCTTTTTCTTGCATTTTAGAATAATTTTTCATTTAGATTTAATTCTACATTTCTATAAGTCCTCTTACCAAAGAGGAAAAACTTTGGTTGTGGTTTGGCTAACCCCCAAATTAACCTAAGGATCACTCCCTTGCCTAATCAGCAAGATAAATGATCTAATTTCTCTTTCCCATTGGTAGATAAAAGTTATATTTTAAGCCATTGGAGATTGAGAGAAGGTAACTAGACCTAGCTAAACTAGTTAGAGCCACCATTTCAAATGGAACAGGAGCTGCTTTAAGGTCTAGACTGGGTGGTTATCCCCCATGTTGTTGTAGCAAATTTTGAGGCTTCAACACCTTCAGAGCAACCAAATTTCTCCTCGAAAATGTAAATGTTCCTCCTACACTACTTTTCTAGCATGCATTGATGCATGTTTGAATTGGAGGCAAAGAAAGCATATACAAGGTTTCATTTTAACAATTCAGGGCTCCCAATACCCATTGGACAAGTAAGTATCAATTCACATTCTTCTCTTGCATCAATCTTCTCAAAATTTGAGTGAATGTCCCTCTCCTAGGATTTTCACTGTTTTTTTCTCTTCCATGTTAATTTGTTTCAAGTCAGTGTTTAAAACCTAATTTTTCTACTCCCCTACACTCATATGCACCCTTCTTATTTACCTAAACACTTGCCTCACATATTTCCCTTCATCTCCTACATTTCCTTACAAATCCTAGCGCGGGCTTCCCCATTAACAGTTTCCTAGGCCTAGGACTATGTTTTTTCCATTCTCACACCTTACCCTCATTATTTCTAAGCATTCTCACTTCCCTACACTCCTTAACATCTACCCTTATCCCCTAAAACTTTCCTATAAATTTACTACTCCCTAATCCCTTCATCCCTTTATTTCAACACCACAATCCCTTATCCTCTATTTTTAGTGTCATACCCCCTCCCTTTCATTCCCATTCATCTAGGGTTTCAAATCATGGAAACTAGAAATAGTGGCACAGAGAAGAAAATGTATAAGAAGGGTGGGCAAGTTTCCAGGTATGAGCCATCATAGGTTAAACAGATCATGGCCACACCTTCCATCAAGAAAGCCTTTGAGGATGTGGGTTGTTTATTTTTTTTTTTAAAGATTCATCAAGCAGGTTAGCATGCTCAATTGACAAGTGTTAGTATGAATCTTTCGTCATAGTGTACGAAAAAAGACCACTTTATCTATGCATAACTTATAGCCCTAACATCAAATATGGCTACCAATATCTTCATATCTGCAGTTAGTTGATCAAGACAGATGCTGCAAAAATCTAGATCTATGCATAAAAAGACATTAAGCAGTAAAAATAAGGTTTTGCTCCATACATCCAATAGACAAGACAAGAACAATATTTTTGAAAGAATTTTATATTAAGGGCACCTTGGAGGAAAACAAGAAAGGTGTTTCCAATTCTCCTCAATGGGATGGGTTCTTGAAAGTCCTCAGCACTTCAGATCAAGAATTTCTCTCTCTTGTCGGTGTGGAAAGCCCAGACAAACATAGAACTCAAAGGGAGCTCACAAAGTGAAATAATGGAAAATTTGACAATGATAATGGCTCAAAGTCAAACCAAGAGTATAGATCTAGAGTGATCTAATAGGAAACAAAAGGTGATGAATGGTAGGAAAAACCCTTCTATTTATAACAAAATATTGGGTCATTCTAGATCTTGGTGCATGATTAAAATAATATTAACCAAATCTAGATCCACCTTTTATGGAATATTTTATTATATTCGTTGGAGGGGAAAGGCATTTGACTTGGGTCAAATCCCTTTATTTGTAAATAATAAATAAATAAATGATTTATTTATTATTTTAAGGAAGTGGTTGAATGATGATTAAATAAATAATGATTTATTTCATTATTTATAAATGATCTAGTCATATTTAACAAGGAATATTGTTTAAATAAGATTTAAATAATTATTCCTAGAAAATAAGAAGATAAATAAGGATTTATCTAATTAATTTCTTTGTTTTGGGTTAAATATGACCAAGAATAATAATTAAAATATTGTTTAATTAATTACTCCATGAGAAAAACTAAACAAATATAGATTTGTTTAATATTTTCCTTTGGGGTTTCCTGTTTATACCATAAACAACTTAATAAATGTGTTTTATTAAGTTATTTTACATAGTGAAAGCAATTTTACTTAAGGTAAAATTGGTCTTACATGGTGTACTTGGGTCCATCTAATGATAATAGGTTAGATGACCAAAAAATGGTGTAACAGATTTCCCCCCAGCGTGCAAGTGTTAGGAGCAAATTGTATGACCGAAGTACGTTGTAATAACTTAATCACCAGACATCAAAATGGAAGTTAGAGAGAGAAATATAAGGTAGACTAATGTGCTGAAGAACTAGACCTTGAGGAGATGAGACTTACAGGTGCAACAAGTCTCTTTTTATGAATGGGTACCTGTGCTAAAGGCTGCGGGGGAGGCATACCTATTCCCACCGAGACAAAGTATAAAATAATAGTGCATCTAGTAAACAAGGGACCAAAATGTAAAGTACATGCTGGCATAAACATGAGCCAGATAAAAGATATAATGATGAATCCCACATAAATGTTGTGCCTGGGATAACAGTAAGGACTTATACAATAATATCTAAGTACATGAGATACAAATACAACCCCAATGCCCCTGTAAATGGAAAAGGGCTCACAAAATCTGATTGATACATGCAAATAAAAAAGGTGCTCCGAGCGGCTAAGGCCGAAATCATCAAATATATAGACCTGCATCGAAGGCTACGATGAAGAGGTCATCCAAGTATATGGAGGGCTACCTGCAGGGCCACCCCCTCATGAGGGTTGAGACATCACACACACAACCGGGAATCATCAATATCAGCTGCTGCATCACTGAACTATCAAGTATACTGATCTCGATCATGCTGAAAGAGCCTGTAGCCAGGTACACTGCCCTCTAGACCTATCTTCTAGAATGAATGAGCTGATGTCGATAGAAGGAGTTCTGCCAAAGTTGAGGCAATAAGGGATCCTCAATGATAATGATGAGATGGGGGGTAGTGAGTAGCGAATGGGCGACTTCCCTTGTTAAAGCATAAAGGGCATGGATGACTTGGCATTGACTGACACAATATCATGAGGGATAGTGGGCAATGGGACTGAAGGCCATAAAGTGCGACACGAGAGAGGGACCAAGAAATGAATGATGGAGTTCTATAGCAGGATACAAAGGGACTCGAGATAGACTCCATGAATGTGATTATGACTCAACTTGGATGCTTTAAACAAGGGCGACTTGATGGTGCTGCCACACAGTGAAGGCCCAATGGGGGACCATAAAAACATGAGTACAAGATGGTAACTCATGACAAAAATCAACACGAACAAGGACAAGTATGGAGGCAAAGTGGTGCCCCAAGTACAGGTGTTGCAAGTGGTTAAATCTGATTTTGAGGAGAGGTGAAGAGACCCTTTTTGGACAAAATGTGTCCTGGTGAAGTATCAAATCACGAAAAAATAATAGATACCCATTTGAGGGCTCGGTGAGAGCTTTCCAATGGTGCAGATGGTTTATCAAACTGAGCTATGGTTTGGCCGCAGCAGGCGAAAGAAAAAATGAGGGTTTCTCTTCTAATAGGGCATTTTCCCTCTAAATTCATTCATTTGCTTGTGTAGCTGTGGTGAATGTAAAGAGGAGAGAAGGCCCTAAATCTTGCAGCAAGCGTAGCGGACAAACCAATCGTTGGAATCGAGATCCGTCAGTTGCAGGTAAGAGGCCTAATCCTACTCTTTCTTTTTGATGGATTGAAAGTTCATTTTAGGTACCCAGAGCTCATGAATAGGCCAGGTCACACTTTTTGGGGTCTGTTTTGCGGCTTGGGTAGCAGGTACTGAGCAGAAAACTATGACCTATCCTAGGAAATGACCTAAAAAGTGCGACCTATTAGAGAAAGGGGGTTTTAGTGCTGTTTTTGGCTGAGATATGGGTTTTTTATGGTTGAGGGGTGTAGGTGCACCCAAGCATGTTGTGGTCATGCCAAAATATATTTAAAAAAATGGGAATCTAAACACATTTTAATGATGTGGTGCACCATTTGTTTTCGTTATGGTTATGCAGTTTGAGAAAGGAAATGGAGGATTACCAATCTCTTTTAGTACTGCATATATGAAGCAAATGGACTTTAAGTTTCTGGGTTGGAATATCTGGTGTCACTATCCCAAAGATAGGATTTGGAGATAATTAATTGATTCTCTCCTAGAAAACCCATAGGTTGGTCAACAACAATGTCTAAGAGACTAGGTTGCTGATGTAAGATGAAGGAATGATAAGGGGTATCATCCCTAGAGTGATCTGAAGTGATATGGGACTCTAGAGGTTATTCTAAATGTGAAAGAATAATGGTGCTAAAGTTGACACAACCAGATACACTAGGAGATTTATGGAGAATTGCTTCTCCTGGTCTCTCAAATATGGGTGCCCCATTACCCAAACATTGGGTTTCAATGCAATGGCCATAAGGTGTATGTGGTTCGAACGCATGGGGTCAATGTAAGGGGGAATAGATAAAGTCAAGGGTGGTGATTTCTTCCATAAATTCATCATCGTGATAGAAGATGGGGTGACTGGTGGAAGAAAGACCACCTGACATGGCAAAGCTACCTGACTCATCATCATGAGAAGAGAGGTTCACATGTGCATCGTCACAAGGGGTGACAGAAGAGTAAGTAGATAAAAGATCTACCGATGTTGAGCCCAAGGTGATCGCTGAAGGGAGGTCAAGTGAAACATTAGGGGAAGTCTCCAAGGGGACTTCCACTGAGGGTCTCATGGATGATGATAGGTAGAAAAAGGTGGTAGCAGGCTCCGTCATCTCGACATCAGGAGGGGGAATGTCAATGGGAGCGGGTAAATCCTCAAGCTGACCTGAAGCATACTTCACAAATATGGGAGAGGTGGATTGATTTTTTTCAACCTCATACTCTCGAACTACTTCTAAAGAGGCATGGTAATGCGTCAGTTGGGGACAATGGTGAGAATAATGGCTATGGACACCACACAAAGCACAGGGTTTTTTGGTTTGAATAGTCTTTGGGTTCTTGGCTGCAGACGAAGAAGGAACAGAGGGTTCAGGGATCGTAGACTCAGGGAATGTGACTTTAACCATGGGTTTAATACGGGGAAATTCGGGACAAGTATGGGTGGCATGACCGATGACATCACACAAGGTGCAAGGCTTAGTGGGAAGAGGAGGGGCAGGGTCAGCCGGGGTGGCCTTGTCTTTGGATGCCCCCTTGTGAGCTTTGTGTTTCCTTCCTGGAGCTGGCCCAATAGGAGTAGGGTCCTGTTGAGGTGCTAATGGCATTGTAGCAATGGAAGAAGC
The DNA here is from genome assembly GCA_034641835.2 of Pinus albicaulis. Classification (NCBI taxonomy): domain Eukaryota; kingdom Viridiplantae; phylum Streptophyta; class Pinopsida; order Pinales; family Pinaceae; genus Pinus; species Pinus albicaulis. The sequence goes on from CM076575.1 coordinate 226,565,025, forward strand.
TAGGGGAACCGTTTGAACTGGTGTCAAATAAATGTATGGTTTGGGGTGACCAGGTGGGGTAGCAGCTAGAGGGTGAAGGTACCAGATGAGTATACCCAGGGTCAAGTTGGGGAGAGAAAGGGTGGCCATGATGGGAACCGAATAGAATCCAGGAGGGGGTGCAAGGAAAGGTATCTGACCAGTGGGGTAATGACTAGGTGGGATGGCCCCAAGATGGTTAAGGCCTGGTGGAACCGACTCAGGAGGATGAAGGGGCTTATGGATACCAGATGTATGAGAAAGGCCAGAAGGAGTAGGTCCGGCTAGCTGAGATGAAGGGCTAGGAGTAGGTTGCGGTGGGAGAGACTGAGGTTGCTGACTAGCCGAAGAGGGTCACTTAAGGGCAGCCTAAGACGATTGCATCATGTAAAAATTCGATAAGTTGGGAGCAGAGACAGGAGGAGCAGGAAGACCAGGGAAGGTTCCAAGCAAAGATGAGTCTTTGTAGACGCTGGGAGAGACATTGTTCAAAGAATCGATGGTTTTCTTATTGGCTACGGAAGATATGGTCGACTCAGGGGAGGTTTGATATTTTGGCTCATGATATGTCAACTTGTCAATGGTGACTATCTTTCCATTATAAGGGAAATACATCTTGCGGTATACCGTGGATGGGACAGCAGACATGGAATAGGTGTAGCTCCACCCCAAGAGAATGTTGTAATCTAGAGGGGCATTGATGATTTCAACGTCAATGCAAATAGTCTTGCCCACAAGAGTGATAGGAAAATTACAGAATAGGCCAATGGGTTGGGAGACGTGGCCATCCCATGCTCAAAGGGTGATCATGGAAGGGGCCAACTCAGGAGATCCAAGTTGTTTCCAAACTGAAGCGGACATCACACAGGTGGATGCCCCCTCATCAATGATACACCGAGACACATTAGTGTTCCGAATTTTGATTGGGATTTGGAAAGCTACGGAAGCAGGAAGAGAAGGATGTTCTGATTGATGAGCATCGAAAATAATCAATGGGTCATCAGCAGGATCTACAACACCCATGTCTGATATTTGAGCCTTCTTTTGAGAAGGGCAAGACTGGAGGAGTTCTAGTGTTGAGATGGCAGTAGGAGATTGTGCCAAATCATCTACTATGATATACGAATGAGCAACTCAACCAGAAGCATAATTTCGGCGTAATGGTCCCTTAGGAATCTTGGTATGAACCTCAAATTTGGGCTAAAGGATATGTAAGGGACCATTGGATGTCGAAAGAGGCTCGATAGAACCTGAAGAAGATGACTCAGGGATAGATGGAGCGAGAGGCTTGGGGTACTAACGAGACCGAGTTTGAAGGTTAAGGTCGACGGTTAGAGGTTGATCAGAGTTCATCATGAGGATGTGGTAATCAGAGGAACCAGAAGGTGAAGGTTGAGTGGTCCCTTGTCCATCAAGTGGTTGGGTAGCCACAAATCCTTGCTGGGGAAAATAATTGGTAAACAGAGCCGGTTGAGGAGTGGCCACATTGGGGGGAGCAAAAGAAGAGGCATGATGTCCTTGCACTGTGGCTTGAGACTCCCACATCTATCACATCTGTGTTAATAGGGGACAATTGTGAGTGTGATGACCGTAAACACCACAACACGAACAAGGCTTATTTTTACAAAGAGGTCTGTCTAGCTTGGGCTGAGTGCCTTGCTGCTGGTTAGCAGTGTTAGAATTAATACCTTGAGGAATGGGTCCACGATTACTAGGGGAAAATTGATTTTTATTTCCTTTCCTCTTTCCTTGAGAAGAAGGAGGATTAATCGCGCCCTGCTGTGAAAATACTTGCCTTGAAGGGGGTGGTAGTTGCTGTTGCTGGGGTTGAGAAGGCAAGGGAGGTGGAGGTGAAAATGCTGGAGGAACTGGGGCACCAGGCTGTGGATAAGGATAATGGTTAGGTTGGGTAACATTGAGGTAAGGAGGAGGTTGGGCAAAAGGAGGAGGCATGTCGTATCCTAGATACATGCTACCTAGATAGGGAAAAGTGCTAGAGGTGCTGGCCCCTCCCTAAGGGAGACCATAGCCTATAGGAGGTTGAGCGTATGTATGAGAAAGAGCTCCAACGATTCCATCAGTAGAATGAGATTCCCCCAGGGAATTAGCACCACCGAGTCTGGGGAGGTCAGGAAGGACATAATAAACATAACCAGACTAAGCATAGATGAGGTCATATTTCAAGGCTATTTGGAGGGCGGCTTCTTCAGTTTGAGGGAATTGTGAGGTGACATGTTAGATAAGCGGTAAGAGATCTAAGAACAGATTCCACATATAGACCACGGTCTTAAAAGTGGGAGCTCGACACAAGATCTTTCTTCTACGCCATTCCTGGACATGATCGGAAGGCGGATCGCCGAGACCGATTGTCGAGTAAATCAAGAGTTTGGTACAGGTGTCGTATCGGAGAGAGGGAGCGCAGAAATAAAAGTAAGAAGCAGGAAATGGTCACAAAGGTGGTATGGGGAAGAGGTGGTATGATCACCACCTTACCACATTTAGAAGCTTCGCCTATAAGCGTGCATTGGAACAATCTAAGACGAATGGAATCAGTAGTAATGGAATTGGATGAACACCACATGTGGAAAGATCGGATATGGTTGGAGGGATCTTATCCAGCAAGGCCTTCGAATTTGGGAATGTCAGCGGGGAGCTTGGTTGGCATAGCAGGCCAACCAACATTGTGGCGGATAGGATCATTGATCAACTGATTGAAATTTGGGAGACTGAGGCCTGCCATGAAGGGGAGCAAGGGAGTAGTCGAGGTAATTCCTGTGGCGGTTCCGCTAATAGCATTCCCTGTAGGAGGGCCAGGATTACCGCTAGCGTTATGCCTTGGACTAGACATAGTGAAGGTAACAGGGGGAGAACTATAATTAAAAGGAGAACCCAATGAATCAGAAGAGAAGTCGGAGTGCATACTCGGAGGAGGACTAACTTGACGATGGTGGGAAGGAGTAGGTCGACCGACCAGAAACTGAGGATGAAGGCCAAGAAGTGTCCAGGATACATGCCTTGGGGGCGCAATTATGACAACACAAACACGACACAGAGGGAGGAAGAACGACCAAAAAGGGCAGGGAGCTACAGAATCAAGTGATTACAATGTCAAAACAATGGCAGAGAGGTGCAGTGTCAATTAATTTTACAATGTTTTAAAGTATTTTCCTGGTAGTGTTAACTAGGCTCTTCTTCGTTTAGGGTGAGTGTGTGGCATGCATTAATTTTAATTTTTAAAGATAGATGTTTTGAGAGAAAAATAAAAAGAGTGTTGTGTAACTAAAAATAAATCTGCAGAGAACAATATATAATGCTGAAATAACAGAAAATTAACAGCTAAAAATGCATCAATCTAACCCAAGGAGGCGAGTCTCTCAAAAAAATAGTCTAACAGAGGGAAGAAATATAATAAAAACACACTGAAAATAAGCCAATAGATCTAAGGTCAGGAGGGACAGGGATCTAAAGGATAAATCTACTAGAAATAGGTGCAGAAAACAGCAAGAGGCAGAGGCAAGGTTGTTGTAAAAGAGGAGGTAAACAACTAAAGGCAGTAGGGGAAAGGAGGTGACTGTAAAGGCAAACCCAAAAAAACTATATGAGGTGATTTGAAAGGAAAAATAGCTGATATAAAAGGGATCTGAAGAGGAGGGATCAGATTTGGAAAAGAGATAGCTGAAACTCTGAATATTTAGATACCTGCAATAGCTAAAATCTCTTCCACAAAAATTGGAGGGTACTAAAGCCCTAAGGGGCTAGATTCCCACTTAGTAGAGTAACACGGAACATAAATAGGTCTAAATGGGTGGAGAGAGAGGTTGTAAAACCCTGACAGAAGCTTCAGACAAACCCAAAAAAATTTCAGAAAATTTGCAGAAAAAAGTGCAGGTCGCATGTTTTAACCTATTTTTTGTCCAGGTCGCAGATTTGAGGCTGAAAAGTCCATCCTGCAAGCTAGGTCACAGGTTCTGGGCCAAAAATTGCAAATTTTATAGGTCAAAATACCTCCTCATCAGCTTAGAGGAGAAGATAAATATGGAAGGAATATAAAGACCTAAACTAAACCTACTTCTGCCAAGGTAACTCCCCACTATAACAGCACAAGAGCATTATAACACACATGATAAATGAATATGCCACGTTAGTGGCTAGGGAATTGCTCTATTTACACTAGAGCGCAGCGTTACCTGTGTTTTTAGTTTGGAATGGGAAGAACCCGTGGAGAATGATTTGAATTTCCAGCTTTTTCTCACAAGAGAGTCAGTAAAAAAAGGAAACTGCAAAGCACTAATCTCTTATTGGGCCTTACCAAAAAAAACTGAACTCTCAAAGAAGGAAAAAGCATGGAAGTTGAGGAAACATCTTGGTTTTTTCTATTCAGAACTGGTGGAAAGAGAAGGGCAATGATTGCTCTCTCCATCTCCTATAAAGTGGAGCTGAAGGCTCTTGGTTCAAGGTCGAAGGATTGTCAAAGTTTTTAATACTTGTGAAGTAGAGCATTATTGTTGTAGTGTGAAGGTCAAGAGTCAAAGAGGTTGATTGAGAACTTGTTGACCAATACATCACCACATTGAGAGATATAGAGATTGGAAGGCTGAGGAGGGCTTGGTACAACCGACGGTTGTAATCCTCCTTTTTATAAATCAATAGAACTGTATCTTTTTTGTCCATTCTATGCGTTGATATTGTCATTGTTATTCAATCACTTATATAGCATGATATGAATGGCTTAGATGTGCATAGTTTAAATTTTTATTATATATTGACTTAATGAATAGGAAATGTATGTTGTGGTGGATATTACACGGGTGCTTTGACTGATTGCAGGGTCTAGATTTGGAGCTGGTGAAGAAGGATCCCTGCTTCACTGTTCAACGCTCTCCAAAAGACTTCAAGATCATTAAAGAGGTAATCTTCCATCTTATTCCATCCAGTTTTTTTAAGTTAATATGAACATGTATGTGCCATCTTTGTGAACTATACAGCTAATATCAATGTCTGCCTCGGGAACCGGAAAGCCCTGAGAGGGATATTCAATAACCAACAACCCAAGAATTTTACCCCATAGCAGAATTGGTGAATCTACTGGGGAGTTCCCCCATAGTTTCCAGACTATCTCTTTCCCCCTTTCTTCTTTCCTCTGATCATAGACCATTATGACCAGTATTCATGCCCAATAGACATGTCAAAATCTCACAAAGTTCAATCCCTTTTTTGTTTGACCATCTAAAGAACTTTACCCTGGCTAACGCTACCTCTGTTGGTGTTCCAGTGTGTTATAATGCGGGATCTGCTTAAATACAGTGTGTTACTATCTAGATTAATGTTGTCTTTACTCAGAGACAGTGCAATACTCAGCCAAAAAATTTTGTTCACCCTTGTGATTATGTTTTGGTTGCAGAGCTTTTTGGCCATCAGTATCTCTCCTTGACTGAATCCCTGTGCTTGTTTACTAAGCTAGCATTTATGTTTGTTTTCTCTTGTTTGAAAATTTAGTGTCAAAAGCATTTTTATTTTTAGAGAAGAATTTTTTTTATAGTTTTTCTACATCTAGCTGAATTAATTCTGAAAATTTTAGTTCAAAGACTGTTAAGATGAGGTAGATATAAGTCTAAATCTTTAAATTTGAACTGTGCTATTTTAATGTTAGTGCATGGATGTTGAAAAGAAACCTCTCCTTGTAGAAATTCTCTTCATCGAATTGAATATTTAGAGCATATTTTTGCATGGTTTCTTGAGTCTAAGTCTCATTACATTTCATATGTCCACTCCCGCTCCGCAAGACTAATAATCAAGTACACTAAGAATAAAGAGATAATAAAATCAATCAAATTACTCTTTTTGAGCTCACACCAACAGTAGTTCAGGCTAGGATCTTGGGTTAGGAAAAGTGAGAAAATCACCCAAGATCTCAAAACTTGAAACTAGAGTCATTAACGAGCGAAATCCTAATGCACTCATATTATCGGGACCATTCCTTTACCGGAGCTCAGTGCGAGACAACACTTGGGTGCACAAGAAGGTAGCCCGCCTTTGACTGCATCCAGTGGGTATGCTATATACTAGGGTTCCCTTCGGGGATGTCGAAACTAGATCGGGGATCTAGGTATTCTGCCCATATAGCATGTTGTCATTGACTGTGGACCCCCCTGATGATGTCTATGACTTGAGGTATCTTTAGTGGCCATAATTTTTAGGGACTTACACAAGGTGACTGGGACGTGCTGTCCTGGTACCTGAAACAGATGGACCCACTCTGTCTTCGGTCTGTAGGAGGGTACTCATCTTCATGAGAGTGCTTACACCTATCGTCTGAGGTTCGAGTGAAGCTCTAGAGTGACCATAACTGTACTTTCGACCAACCCTCTCTGTATACTATTGTGATACTGGATTTCATCACCAGCAAATGGTAATACTCAGATAGGGCACCCTATTCTGGCTACTTGCTGATTGATTTTAGAGAGTCCTTTTTTCTTTTTTCTTTTTTAGGTGTGTGGTTACTATCATTGAGACTTTATAATACATCACAATTTATTAAAATTTGTTAAAAAATAAAAGGGTCACCATGGCATCATCCAACCCACACTGTCTATCTCGACGATAGCAAGGCCTACCTCCTCTTAATCTTGAGGAAGAACTGAACCTTGGTGAACCCTTGTCTTCTGCGGAAGAGTAGTCTCTATTAACAAACCCTGATTTTCACATAGCCTCATATCATACAGAATTTCCAGAGGACCCTTTCATAGAAGGGGTCATACCTCATTACAATCCTCCACTCAATGATCCGTTGGGGCCTGTGATAGTTCATATTCCACCACACACTGACATGTCTTCGGCTGCACAAACATCCATTTCTTAATCGGCATCCACAGGTTCGATGCCAATGGAAACCATCCCAGGTTCATCATCATCCTCCCTGCCAGTTGTCAATTCTATGCCATTACTTGGTAACCCCAGTAGTCAACATATACCTAATCCCAACCCTACTGTCAGCACAACTGTAAGTAAATCACTGAGTCCTTCGGGATCTACTCCTACTGTGACCACATTGGGACCTAGGTTTCTCCCCCCACGAGTGTGACTACTTCGGTTCCTTTTAGAAACGCTTTCGGTTGGAACCCTCTGCTAAGTTTAAACCCTTTGGCCACCATACCAGGGGTAGTGTCACCAACACGCAGATAACAGGGAACATTTCTCTACCCCTGCAATCGTTAGGACAAATTGGATAACCTATTGTTAACATCGTTCCCTTAAGTGGTTTAAATATCGGTGTAGGGTCTATGCCATTGCTGAACTATGCAAGTAGTAGCATGCCTTCGGGAAGCTCTATTGCATCCATATGGACTAACCCACGCCAACCTTCATCTGGAATGGGAGGCCACTTTTACACTGGGGGCAACCAACTGTTCACCCTGTAATACAATATGCCCTATGGACAACAACCATATATCCCTACCCCTCCACCTATAGGAAATTTTTATCAAATTCCTACTTATCCTACTGGTAACACATTGATGGGCGGACCCTATGGTCCACATAGTCAACCAATACTTCCTTGGTTAGATTCGGGGGAAAACCCTCAATTGCCATTTTTGGCAGCTCTAGACATCTCAGACATCTATAAACTGACTAATGACCCCATTAATCACAACCCACTCTGGCCTCCAACACCACACAAGATTCCTTTTGACATCTCAAATTTTGATGGGAAACAAGGGGAAGACCCAGCCACACACATCACCACCTTTCATTTATGGTCTATATCTAATTCCATGGTGGATGATAGTGTCTAGCTTCGACTGTTTCCCTGCACCCTTACAGGCAATGCCGCCAAGTGGTATATTGAATTGCCACGCGCCGCCATAAACACTTTTGGCGCTTTAGCGACGGAGTTTCTAAAGAATTTCCAATTACCAATCAGATTTGAAACCGGAATGGAACTGTTAACCTCGTTGTGCCAAGACACCGCCACCCACATCTTTGATCACATTCATGAAAGGAGACGTAGGAGGAGGCTAGTCAAAGCACCAATCCTGGATCATCTCTTATCTAATTGGTTTTTTAAGTCTCTCTTACCCCACATCTCTAAGGACATTGGCCTTTTCGGTGCGGTTATAGAAGATCAATGCATTTTTCGTGCCCAACATTTGGATTTAATCTATTCACAATCTAGCACGCTATATGATTTACTCCTCAATGCCCGTGGTAACCCAAATCCTCCAGATACTTAGAAAACCAGAGCTCATGCTGACGGTCTCGTTGGCACAATCTCTGGTGTAGGCACAAAACAGTCTCAGGGGCAAACCTCCCAGCCATCCTTGGCTGCCACTGCCCCTAACCAAACGACTACTCTTCCTACCAATGAGGTAAATTCTGTGCAAATTTCACAGAAACCTAGTGGAAAGAATAAGAAGAACAAGAAAAAGACATCTTCTTCGGAAGAGCAGTCGAACAACCAGAAAAATCCTAATCAGAAAAACGCTGCCAAAAATTACAAAGGGAAGGAAAAACCCATCAAATTTCCTTGCAATATTTGTGTGGAGGACCACTTGACTTACAAATTTCCTCGGTTGCAGGAATGCACCGATTTTATCACAAACAGGGATTCTGGGCGAGCACCTGTCATTCTTCATAATCCTTTCCCTAATCAATAGCAGCAATACCAACACATGGTTCACAACCCACCACAACCCCAACAATGGGGCAATGGTGGTTCACATCCTTCCAGTGAAGGATCGTCTGCCATTTATGGCATTGAGAGTGTTGAACTTCAAACACAAGCCAAGCTTTATGGAAATCCTATCATAGATGCTCAAGAACCTGGTACTAGTTCAAATCCACTGCCGACCAATGATTTACATATCAAATGGCCTACTGCTCACCCCGTAATTCGTCCCCCCAAAGGGACACTTCGATCACGACTCATAACACCTCTACACGTGCAGCTCAAAACTACAACATTGTAGATGATTTGGCGCAAGCACCATCAACTATGTCTACTCTTGAAGTATTGCAAACTTTTCCAGCACAAAGGAAAGCCTTGCTTCGGCCATTGGTGGAATAGACCCCCAGGATTCCATGCTAGCTATCTTTGATATGAAAACATCTCAGACTCACCTCTCGCACCAACTCGCATTTCAAGTGCAGGTTGTGTCGAAAGGGAAACCAATCCATCGCACTGTCATAGATGAAGGTGCTTCGACCTGCGTTATGTCACAAGCTTGGTGGCTCGCTTTAGGTTCTCCTACCTTAACACTGTCGTCAAATTCACTCAAAGCTTTCGATGGCCACATGTTCCTCCCAAAAGGATACCTTGCTAGATTTCCCATCACTCTGAGTGGGAAAACAATAACCATGGATGTTGAAGTCATAGATCGCCATCTCGACTATAATCTATTGCTCGGTCGTAGTTGGTCTTATGCGATGACCGCCATTGTTTCTTTGGTCTTCCGACTCGTCCTATTTCCATTGTATAGGAAAATAGTCATAGTGGATTAGTTATCCTTCTACACCCCTGATTATTCCACGTTACCAAGTAGTAGAGTACTCCTAATAGGAGGCTTTTCTAACTCTTACGTCAGTATTGGTACCGATCTTCTGAAGGCATCTTCCCTACAGGGTTGTTTTCCTCTCCCACTGCCAGAGATCCCAAATATGGTTGCAATGATATCCACCACTTTCGATGGCTCTATCGACCCATGGATCCTCCCAGCACCTTTAGACATTGATTCCTACGGAGATTAGATGCCGCTCTCAGCAGCCGAGTTTGCCTACCAAGCCATCCAAATTACATTTCAACCCTCCACTGCTATGGTTTCGACCAAAGGTACAAACTTCCCACCCATCATAGTTCTCTCTAAGGATCTCCTCAATGAAGTCTTGCCTATAGATGAAGCTATTCGAGAGATCATTTCTCTAGAAGAACGACCTTGGGGAGAGTTTCACCATCGTGCTTCGATGATCAACTTGGACGTGATAAAAAATGAAATCACATCGTTTGACCCACCTAACATGGTTACCTCCATTTACACGACTGTTCAAACTATCGATTCAGAAGGGAACATGAGTAATCTTTCTAAGACAATGCTCATTGATATTTCGGTCAAAACGGGTATCGTGGAAAATATTCATATTGGAGAAAATTGCAATCCTGAGGAAATTTCATGCTTCACATCCCTTTTCAAGGAATTCCGCGATATGTTCGCTTGGTCTTATGACGAAATGCCCGGCATAGATCCATCTATATTCAAGCACGAAATCAAGATTTATGACAATGCCAAACCAATTCGGCAGCAACTCAGACCCATCCACCCACGCAAAGCAGCCGCCATCAAAGTTGAGGTACAAAAACTTTTAAACACTGGTTTCATATATCCCATTCCTTTGAGGGAATGGGTTTCCAATTCGGTTCCCGTCGATAAAAACAAGGCACCATTCGAGTTTGTGTTGAATATCATGATCTAAACATCGCTTATCCCAAAGACAATTATCCTACACCATTCATAGATCAAATTCTCGACGATTTTTCCGGATGTGAATCTTTTTCCTTCATGGATGGATTCTCAGGCTATAACCAGATTGCGAATAAAAAAGAAGACCAACATAAAACTACCTTCATCTGTCCCTGGGGCACATTTTCATATTGTAAACTCCCATTCGGTCCGAAGAATGCTGGAGAAACTTTTCAGTGGGCTATGGAATATGCTTTTCATGACATTCGACATATTGTACATGCTTACTTGGATGACCTTCCAACCCATTCCAAGAAATGACCTAATCACCTTGCTCATCTGAAATAAATTTTCGCTAGGCGTACATTCTACAATATATGTCTGAATCCTCATAAGTGTGTATTTATGGTCGATTCGGGGTGCCTGTTAGGTTTAATTGTCTCCAAGCACGGGATTAGGGTTGATCCCGATAAGGATAAGGAGATTGTTGAATTGTCGGCACCAAAATCCCTCCCTCAACTACAACGTTTGCAAGGGAAGGCAAAATTTTTACGTTGATTCATCGTTAACTATGCCAAGATGACGAAAGGATTTATGAAATTATTGAAGAAAGGAACACTATACTTGTGGGATGACCAAGCTCAATGATCATTTGATGCTTTAAATCATGCACTTATTTCAGCCCCACTCCTTAGTGCTCCCGACTACTCACGCGACTTTCTCCTCTACCTGGCAGCCTCACCATCCTCACATGGAATGGTTCTGGTTCAAGTTCACAGTGATGATATTGAACATGTGATATACTATTTTTCGAAAGGTCTAATCAAACCTGAACTAGGTTATTCACATGTGGAGAAACTTTCTCTGGCGGTATTTTTTGTTGTCTCCTGACTCTGACACTATATATTGCTGCGACAGACTACGGTTATTGCTTTGGAGAACCCCATGCGACACATCCTGTCTCGACAAGTTATTGGAGGAAAATATTCCAAATGGATCATAATCCTCGAACAATTTGATTTGGTCTTCATAGCTACCAAAGCAAAGAAATCCCTCGTCTTCATCGAAATATTATCGGACCTTCCCAGAATCGACCCTGGAGAAATAGCTCCTGATCCATTTCCTGATGAATTTGTATAATTGGTTGATTCTTTGGACCCATGGTATGGAGACATTTTGGTCTACCTACAAACCCAACGCTTCTGCCCAAGTCTCACGTCCAACAACCGTCATCATATTCGCCACCAGGTAAAGCACTACCTCATGCTAAATTATACATTATATCGTCATGGTATCAATACTATTCTCTAGCGTTGTCTCACTTTAAATGAAGTGGAACGTGTTTTGAATGACTGCCACACAGGGGCATGTGGTGGTCATCTTTCGGGCATGGATATTGCCCAAAAAATCCTGCGCGCAGGCTACTATTGGCCCACTTTGTTTAAAGACTGCATTGCAGCGGTCCAAAAGTTCCATCCATGTCAAATTTTCACAAAGAAAATGCATGCTCATCCTGCCCCCCTTCATCCGGTTATCTCCATTGGTCCTTTCGCTAAATGGGGAATTGACTTCGTCACCTGCAATCCCACTTTGGAAAATGGACACAACTACATCGTGGTTGCGGTGGACTATTTTATGAAATGGGTGGAAGCCATTCCCACTTTTAAGGCTGATGGCGAAACCGCCACTCTCTTCCTGTTCAATCAAGTAATCTGTTGGTTCAGCGTACCCCTATCTATTGTCACAGGTCATGGATCCCACTTTCAGAAACATATGATGACCGAATTAACATCCATGTTAGGTTTTCATCAAGATCAATCTTCGTCTTATTATCCTCAAGCTAATGGTCAAGTCGAAGCCGTAAATGGCGTCCTCAAAACCATGATTCGTCGACTGGTCAGAAACCATAAAACCAAATGGCATCAGAAGTTGTACTCCGCATTATGGGCATACCAAACGTCAGTCGAAAATGCCACAGGCTTCGCATCATTTCAACTTGCATTCGGCCTGGAGGCAGTACTTCCAATTGAGTGCGAAATTCCACCACTCAAACTCGCTGTAGAACTCCTGCCTGGCACCACCGCCACAAAAGAGCACTTGCTCTCGCTCTATCATTTGGATGAAACTCGTCGAGATGCTACACTAGCACTCAAAGCTCACCAGTGCTGAGTCAAAGCTCAATACAACAAATCTATTAAGCCTTGTTCTTTCCAAGAGGGTGATCTTGTTCTACTCTATGATCAGAAACATGACCTCTTGGGGGAAGGAATTCTCCAAGAATTATGGCTTGGTCCTTACATCGTCACTAAAGTCCTCTCAAAATGGGCTTACAAAATTCAGGACTATAATGGAATTCCACTCATAGAGTCCTGCAACGGGCTCTATCTAAAGAAGTATTTTGCCTAGTTTCACACTAGGCGTATGCTTTGTAATTTTATGTATATAAGTTTTGCCTATTGTTCTGATTTCTCTGGATATTTTTTGGTTTTTGAGGTGTTTTTCTCATGAAAAATCTTTTTCTTTCACATATATGTCGTCGTCCTCCTTATCATACGTCAGATATGCAGATGGTGCTAGTCATCACACTAGACACACTGCTTCAGCTACTTGGGTTCTCTACACTCCTGAGTCAGACCTTCTTGGTTCTGGGGAATCTTCCTAGGTAGTGCCACCAATAATGTTGCCGAGTACATGTCAGTGATCCAACTCCTCACAGAGGAGGCGTCTCATGACATCTCCAATTTAGTGGTCAGGTTAGATTCCCAACTCATCATTATGCATTTAAACAATCACTACTGTGTCCATCATCCAGTCTTGTTACGTTATCTTTTAAGGGTGCGACTTTTAGAACGTCAATTTCAAACAATCACATTTGAGCACATTCCTAGAGAATTTAATGCATTAGCCGATTCTTTGGCAAACTATGTGTTAGATTGTCATTTGTCACATTTTCTATAAAAGATTTACTCATGAGTATATATATTTTTATCCCATTGAAAATACATAAAAAATCAAAAAACACAAAATCACCAAAAAGTATGTATGTATATATATATATATATATATATATATATATATATATATATATATGTCATGTCTAGTACAATAGTTACATCAAAAAATCTTCCAAAACTTGGGTGTTTTACAAAAATTTGGCTATACTAAGCCATGCTCTGACACTTATCCATCTGCTCCACCAGCTAGGCCTGATGATCGTGATAACATACAACTGCTCTGGCTATCCTCCTCAGAGGCACTAGGTATCTCTCCGGCACACCTACGGTATGCTGCTGCAAACGAACTGGAACCTCCCGCATAGGAAGGGGTGGTATACCCATACTCAAACCCTCCAAGTTTCTAGAGATTTCATGTAAAATCTGGGCATCATCATCCTTGACGGCTTCCGCATCCTCAGCTGGTACACCATCCCCGGGTAGCTGCAGTCCTCGCCGTGCATAGAGATGGGCCCCAACTAGGTGGACAGGTGCCACATCTATGTCAAGCAAAAAAATCTTCATGTCAAAACATAATTTTCACCCTAATTCAACAAAAAAATTGCATAAAAATTCAAAAGACAAAAACAAAGTACTTCCTAGAGTACACTGATCATTTCCTTCTTACCATCGAGTCCCCACTAGGTGCCAGGGGGCAATGATAGCTCCAGATCACTTGTGAATTTCATCCCTGCATAGGGATAATCCTCGATCATAATAATATGGGAGTTCAGCCAATCAAAAAATCCATCATCAAAACAGTGGCAGATGGGACCCTCTCCAGTCTACGGAAGCAAAGCTGCCCATCGAGCCTGCCTCAGCTCGTGTGGGCCCAATGGCACTGTAATGATCCTAGGCCTCATCAATGGTACCCACTCCAGTAGGAAAGAAACAATCAATGTACCGTACCCAAACTCTCTCTGGATATGGGTCTTACATGCTGTGAGCTCTACACGGACCCAACGGACAACTCCATCACACTAGTCAAACACCTGAGATTGCATATAATTCAAGGCTAGTAGCATCTGGGCCTTGGTGGCCAGATGCTGACTCTTGGCTCCTGCCAAGTGAACAATCATCCATAATATAGACCTCAGTGGTCTCAAAGCTACCCGTGCAATAGGTACCCAGTTGCTCACAACCTCTGTGTTGCGTATGTAATGAGCAAGAATGAGATCAGCAGTGGAACATAGATCCGCTCTGGACCCCATCAAGTTGGGCCTCAGTCCATGACATGACAGGTCGGTCAAAAATTATACATCGTCTTTCTCAATTGAGAGCTCATTGCCCCCAATCCAAAAGACATGGTGACGTTTGTCCCATTGCTGAATCAGCCACCCCAAGAGGTCCTCTTGACCCCTCATTAGTTCTAAAGATGCATATTCTATCAAACCACATCTGCGGAGAGCCATCAAGCTTGCAGCATCAGTAATCATTTCCCTTTCTTCCCGTTCATGTTCTCTCTCGCTAGATACTCATGATTAACAACTGAATACCTGCAAATGCAACATTTTCAACTGATTATAAATTGTCTGGACCACTTCAAAATTCTTATAAATGAGTTCTTAAAAAATGTGTTGTGCCTAACGCTAGCTATAGTGCAAAACAGAGCATGCTAACGCGCCCTCCCGTCACAAGAAGTGCGCTTAACGAGGCTCCATCACTGCTGGCCTGCGTTAGCCGCTAATATTTTTTAGGGCCTGCCAAATTTCCCATTTTTAACCAACAAAACTTCACAAAAATACAATTAAATGATAGCAGGAGGTTCTAGCTCTTACCCAGATCTCGTAGGAAGGAAAACCATTGCCCGGATTGACCGCAATCGTCAGCTGAAGTTTTCACCCTTTTTCACCCCAAAGCTCCTTCAAAGCTCTCAAAATAGTGAAAATGAAAGTCTTCTGGCCTTCTTATAGCCACTTCTAGGGCATGACTCTGTTAGCTAGTCGAAAAAAAGTCGTGAATTCTCGCTACATATGTGTCGCAACTATTGAGATTTGTTACTGATGTTCTGATGAGTGATCAAGATTCATATGCAGACATACACATGTTTTGACCCTTATTTCGAGCATTCTTTTTACAGTATTTTTCTTGCTCGTTAATCTGAAAAACCTCGAGTTCCCTTCTTCGGACTCACTAAAATTATACGAAGTCGATTTCGAGCGTTCTTTTTATGGTCTTTTTCTTGCTCATTAATCTGAAAAAATTGGATTTCTCTTCTTCAAACTCGTTAAAACTGATATGAAGAAGCACTGAGCTTTCTTTTTAGGGACCTTTTTCTAGCTCATAAAATTGAAAAACCCTGAGTTGACTTTGTCAAGCTCACTAAACTACCACGACAGAGAGTAAGGATCCATTCTGTTCCTTTTTTTCAAAGCTCTTTAAACCGAAAAAGTAACCAAGTTTTCTTGGTGTGACTCATTAAAATTTCACGGAGAGCATCGAGTTTTTATTTGTTGGACTCATTAAAAATTCACAAAGAGTACTGAGTTTACTCTGTCGCCTCGTACTCATAACAAAATCAGGTAGACGTCCATCAAACATATATTTCTCACCTTTTCGGCTTCGATGGACTAACTCATGGAAAATGAACTGTTTCGGGCTTACTATTCTCCCTTTGTCGTGCCCTGTTATCAAGATATGAAAAAGGTACCCCAATGGATTTTTATTTTACGACATTTTTTAGAGTCTCTAAATATGAATAATTCACTGAGTTTACTCATCTAGACTCATTAAACTTAATCAGACGGGGCATGGAGTTGTCTTTTATGATATTTTTCAGACTCTCTAAATATCAAAAATTCACCGAGTTTACTTGTCTGGACTTGTTAAACTTAATCATACGGGGAATATTTTTGACAAAATGGATACTACCTCTATTACATTTCAGAAAGGTTGATTTGGCAGCAAAAATATTGAACATGGCACTTCCCAGAATACTCTTTCACAGTTAGCTGAACCATACCATCTATGAGTATTATCCTTCATCTCCTAGTGTCCCTACACCAGTAAAATCCTAACACACTCTTTGGTGTTCATTAAGCCTTAGCTACCTAGTACCCTGTTACAGTGCCTTCTATTGTTCAAGCAGATCTCGCTATCTACTTCTCCTCTTATCAACCAAACCACTCATTATGCCAGAACTTATTTTTTGTCAAACATCCCCATTTTCTCTTCATTATCTCCATCACAAACAAAATCATTTGGTTTCTGTTTCGTGTTAACTGATGTAAGATGCCTCAGTGCCTACCCTTCAATAGATCTCTTCCTATCGACTTCAGCATCTTATCTAGGATGTTGATCGAGAAACCCATTAGTACCTAGATACTTGCAGACATCAGTGGCAGGTAGTCTTGTGTTTGATTAGGATTCTTCATCATTGGCTCCCGATCGAATGATTCTATGAGTGTTCGAATTCAACTCTTTTTATTCAAAATCGCTAGATTGTATTGTGCATCTTAGGGACCATCATCATTATCAGTGGCCATCTTCGCGTCTGTTAACAGTTTTCATTATCAACTGGTAATCAGAAAATTTCTCACATGTTCGATGACATCTCCTTCATTCACATGTTGAGAAATATGCAGTTTAAGTGAAGTGACAGTCAAGACCTTGGGGCAACGGTTACATCATTAAAGCTATGTTCCCTTCCCCAAATTTCGATATTGTTTATGGAGACAGCTTCTTCAGCCTGATCCTGTTATGACAGACACTTCCACATTGTTCTCATCGGTGGATAGATTCTTCATATCTCTGTTCTAGAGAAATCATGTTGTTTAAGCTACTAAGCATGGGAAATTCCCAACTCAAGGCGAATACTATATTTTCTGACATACATTATTATTTCAAGTTTTCATGGGAAATGCCCGACTCTAGGCAGATACTATATTTTCTGAAATATGTTATTGTTTTAGGTTTTCCTCAGTCTTTCAATCTCTTTATCTCTACTACACACATTATAAAGTATTTTGTCCATCGTCTTCCTCTCTGACCTCACACTTTAGGGGCATCTGTTACAGGTCAAAATACCTCCTCATCAGCTCAGAGGAGACGATAAATATGGAAGGAATACAAATACCTAAACTAAACCTACTTCTGCCAAGGTAATTCCCCACTATAGTAGCACAAGAGCGTTATAACGCACATGATCAATGAATATGCCACGTTAGTGGTTAGGGAAACTATCTGTTTACACTAGAGGGCAGCGTTACCTGTGTTTTGAGTTTGGAATGGGAAAAACCCATAGAGAATGATTTGAATTTCTAGCTTTTTCTCACAAGAGAGTCAGTACAAAAAGGAAACTGCAAAGCACTAATCTCTTATTGGGCCTTGCCAAAAACAAATGAACTCTCAAAGAAGGAAAAAGCATGGAAGTTGAGGAAACATCTTGGTTTTTTCTATTCAGAACTGGCGGAAAGAGAAGGGCAATGATTGCTCTCTCCATCTCCTATAAAATGGAGTTGAAGGCTTTTGGTTCAAGGTTGAAGGATTGTCAAAGTTTTGAACACTTGTGAAGTAGAGCATTATTGTTGTAGTGTGAAGGTCAAGAGTCAAAGAGGTTCATTGAGAACTTTTTGACCAAGACATCACCACATTGAAAGATAGAGAGATTGGAAGGCTGAGAAGGGCTTGGTACAATCGATGGTTGAAATCCTCATTTTTATAAATCAATAGAACTATATCTGTTTTTTCCATTCTATGCATTGATATTGTCATTGTTATTCAATCACTTATATAGCATGAGATGAATGGCTTAGATGTGCATAGTTTAAATGTTTATTATATATTGACTCAATTGATAGGAAATGTATGTTGTGGCGGAGATTACACGGGTGCTTTGACTGATTGCAGGGTCGATATTTGGAGCTGGTGAAGAAGGATCCCTGCTTCATTGTTCAACGCTCTCCAAAATACTTCAAGATCATTAAAGAGGTAATCTTCGATATCATTCCATCAAGTTGTTTTAAGTTAATATGAACATGTATGTGCCATCTTTATGAACTATACAGCTAATATTACTGTCTGCCTCGAGCACCGGAAAGCCCTGAGAGGGATATTCAATAACTAACAACCCAAGCATTTTACCCTATAGCAGCGACCTTCAGCTCCAGGTGTCTCGATGACAGATTTTAGAAAACGTTTTCGTCTCAGTTGTGGTTGATGTCTGTTAGCTACGCAATAGGGCCAGAAACACACGAAAGTTAGAAATTTTAATGTTTGAGGGTTTTATAGGTGAAAAATAACATAAAAATAAGAAAAAAAAATAACTGAAAAGAAACCCTAGGGTTTGAAGTAGCTAGATATGCAGGAATATGAAAGATGACAACGGTCGTAATTGAAAACTTGTGTGGAGTCACCAGTTGTTAGTATGAATCTTTCGTCGAAGTGTATGAAAAAATACCACTTTAGCTATGCATAACTTATAGCCCTAACATCAAATATGGCTGCCAATATCTTCAAATCTATAGTTAGTTGATCAAGACAAATGCTACAAAAATCCAGATCTATGCATAAAAAGACATTAAGTAGTAAAAATAAGGTTTTGCTCCATACATCCAATAGATAAGACAAGAAAAATATTTTTGAAATAATTTTATATTAAGGGCACCTGAGAGGAAACAAGAAAGTTGTTTCCAATTCTCCTCAATGGGATGGGTTCTTGAAAGTCCTCAGCACTTCAGATCCAGAATTTCTCTCTCTTGTTTGTGTAGAAAACCCAGACAACATAGAACTCAAAGGGAGGTCACAAAGTGAAATAATGGAAAATTTGACAATGATAATGGCTCAAAGTCAGACCAAGAGTATAGATCCAGAGTGATCTAATAGGCAACAAAAGGTGATGAATGGTAGGAAAAATCCTTCTATTTATAACAAAATATTGGGTCATTCTAGATCTTGGTGCATTATTAAAATAATATTAACCAAATCTAGATCCACCTTTTATGGAATATTTTATTATATTTGTTGGAGGGGAAAGGCATTTGACTTGGGTCAAATCCCTTTATTTGTAAATAATAAATAAATAAATGGTTTACTTATTATTTTAAGGAAGTGGTTGAATGATAATTAAATAAATAATGATTTATTTAATTATTTATAAATGATTTAGTCATATTTAATAAGGAATATTATTTAAATAAGATTTAAATAATTATTCCTAGAAAATAAGAAGATAAATAAGGATTTATCTAATTAATTTCTTTGTTTTGGGTTAAATATGACTAGGAATAATAAGTAAATTATTGTTTAATTAATTATTCCATGAGAAAATTTAGACAAATATAGATTTGTTTAATATTTCCCTTTGGGGTTTCCTGTTTAGACCATAAACAACTTCATAA
Organism: Pinus albicaulis; assembly: GCA_034641835.2. Classification (NCBI taxonomy): domain Eukaryota; kingdom Viridiplantae; phylum Streptophyta; class Pinopsida; order Pinales; family Pinaceae; genus Pinus; species Pinus albicaulis. Next base: position 226,584,825 of record CM076575.1, read on the forward strand.
ATGTGTTTTATTAAGTTATTTTGCATAGTGAAAGCAATTTTACTTAGGGTAAAATTGGTCTTACATGGTGTACTTGGGTCCATCTAATGATAATAGGTTAGATGACCAAAAAATGGTGTAACAACAAGCTTGTTTGCGACCACCTTTAAGAAGGATAAAGCCATCATTGCAGGGGTTGAAATCAACATTATAGAAGATGACATTTCCATAGCTAATGGTACTCCAAATGACTGAGAAAATTGGTTTAAAGGCATGGATTTACACATTGAGAACTACAAAGCTTTCCTAAAGCCACATTATAAAGATGCTCCAAAACACATTTTCCCCTTTAGAAAATTTCTTAATAGGTATTATCCATTAATGAAGATGATAATGAGGTATTTTACTTGTAAGGGTAGGTTTTCAAGGCTATATCAGTACCATATAAGACTGCAAATGCATTTCACAGGTGTCAAGCCCCTTAACGTACCTCATTACCTCTATAGAATCCTGGTAAAGGTGATAGAGAAAGTACAGAATAAAGGGCAGGATCATCAATCGAACCTGTTGCACCATGGCTTGGTGAAATATATTTTCCTCCATCACCTATCAGAGATCAAATTATATTGGGATGCATTCATACATTTGGCCTCTCTTTTTCTGCTACAAGTCAACCTAGCAGTCAATATACTCCTTTGGCATCTCAAAGACCTCAGGAAGTTGGTTCCACAAGTAGGCCAGTGACAAGGAAACCTAGGGAAGAGGTGACCAAAAATAATAGTAGAGGAAAAAGGCTGATTTTTTTCTCCTGGTAATGTGGAAAGGGCTCAACCTACTTCATTTGAAAAGGAGACATCAACATATCAGCATGAGGCACCATTGCAAGAGGAAGAATAGGTGCACTTTGACACTCACATGGAAGACTTATAAATGCATGAGGAGGACAAGTAACTTGAGAAAATTTTTAAGGAGAAGGATGTTGAAATCAAAGAGCTCAAGGATATAATTTCAAAGGAAAACTTCATGATAGCATTTCTTCAGCAGGAGAACATGAAACTTCAAGTAAAACAACTTTTTCTTAGTAAACCCAAGGCATATTTGCAGAAGAGAGAAGAAAAAGGTAATTCTATTATTTATTTTTATCATCTTGAGGATAAGGAGGTGAAAATAAAAACAAGGAGGCCAAGAAAATGAGGCCTCAAGAGGAAAGAAGAGCAAGAAAGTGAACCATCTCCATCACTTTTTCAACACGATTTTGATGAGTTGATTGTAGCAGAGATTGAGCAAGACAAAGAATTTTGGCTTGGAAAGGTAAATTATCATTTGGAGAAGCTTCTCAAGAGGGCTAACATGAACAACAAGGTCCAAATATGCATGGGAACTCATTATTTCACCAAAAACAAGGTTTCTCAGATTATGGTTAAAAACATGAAAAAGAGACTAAGGAAAACCATAATGAAGTTAAGGAAGAGAGACAAATCGAAATTTATTGCTGATAAATCCTTGATTGTCTAACCCATTATCCAAGGAGTCAAATAAAAAAATTTCAAGTAATTTTGAAGAATTTGTTTCAATTTTTCAATTTTTTTCAATTTTGGCAATTTTGAGATGTACAGAAGCGCAACGAGCTCATGGTGTGCTTCTACCTGAAGGCACTAAATAAAGTATTTTATACATGGTTATATATATATTCACTAGGGAATTACATGTATACACTTGGGTTTCCTTTTCATCTTGCAATTTTAGAGAAAAATCCCAAAAACATGCTCAAAAACAAGTTTCTACCCCTGTTTCAGACCCCATGCTGCACTTCTGGAGCGGTCTTGGGAGAAGAAATTTTGGAGGCCTATAAAGGGGATTTTTGTAGGTTTAACACTTTGGGAAGATAGTATACACACTCACCTACCATAATTATCTTTCAAATCAGAAAATGGACCAAGGAAACTCCCTCAAACATGCTCACAAAGTGCACGTTGTGCTTCTGTCAAGCACATTGCACTTATGAAGAATTTCGCTACGCTTTTGTTAGAAAAGTCAATTTTTGGTTTTATAAGTCAAATTAGACTTCTCATTATGTAATTAGTAAAAATTGGCTTTCTACATGATGTAACCAAGTGTCATTGATCTTGTAAATGTAAATTTGATTTAGTTGTGATGGTCATTAATGTTAGAAAGTCAGTCAAAGGCTAAATGGAGAATTTGTTCTAATGTCCCTAGTCTTAGGTTTGGTTAGAGAAATTAGTATAAATCAATTCCTTTCATGAGGGATTCGACCCCTGAGAGAAGGGAATGTGTTTTTGGTCTATATGTATCCTTTTTCAGTCAAATTCAAGGTTGGACATTAGAGAGTAGAAGGATTGAAGATTGTGTACATTATATTTTTGCAGAAATACAAGGCCAATTCCAGGTATTATATAATGATTCATGTGATATGGTTTTGTGACAACGTTTTCCTTCTGTAAATCACTTTTAAGAATCTTTAGCTCTCCTTATTTCTAAATATTTTCTTTCAATGATGTTCCTATAAGTTGTTAAAAATAATTCTCAAGTTTATGCTCTGTTTTGGTAGGAATTTCATGTTTTTGTTATTCTTCTTCTGATATATGAACTCATGCTTGTTATGCTCATTTTTAACCTTTAATTTTCCACCATAAACTACAATTAACAACCTCAAAGTTTTACTGAACATAGTTTCCTTTCCCCTTTGTATCCCTGCAACTAAAATCGTTTGAGATCTGACCTAGTTTCCTTGACCTTTCCTCCTGATCCAGCTAAAACCCTAAATTTCAAAAACCTAGAGCTTAATACCTAGCCTAATATATTATACCCTCTCTAGTAACATTTGTGGCTATGAAATCATGGAGAGAGCCTTCTCTAATTTAGTAGGGCTAGCTTCTAAATCCTAAGTGGTTCGAGGTTACCTCCTTCGGTTTCCATTCTCAACTTGGGGCCACTGTGGACGATAACAAAGGGTAGAAAAGGAGTATTCGGGATGGTTATAGTAGCGGTTCCACTAGTATGGACTCTAGGATTAGGGCCAGAGCCATCGGATGGTTTGCATCCCGCACCTGCACTGGCGCCTGCCATGGTGGCTATATATGGTTGAAAAGAAGCAAAATCAGAGGAAGAACCCCACGAAAAAAAAAAAAGAGTTGTAATGGGGACTCAGGGGAGGACTAACTTAGACCCTACATGGTGGAGTAAGATTCCCTAGTGGAAACTGAGGATGAATACCTTGGAGTCTCTATGATAAATGCCTTGGGGGTGCAATGATGGCAACTCCTAAATTACACGAAAATGTTGAATAGTAATAAACAAAGGATATGTGTGGAAGATAAATTAATTATGATGTTAATGTCTTGGCTTGGTGGTGTAAACGAAGCGAAATTTTCTTTAGGTGTGAGTGTGTGCAAGCCATATCTTTATTTTGATTAAGCCCAGACAATTATTTAAAGAAAAAGAAAAAAATGTTGAAAAACTATAAATGAAACTAAAATGAATGTAAAATAAATAGCTAATCATGCATAAATCCAAACCCAAACAAGGATTTAAAACAACTAGACTAGATGGGGGCTAAATTGACTCAAAATACACTAAAATAGCCAATATATCTAATGTCATTGAGACTAGGATCTAATGACTTGATACTGCTGGAAATGACATAGAAAACAACAAGAAACGAGAGGGGAAAATTGCTGCAAAATATGAGGCTAAAGGTGAAAAACCTAGAGTAAACAAGGGGACACTAAGGGAAAACGCCAAAAAAACACAAGAGGAAGTTTTGGATGAAAAAATAACCTATCTTAAGGATCTACAAGAATAATAGATCAGACCCTGAAATAATTGTTGAAAACATTGTAAATCTCAAACTACCTACTCAGTTCAACTCCTCCTCAAAATGTGGAACTATACTAAAACCCTAAGGGATTGGTTCTACTTCAAAGAGACAAACCGAGCATATCCAGGCCTAAGACGAGTTGAAATAGAGGTCAAACAACCCAAAACAATGCTCTCAGCAAACCCTGACAATTTGATAAAATACTTAGAAAAAAATTCCACATCGGAGTTACTGACCTGTAAACAGGTGATATTGCACTTTTTGGGTAGATAAGTGCGAGGAAATTGTACTTTTTGGGCTGATAAGTGCAAGTTCTTCTCCTTTCTCCTCGGGTGGAAGGTTGTGGAAAAAGTGTCATCTCCAATGTGGCTGGTACCTGTTACCTGCGGAAAACACCAGAAAAAATTTGGAGTTTAGAATTTTGACTTAACTAGGGCAAAAAAGTAAAAAATAAAAATAAAAAGAAATCAAGAGATTGAAAACAATTGAATAAAAACATTGATCGTTGAAGCTCATGGTCACCTAGGAATCTGAATTACAACTATGGGTCGACATGTGTTAGTGTAAAATCTTTCGCCAAGTGTACTAACAAGACCTTACTTAAGATATGGATGGCATATAGCCCTAACAACAAAAATTGTTGTTCAACCCTTTATATCTTCAATAAACAATTAAAAATCTTGCAAAAACCCAGATCTATGTAGTAAAAATAGTTACACATCAAAATTAAATAAAAACTAATAAAAAAAACTCCAAATAACCAATAGAAAAGACGAGTTTAAAGAATAATTTTTATATTATGTAACACCTGGTGGGGGAAGCAAGTAAATGTCACCAATCCCCTCAATGAGATGGGTTCTTGGTTGTCCTTAATGCCTTAGATTCACGAGTATTTCTCTCTCAATGATGTAGAAAACAAAAAATGTGTGATGAACTCAAGTGGGAGCTCAAATGGCAAAAGAAAATGATAGTGACAATGAGAATTATCAAAGTGAAGAATGAATGGAAAAAATCCTCCTATTTATAACAAAATCTTGAGTTATCTTTGATAATGGAGACTAATAAAAAATTATTAACCAAAATCTAGATCTACTGCTTGGAATATTTTATTATATTTTTTTGGAGGGAAAAGGTATTTAAATTGGTTAAATACTTTTATTTATAAATAATAAGAAAAAAAAGATTTATTTATCATTATGTGGTTTAAAGAATAATAAAAAAAGAATGATTTGTTTGATTTTTCCTTGATGCTTTAGTCAAATTTAACAAGGAATAATAACTAAATATTGATTTAATTAATTATTCCTAGAGAAAAATAAGAAAAATCATGATTTATCTAATTATTTCTCATAATTGGGTTAAATATGACTAGGAATATTATTTTAAAAATGGTTTAATTAATTATTCATAGAGGAAAATCTAATAAATAATGATTTATTTAATTATCCCTCACGGGGTTTCTTGTCTTAATGAAAAATAACTTAACAAAATATGGTTTATTAAGTTATTTCTTACAATGAAAGAAACTTTACTATTGGTAAAATTAATCTTACATGGTGTACTTCGATCCATCTAGTTAGGAATGGCTAGATGATCAATTTTTTGTGATAACAAGGAGCATAACGGTATGTTGCACCAAGCAAGGATATGTCCAGGAACTCCATTTCCTCCTGAATGTATCTGTGCAAAAAACTACGGTACTTAAGCACCATATTTTTCTTTGAATGTTTGATATCCAATTTTTTTCATGGTATGGAATAGATTTGTCATCCTATGTGTATATTGATCCCTTTGCTGCCACAGCTTAGTCCATTGTATGTACTTTTCCCCATAACTCCCCAAGGGGTAATTTTGTCCCTTCATGGCATATTGAAAGTAATTCCAATTGGTTTTTGCTGAAAATATTGAGGGTTATCTCTCGTCCCAATGTTCGCAATAGGTTCCCACCAGTCCTTGACATGTGGGGCCTCTTTGAGGACTATAAAAGTAATCTTTTCCCTATTGGAAAAATCATGAACTGAAAAATATCCTTCCAACATATTTAACCATATATCTATTGCTTCTACATCTATCTAACCTTTAAATATGGGAATTTAAAAGTTGAATTGTACCTTGAAGGGATTAGTGCCTCCAGAGTGACTGTTGAAAGTAGATGTGTCTCCTATGGGAATCCATCGAAGGATCTAGGATAAGTTTTCCATTATCATGTTTCTTCTTCGAGAAATATTTTGAAAGGATCTTGTGCTCCCTCATCTTTATTTTCTTCCACCATGGAAGGTCATTGGGGTTTTTGAGGCTGGTCTTAAAGGTTGAACCATTTTGATCCATAACTCCTTATACCCTAATGTCATTGGGGACATGCAAAGGAAAATAGAGAAACAACAGATCACTCTAATACTACTGATCCGAACTTAGACATGAACACCACAAAATACAAATGTAACCATAAATACAAAGATGCGACAAAAATAAACTTTATTTTATTAATATTAAAGAACTCAAATATTCTTAGATGCATAATGGAAATAAACTAGCTTGGGTGATGGTAGTTTATCTCTGAGAAGAGATGTGCCAGCTAAATGCTTATGAATTGTGCTACAATGAGGCTCACATTCCTATTCATTATTGAGAAATAATTGAAAACCTTAAAGATCCAAAAGCTAACTCTAGGAGATGAAGCACAAAAACTATGGGCCTTGTTTGGGTAAATTGGTAGATCAACTTCCGTGGGTCGTAACTTTGGCACACGATCTCTGTTTGATGAACACAATACCTCGTTAAAAATATCTATCCGATTAATACAAATTTCAAGTGTAAAATATTATTTAAGCCCCCAATTTTTCCCTCGTTTTCCCAAAAATCATTGTTTAGTGCCTCAAAACGGCTCTAGAAGTTCAAGACTTGAGAAACTGCTAAAAATAGTAAACTATGATAAAATTAAGGAAAATGAAAAATTGAAAGTAAAACTGGTGGGGGTCCAACTGGAATAGGTGGGTGGCTACCATTATCCACCTGGATCAATAAGGAAAGAAATGAAATGCAGGAAACTATTTGGAAAAAAGAAAAATAAATATAGTAGAGATTACAATAATATGATGGAAACCCAACTTCCATTAATAATTGAAATAGTAAAATAACATAGAACATAAAATGGATAGAATGGTGGTTTCTATCCCTAAATAGAGAGATATGATGGATATTTTCATTCAAAAATCATATTACAAGAGACAAAAATAATAACATTTTAACATAAATAAAGTATTCTAGAGGCCCAAAAACCTAACCCTAGAAGATGAAACTTCAAAAGGTTTGTAGGCTCAGATGTGATAATTGGTATATCAACTTCTTGGGGGTGAAAAGTTTGCATAGAATATCTATTTGGGCTGCATAGTAGCCCATTGGAAAGCAATATATAAGGGAGACATTTTTTTACTAGGGCTAGGTTATGCCATGGAAATCCGTGGCCCCTAAAATTTCCAAAAAACATCATTTAGGGCCTATAAATGGTCCCAACAGTTTGGGACCAAAAATATCATAGAAACAATTATAAGGAGGTAAAGAATTTTGAGATAGTGTAAAAGGTAGGTGGCCACTAATATCTACCTATATAATTTCTCTCCCCTTAAGAACTAATTTTCTCCATTGTGGTAAGTTCCCTCATTAGATGGGGAAATTTCTACTGAATATGGCTCCAAGTGAGCCACTTACTTTGTTAAAGCATTATAGCAAGTTTTACCACCCTATGTTAGATATAGGAATGTTACCTTAATCCCTTAAGTTGGTAGAAATGCAACATTATCCTTCCTTTATTGTGAATTTTTACTAGTCCATGACGTTAAGCACTCATGGATTCATCGGATGGGAAGCCAAAGAGGAAGCCTACCACCTAAGTACCCTTCATGCATTTTGTATGGAAGTTATGGGCTAGTAAATGTGAAAATTCAAGCAAGGATAAGATGCATTTAGGGAAATAACTTATGAGGTTGAGTTAGGATCCCTTTATCTAACATAAGGTGGTAAAAATGGGCTATAGCATGAAGACGTTTCCCTACTTCGACAAAATATAAGTGTTTTATGTGTTTCTAGTGGATATAATTTATCTTGGTGTCCATGATTGGATCCAGTGTAGCTTGTCCAATGAAATCATAATTGAGGTTTGTGGGGGCCAATTTTTCACCTACCTCTAGGGTGTCGAACAAATGTGGAAAATATTGTTGAAGTAACTACACATTAAATATTATATGTAAGCCAATGAAAGGGAGAATGCATAATTAAGAAGAATTTTTGATTTGGACTTATGTAAGAACACAACATAATACACATATAACTATAAATACAAATATGCAATGGAAATAAAACTCCATTTCATTAATATCAAAGAACTGAAATTTGTTTATATACATAATGGAAATAAACTAGCTAGGGCGCTGAGAGCTTGTATTTGAGAAGATATGTGGTGACTACAAGCCTCTGAACTATGTTACAATGAGACTCGAAGGCCTATTTATTAGTGAGAAACAATTGAAAACCCTAAACATCCAAAAACCTAACCCTAGGAGATGAAGCACCAAAACTATGGGCCCCGTTTGGGTAAATTGATACATCAACTTCTTGGGGAAGCAACTTTGGCTTATGATCTCTGTTTGATGTGCTCAATACCTTGTTAGAAAGATAGACCCGAGGAATACAAATTTTCACATGAGAAAATTTAACTAACTTCTAACTTTATCTCATTTTTCCCAAAAAACGCCATTTAGGGCCTCAAAATGTCTATGGAAGTTCAGGACCCAAAAAACCGCTAAAAATAGTAAGTTGTGTTCAAACTAAAAAGCTGAAAGAACTGAAAGTGGATGTCCACATGGAATAGGTGGGTGGCCACCAATATCCACCTGGATCATTCCTCCCCCCTTAGGAAGCAATGGTCCCCATTGCGTTGAGTTCCTCCATAAGATGAGGCAAATTCTGTTGAAATTGGTATTGGATTTGTCGAAGATGGCATGGACCTACTGGTGGACATGTTATATGTGTTTAGTAAATTTGGTTTCTTTATCAACCTTAGAAAAAATATGTGTGGATTCTATCTGTGTGGCCGCATGAGGTATGGAAATATCAGGTGGTGGCACGTCTAGTGTCAGATCAATGGAGTGCTTGACCTCAAATTGTAGAGGAACCTTTGTGGGTGAGGAGATAATGTCCTCATTTTCCTCCATGACTTTTTCCATTTGCTGCTCCTATGTAGGGGCTCCCTATTTTGAGGTTTTGGCCACAATATTCTTATTTACCTCTGGGCTAATTATAATGAAAATAAATTTCCTGGTTTGGGAAACAATCTTACTGCGTTGGTTTGTAGTAGTTAAGGAGATGGCAGGAGGTGGTACTACCTACGGTATCTAGTACAATTTATTTCCCAAAGTAATAACAACAACCTGAGGTCTAGAATCATACAGAGCATGTCTCTTCCACAAGTATGGTTGGCCCAATAATACATCAGATACATCAAGAGGAGAAACATCACACAATAGCTCATCCGTGAATGGTTTGATGTTGTACAGAAGGCAACATTGTTGGTAGATGCGAAGATATCTTCCTTGGTGAAGCCACCCAATGGTATATAGTTGTGGGTGTGATGTGGTTGGTAGGAAAAGCCGCTTCTCGAACTCTGATGAAATGAGATTCTTTTGGCTTTTGCTATTGACAAGGAATTTGAGTGGAGAACCCTTCACCAACATCTACAAATGGAAGAGGCGCTCCCCCTTGTCTAGATCCTCATGATCCTCCCTCTAGAGCTTGGTGGTGGAAAAAATGGCACTGGGATATGCATCAATTATTTGATTCCCTTTGGAATCGCCCTTGTCTAGTTCTGACTTAGAATCAAGACATGCATCTAATTCGGGTGCCTTCATTTCGGCCACCAACAACTGTTTGGCTTTACACTTGTTTGTGCTCTGAGTGGGGATATTATGAAATTCATACAACTTCCCTGTTTCCTTTGGAGTTTTGGTGTTTTTCTTAGTCTCCCCACTTTGGATTTTCCCCTTGTTCTATGGTTCTAGGGCACCTTTCCCTGGCTTTAAATTCCTAGATCCAAAGTCTCGCTTCTTCTACTTAAATTTTTGCTCAGTCTTGGCGGCATAGCAATATGCCATGCCAAGAGAGGTAATATTTAGTAACTCCATTTACTCATGAATGTATCTGTGCAAAAAACTACGGTACTTGAGCACCAAATGTCTCTCTGAATCTTTAATACAAAACTTTGTGCACATGGTATGTAACAAATTTGTTAGTTCATGCATATCTTAATCCCTTTTTTTTCATAATGTGGTCCATTGGATGTAATTTTCCTCATAGCTCCCCACAGGGTAATATTTTTCCTTGATGTTGTCTCGCAATGAATTCCAAGTTGGTGTGGCTGAGAACAGAGAGATTTCCCTCCCGTCCTTTTGCTCACAGTAGGTTTCCCACTAGACTTTGACATGGGGGCAGCTTTGAGGACTGAAAAAATAATATTTTCTCAGTTGGATAAATCATGGACCGAGAAATACCCTTCTAGAAAATTCATCCATCTATCTATAATGTTTACATATATCTGCCCTTCAAATACAGGAATGTTAAAGTTCACTTGTACCTTGAAAGGAGAGGTGCCTCCAGAGTGGTTATTGGATGTAGATGTGCCGCCAGTGGGCAGCCATTGAAGGATCTAAGAAAATTTATCCATCATTGCGTTCCTCTATTTCTTTAGGGTGGAAATAACACTTCATTTCATTAATATCAAAGAACTGAAATTTGTTATAGACGGAATGGAAATAAACTAGCTAGGGCATTTGTATCTCATCTCTGAGAATAGATGTGGTAGCTACAGGCCTCTGAACTATGCTACAATGAGGTTCGAAGGACTATTTATTGTTTATAAACAACAGAAAACCCTAAACATCCAAAAACCTAATCCTAGGAGATGAAGCGCCAAAACTATGGGCCCTGTGGGTAAATTAGTACATCAACTTCCCAGCGGTGTAACTTTGGCATATGATCTCTGTTTGACGTGCTCAATACCTCGTTAGAAATATGTATCTGAAGAATAATTTTTTTTTCATGAGAAACATCAAAGGAACTTCCACGTTTCTCCCATTGTTCCCAAAAAATGTTGTTTAGGGCCTCAGAACGGCTCCTAAAGTTCAGGACCTGAAAAACTGTTGAAAATATTAAGTTGCGTTGAAATTGAAAAATTGAAAGAACTGACGGTGGGGGTTCACATGGAATAGGTGGGTGGCCACCAATGTCCACCTGGATCAATTTTCCATGAATAATTTTAGGATTGTTTCATATTGATATCAAAGTGGCATGAGCTTCCTATGGGGGCTTATGTGGAACTCTTTCTTTAAATTCAAGCACACCTTATCAACAACATGAAACTTATGTGGAACTATATCTTTTTCATGTCATTTCTTTTACTTGGCATTGGATTTCTATAAGATATCATGTGACTATTTCTAGAAGTGTTGGATCCATTCTACAAAAGTTTCTATCATATCTACCTTGAGTTAAGCATGAGAGGACTCTTTCAATGAAGATGCAATAGGAATAGCTACATCAACTGTGGCCAATGGTTGGAACCCCAAGCAAAATTAAAAGTGATAGTGGCCAATAGAGCTATAGATGGATTTGTTATAACTGTGTCAAACATATGGGAGGATTTCATCCCATTTAAGGGTATGATTCTCCTACACCATATATTTGTAGAAACAAATCCTGATTGCTAAGCACTAGCTTAGCAAGAAATACCAATCTCATTATCTTTATGTCACCAACCTATATATAGATTCTTAAAAATTGATCTTCTCAATAGAACATCAGATATTTTACTTATTTACATCTATTCACCACTTCACCATATTAGCATATAGATTCACTAGATATACTCACTAAATCTCCACTCCTTTCATGATATTCAATCATTCGCAGGGAAAATTTTAAGGATGGAATTTTTTATTCAACTTTAGAAACCTTGGCAGATCTTACTAACTTTTAATATGGAAACTATAAAATATTTGGTTACAGTTGAACATAGGAAAAATAACTAATCACTAGCCATCAAAAAGATAATTATATCATGGAAAAAGAACTAATCAATAAATCCCATCAAATAAGTAACTAAAATTTACTTCCAAAGCATCATTCTTGACCAAGCAATTCCAATTTAATTCCAGGTTAAAATTCCAATGTTTTTAGCATCGACATTAAAAGCCATTTTTTTGTGCAATAAGCACAAAAGAACGCCTGAAAAATGTGAAGTTTTGATGCTACATCAACACTTGCTTTGTTTTTTTTAGGTTAAAAATCCATTTTTTTCTTAAACAATGATATTAAAAACTATATTTTGTGTGCAATAAATATGAAAAACCACCTTGAAATAAAAAAAATTGTTACTGCATCAATGTTTTTTGTTTTTTTTTGTTAACATTCCAACATTATTTAGCAATTGCATTAAGAACAAGTGTTGTATAGTAGCTACTACCCGCCCCTTAGTTTAAGTATAGTTATATTAAAGAAAAACAATAAGGAACTAAAATTGGATATACATCATCTTGCAACAACAATATTACCTACTAATATTGTAAACATGTGTTTGTAAATTTTTAAAAAACTTTGATGATGTTAAACAAATGTAAGAAAATTATTTGTTAAAAAAAATTCTAAAAATTAGAAGTGAGATTTAATTACCATGAATAAAAGTCATTAAAATTTAGAAATAAAATTAAGCCATTACTTTCATAGGTTGATACAACAAAACTCTATGTTAACTTGTTTCTATAGTTTCCATATCATTTTTACTATTATTTGTAGTTTATCTTGTACAAAAAAATAGTATTTCTGTAATGTTCTTCCAAAAATAATATGTTAGAGTCACAAATAAAAAATTTTACTTGTCTAGAGCCCAAGAAAAAATTAGTTAGAAAATACTATGATGTTTTTAAATAATATAATTCAATTTTTAATCCTCAATACATATGGGAGCTCTTTTACTAATATCAACACCTTCAAGAAAGAAATATGAAATTGTTTAATATGTTAAAAATTGGTCGCATAATAAAATAACATAATACTACATCTGAGAACAATAAAGATCACAAATAAATGAACTTCGCAAAATCCCCATACAATTCCAGCATGCTACCACATACAATTTCTAGCATAAATAATATGATTTGCTGTTGAAAGAACATGCAAAAGATAAGAAAATAATTGAGGAAATATATGGTTGTAATTTTTGCAATTAAAACCATGTTATACCATAGAAACATCTAGCTACTAAAACACATTTTCCAGTTAAAAAATTATGCATAATTTCACTAATGTATAATGAAGAAGATGTCTAGAAAAAACTGCAATTAACCCATGGCTGTCCTATGAAATTTCCAATGTCCACAATGCCATATTTCCAATGAGAGTTATAGTTTTCTATAAAACAAACTACTTTAAATAGAAATCATTATAAAAATATCATCAAGAATGAGACGTGTATATATAAGACAATGAGAAAACAATACACTCAAATTTTGTTTCACTTTTATTAATTTGTTATTTTTAAAATTGTTTTTTACTAATTTAATTATATTAATTGAGATTAAAGTTTTATTCTATAGTTTTTGCTTCCTCTGAAAGAAAATTGTAGAGAGGTGAAGGAAAAAAAAGTCGAATTATAAATTAACAAGAAAATAAAAAACCATGATTAATGGAATTGGAATTGAAAATAGAGGAAAAAACCGTAGAAAAAGAAAAAATAAATTATAAGTCAAATTAAGAAGAAATAAAACTAAAAATTAAAAAAAATATATTGGAAAAAGATTATTTTAATTAACTTTTCTTCTTTAATATTTGTCATCTTAAATTGAAAATATAGAGAAAAGAAGATAATTCATGAAAATGGAAATAATAGAAAAATAAAATAAAATAAAAAAATGAAAGAAAACATTAAAAAAAAAAAAATAGTAACCAAAAATGGAAGTTACTAAACAACACCCATACTATGAGTTCAGCCAATCACCTTACAAATAAATGAATTTAACTAATAATAACGAATAATAAATACTCAATTCTCAATTTTAAACTATGGATAATCGGCATAATTGTTTGGTCAAAGAAACATTAATACACAAACAAAGAAACATTGAATGTGTAATACCATGTCTATGACATATATAATAAAATAATGACTTCAAAAAACATTAAAATTCCAATAGTTTTAGATAACAATATTAAAGATAAAATATCATTTCTCTAAAAAAAATTCAAAATTTCAACAATTTTCAACATGGTTTTGAATATCAATATCATGACTATGAAAAAAATTAAAATTTTTAATTTTTTTGACCATGGTGTTAAAGGTAATATATGACAACTCCAAAAAACCTTACAATTTTGAAAATTTTCAGCCATTGAATTAAAATAAAATGTCATGACTAAAACAATCCTGAAAATCAATACGTAAATCAAAGAATCATTAACCAAGGGTAATTTTTTTTAAAAGCCAAGTAGTAATAAAATTGACATAATTATTTGAAAATTGGAGATTCTTGTTGCGGAGGTGGGAATTGGTAGAAATGGAGGGAAATGAGGAAGTATATGAATTCTAGCATTGGAGGAAAGTGTCAGAAAAAATATTCAAAACATTGTTGGGAATGTATGAGACGGTGGAAAAAAAATTGGCTTTGCTGGAGAAGGAGAAGAATGATAGAGAAGTGAAAATAAAGCACAAGGTGGAGTGGTTGAGTGGTAGAACAAGGTGTCTTTTACTTCACTTAGAGTCTGAGGTGCTAATGATGAATATTGGCAGAAATTAGCTAAGTGCAACACCGAGGAGGAGCTAGACGATTGCAAGAAGGAGACGAGATCGAAATTGCAAGAAATAAATATCAGTAAGAAGGATAGTGAGTCCATTAATGTGACACGCAATAAGGTACACATGAAAGGAATTCTGGACTTGGATCCTGACCGCTCTGTGGAATTTTAAAGAAACAATCATGATGTATTGTAAATATATAATACTCGAGGGCCAATTTTGTAGAATATATTCTTAGTCTCAAAAGAATATGATAAATAAGAACTCCCACAACAATAGGAATCTCAAAGAAAGGCTAATATGGTTTTTGAGAATGACTCATGGAAACTGTGATTGTAAATGGTGATGATCATGGCTTTCCAACCTTTTAATACAAAGTCTAAATACTCGTTCCTTTAAACCAAACATTCCCATCGATTACTAAAATAGACAATGAACTGTGGCTACACAGTGCCTTGTGGATTCCAAAAATCGACAAGGCACCATCGTCCGGGTGGCAATGACCATGGACAGTGGAAAGTGCGGCGGCGTGCTACTCCACCAACCCTTTCACTCGACCCTTGTTTCCCAGGTAGGGCCACTGTATCGATTCATGGAATTGATGAGGCACTATGTAGAATTGATGGGGCACCCTCGCCTAGGTGACAAGAGTGTAGGGCAGGGATTGGTGGAGCTATGTGCCACAACAATAGTCGTTTCCTACATCCCTTGTCACCTGGGTAGGGATGCCCTATCTATTTTGAGAATCAACAGAGTACCTCGACCCAAGTGGAAAGGGTCATAGGCTAACTAGAGGATCAATGATGCTCCTCCAGCCCCATGCTCACATCCCTTGCCTCCCAGGCAGGGCCGTTTGTTGATTTCCAGAATCGATGAGACGTTGTTCTTCAATGTGCATTATCAATTATAATACTCGACAGAGGCACGTCAAGAGTAGAAAATACCTATATATATATATATATATATATATATATATATATAATAATTATAATTATATATATAATTATATAACTTTCCTTTTAAATGTTTTTTTTATTTTTTTCCTTTTGAATTTTTGTTTTAAATTTGTTTTTTTTCGTTGTAGTTTTTGTATGTTCGGTTAGTGATACATGTCCAGCGGAATTGAATTTTCGACCACTTGGATTCATAAGGGATTTCCAACATGCTTTTTCCAATTTCGCTACCACCCACGAAAAAATTATTTTTAATTATTTTTCATTTTTTTTCGTTGTTTTTTTTTTTAATTTCTATTTGAATTTTAGTTTAAACAATTTATTTTTATTTTGTTAATTTATTATTTTTTTTTCTATTAAAGCTATCTTTATTTTTTTAAAACATTTCTCTAATTTTATTATTTTTACTTGAAGTTTTATTTAAATCTTCATTTTTTGGTTAAAAAAATATTATCATGTGGACATAAAGTTCATAAAAATTGCCTAAATTTGATATATTTTCAACTATTTATCTTCATTTCTTTCCATAGAAATATTTTGTTTGACATGTCATTTTAAGTAAAAGGTCATGTGTATATTTTAATTATATTTGTATGAAAAATGTATATTTTTTGTCAAATGTTTCAAATATTGTTTTTTAAGTGACAATTATTTTATGTGTATTGAAGTATTAAGTAAGACTACATAAATATTCAAAGAATCATAACTTGATTTTTTCTTTATTTAGTTTTCAAAAAAAAAAATCATTATAAAAAAAATATTGTAAAGAAAAAAAATATATAAATTTGAAAAACTCTTAAAAAAAAAACATCTTAGAAAGGTAAAAAAGAAGAAGACTACTTAAAAATGATTAAATAACCATGTAAAAATAAATTGTGAATACTTAAAATATAATAAAATTTAAAATGTCAAAAATGGGCCCCCCCTCAAAACAAGAGGTTGATGTTGCATCAACACTTTTCAAAATTAGCATGAAAATTATCAACATTTTAAATTTTTTATCCATACCTAATAAATTAGAAAATTTAAAGTGTCAAAAAAAATTCCCCCCAAAAAAGAAGTTGATATTGCATCAACACTTTTCGAAATCAACATCAAAATCACTAAAATATAAAAAAAAAAATATCCATACCTGATACATAATAAAATTTAAAATGTCAAAAATATGCTGCAAAAAAAAGGTTGATGTTGTGTCAACACATTTCAAAATGAGTATGAATTTTGAAACCTCTAAAAAAATAGAACTTAGTACAATTCTTTTTAAGTTGGTAACTTTGTTTTATATCAAAAAATAGTTGGAGTTACTTAATATATCCTTAGTGAGAGATGATTATCAATATACTGTGAAAAGTAATAAGGAGAAGTTTGGGCCCACAAATCCACATGAATAGAAGCCTAAAAAAGTTGGTAGTAGCTCATGGAACAAGGGAAAAATCAAGGAGAAAAAATGTTAATACAACCATCCCAAGTGTTAAGAAAATAGGTAATGGGAAGTTGAGGAAGTTCAATGGAAAGTGGTATGAATTTGACAAAATGTTTGAAGAATGCTAATGAGTGTAACTCAAAACAATAAATTTTGGTTAAGTTTAAAGAAAAATAAATGGAATATTTGTTATATTTTGATTTAAAGAAGGATGAGGGAAATGGGATCATTTATGCGTAACCTTGTGCTGCCATCATGATTGCAAAGATCTAAAAAGAAGAATTAGAGGGGCCTAATGAGTGGGAGGGCCTCTTCCACTGATATATGCGGGTGAATGGGAACCCACTACATGATGTTGTTGATAATAAGATCCAAAAGAACCTAATCTCTAAACGAGAAATCAATGTATTAAAGGTACCAGTAAGGAAACATTCCCAACCATACATGATCGATTAGTTGAGCCAGGGATACATGATGCATGCCCTACATCACCAATCCCATTAAATATGAGGTATTGTATGATGTTTCCACCTAAGATATTTGT
Organism: Pinus albicaulis; assembly: GCA_034641835.2. Taxonomy (NCBI): domain Eukaryota; kingdom Viridiplantae; phylum Streptophyta; class Pinopsida; order Pinales; family Pinaceae; genus Pinus; species Pinus albicaulis. The sequence goes on from CM076575.1 coordinate 226,602,399, forward strand.
GAGTCTTTTACGAAATACTTATATGTTGAAACCCCATGATGTTTATGTAGTATTAATTGTGCTTTAGGAGGTCATATCTACAAGGTAGAAAAGGTATATACAACTACTTTGATCTCATTGATATTAACAAAATAGTGATGAAAGGTAATCTCTTAGACTAAAAGGTATTTTCATATTAATGGTATTCTGAAAAGGTGAAAGGAATGTCATCGTGACGACCATAGTTTTATTATATGGCCTCCCTACATAGAAGAAGTAGGGATAATGATTGTAGAGGTCTACAGAGATGATTTTGCTTCACCTATCGACGTACCTCTACAATTCCAAGTCAAATGTTCAATTGAATTGATACTAGTTTGGTGCTACTTTAACTAATATTCCAATGTATCAATATTCTCTTATAGAGAATGGTGAAATAAAAAATTAGATTCATTAGCTCATTAAAAAGGGAAACATTCAACTAAGTTCCTAACCTTGAATGAGCCGAATTGTGTTGGAATAGAAGAAGGAAAAAACACAGATACTCTTTATTATTTATAGGGCCTTGAGAAAAATTACTATCAAGAAAAAATATATCATCCCCACAATTTAGGATCTTCCTAATTAGCTTAAGGGTTCCAAATTGTTTATTAACATTGATCTTGATTTAAGCTACCATTAGGTTCCAATTGGAAAAACTAATGTATAAAAGATATCCTTCAAATCCAGGAAACTCCTTTTTTGAGTGGTTGATCATGCCTTTTGGCTTGAAACATTCTCCATCAACATTCATGAGTATCATGGATTATATACTGTGGCCACTCATAAAATAAATTATGTTCATATATTTTGGTGACATTTCTATCTATAAACGAACCTTGGCAAAACATTTGTAGCACATTTAGTAGATTTTAGGCACCTTGCAACAACACAATTTGTATGCCAATATGGATAAATTTTCTGTTGGAACACATATAATTGAGTATTTGGGATACATCATGGATGAATATGGGGAACATTCATACCTAGCTAAGATCCATTTCATTGGTGATTATCTATCCTCAATGGCTAGGAAATAGCTCTGCATATTCTTAGCACTTGCTAAATTATATTGAAGGTTTTTGTCGAGGTTCTCTCATAGAACTTTGTAATATCCCAAAATAAGGAAAATATAAAACAATGAGAATATCTTAAGATATTCCAAAAGTGAAGATGCAGTAATGTAAGAATACAATAATAGAGTAGCAGTGATACATTAACACATATAATTTCAGAAGATCCAAAATTATATTAGATCATAGCAGAAATTTGTATACAAATCCTTGAGGAAACAAGCACTCAAGTGGGGCAATGCATCTGTCAATAGAACATTTACATGATAAATGAAGAATACTTCTACATGAAGAAAGCCCAAGGCTAGGACTACACAGTATATGAGGAATAACTGCTGCAAAATGATGTAAATACATATATATATATATATCAATATACATATCATACAATATGGGGAGCAAAGATATAGAGTCCCAAAGGAAATTTCTAGACAATCCTGGAAGGATTGGTTGAAATGTGCAAAAATACAAAATGTCGGAGTTGTAGGGGCAAGAGTGAATAATGACTGCAACTCATGAACTGGATGGATATGGCTAAATATGATGTTCAATCTGAAGTATACCTCCTCCAATGGATCTTCCAAGTGAAAGGCTAATCCCAACACTAAATTTCTCACCCTCCAAACTAGCAATAAAAACCCCCACTGCAAATGCTCTCAGAAATAACGCAGTCAAGGAGAGTGACTGCGCTGTAGGTGATGAGAAGTGCTCGGCTTGATGCTAAAGATGTGCAATCAGCTCTTGAATCTTTCTCACTGACCTCCCAGAGGAATAGAAGCTCCCTTCTCTGAAGGATAAGCCAAGGAAATGGTGTTCTGGAACCCTCCACTGCAACACCTTGCAACACAATGTTTCATGCTATAGGAATAACGTTGTAGCTGAAGGAGGTGGCTTGGCCTTGAGCCTGAATGTGGAGAAATGAAGTACAATCCCTCAAGATGCCTCTCAAGAAGGGAGAAGGATTCCTAAACAGGAAATCCTTGTGCTAAGCAGCACAACAATCTTAGTTAAACAACTGAAGAGAGAAAATAGTCATGCAGACCAAAATCTATATTTAATAACATAACCTCCTATGGTTGCCTTGTCCTCCATTTATAAAAATTAAAGCCTTATTTCCTTGGCCCCCATACATTAGGGTTTCCTACACCAAATTATCTCTCCCTCATTCATACTACACTGTCTTTCAAATTGATCCACTCCCTCCATGGTAGCGCTGTTGACTCGGTCAAACTTGACCTTGTCCTCATGCATTTGCCCCTTTTCACACTTGAGGGTGAAAAATGCAGCTACTCTGATGATCCCTTTCACACTATGAGGGATTTTATTTCTACTCATGGGCCTACTTACCCATTTATTCACCTCCTAGATGATATAAGAAAAATCAATGTTCCAATTAGCTTCATGCTAATTTTGGGAACATTACAGTCCTCCCCTCCTAAATGTTGCTTGTCCTCAAGAAAATGCAAGGATAGAACAGAAGGGACTTCTTGATGCATGAGGGATGAAATGAATTGCGATCTACCATCCCCATATGAATCTCCCATCCCCAATCAATCACCCATACAAAATGAGCTACCTCCCAACATGGCAACTCCTGAAAGCCTTCCTCCACCTTTGGCTTACGCAAAGTAGGTGGGCTGAAATTTTGATCATGGTAGACAAGGTAGTCTACCCCACACTGTCCTTCTCTCCAATCATGATAAGTGTAGAGTATGTGTTGATTATGGGCTGCAATAGTATTTCCCTTAAGTGGAAAAATGAGGAACCACCCTCCAAGGATCTCTTCTCAAACATTGAAGAACAAGCTAGCCCAAAACATCTCATCCATGATGAATAGAACATGATCATCATAGGGTATCCAGATGAGAATTTTTCTGAATTTTTTACAAGATGCTGCATGATACAAAAAATTTCTCAAGTGGAGACAAAACAGTCTTTCCCACTGCAACTTTAGAAAATAGCATGGCAAGTGATGTTTTGACAAATGCCTAGTTGTGTGAATCACCACATCTACTAGTGAATAGTAAATGGGTGAATGTATCAACTAAGCATCCCATGGTTATAAAAAGGATGGCTATCTCCATCATAATAGTTGGAAAAATTTTGTTCATGGGTCTCAACAATAAACTTTCCCTCTTGTGGAGCAATGCACTATATGATAATGGTAAGAAGATGCAAACATTGTGTTACATAATCAATAGATGTAAAAACAACATTCTCACCATGTGTTGAAAGTAAAGTGATGCATGAATACATGAATGAGTTCATGCTCCCAAGGAACAACATTGTTGGCCTATGCAAATAGGCTCTTTCCAACTCATAGATCGGTTCTTTGACATGATTATTGTCAAAGACTACTCCAATAATGTTGCTGCAATTATAAAATTCCTCCCAAAATGGAAGTACTTCCTGTCCATATAAGGCCAAGGAGTAGCCCATTTTCACCATGATAGTGCCATCTCCTACTCTTGCAACATCATACAACATGTGAGAGAAAATCTTCCTTTTCTCTCTCAAGTACAACCCAAACAACAAGTGTTTGTTGCCTCCTCATGCTCTCATCATACAATTCATGTGATGAAGACATAATGAATGATATGAATGTCACATCAACACTATGCATACATTCTCTTTGCTGCTCAATGATGCAAGAATCCTGCCACATCTTCTCCATCCTCATACCCTTAGGAAGAGTGTATGCCAAGTGATGGCCAAACTCCTTCAAGAGTAACCAGTGCAGCCAAGCCTCTTGCTGCCCGGTGTCATAGATCTGCAAGTGGCTTACTAGCCTCTTTCTCTTCATCCACATCCACTCTTCCAGTTGTGGATGTCTCCCTTCATTCTCAATCTTGGTACCCTCCCTATGAAGACTACCATCCTCCCAAATTAGATTTCTATCTTTGCATTTCATGGGATATTGAAATGCAATATTCTCAAGGATCAAGTTGATCGCATAAGGACCCAAATAGGTGGTAGGAAAAAACCTCCCATCATGATGTGTAGGGCTCAAGAAGTGTCCAACACAAACATGAGAGATGTTATCCATCCTAAGATGTCCTCCATCATTTATCTGCTCCTCCTTGAATCCATAAAGATCCAAGTGTCAGAAGGGAAGAACCTCCTCAAAGTGTTGAAGAACTTTTCACTCCATGATGTGTTGAAGTGCACCTCCAATGAAATCTCTCCATGAGATCTCCTCCTCATGCATGGCCTTCCAAAACCAAAGAGGCCTTGGATCTGCTGCAAGTAGAAGTCTCTCTTTGAGCTATGGAATGCTCATTTAGAGAGTGTCATCTAGAGAGGAGAAAGAGTTTCTTATCTCCAGATGTCTACTCCTTCTTACTTCTTCCTTCATGTCTTTCTAAATGAAGCTTCCATTTAAATGCTCCCGTGAGGAATGGTTCCTATTTTATTCATCACTGCTCTTGTACAGTGCGGTTCAATTTTTCTGCTCTAAACCAACAGTATGCAATGATATGGACCCATCCATAATGTTTTCTGAGATGATAAGAGATGGAAGCTTAAGCATGCCTTGGTGAAATGTGGAAGCTTCTTGTAGGGCTGCAAGAGTTTCTTCCCCATATGTTTTGGCTTCCCAAACTGTTGAAGATGAAGGCAGGTCCTCCATGGTTACAACATTGCTGGTACATGCCTCTTCAACTAGTGGTGAGGGCTTTTCCTCCTCTTTGCCAAATTTCCTGATAAATCTTTGAGAAAACTCAACAAGATTCGACACTCTTGCATGGCTCAAATGGCTGAACCACCAAGTATTTGCTTCACCTTCAAGGTGTAGCGATGAAATTTCTACAGCCTCTCTCTCTACTACTGGATCTAGCAAGAAGAAAGCCTCTAGATTCATTACCCAAGCCTTTGCTACACATTTGAGTGATCCATCAAAAGTGGACAATAGAAATCTATTGCCTCTCATCATCCCATAGCTGTAGGGTCTTCTTTCTTCCTCTAGCTAAATAAATTGTGGTAAAGCTAGAGTCTCTTTGAAGCCTCTAGATTTAGCTCAGTATTCAGCAAGGTATTCACTTAGAGCTTCAGATTCCAAGTTTTCTTCATGCTTCATGTCTTCTTCTTTGTGAGAGTAGGAAGTGCATGGTCCTTCCTCTTCTCCTTCTTTTAAATTCTTAACCTCCTTGGAGAGGTCCTTTTTGGATCTGAAAACTAATGAGAGCAAGCTCATTCTCTTCATAATATTGATGTATTCTATCTTCTTTATGGTTGAAACTCACAGTCTGAGCCAAGACTATGCTTCGATACCACTATAATATCCCAAAATAGGGAAAATCTACAACAATGGGAATATCTTAAGATATTCCAAAAGTGGAGTTGCAGCAATGTAAGAACACAATAATGGAGTAGCAGTGATACATTAACACATAGAATGTCAGAAGATCCAAATAGCCATTATATTAGATCATAGAAGCAAGTTGTATACAAATCTTTGAGGAAAAAATCACTCAAGTGGGGCAATGCATCCCTTAATAGAACATGTACATGATAAATGAAGAATATTTCTACATGAAGAAAGCCCAAGGCTAGGAATATGCAATCTATGAGGAAAACCTGCTACAAAATTATGTAAATACATAGATATATCAATATACATCTCATACAATATCGGGAGCAAAGATATAGATTCCCACAGGAAATTTCTAGACAATCCTAGAATGATTGGCTAAAATGTGCAAAAATAAAAAATGCTGGAGTTGCAGGGCAAGACTGAATAGAAACTGAAACTCATGAATTGGATGGAGATGGATAAATATGATGTCCAATATGAATTAGACCTCATCTAATGGATATTCCAAGTGAAATTTTGATCCTAACACTAAAGATCTCACCCTCCAAACTAGCAATGCAAACCCCACTGCAAATGCTCTCAGAAATAACGTATTCAAGGAGAGGGACTGCGCTGTAGGTGATGAGAAGTTCTTGGCCTAATGCTGAAGATGTTCAATCAGCTCCTAAATCTTCCTCGCTGACCTCCCAGAGGAATAGAAGCTCCCTCCTCTGAAATATACTCCAAGGAAATGGTGTTGTGGAACCCTCCACTGCAACACCCTGCAACACAATGTTTCCTGCTACAGGAATAATGCTGTAGCTAAAGGAGATGGCTTGGCCTTGAGCTGTAATGTGGAGAAATGAAGTAAAATCCCTCAATAGGGCTGTCAATAAGGGATAAGGATTCCTAAACAAGAAATCATTGTGCTAAGCAGCACAACAATCTCAGTTAAACAACTAAAGAGAGCAAAGAGTCATGCAGACCAAAATCTATATTCAATAACATAACCTCCTATGGTTGCCTTGTCATCCCTTTATACAAATGAAATCCTTCTTGCCTTGGCCCCCACACATTATGGTTTCCTCCACCAAATGATCTCTCCCTTATTCATACTGCGTTGTCTTTCAAAGTGATCCACTCCCTCTATGGCAGCGCTATTGACTTGGTCAAACTTGACCTTGTCCTCATGCATTTTCCCCTTTTCACACTTTCGGGTGAAAAATGTAGCTACTCTGATGAACCCTTTCACACTATTAGGGATTTTATTTCTACTCATGGGCCTCCTTACCCGTTTATTCACCTCCTAGATGATATAAAAAAAATTAATGTTCCAATTAGCTTCATGCTAATTTTCGAAACATTGCAAACTTTAACCCTATGCCAAGTGGCCAAGGGTGGAGCTAAAGTAAATATTTCTTGGTTTTGACTCATAATATAAAACATTCAAGGATATAAAAAATTTACTCTAATACATATAATTCATAACCGTAATATACCTGCAACATCCATCTAATATTGAGATAAATGCCTCTCACTATGCTATTAGTGTGCTCTTCAATTACTAGGGACATGCAATGGCCTATTATAGTGATAAGTTAATTTATATTTTTCACATATACCTAACCTATGAAAAGGATATGTAGTCCTTCTTGTAGAAATTCTGAAAATTTAAGCATTAAATTTTTGGGAAGGAGACAATCATTGAAACTAATCATAGGTTTCTGAAATTCATGCAAACACAAGAAAAATTACAAAATGACCTCGATAGAAAATGGTCACCATAATGAAAACAATGCCACTTGAAGTCATGTAAAAGAATGGAAACACCCACCATGTTGTAAAATACCTAACCTAACCCTTAGTTATGGTGCTAGCTATATTTCTTAACTCTTGTGGGCATGCGATCTCTTAGTTTCCATAATTATAAAACAGGGAATTTTACTCCTTCGTTACATAAAAATGCTAATTAGAGAAAAGAAATTTTTATAATTTAACACTAAGGATGAATTCTTGTCCTACCTAGGCCACTTTCATGTTCCTTTAAGTGAGTGTACCAAGCTTATTTGGGAGGCACATTATATTCAAGTGGCAGGTAACTTTAGTATTAACAATATAGTATTTTTAGTTTACAAGTATTTCTAGTAGATAAAGCTTCAATGAAATGTCAATAGGTACATCAAATCATGCACTACTTGTGACATTTATTAGGTATACCTCTAGAAGCAACGGTTTTATACTCCTCTGCCTACAACAAAAAAACCCCAGGGGTTAGTTTCCATACATAGCATGTCACGTTTCCCCTTCACTAAGCATTGTTATGATTATAAGTTTACAGTTGCTAATTAGTTCTCAAGGATAGCCACTATATCACAATGTAATAGGAGTACCATAGTTGAAGCCACTTTTGATCTTGTTTTAGTTCATTTTGGGCTACTTTGGACCATTATTTGTAATAGGGGAAATTGGTTCCTTAGTACCTTCTAGTCTATCCTATGGTATATCACACAAATAAAGTTGATGAAATCAACCTCCTTTCACCCCAAAATTGATGGAAAAATAGAAGTAGTTAGCAAGATAATTGTGCATATATTGAGTATGTACAAATCCAAGAATTTTTATACATGGATCAAAACCTTCCACATGTTCAATATAACTATAATAGGGTCATCCATGACTCTATTAGAAACACTCCCTTTTGAGTGTGCTTAGGGTTCCAACCAATAACCCTCATTTATGTATCCCTTCCCATTGGATCTTCATTGAGAAACTCCCTCCGTGCTTAGGTTAAGGTAGATAGATTCGAAAGAAAAGTTGAATGGAGCTAATACCTCCAAAAAATTGGTTCATGATATCTTAAACAAATTCAGTTCCAAATATACAGCATGACATGGAAAACATGAGGCTACACACAAGTTTAAGGTTGATGATAAGGTGTGATTTCATTTATAGAAAGAGTGTTTGCATTGGCCTTGATGAATACACTCGAATATGGGCCCCTAAAAAATAAAAAAATTGTGGGTCAAAATGGTTTTGAATCAAGAATTCCCTCATTTGCTAGCCTCCACCAAGTATTTAATGTGGAGTTGTTTTGACCATATTTTCAACTATTATTAGGCACATGAAAGGTATCTAGGAAATCATCCTCCATAGAGTTCAATCATGACTATAATTATATTGAACATGTAATAAGGTATTAAATCGTGGACACCATTATGAAATATTCCCACAAATAGAGCATACAAATCTATCAAGGTACGGAAGCATCTTCACCAAGGAAACTGGATTACTAGTAGCTAATTTTAGTAGAAGTATCCCCATGTAGTGAGGTAACATGATGCAATGAAGACCATTTATACCTATTAGAGGAAGACTAGTCTCAATGGATATTGGTGGCCATATTCCTCTTCCAGTAATTCAATAATTATCAATCATTTAATAGTATTTTTATGGCTCTCATGTCTCAAACTTTTGGGGTCATTTGAGGCCATAAACAATGTTTTCTTCAATTCTAGACCTTACGGTTTCCATGCCATGCCTTAGCCCTATTTATAAGTTATAATAATCAAATATTTCTCTATAATGAGATATTTTGTGCCCCAAAAATGTATTGCACAGAAAAATTGCACCCTGAAGAAATTGATGTACTAACTATTGACCATGGGGCCCACAAACCTTTTGGCACTTCATCTTTTGAAATTAGGGTTATATACTTTCAAGGATATTTATTTACATTAAAAGGAAATTATTTTGGCCTCTTGTAATAGCTCTTGCAAATTAACATATCCACCATCTCTGTCTTTAGAGATATTTACCACCATTCTAGTTGGTTTGAGTTTTACAACATTATACTATTTTATTTATTATTAGAAGTTGGATTTTCTATGTATGAGTCCTTTCGTTCCAATCATTTATTGGTTTTCTATGTATGAGTCCTTTTTTTCCAATCATTTATGGGTGGTATTATTCCTTATATGGATATATAATTTCTTGTCAACTACATTAAAATCCCCCATTCAAGAAGCCATATATTAACACACTTAGTCCTTCCATTGTTGAAATTTTATTTGGTTTCAATATTAGTGCATAATAAAACAATGTATTGATGTCTAAGTAAATATTTGTTACACCAATAAAGTGTAAGAATCATGACATAGGCTAATGAATAGCAATGTTGAAGCAAATATATCATGTCCATCCCACAATTATTTTCTTTGTAAGTTCGGAAAGGGTGATCCTACATCATGGTCATGTCCAAGAATAAGACCTGAATAGAGGGGTGGGGGGAGATTGAACATGTGACTCATCCTCTAAGAGTGCCTTAACAAGGCACCTGATCACATTCTATACAAAACGCCATGGAAATACATCACACAACTTGTTGTATCATCCAACTTCTGAGTATTGGCCAACACAAGCCCCATGTTCACATTAATCACCACATCCAAATTAGGGAAAATTAAAAATCCCTAATGTTACACCAATTTTTGGTTCTAACCATTTACAATTAAATGGATCAAAGTACACCATGTAAGACCAATTTTACCATAGTAAAATTACTTTCACTATCAGAAATAATTGAATAAACCATATTTTATTAAGTTATTTCTAGTTCAAACAGGAAACCCCATGAGAAATAATTAAAAAAATCCTTATTTTTTTATTTTCCTCTAGGAATAATTAATTAAACCACTACATAAATAAAATTCTTGGTCATATTTAACCCAATTATGAATTTTTTTTTATATAAATCATTATTTTTCTTATTTTTCTCTACAAATAATTAATTAAATCATTATTTAGTTATTATTCCTTGTTAAATTTGACGAAATCACCTAGAAATAATTAAACAAATCATTATTTTTTTAAATTATTCCTTAACCCCATTCTTGAAATGATAAATAAATTATTTATTTGTTTATTATTAATAAATAAGGGTATTTAAACAATTTAAATTCCTTCTCCCTACAAAACAATATAATAAAATATCCCAAGCATTTAGATCTAGATCTTGGTTAATAATATTTTATTATTCGCCATTATCGTGGATAACTCAATAATTTGTTATAAATAGGACTTTTTTCCATTAATTATTCACTTTGATCACTTTCATTATCACGATTTGATCATTCTCATTGCTACTACCATTTTCTTGATTCTTGAGCTCCCATAGAGTTCAACATGTTTTGTGTTTTCTACATCATCGGGAGAGAGAGAGAGAGACTTCTGGATCTGAAGCATTGAGGACAACCAAGAACCCATCCCACTGAACATGTGACTTATCCTCTAAGAGTGCCTTAACAAGACAGTTGATCACTTTCTATCAAATACCCCATGGACATCCATCACACAACTTGTTGTATCATCCAACTTCTGAGTATCGGCCAACACAAACCCCATGTTCACATCAATGACCACATCCAAATTAGGGAGAATTAAAAATCCTCAATGTTACACCAATTTCTGGTCATCTAACCATTTACAATTATATGGATCGAAGTACACTGTGTAAGACCAATTTTACCATAGTAAAATTGCTTTCACTATCAGAAATAATTTAATGAACCATATTTTATTAAGTTTTTTCTAGTTCAAACAAGAAACCTCATGAGGGATAGTTAAATAAACCCTTATTTATTTTCCTCTAGGAATAATTAATTAAAGCACTGTTTAGATAAAATTCATTTCCATAGTTAACCCAATTATGAGAAACAATTAGATAAATCATTATTTATCCTATTTTTCTCTACGAATAATTAATTAAGTCATTATTTAGTTTTTATTCCTTTTTAAATTTGAAAAATCACTGAGAAATAACTTAAAAAAATCATTATTTCTTAATTATTCCTTAACCCCATTCTTGAAATGATAAATAAATCATTTATTTGTTTATTATTTCTAAATAAACGTATTTAACCAATTTAAATTCATTTTCCTTCCAATAAAATATAATAAAATACTCCAAGTAGTTAGATATAGACCTTGGTTAATAATATTTGATTATTCCCCATTATCATGGATAACTCAATATTTTGTTATAAATAGGAGGGTTTTCCATTGATTATTTACTTTGATCACTTTCATTGCCGCGATTTGATCATTCTCATTGCTACTACCATTTTCTTGATTCTTGAGCTCCCAGAGAGTTCAACATGTTTTGGGTATTCTACATCATCGAGAGAGAGAGACTTCTGGATTTGAAGCATTGAGGACAACCAAGAAGCCATCCCATTGAGGGTGATTGGTAACATCATTCTTTATTACCTTCCCAGGTGTTAATATATATAAAATTATTTATATATTTTCTTGTCCGTTGGATGTATGGAGCATTTTTGTATTTCTTTTTACTATTTAGATACATTTACTACATAAATTGGGTTTCTGGCAGCATTTGTTTAGACTGTATATTGCAGATATAAGGAAGTTAAGAAGCCATATTTGTTGTTAGGGTTGTTTTTCACGCACAACTAAAGTCAGCACTTTTCATACACTTGTGTTAAGAATTTATGCTAGCAATTGGTGACTTCACTGTGTTTTATTCATATCCCTGCATGACAAAATACTTCAGTAAATAGGGTGTTTCTTCATCTATTTTTAGTCTTTTGATGTTTTTTTTTCCTTTTATGCCTTAAAACAGTAAAAATTCTAACTTCTGTCTATTTTTAGGTTCTTTCCGCAGGTAACAGGTATCAGTCACGCCAGAGATGACAAATTTTTCCACAACCTGCTGCCCAAAGATCCTGGATCTAGAACTAGAAATTTTTGGCCCAAAACCTTCAATTTCTGCCTAAAATTGTAGCTATCAGCCCAAAAACTACGATTTCCACTGTTACAGTTTAGTTCTTGCGAGCTGCATCTTTTTTCTAAGTTTTTTTGTGGCAGTCAAGGTTTTCCACAAGTATTGGTCAGGGTTGTCTAACCTCTATCTGAGTCATCTTAGGCCTAGATATGCTCATTTTATCACCTTTTAGTAGGACCAAACCCCTTAGGCTGTTAGTACACTTCCGCCTTTCTAGGAGAGTTTTAGCTGAGTAGGTAGTCTGAGATTTGGTATCTCTTTCAACCATTTTTTAGGGTCTTACCTATCCTTTTGATTGGTCATTATTCCATCCAAAACTCCCTCTTGAGTTTTAATTTATCTCTTGCTCAGGGTTCTCTTCTTTCCCCTAGGGTTTTATCCTTTCACCTCACATTTTGCAACAATTTTCCCTCTGGTTTCTTGCTATCTTCTGCATCTTTTCCAGCATATATCTAAGTCAGTAGATATGTGTCCCTTACACCTTAGATATTTTGGCCGTCTTGTGTGTTATAATTCAATTTCTCTTGCCTCTTAGACTAGTTTTTTGGGAAGCCCTCTTTTAGGTTGAAGTTATGCAACTATAGTTGTTTATTTTACTGTCATTTCAGTTTTATTTACAGTTATTCAACATTTTTTTCTTTATAAAATTGTCTGGGCTTAATTAAAATTAACACATGGTTTTCAAACATGCACACCTAAAGCGAAGAGCGTTAGGTTGAAACAACCTAGCCAAGACATAACAATCGTAATTATTTTATCTCCCTCATTAAGCCTTTGTTTATCACTCTTCTCCCTTTTTGTGTCATATTTGTCTTTCCATAATTACTCCCCCAAGGAATTTATCTCAGAGACTCCAAGGCCTTCACCCTAAGTTTCCATTAGGATGACTTACTCCACCACGTATAATTCGAGTTAGTCCTCCGCCAAGTCCCCATACCGACTCTGATACTAGTTCATTGGGTTCTTCCTCTGATTTTGAACCTCGTTCCCCTCCACCTCATTCTGTTACCATGTCCAGTGCCAATGTAGGTGTTGGTCCTCAAGATGGTGGTGGCCCAAACCCTAATGTTGGAGCTACTACTAGTGAAACCACTACTCAAACCGTTCCAACTACTCCTTTTGTTAGGATGAATTATAATCGCAAGTGTACGAAAAACTCTCACTTTAGCTGTGCATAACAAACAACCCTAACATAAAAGATGGTTACCAATTTCTTTAGATTTGTAGTTAGTTGACCAAGATAAATGCTAAAAAATCTAGATCTATGCAGTAAAAGACATTAAGAAATAAATAAAAGCAAGAGTTGCTCCATGCATCCAATAGACAAGTCAATAATTTTTTGAAAGAATTTTTTGTATTTTTTGACACCTGGGAAGGGAACATAGAAAGATGTTACCAGTCCCCCTCAATGGAATGGGTTATTGTAAGTCCTCAACACTTCAAATCTAATATCTCTCTCACTTGATGGTGTCGAAAACCCAGATAAAAATGGAACTGAAAGGGAGCTCATAAGAAAAATATGACAATGATGTAGGATCAAAGTCAAACCAAAGGTATAGATCTAGAGTGATATTTAGGCAACAAAAGGTAGTGAATGAATGGAATAACCCTTCTAATTATAACAAAATATTGAGTTAGTCTAGATATTGGTGCATAATTAAAATATTATTAACCAAATCTAGATCCAAATTTTATGGAATATTTTATTATATTTGTTGGAGGGAAAAAGAATTTGAATTTGGTCAAATCCATTTATTTGTAAGCAATAAATAAATAAATGATTTATCGATTATTTTAAGGATGTGGTTGAGTAATAATTAAATAAATAGTGATTTATTCAATTATTTATAATTGATTTAATCAAATTTAACAAGGAATATTATTTAAATAAGGTTTAAATAATTATTCCTAGAAAATAATAAGATAAATAATGATTTATCTAATTAATTTTCCTATTTTGGGTTAAATATGACCAGGAATATTAATTAAACTGTTGTTTAACTAATTATTCCTTAAGGAAAATAAAAAAAATGTGGATTTATTCAATATTTCTTCATGGGGTTTCCTGTTTAGACAATAAAAAACTTAATAAATATGGATTACTAAGTTATTTTTCATAGTAAAAACAATTTTACTTAGGGTAAAATTGGTCTTACATGGTGCATTTTGATCCATCTAATAGTAATAGGTTAGATGACCAAAAAATGGCGTAACAGATTTCCCCCTAGCATGCGAGCGTTAGGAGCTAATCGTATGACCGAAGTATGTTGTAAGAACTCAATCACTAGACACCGAAGGGGAAGTCAAAGATAGAGAAATATGAGGTAGATCAAAGAGCTAGAGGACAAGACCATGAGGAGGCGAGACTTACAGGTGTGACAATTCTCTTTTATGAGTGAGTACCTATGTTATAGGTGGCAGGGAAGGCATACCTATGCCCGCCGAGACAAAGTACAAAGAATAATGCGTCCAGTAAACAAGGGACTGAACTATATAGTACATGATGACATAAACATGAACCAGATAAAAACATGATAATGAATCCCACATACATATTGTGCCTAGGATAACAGCCAGGACTTGTACAATAATATCTGAGTACATGAGATATAAGTACCACCAAAGAGGCCCTCTAAACAGGGGAGGGCTGTGAAAATTTGAATGATACATGAAAACTAAAGAGGCGCTACAAGCGGCTGAGGCCAGAACCATCAAATCTATGGATTTGAATTGAAGGCTATAATCAAGAGGTAATCCCGGCATGTGGGGGGCTACCTAAAGGGCCACCCCCTCATGAGGTCTGAAAAATTTCACACACACCCGGGGATCACCAGTACAATCTGTTGTATCATAGAACCATCAAGTATATGGATCTCTATCATGTCGTAAGGAGCTGGAACTGAGAAAAAATCAAGTCAAATGGAAATAAGGAGTCCCTTTGCTTCATTCCAGGCATCGAACAAGAGTGGAAGCTGGAACCAAGGTACACTACCCTCTATACCTTTATTTTGGATTGAATGAGATGATGTCGACCGAAGGAGGTCCACCATAGGTGAGGAAATAAGGGATCCTCAACTAAGGCATGAAAGATAATAGTAGAGTGACTGACAAAATAACACGAGGGATGATGATGGAATGGGGGGTACTGAGTGTCAGGCTGTCGACTTCCCTTGTTAGAGCATGAAGGGCATGGATGACCCGACAGCAACTGACATAATATCAAAGGGGACAGGGGACAATATGATTGAAGGCCATAATGTGCGACACAAGAGAGGAACCAAGCAATGAAGGATGGATTACTATGGAGAGATACAAAGGGACTCGAGATAGACTCCATGGATGCGATAATGACTCCACTCAAATGAACTAAACAAGGGCGACTTGATGATGCTGCCACACAGAAAAGGTCTAGTGGGGACCATGAAAACATGAGTACAAGATGGTTAGTCATCATGAAATTCGACACGAGCATGGACACATATGGAGGCAAAGTGGTGCCTCACGTACAAGTGTTGCAAGTGAAGAAATTCGATTTTGAGGAGTGGTGAAGTGACACTTCTTGGAAAAATGTGTCCTGGTGAAGTATCAAATCAAAAAAACTAATTGACACCCATTTTAGAGCTCGGTGAGAGTTTTCCAATGGTACAGATGGTTTGTTAAATTGAGCTATGGTTTAGCTACATCGGGTGATTCTTTTAATACGAATTTTTCACTCCAAATTCACTCATTTTCAATTGTAGCTGTGGTGAATGTAGAGAGTAGAGAATGCCTTAAATCTTGTGGCGATCATAGTAGACAAACTGAATGTTGGAATTGAGATCTATCAGTTGCAGGCAAGAGGCCTAACCCTACTCTTTCATTTTAGTGGATTGAAAGTTCAGTTTAGGCGCTAAGAGCTTAGGAACAGACCCCTGATCCTCTTCACAGCTGGGTTGCACTTTTTGGGGCAATATCTACGACCTCGGTAGTAGGTTTTGGGTAGAAAAATGCTACCTGTCCTAGGATTTTTCCTGAAAAAGCGTGATGTGATAGAGAGGGGTTTTTGTGTGTTGTTTATGGGCTGAGAGCTGGGCTTTTATATTTGAATGTAGTATTTCCTTTCTGTACATTGAAAAATATGATGGTTTTGTGAAAATATGGTAGAATTTCGGATCAACTGGAGAGAGAGAGACCTTGACACATTACAGTAAGAGATCTAGGAGGATCATGGTGTCTGCAGTGCATTGGCCAGGTTTGGGGTCCTAAAGTTTGTGGAGAACCCTTTGATGAGAGCGGAGGAGCCCTTTTTGGCCCAGATTTTCAGTTATTGGGATTTGGACCATGAGGTATTTATAGTGCAAGGGCACCGGATTGAATTGACAGTCAAGGATATATATTTTCTGACTGGTCTCACACCACTTGGGATGGTGGGGAATACTCAGCTAGGGTTACCATGAGGGCAGAACATCATGGAGTTTATAGAGCACCATTTTCAACCAGGTCTCCATGTCAAGGGGACACTGATACCGATCAGGGACCTAGAGAGGTTAGAGACCCATGTTCTGGCTACAACGATGCTGCAGATCCTGGGAAACCAGGCACTCCACAACATCACTAGGCATCATATGATGCTTGTTGAAAGTGTGTTGAGTGGGACCTAGTATGGGTGGGAATAGATGATTTTTTCGTCATTGAAATGATAGTTGTCACTATGCAATTAGCAAGTGAACTATGACTCTGCATATGGCACAGTGTTGTGCTTTCTCTTCTTTGAGAAGATCCTGACACTTCAACCTCGTATACCGATCCAAGATGGGGGCCGAAGAGAGCCCAAGATGCGTCGGTGGGGGTGGCTCCCGTGCAGAGGAGGAGGTGGGGCAGTCGAATGGGTGTTCCGACTCGAGTTCTATACTCATTGGGATTATATTCCACTGTATATAGACGAATATCCCCATAGTGGGATAATTTATCATGGGGACCTGGACTTGCCACTGCCACCTGGTCGAGTTTGGGGCCCTAATGGTAAGTGAAAAGTTGCTAATATTTTATGTGCATTGTAAAGTTTCAGAATATTTCATATGGTAATAATTCTTTCACTTTTGGTATGCATATATAGCACCGGTGAAATCAGCCAGGTATATGTGACAACCTATAGTATCACGAGCTGTAGGACCTAGTGTTTCAAGAGCACCACAAAATGAGGATGCATTGGCCCTCCTGGAGGACATCTGTCGTAGATGTGAGAGGCTTCTAACCAATGTTTCAGAGCGTGACTGGCAAGACTTGGATGACGATTACATAGAGCCATGTATTGGTCTACCCTTGAAGTGGCGAGGGGTCATGGGGCACATGGCGATGGCTAGACAGGGGATGCACAATATATGAGCTAAAAGAGTAGATCCATTGGCTTGGGATCCTCCAAATAGTGATTAGTTGTAGGGGCATGTGGTGCCCCTAGTTTTGAGTTTTTGTAACATGATATGGGCATGTCATATGTATCAGATTTAATGGACTCTAAAACATTTTATACGACGCATATAATGGATATGCATCGTTTTGATGGTTTATTGTTATTGTCTTTTGTTAAATGCGTGTACCAAGTGTTAATATAGAATATTGTTTGCAATGCTATCTACATAGTGTTTTTGTGCTCTAAGTACACGACTAAATGTAATGATTTCAAATTCACGTTTCAAAATCTTCACTCGTAAATATCTTCTAAAAATGATAGGATTATGCACACAATAGACACCATTCAAGTGCATGGCAAGAAGCAGGGAATCTAAACTAACATGAAGGTGAATGATGCGATGGGAAAGGGAATTAGCTAATAAACCTCGCACTAAATCATATTTGGCCTGGTTATTGGTGGCAGTACCAATGCATACACCGTTCGAGAGAACAAGCGAATGTAAGGGGGTAAAAATGGCCCAACCTGCCGAGGCTAGATTCTGGGAGTAGCGACTTGCTCCATCGGCATAATCGATATAAGGTGTGGACGGGGGGGTCCATCTGAAAGGTGCCACAACACAAAAATAGAGAGGATGATGAAAAATGCTTGCAACTTGAGCACAAGGTAGAAATCAAACAAACACTGCTAGAGGGAGTGCTCTGGGTAGGATGTCTACCACCCGCACACCGACGGGTAGGTGGTGTGTGGGAGCGACCTTAGGGGTATATTATGCTCAGGTCGTGAAATTCACCATGGAAATGGATGGTGCTATTCTTCTTATGGATGGGAAATATGAAGTCAGGGGTGGAAAAGGCTTTGATGATGTCATCATGAAAATAGAAGATGGGGTGACTTGAGGAAGAAGGACCACATGATGCAGCGAAGCTACCTGAATCATCATCATGAGAAGAAATTTTCACATGCACATCATCATGGGGGGTGATGGAAGAACAAGCAGATAAGGCATCCATTGATGTTGAGCCTAGGGTGATCACTGAAGGTAGGTCGAGCGAAACAGAAGGGGAAGTCTCAGAGGGAGCTTCCACTGTGGATCTCATGAACAATGATAGGTAGAGGATGGTGGCCGTAGGATCCTTCATCTAGAAATCAGGAGGGGGAATGTCAATGGGAGACGTTAAATACTCAAGTTGGCCCAAAGCATATTGTGCAAGGACGAGAGAGGTAGATTTGTTCTGTTCAATCTCGTACTCCCGAACTACATCCAAAGAGGCGCGGTAATGCATGAGGCAGGGAAAATGGTGGGTATAATGGCCATGGAGATCACACAAAGCACAAGGTTGGTTGGTGTGAATAGTCATAGGGTTCTTGGCTACATCCAAGGAAGAAACAGAGGCTTCAGGGACTGTAGACTCAGGGAATGCAACATTAACCATGGGCTTGATATGAGGCAATTCAGGACAGTGATGGGTGGCATGACTGAAAACATCACACAAAGCACATGGGGGAATATGCTTTGGAGTCTGAGAAGGAGCAAGGTCAGTTAGGGAAGCCTTGTATTTAGGTTCATTCTTGTGAGCTTTTCCCCCTTTGCCCCAAGCTATCACGACAGGGGGAGGTTCCCGATGAGGTGGTTGAGGCACAGTAGCAGAGGGAGGGGTCATGGGGACTGGTTGGACTAGGGTTATAGAAAGATAAGGCTTGGGTTAACCAAGTGAGGTAGCAGCTGTAGGATCAGTGTACCAGACGAGGATACCTAGGGTCAATTTAGGAAGAGATAAGGTAGCCATCACAGGTACCGAGAACACTCCGAGAGGAGGAGCTAGGAACAGTATCTGACCAGAGGGGTAATGGCCAGGCGGGACAGTTCCAAGATGGTTAAGGCTAGGAGGAACCATGCTAGGAGGGTAGAGAAGCTCATGGATACCAACTGCAGATGAAGGGCCTTGAGGAGGGGGTCTTGAAGATTGATTCAATGTAATATCCCAAAAGGGAGAATGCAGTAATAATTCACACAATATAAGAACATACAGCAAGATAAACAATAAATCTAAGTACAAATCAAAATATGTAGAAAGAGTTGAGCCATTTTATTATATTGGAGATTATTCATTTACAACAGTATAAGATATAGGTAGATATATCCAAATAGATGAGCTAGGATCACCTTGAAAACATGTGTGAAGCAGGTACAACGTAACTCTTGAGGCTCTGTAGAAAATAATGTGTTGTCTCTTCAGAAGAATATAAACATATGGTTGCAGGGTGAAAAGAGAAATGCATATATACTCAAAAATAGAGCTTTGATGATTCTAAGATTCAAGATCTGGCCAATGTGATGGATTCCCAAGATAACCCAGAAAGGATTTTCCAGATCTACAACTTTGGAAAAACCACCTCCCTAGGATTTGATCCTTGATCTGCTAGGAAATACAGATCTAAAGCTATATCTAAAGAATAGATGGCTGAAATGTGTGCTCAAATCATATATATTCTTGAAGGTTTGATCCCTTCCTCAGATCTATGAGCTAGAAGCTCTAGATCTAGCTTCTCAATCCTCCAAAAGATGATTGAAGCTGCTGCAACACAACTGCCTCTGAAAGATGTGCTGTGAGGGAAAGAGAGGCCTTCTGCCTACTGAAATATGCTACAATAAACTCCACGCTAATGGTGAGACTGATGGAAATGTGAGGGGATGATCCCTCATAGGATTGCTAGCTGAAATACTAGCAGCTTCATTTCTCCTTTCATATCTACAATATGGATAACGTTATTCTTGAGGAGAATACTGCTACTAGGAGGTCAATAACTTTTAGCCTGATTCCAAATCTACAATGTGGCTATGGGAGTGTTGAACTATAATCCCAAGTGATGGGAATAATCTCTCACCTTTTTCTCTAGCTGAAGTACTGAAGACAACTTCCACCTTCCAAACTAATCTTCAGAAAACTGCAGTTTTCTAAGAATTAATGTTCTGCATAAAGTAGAAAAAGGAAATGGCACTTAAAACCTGATGTATAATGAATTAAAATCATCTTACTTAGAGATCACTCAAAGAAAGAGGTGGGCTTCCCGCTCGGGAACACCCTGTGCTAAACATCACCTGCAATCTCTACTAAACAACCCAAGAATGCAGTGGAATGTCACTTGAAAATTCCATATCTAAAAGATCATACATAAAATAATCCCATATGTCTTTGACCTTTTCCTTCATCTCCTTTATAATTATTGAGCCATCCCAAGCCTTGGCCCTAATCTCAACTGCGCAGTCTCATGCGAACAAGATCCTCCAAGTGGGACTGCGTTGTTTGACCAAATGAACCAAACAGTCTAGGTGCAATGTACACCTCCTCCATCATGTGTGCTTCATTTGCACATGATCCTCCACCACTTGATCATTAATTCTCAATGAGCCTTTGTTTGACATCTTCAAGATCTTAGTTGACTGAATCAACCCTCCATGATCTCCAATCTCCTTCACATTAGTAGTTTCTCAACTACCTCTTTTTGCAGATCTAGTCTAAATTAATCCACATTCACACACACAAAGTGGATATTTATTCTTATTGAGGATTGTGGGTCCCTCCACCCTTTTATTTACTTAATTCATTAAGAAAGTCATGGACTCCAATATTCCATATATGATGTGAAAATTTGGGAATATTACAGTCCCCCTGGCAAAATGTTGTTTGTCCTCAAGCAACTCCAAAAGTAGATGCAAAGCCATCGATTCCCCTCCAAATGGAATCCACATAAGGAAGGCTTCCCCCATTTGCTGCAATATATTATGCATGTTTGGTTCCAAATTTGTCTTTTAAAATCTTAAAGAATGACCTCCAACTATTTGGTTAGATGTCCTGCTTCCATCATGAAGTACCAAGTGACAACCATATGATGTCCAACATCATCATCAATACATGAGGTGCATACAAGAAGGTGGTTCTCTTTACAAATAAAAAGCTCCATCACACAATACACATCTTCATCCCATGTTTCATGAATTAGATTGAGCATTGAAATGCTCTCATACTTAGCCCTATTGGCTTTGTTGGATCCAAAATTCATCATCCCAAGGTTATGCAAAAGAAGAAGGGAATAATTAATATGCATAGACAAAGATGTAAAACCATATTCTCCTAACAATAACCACCGGAGTAAGGCCCTTTGCTGCCATCCTCCATCTCCTCCATGTAAGATGGACAAGCCAAACTCCCTCAAAAGAAATCCAAGCAGCAAGAGATCTTGTTGCTTTCTCTCCTCCTCATGTGAATCATGAAACAAAAGCATAATAATGGAAATATGAGATGTCACATCAGCCCCATACAAAGAAACATCATCAATGCACATCATGAGATCATTATGCCAAGTTTTACACAATACCAAAGACATATACATGGGAGATTTCATGTGGTGGCCAAACTCTCTCAAGTGAAACCAATATGAACATGCCTTCCCTTGCTGAAATTTATCATTGAAAAATAAGGCATGATTCAGAAAATGATGAGCTATTGGGTGGTATCCATACTCACCCAAGAGCAGCCTGCGCAGCCATGCCTCCTTCTTCATTTCATACATGTTTTTCAAGGCATGGATCAGAAAAATAGGTGCCTTTGGAGAGTGAAAAAAATCTCCCAATGGCAATCAATGTAACCAATCATGTTGGCCCATACAAATCTGCAAGTGGCTTTACAACCCCTTTCTTATCATCCTTACCCATTCACTCCCATGGGGATGATGAATGAGGTAGTGCATAATCATGGAATCCTCCCTTTGTAGAATGCCATCCTTCCCAAAATGTTGAAGACTTTTGCATTTCATGAAATTTTGAAATGCATCTCTAATGAGATCTCTTAATGAGTTTCTCTCTCCATCAAAGGCCCTCCAAAACCAAAGAATTTTTGGATTTAATGCAAGTAGAATTTTCTCTTTGAGCTATGAGAGGCTCACTGAGAAAGGGTCATCTAGAAGGGAGAAAAGGTTTCTCATTTCAAGATGTCTACCATTTATCATCTTTGCTTCCATTACTTCATGAGTGAAGCTACCTCCAGAATGCTCCAAGAATGATGAAGCCATTTCTTTGTCATAGATACTAAGTGACAACGTTGTAGATCTACAGGGTAATAAATATGTTGTCTCAAAGTAAGGCACAATATTTATCTCATTATCAACCATTGTACATAGGATAATGCTAATCCCATTTTCTGAAGCTCTACATCTAAACTCAAGGGGTTGAATGCAGCTCAACAATGATGAACAAGGATAGTTTTCAGTCTCCTCCTTGATTATATCAAGGGTCCTCTATGCTGTGATATGTTTCTACTTCAAATCAGCATCTTGTTCTAATCCTTGGTCATGCATTGATCTTGAAACAATATGTGCTGAAATTTTATACATACCTTGGATCAAATGATATGTTGGAACCTCTTGACAGAGCACAAGAGTTCCTCCAACCGGGACAACAGTATCTCCAACTTTTGGTGAGAGTGATGGCCTCTTTTCTTCAAATGTACCAGAGCTGGTATCCTCCTCCTCTTCCTCATGCACCTCTTGATCCATGCATGGGACTCCATATGTCAAGAACTCAAGACTGTCTTGCAAAGATGAAAGTGTCTCTTCTCTAGATACAAGTACTTCTACAGTAGGTGGTGAAAGTAGTGACCTCTTGTCGAGAGTGACAAGATTTACATTCTCCTTGGTTTCCTTGGGAGATGCCCCTTTATAGAACAACTCTATCTTCTCCACATCAAAATTCTTTCTCAACTTGTGGAATAAATCTGAATACTTGGTCACCTTTGTATGCTCTAGGTTCCCAAACCACCAATATTTTGCTTCATCTAAGAGATGAAGTGCTGCAATTTGAACAACCTCCTCTTCAGCCACAGGATGTAGCTTGAAAAATGCATCTAACTCCCTCCTCCAAGCCTTGACATTGCTTGAGGAAGATCCATAAAATGTAGGCAAATAGAATCTATTATGCCTCTTCCTTCTATTGTTGCTGTAGGATCCTCTTTCTTCTCTAATCTGGAAGAATTTTTGGAGAGTTAGCTTCTCCTTGAAAGCTCTAGACTGTGCTTTGTACTCTTCAAGATATAGACTAAGAGTCTCATGAGTCTCAGTTTCATGCCTTTCTTCACTTTTATACCTCTCACCTTCTTCAAAGAAAGTGGGCATAGTGGATCTATGAGGAGATCTAGGGTTCTCCTATCTTCTTTGCTGCTGATAGGAAGTGCTTTCCTCATTAGATCTTCTTCTTGGATCTTCTTTCTGTTCTTCCTCATTCATTTGATTGACCTCCTTGGAGAGATCTTGCATGGATCTGAAGAAAGGAGTGATAGATCTCACATCCTCCATGATAGATCTCATCTATATGTTCTTCTTTCAATGTAAAAAGATGAAGTGTCCGCAAGCTGAGCCAAAGATCATGCTTTGATACCACTGTAATATACCAAAATGGAGAATGCAATAATACTTCACACAATATAAGAATTTACATCAAGATAAACAATAAATATAAGTACAAATCAAAATATGCAGAAAGAGCCGAGCCATTTTATTATATTGGAGATGATTCAACTACAACAATACAAGATGTAGGTAGATCTAGCAAAACAGATGAGCTAGGATCACCCTGAAAACATGTGTGAAGTAGGTACAACATAACTGTTGAGGTTCTGCAGCAAATACTGCGTTGTCTCTTTAGCGGAATATAAACATGTGGTTGTAGGCTGAAAAGAGAAATGTAGATCTACTCAAAACTAGAGCTCTGATGATGCCAATATTCAAGATCTGGCCAATGTGATGGATTCCCAAGATAACCGCAAAAAGGATTTTCCAGATCTAGAACTTTGGAAAAACCACCTCCCTAGGATTTGATCCTTGATTTGTTGGGAAATACAGATCTAAAGCCAGATATGAAGAATAGATGGCTGAAATTTGTTCTTAGATTATATCTATTCTTGAAGGGTTGATCCCTTCCTCAAATCTATGAGCTAGAAGCTCTAGATCTAGCTTCTCAATCCTCCAAAAGATGATTGCAGTTGCTGTAACACAACTGCCTCTGAAAAATGTGTTGTGAGGGAAAGAGAGGCCTTCTTCCTGCTAAAATATGGTGAAATAAACTCTAGGATGATGATGAGACTAATGGCAATGTGAGGGGATGATCCCTCACAGGATTGCTAGCTAAAATACTAGCAACTTCCTTCCTCCTTTCAGATCTGCAATATGGACAGTGTTATTCTCGAGGAGAATACTGCTGCTAGGAGGTCAATAAATTTTGGCCTGATGCCAGATCTGCAATGTGGCTCTGGGAGTTCTGAATTATAAGCCGAAGTGACGGTAATAATCCCTCACATTTTTCTCCAGCTGAAGTACTGAAGAGAACTCCCACCTTCCAAACTGATCTTCAGAAAACTGCAGTTTTCTGAACATAAATGTTCTGTAGAAAGTAGAAAAAGGAAATGGCACTTGAAGCCTGATGTATAATGAAGTAAAATCCTCTTCCTTAGAGATAACTCAAAGAAAGAGGTGGGATTCACACCTGGGAACACTCTGTGCTAAACAGCACCTGCAATCTCTGCTAAATATCCCAAGAATGCAGTGGAATGTCACCTGACAATTCCAGATCTAAAAGATCATACATCAAATAATCCAAGATGCCTTTCATCTTTGCCTTCATCTCCTTTATAATGATTGAACCATCCCAAGCCTTGTCCCTAATCTCAACTGCACAGTCTCATGTGGGCAAGATCCTCCAAGTGGGACTGTGTTGTTTGACCAAATCAACCAAACAGTCTAGGTGCAATGTACACCTCCTCCATCATGTGTGCTTCATTTGCACATGATCCTCCACCACTTGATCATTAATGATCAATGACCATTTTTTTGAAATCTTCAAGATCTTAGTTAACTGAATCAACCCTCCATGATCTCTCTCATTAAATGAGACATGATCTCCAATCTCCTTCACATTAGTAGTTGTTCAACTACCTCTTTTTGCAGATCTAGTCTAAATTAATCTACATTCACACACACAAAGTGGATATTTATTATTATTGAGGATTGTGGGTCCCTCCACCCTTTTATTTACTTCATTTATTAAGAAAATCAAGGACTCTAATATTCCAAATATGATGTGAAAATTTTGGAATATTACATTCGAAGTAGTAGGAGCAGGTTGCAGAGGGCAGGGCTGCTGACTAGCCGAAGCAGGCCACTTGGAGGAAGCCTGAGACAATTTCATCATGAAAAAATTCAACGAGTTGGGATCAGAGACAGGAGGAGGAATACCAAGGAAAGAACCAAGCAGAGAGGAGTCTTTGTAGACTCTGGGTGAGACACTAGTCAAAGGTTCGACGGTTTGCTTATTGGCCACTAAAGAGATGATGGACTCAGGGGAGGTCAGAGAATTCAACTCGTAATATGTCAACTGGTCAATGGTGACTATATTTCCGTTATGAGGAAAGGAAATATTGCAGTGAACCATAGATGGGATAGCATACATTGCATAAGTGTAGCTACGACCCAATATAATGTTGTAATCTAAGAGGGCATCAATGAATTCTATGTTAACGCAAACAGTCTTACCCGCAAGAGTAATAGGACAATTTTGGAACAGGGCAATGCGCTGGGAAGAGTGGCCATCCGACGCTCAGAGGGTGATAGTGGAAGGGGGAAACTAAGGTGATTCGAGTTGCTTCCAAACCTAAGCGGACATCACATAGGTGGATTCCCCCTCATCAATGATACAACGACAGAGGATGGCATTCTAGATCTTGACAGGGATTTGGAAGGAGACGGAAGCAGGAAGGAGAGGATGTTTTGACCGGTCAACATAGAAGATGATCAAATGCTCATCTGAAGGATCTATAGTGCCTATAGAATTTATTATAGCTTTCTTTGTGAAGGGTACGACTGGAGGAGTTCTAGTGTTGAGATGGAAGGAGGAGATTGCGCCAAATGGGAAGCTTTTCCAGAAGTAGCGTTTCGGCGTAATGGTCCCTTGGGGATCTTGGTATGAACCTCTGCCTTAGGATGAGGGATCTTTAAATGACCATTGGTTGTCGAAAGAGGCTCTGTAGAACCTAAATAAGGGGGCTCGGGGGCAGACGTAGTGGGAGGCATGTTGTACTGACGTGTAATGTTCCCAATTTTTGCAGCTAATGGGAACATTGTGTTTTAACTTTAGTTTGATTTATTCATGAATAAAATTATGTGAAGGAGCTGTATTAAACTCCTAATTTAAGAATAAATACATGCCCAATGTGAAAGGGGACAAATCTGGGCTGTTATATTAAACACCCCTAAGTGTGAAAAGGGGAAATTCATTTGTATGGGTCAACTTGGGCCCACCTACAGCGCAGTTTGGAGGGAATCTTATCCATCAAGCACAACGTACTTCTAGAAGAGGATCACATGTGTGAAAGGGGATAAGTTGAATAAGATGGTTTAGGGTTTTGGCAAGCCCTCATGTTATAAATAGAAGGAGAGGCAACTAGTAAAGGTTGTTGAAGAATTTCAGAAGTTGCTGCAGCAACTCAAGTCTCTTGGCTGTTTAGCCTAAGGGAAGAGGATTTCCTATTTAGCAATCCTCTCTCCTTCCATGGAGTATCTCTTTGGAGGAGATTGTTTTTGAGGTATAAAAGGTATCTTTTTAACACCTATTTATCTCACATTAATTATCAATCCAGGAACAACTTTTTATTTCAAGAGTCTACTCAGTCTGAGGCAGCAATTCAATCTAAGAGTAATGATCTTCAATATGTAGTATAGTGTTATAAATGCAAGAGTAAATGGATTCTTGGAAAATAAATCTAATTACAATAACATGAACTCAAATTCTCTTAAAATATATCTATTCCCTCAGCAAACATCAATCTAGGATACAGTAGCAATAACTCATTCCTTTAGAAATTGATGCAACTGAAATAAAATTGGAACAAGACAATCAATCTGGGAACATGGAAGAAATAACCAGTGTTATCTACGGTTGAAAGTCCTGCTCTCAAGCAATCAAAGGGAAATCGAAATTGAACTGACTTCTTTTGAAAGTAAACAATGAAGAACTCTTATTAAAATCAAGAATTAGAAATGAGCATCAATCTGTCATTGAATGGATATGTGCATAAACAAAAAACTGTAACAATGTAAATAAAAAATCTTTTTGCAATTTGAAGCTAATGAATTGTAAATGATCAGCACTCTGAAATCAAACAACAATGTAAATAAGCGGCGAATTATGACTACAGGAATTGAACAGCAGGAATTAACTAATGAATCTGAACAACAACTATGAACGCAAAGGAATCAAATAGCTAATTCTGTTGAACACCAAACCCTGTCGACAACAAACGTTACTAAGCAATCCAACGGAATAGAAAATAAAGTAAATATTAAACAACAAAGCTTTATAAGCAATAATAAGATGAATAATACCGAAATTAAGATTCTTGTTGAAATGGAAGAGCAATGCAATTCATTAACACAACACAACAATAAAAAATTCAACAACAACTTAATTAACTTTACAAATGTAATAAAACCAATCAAAATTATCACACAATGCTAATTAAAAGAGTAGAAATATAAACAGCGGATCGATCCACCAGGGCCGGGCCCTCAACCACTGGTGAAACGCTGCTGGGCTACTGCAAAACTAAGAAATTAAACATCAACACGTTATTGTATTAATCATGCATAAAAACGTTTACAAATGGTCGATCTATGTTTAATCAATGAGAGTCGATGAGGAATTTTGTAATTACAATAGGAAATCTCTCCATCTCCCCTCCACCATCCTTCAATACATAATACATGCTCTCCTTTCATAATCAGAAAGAGGAGAAATTAAATAACAAATATGATCTCTCATAAAAATATTGGATTGTTCCCAACAACTTGATCAACCAGAAAATATATTTCCAACAATCTTTCATCAAGAGCAAGTCGAATTTGGATTTGCAGCTGAGATAATTGGAGGACGGCTGCAATAGTAAATCTAATAAAATCGTGCTCAAAGAACATTGTGTTTCTTTCCATACAGGCTGAATTTGGGCAAACCGTTCTTCACTAAAGTTAATTTGGTCCGTTCTGGAGATAACCCATGTTCCGGATTTTCCATATTCTTCTCCATTTGCCCAGAATCTCAACTGCAAACCTGTCACTTCTTATTCCAGAAAATTTCTGAGTTGGAATATTTGATGATGATTTGGAGGTCAAATCTGTAATCTGGCAAATATATTGGAGGCTAAAATGGTGAGTGATGTTACAAAATATATTAATAAACCATCATTGATAAAATTATGCATAATAATCATCAATTTATTAAAAATAAAGGAGAAGAAATAATATTTATCCATAAGAGCATAAATAATTATAAAATGGATTTATATGATAAATTATGATAAATTACATGATAACGAAGAATAGAAATGGATGAAATAAGTGTTAAAAATTGGTCTTATTCATGGCCCAACATACCCCCAAACTGAATATATTGCATGCCCTCATGCAACCCAAAACTGAATATATTGCATGTCCTCATGCAACCCAAAAACAAAACCCATGTGTTAACCAAGAAAAGAAACTTTTTTCATCCCAACTCATGAAATGGATGGAACAAATCAATTTTTCTTCAAATAATGAATATTCAATTTTAGCAATCTTGATGAAGGCGTAACAATTTTTATAGTTGACGTTCAACTATATGTATGTAAAGTTGCAGAAAAATGTGACATAAGTAACAACAACCTTTATTAATAATTTTCTCAAAAATCAGATCGTTTTGATGCACAGAACATGAGATATAAACAAAATGGTTGTAAGTGATAGTGCATAATTTTCGAAAATTTATGAACTAATTTAGCATGAAATTATCTAGGTTTGTGTATTTAAATGATACCTCTGTGTTATCCAAAAATGATAAGAATTCAATTCATAGTTTTAAAGATATGTGCAAATCAATTTTTGCACTGTATAAAAATGAAATTGTATGACTTAAGAGAGTATTAAACATCCATCATGTGTAGCAATTCCGCGCCCCCCCCCCCCCTAAACTGAAGAATTAGCATGTCCTCATGCAATGCTAGAAAACAAAGAGAGGTGGCTGCTACAATCTGTTGAAATCGATGCTTGGTATAAAACAACATGGAATAAGGGAGGTGTTGAGAATGAATAAGAATATCAATGGATGATAAAGAATATTACTGACATGGTCATAAGAAATAAATGAAGGAAATCAACACTCCCCCAAACTGAAAGATGAGATGTCTCTGAAAAATGGGAAGTGATAAAGATGTGGAATGAATGATGATAAATAATGCTCAATGGATTTTCATGAAATTATCCTAAATTCATAAGAAATAAAAAAAGTTATGTTATTTTACCTAAAGTGTTACCTCTGAAAAAAAATGTGGAATGACATGTAGGGACTGGCCTTTGTTGAAGCTGATGCAGGCTGAGCGGATACTGAAAGTGATGCAAAAGGTGGAAGTCATGCAAGCACATCATGTCTGAAGAATTGTGTGCATTCGCGTGCCTTTGCTGTTAGTTGCAATAGTGTGGTCATGCTGCGGATATAATTTCCCCCCATACTTGTTGTTCTCCTGTAAACAAAGCATGATTTTGTATGCAATTTTCTTGAATCCACAGTTTTAGTTTTGAATGGCGACAAATGCATGCAAAAATTTTAAGCAGAAAAACTTTTGTAGAAATGCAATATGAATATTGTGGCAAATCAGCAAAAGAGAAGAGCAGTGTACTGCACAGGAACTATACAACATGGAAAGGCATACATACTTATGATATGATAAATAAATTATCGCATTATTGAGATTAATGCATATTTTGAAATCGTGAGTAGATATGGAAATGTTTATGTAATGATTCAAAAATAAGGGAAAAGGACAGCTGATGTGAAAAAAGTACTTATGCGGTCATTATCCACATAAACCATTATGATCGACTTATAAATAAATTTCATGCATAAGAGGTTCCAAACAAAGGGTTTAGGAGCATACTCTCATTTGATATTAGATAAAGATATAAGAAAATGGTTTATCATTACTATTGATTTGTGAAAAATATGACTCCAATACCATCAGCAGAGCTCTGTTGCCCACAGGTGTCTATAACCTTAACAAAGTTTCTTTCTCACCCTTGGAACCATTATCCTTTATTTATGCCTAGGGAAGTGCTATGTGATTTTATGATGGAGGCCACTGTGCTGGCTTGGGAACCAGATGAATCACAATGCCATTCACTAGGAAGGGGTGAAAAGTGGGCAGGCCAGCTCATGATGAGACCTCATGTTCTGAGGACTTTTTATTTTTCTGAGTTTTCCATTGGATCATATCCCTGGTGTGGTGGCCATAATGGGAATGCCACTTCATTGCTCCCTTATGATCATGGTAGGCTGGCTCTTGATGAGACCCCCTATCCTCCATCTACCATATCATAGAATTGTTAGTAATCATATAGAGATTTTTTTTTCTTCTTTTTCTTTACATATGGCACTTTCTTATTTATATATAAAGGGTGGCTCAACACTCCTTAAGATTAGGGATGGTGGAAGAAGTCTGAACATCTCAATAGAGAAAATATGCCTTTATTCTTATTAATAAATAAAAATCAAAGATAGTTATGAAGATTTAGGGAAGAACCAACATGATAAAGATAGTCGATCATATTAGTTTTAGTGAAAAATAAAGACATCAAAGTGATATAGATGGTTGTGTCCTTTTCTTTTTCTTATCACTACAAAAAGGTTCTTAAAAATAACAATTTCTCTTCATTAGCTGATTCCAATAACCTCTAATTTGTGTATCCTTGCATGAATTATATGTTTGTCTTTCAAAGAGTCATGAAAAATTCACAAAAAATTCTAGAAATGTTTTTGAAAAACAAGAAAAATGCATTAAAAAAATGTTGTTCCTTTGGAAAGGAATAGCAAAGGCAATCTGTGAAAATGTTGTTCCTTTCGAAAGGAACAACAAAAACAATTGGTCAAAATGTTGTTCCTTTTGAAAGGAACAACAAAAATTATTAGCGGAAATGTTGTTCCTTTGGAAAGGAACGACAAAAATGCTCACAACAATACTGTTGTTCCTGTGGAAAGGAACAACAAAAGTGTTGTTCCTTTCCAAAGGAATATCAAAAGTGTTGTTCCTTTGGAAAGGAACAGCAAAAAATCATAGCAAGCAAATAAAGAATGGTTGAAGAAAAATTCTATACAAAAAACAAGTAAAGTAAAAGAAAACAAACTTTAGGTACAGGTTTCAAGAAAAACTAATATTAATTTTTTTTTTAATAGAATTGGTGTTGCCGAAGAATTGCCTTCTATAACTGAAACTTGCATGATGTAGTCCTTATTTTTCAATTGAAAATGGGCCAATATTGGTAGCAGTCACAGTGTTGTCTGATGGCAGCTTGAATGAAGATGAAGACATGAGATTATTGACATTGCTATTACAATTGTGATTCCACACGACAAGTTATTCGCCAGCTGATGGACTTGGTAAATGATACAAATACGTGTAGAAATGATATGATCTTAGTGTTGTCCTTGAATGGCAACCCACTTGATGAAGATGATGGCAACTCATTGGATGAAGTTGTGTTGATAGGAAAATATGTGATGAACTAAATACAGTGTATCTCTGAAGGTGGTAATGCCAGGAGAGAGTATTAATGAAGAAGTAATTGACATGTGTAGATCTGAAATTAAAAGGTACAGCATCGTAGTCTCAGGAAGTATGTGCCGTGGAGGCTAACGCCGTTCCATAAATCTAAAGTATGGAAAAAGCGCTCATAAAGATTTCATTCCAGGGTGCCACCATGGTATTGACCCATTGTATTGGGTAATGATCTGCCTAATTGACCCCGTCCAGGTAGTTTTGGGCTCATCGTATTGTTTTGGCCCATGGTATTGAAAAAGGGGCTCATGGTATTGAAAAAGGATAAACCTATATAAAGAGATGAAATTCATTATGCAAATCATGAGTGTGGGTGCAAGATGTCTGAGCTTGAATGAATACTTCTCTCTGAAGTAGATCTGAATGGAAAGGGTTACACTTGAATGATAAATCTGAATGTATGATGCACAATGATGAAGAAGGGGATCTAGATCTGGAATGTATTTGTATCTGCTAGATCTGTTTATGGAAGGCTCAGATCTGAGATGAGGCGAACATCTGTCTGAAGCAAAAGGGTAAATCTGAATTGAATATCTAATCTGAAGAAGTATGCTGCTCTATAATAGTTGAAGATCTATACACTAGTTCTCCGCAGAGGAAGCACGTATATACGCAGCTTCGCTGAAGAGAAAGCGTGTATGCACAATAAAATTAGCTCTGTAATTTGTACTAAAGTATACGCGGGTTTATGTGAACAAAAGCGCGTATATACGCGACATCAGAGAAAGGAAAGCGCGTATGCAAACTAGGGTTTGCTGAAGTCTGTGGTAAGAAATGTCTGATCTGTTCTGCTGGTTTACTGATATCTGTCAGTGAGTTATATGTATCTGTTTCATGGTTGACTGTGCTTAAATGTATGGAGTGGGTCCAGTCTGAAAATATGATGAAACGTGGCTTGCAAGTGGTGTCCTAAAGGATGCTTTGGATCCAGTGTGAAAATTGATGAAACGTGGTCCATAGAGGTGCTGAGGGTTGTAGCCTTCAGTCAGGGGGTCGTAGCTCCCTTCCAGGTGAGGCTGGTAAACGAGATCGGGGGGTTGTAGCTCCCTTCCAGGTGAGGCTGGTAAACGAGATCGGGGGGTCGTAGCTCCCTTCCAGGAGAGGCTGGTAAACGAGTCAGGGGGTCGTAGCTCCCTTCCAGGAGAGGCTGGTAAACGAGCGCAGGTGGATGCCTGCGTGCTGGTCAAGTCTGCGCCAGCACATATGTTGTAAGATGTTTTCTCTATAATAAAATATTGAAGGCCGAGCAACTGCAGCGGTGGTTTTCTCCCGACTTGGGTTTCCACCTAAAAATCCTGGTGTTCATGTGTGATGCTTTGTGTGATGGTTTATTCTGTTCTTACTGCACATGTTTACTATTTACAGAACATCTAATGAATGAATGATGGAATGATATAAGTGAAGAACTATTGGCATAATTAGATCTCTGTGTATACGCGAGTTTTATGAAGGATATCTGCGTGTATACGCTATTTGTCTTCAGTAAAGTAGCATATGGGTTTTAGAGCATGAAAAAGTAAAAAGTTTTAGTTTTCCCTAAATACTGATTCAGCCCCCCCTCTCAGTATTTTTCCCAACAATTGGTATCAGAGCAGGTTCTTCTGCAGAAGCTTGATCGCTTGAAGGAGATCCGTCGCAATGGGAAGTCTTGAAGGAGTAATGTCTATAAAGCCACCTCTATTCAATGGAAGCAATCTGATATTATGGAAGGTACGAACAAAAGCATATCTGCAAAGTCTTGGTGCAGATGTATGGGCAATCGTGGAAGAAGGTTATCAATACCCGACAAGTATTCCTACCGATGCAGCAGAAAGGAAGAAGTATGAAATCAATGCCAAAGCAGTAAATGTCTTATTGGGAAGCATGTCTGAACCAGAATTTGCTAAAGTGATGCAGCTACATTCAGCAAAAGAAATATGGGACAAAATCATTCTGAGTTATGAAGGAGACAGAAAGGTAAAAAGTGCAAAACTCCAAACTCTTAGAATTGAATATGAAAATTTGAAGATGCATAGTGATGAGAGAATTGCCCATTTCTTCTTACGTCTGGATGGTATTGTAAATCGAATGAGAAATTTGGGTGAAACCATAACTGATACCACTTTGGTGGAAAAATTCTTAAGATCCTTGACTTCAAAATTTGACTCTAAAGTTTCAGCTATTGAAGAAAGGCAAGATCTGCAAACTCTTACTATTGTTCAATTACATGGTATTCTAACTGCTTTTGAAATGAGACAAGGAGGTCCGTCTCAAATCAAAGAAGTTGCTTTTAAGGTATCTGCAAGAGAAAAAGAAAAGGAAGTTGTCAAAGAATCCAGCTATATATCTGAAGAAGAAGAAGCGAATTTTGTGAGAAAGCTCCAACTAGGTACTGGAAGATTCAAAGGTAAGCTTCCCTTCAAATGTTTTGAGTGTGGAAAAGTTGGTCACTATGCTGCTAAATGTCCTTATAGAGAAAAACATGGAAAAGGGAAAAAATTTGAAAAGAGGAAGAGTTATTATGCAAATGAAGATGATGATGAAATTTCCAGTGAAGATGAAGAAGATTCTGACCATGATCTGAAAGTACTCATGGAAAAGAAGCAAAAGAAGAAGGCTACTCGAAACAAGAAGATATCTCAGAAATCTTGTATAGCAGAAATTGAAGGAGAGGAAACAGGTATTAATCATTGTTCTTGTATTTCACTTAACTGTACATGCAAAGGTAAAGATAATGAAAGTAATAGTATGGATCTAGAAGAAGTTGTCAAGAGTAAAGTTGAAGATCAGCAAAAATCATCTAAAGATAGTAAAAGTCTAGAAGCAAATGATGAAAGTAATGATTGGTGTCAATTTGAAAGAAAGGAAGCTATCTACAAAGATGTGATCTCTAGGATGAATGAAAAGATAGAAACACTAAATGGACAGATAGACAAGTATCAAGGGTTGTACACTTATGCAACTAATCAAGGTGAAAAACTTGAAGCAGAAATCATCTCTCTGAAAGCAGATCTCGAAACATCAAATAAGAGGAATAAGGAACCTCTACAATCATTTGAAAAAGAAGGTCTTGAAGCAGAAATCATCTCCCTCAAAGAACATCTGGAAAAATCAAATAAGAAGAATGAAGAGCTGCAACAAACATGTGAAGAAAACAAAAATTGGTTGAAAGAAGAGATTCTAAATCTGAAGGATCAAGTAGAAGATGGAAGAAGGAAAGAAGAAAGCATGACAAAGCAATGTCAAGCCTTGGAGGTTGAGGTAAACATTCTCAAAGGTAAATTAGAAGAAAAGGTTAAAATTTTGAGGTTTCAAGATAGTACTAATATCTTGGACAATATTCTGAGTAATCAAAGGTCTCCTTCTATCAAACTTGGTCTTGGTTTTCATGAAACTGTTAAAGGAGAATCTAGCTCACAAGGAAGTGCTAAAAATTTAGAGGAAGTCAATGTAAAACCTGAAGTGTTGAAAGAGTCCTAAAGATCAACCAACAATCATGAATTCTCAAAGGAATTCATTCAAGAACGTTGAATGTTTTAAATGTCATAACTATGGGCATGTTGCAGCAAATTGCAGGAGCAGATCATTTCAGCCACAAACAAACAAGTTCTACTCAGAAAGGTACTCTAGCTTCTTCAGGGGATATTGTTTTTCATGTAACAAGTATGGACATAAAGCAGCTGATTGTAAAAGGAGGAAGATTAGAAATACTCATTATGATTCTTATGCTTATTTTTCTGGACACATGAGATGTTATTCTTGTAACAAGTATGGACATGTAGAAAAGGAATGCAGGTTGAACAGATCTGAGAAAGTGGACAATTTTCAGCACACAGTTAGGAAGTTCAAGCAAATTTGGAAAAATAAGGAGGACCAATCAGAAACGTAGGGAATTCTGACCCTACTGCAGTCATCCGCTTCTGAAGCTTACTTCTCTTATTGGCTGCAGGAATGATGTGGGATACATTATGAGATTTAGTAATGTATCGTCACAGGGGGAGCAATGTATGATGACTCTCATGGTTGATTTGATTTTTCTGGTTATATGTATTTCTGACAGAGTATATGATATAAAGATGACAGGTACAGGAAGTACAAGTTCAGGGGGAGATGAAGGAATGTGAAAAATTTCTATGCTTCACTTTCCATACGCGGGTTCTATGAACAAAAGTCGCGTATACACGCGAGTTCCAACAGACACAGTCGCATATGCATTAATGATAAGAAAATTTATATGATAGCTGAAGATCTGGAGCAGAGGTTCAGGGGGAGCATCAGTCTGACTGTTAATAACTATATTATTGACTCAATATCAGCTTAGTTTCTCAGTTCTAAATAATGATGATATGATACATGGTTTCTTATGTTGAAGATTGTGGATGAGTCCTGTTTGATTTTTGATGAAGAGTATTCATTGTTGAGATGAAAGTCTTATAATTTGGAGATAAGGGTAGTTCATGCAGAGATTGTTGCTGATGAACGTATTCAGGTTGCACAAGTTAAGAAGAAGCACTGGTTCAGGGGGAGCAGCAGGTTGAATACTAATGATTGCATTGTTGGCAATATGACTGCTTATTCTTTGGTTTTTGTGATACTCATGCTCAAATGATGATGACTTGGTACATGGCTTATTATGATGAGATTTTGATCCCTGGTTGCTGATAAGTATCTTTTGTGCTCACACATGGATGAGTTGGATGTCGTTTGATTCAGAAATAAGAATAGATCATGCAGAGTTTGTTACTATGGTTGAGATATTTTGCCTACATATGTTACTTCATGTTAAATCTTGAAGATCTTGATGATATTGGACCACATGGATGATTGCTTGACACATATTTGAAGATGTTTTTCTGGTATGATAATCTCTCTTGAAAAGATTGTATTGATGCTGCAAAGAATCTGAAGGCTTGGTTATTAATGTACTTATGCTACAACCGTTGGATGGCGCTTGAAGACACAACTACACTGTTCTATCTATCTGTAGTCCAGGGAAGCATTCAAATATCCCAGAAAGAAGCTGAACACTGTCTTTTTCTCACAAGAGGATTAGATCTGGTTAAAATTTAGAATATGGCATTGGATACGCGGATTTCCTGAAACACAGTCGCGTATATACGCGAGTTCATGAACAGAAAACCACGTATGTCTGATTGCTGACAATTTTCTGTTTGGAGTCAACTCTCTTCAGCATAGCTGCAGTGCTGTTTGATATCTCTAATACTGTTTGGTATCTTTGGTGGTGTTCATGTTCTCATAATTCTAGTTCTAATGTTTTGATAAAGATGCCTTGATGATTGGTTGGTAAAAGTGTTCAGGATGCACAAACTAAGGGGGAGCCTTAGTCATATGGAAAGGTTGCTTGGATGCACAGATTTAGGGGGAGCATTAGTCTTGCTGAGTATAATGCATTGTTGGCATTATGATGATTCTGAAATATGTTCTCTTTCTTCAGGAATTTCTGGTGCTGGTCTTAAAGTTATATTTGTAGTTTGATGAAAAGGTCATGTAGAGATCCATGATGTAAAATTGTAATATTCACTCATGAAAGGACTTGATAAATTTGTAAACGCACTTGGTTGGGTAGCTGAGTCAAATTTTGTAAACCCACTTGGTTGGGTAGCTGAGTCAAATTTTTAAAGCCACTTGGTTGGGTAGTTAAGTCTCATATGTAAATCCCTTGGTTGGATCTTTGATGTAAGTATGAGTCATTGGTGATAGGAAGTTCATAGAGTCATATACTTCATTGAAAAATATGTTTGAAGATTCAGCATGAACTTAGGGGGAGCTTGGTCACTTCAGTATATTTCAGATCTGCAGAACGTTTCTTCCACATGAGGAGAAAAGGGGGAGAGTATGTTGGTTTTTGATCCGCCCTTTGCCCTTGATGTCAAAGGGGAAGAGTGACATGGTGTTTGAATGAAGAGAAAGAATGGTGTCAAAAATGGAGAATGTGACATGGTGTCATTGTATTCTTAATGTACCTATCTGTTGTGGTAACCAAACACCATCGTCGTTGCCATCAAGTCCAAAGGGGGAGATTGTTGGAAATATGATGCAGAGTGTTGTCCTTGATGGCAACCCACTGAATGAATATGAAGACATGAGAATGTTGGCAGGTGTTGTCCTTGATGGCAATCCACACAGTGATTATTCTAGTATTCTTGACCTGATGGACTTGGTAAATGATGTAAATCTGATGTGAAATGATATGATGTGGAGTGTTGTCCTTGAATGGCAACCCACTTGATGAAGATTATGGCAACTTACTGGATGAAGTTGTGCTTGATAGAATATGTCTTGATGAACTAAATATGATGTATCTACAGTGTGTACAGAAGGTAATGAACAAAGGAATTCAGCATGTGCTAGATATATGATGAAAAGAGTATGTTTCAAGGAATATGCGGATCTGTCTAGGGGAAGTCGCGTATGCACGCAGAAAACAACGTGCCAAGTCGCGTATGGGCAAAAGTGCTCAAAAAGTGCAAAACCGGGGGTAACCACCATGGTATTGACCCATTGTATTGGGTAATGATTCGTCTAAAAGACCCCGTCCAGAAATACCATTGGAAGTAATGTAGTTTTGGGCTCATGGTATTGGTTTGGCTCATGGTATTGAAAAAGGGTAAACCTATATAAGGAGAAGAAATTCATTGTGCAAATCATGAGCGTGGGAGCAAGATGTCTGAGCTTGAATGAATACTTCTCTACGAAGTATATACGGAATGGGAAAGGGTTACGATTGAATGATAGATGCGAATGTATGATGCACCAATGATGAAGAAGGGGATCTAGATGTGAAATGCACTTGTATTTACTAGATCTGCTTATGGAAGGCCTAGATCTGTGATGAGGCGAACATCTAGGCGAACATCTGTCTGAAGTGAAAGGGTAAATCTGAACTGAATATCTGATCTGAAGAAGTATGCTGCTCTGGAATAATTGAATATCTATACGCTACTTCGACGCGGAGGAAGCGCGTATATACGCAGCTTCAGCGAAGAGAAAGCACGTATGCGCAATAAAATATACACTGAGGTATACGCCGGTTTGTGTGGACGGAAGCGCGTATATACGCGAAATCAGTGAAGTAAAAGAGCGTATGCAAACTAGGGTTTGCTGAAGCAAGGGGTATGAAATATCTGCAATCCTTGTTCTCTTTGGTTTCTTGATATATGTCGGTAAGTTATATGTATACCATCCATGGTTATTTTGTGCTTAAAAGTATGGAAAGGGTCCAGTATGAAAATATGATGAAATGTGGCCTGCAAGTGGTGTTCTATTGAAGTTGTTGGATCCAGTGTGAAAATTGATGAAACGTGGTCCAAGGTGGTGCTGAGGGTTGTAGCCTTCGGTCAGGGGGTTGTAGCTCCCTTCCAGGTGAGGCTGGTAAACGAGATCGGGGGGTTGTAGCTCCCTTCCAGGTGAGGCTGGTAAACGAGTCAGGGGGTCGTAGCTCCCTTCCAGGTGAGGCTGGTAAACGAGTCAGGGGGTCGTAGCTCCCTTCCTGGAGAGGCTGGTAAACGAGCGCAGGTGGGTGCCTGCGTGCTGGTCAAGTCTGCGCCAGCACATATGTTGTAAGATGTTTTCTCTATAATAAAATATTGAAGGCTGAGCAACTGCGGCGGTGGTTTTCTCCCGACTTGGGTTTCCACCTAAAAATCCTGGTGTTCATGTGTGATGCTTTGTGTGATGGTTTATTCTGTTCTTACTGCACATGTTTACTGTTTATAGAACATCTAATGAATGAATGATGGAATGATATAAGTGAAGAAATAATGGCATAATTAGATCTCTGTGTATACGCGAGTTGTATGAAGGATATCCGCGTGTATACGCTAGTTGGCTTCAGCAAAGTAGCGTATGGGTTTTAGAGCATGAAAAAGTAAAAAGTTTTAGTTTTCCCTAAATACTGATTCACCCCCCCCCCCCCTCTCAGTATTTTTCCAAACACAATTTAGAGGGATCAACACCTGAAACACAAAAACATAAAAGAAATCAGAAAAGAAACAACACTTTATTAACTTACAACAACTATGATGTTATTTCCTAAAGGAATATCAATCTGTTAATGAAAAAATGATTATTTTGAAAAATGTTTTGGCAGTAGTGGCATGAATCTTCAAATGGAAACAAATTATTCATTTATTCTATTATTAATCCATTAGGTAATTAACAAGATGAAATGCCCTCGTTTTACTAAAATTTCTTTCAAGAATCACTCGTCCATAAATTGACCTTCTTTGTTCTGCTAAGACCTGCAAAAAACGAGTGGCTACCTGCAATAAAACAGTAAATAATGGAGAAAGAGAGGTGATAGGGCTCCCCTAATCCAAGAATTATGTAAAAACTAACAAGTAGTTACTCTGTAGAACAAATCCATGGACAAAGTAAAATTAATTTATTACCTGCGGGAGAGCAGTGGCCAATCATGTTAACCTACAGTGTTTCAATCATAACTTATTTGTTTCTCATCATATTTGAGTGATTCCAAAGCGAAATTAGAGCTAATTCAAAGGTTTATCTCTAATAAAAACATTTTTTAAAAATTCAATGCTATGATATGTCAAATTTTCTTAGAACAACCTGCATAATAGAGTCATTTTCGATTTTCCAGCTTAGACCAATAGTTGATATTTCAAGCATAAATTTTTCTTTTGATGGTAGATTGAACTGATTAAAATTGGATATTAAAGTAGATTTATTTATTGATCTCCAATAGAAATATTTTTTTAATACAAGAAGAATTGATGGGTCAAATACACTAGTGAACAGTCGAGAAAACAGAGTTTCAAGAGTGTTGATTTATGATAGGCAGTCAGTATTTTGGTCATAAATTCCTCATACAATATCAAAATAGAGTGATTAAAATTGTGTTGTAAACTATATTCATAGAGGAATATACCATAGAAACAAGTTTTAAAAATATAGTCATTTAGGTCTCAAAAAATGGACTGTCCCAACTCTGTTCCTGAGCTGCCTACTAGACACCCTGTCAATGTTTTGGTTCTAAATTTTTTGTTTCAAATCGAAATTGAGTGATTAAAATTGGGTTGGAAAGTAGAAATCAAGAGCTACGTAGGATAGAAACAAGTTTTAAAAATATTCATTTTTGTTCCCTCAAAACATGATTGTCCCAACTTTGTTTTAAAAAAATTCATCAAGCCCGTAAGCCAAAAAAATGATATTCAAGTAATTTTTTCATATTGATGAAAAAAATGAATATAAGTGTTTTTAGAATGGTTATTTGCAATATAATGCATCTATATACACAGAAAAATTAGAATATTTATCATCAATGTTGATTTCCACAGCGTGTTGCAACAAAGAAACAACTATTTTTACAAAAATAAAATAAAAATGTGTTTGTTTTATTTCCTTATTTATTTTATTTTTTCCACTATCCTACTCTTCTTTGAGAATCGAATATGTTTATGTATAATATTATTTCCAATGGAAAAATTTGAGAAATAAGGCCTCTAGTATGTACATACCCAAATTTGAAAAATGCATGTTAATAAAAATTAGGGTATGAGAAGCCAACTTCCCTTGAAAAGATGGTGCCAAAAATTGTTGAAGCATGAAATGATGTTGCAAAAAAATGATGGAGTGAAACCAATCTTCAATGTATCCCTTAATTTCTTGATTTCCCATAGCCATCGTATCATGAAGTTCTTGAGCTTTTAAAATGGTTTGTTGGTGAAAACTAAAAGAAACCTCATTTTCTTTCATAACTTCTACAATTTTTGGATTTGATACATTCTGAGTCTCAGTGTAAGTTTTCTCCAATAGTGCATGTGAGATGGAATGGGCGGGAAGGGTGGGTAAATTTTGCAGTTCAACACTGTAAGCATGTTGTACTGGTTTATTATGGTGAGGGTGTGGAATGATTTGAGCAGGAAATTGTGTAGGGAATGGAGCCTCTTGATAATGTAGTTGATTGGGTTGAGTGGATGATTTTGATAGGCAAGCAAGATGTTGTGGAAGAGATGGAATATGTGTTTGTGCTACAAGATGAGGGAGAGTAGTCATACAATCATAAGATGAGCCATGCCAGACTTGTAGACAATATTGGTGGTGGTTATATTGAGATTGGCATGGCTGCCCTAACATATGAGTATTCCATAATGAATTATGCAAGTAAGAGAATGGAGAGGAAGTGTTTTGAACCATACCTGCAGGCCATGATTTCCATGGTTTTTACCTTGTTGCAGCTTCCCCATCTCTTTTATATGCTACTTCCATCCTAGATAAGGAAGATCAGCTATCTATAGGATGGTCCTTTCGGTTATGAGGGCAAAACACTTTCATCAAATTTTTATTTTTCTGAACTTGAAAAACATTCAATTGTGAATTTAGAGAGATAATAAGATCATATTTAAAATTTTCAAATAAAACCTTGATTTCAGCTCTTATATCTCTTGTTCTTGTAGTAAATTTGGAAAAGAAAGAAGAAACTTCTCTATAATTCTTACCAGCCTTGGAGATTCCTCTTGAATACCTCATGCACAATTCACAAATATCATCATATGATAACTGAAAAACATCACATTTTCCTATCAGATTTATGAGTTCTGAAAATTCATCTTTGATTCCTTTAAGGAGTGTTTTCAATATCTCTTTTTCCAAATGCTTATGCTTTGATTTTTGAAGGTTATATTGAAATCGCTCTACATAGTATTCCAAGCTTTCATCTTCCCCTTGTATCATACCGAAAATATCTTCATTGGATTTGCAGTAGTCTCGGTACTTCTTCAAGAATATGTTCTTCATGTCCTCCCATGTTTTGATGCAGTTCCCACCTAGGCTCATGAACCATCGGAGAACTACTCCTTTTAGAGTAAGAGGAAACATTTTCAATCTTTTATCATTAGTACAATAATCATATCCTCTACAAAGTATTTCAAACTCAAATAATAATGTATATGGATCTTCATTTTTCAAACCATGAAAATTTGGTAGAGAAAATGGGGGAATTATGTGCATTTGTGTCACTCCTCCTAAATCCTTGATAGGGAATTTGAAAGTTGCAATGTGAGCCATTTCTTACCATAATAGAAGATGTTCTTCATGTGTTTCTTTAAGGATCCTCCTTCCAATTTTCCTGTCAATTGGTTAGTGAAATGGGTGGTGCTTACATCACCACTCGAGTGGAATTACAAGATTTTTTTTCAAAAATTCTACCTCTAAAATTCGAGAAAACAAAA
Organism: Pinus albicaulis; assembly: GCA_034641835.2. NCBI lineage: Eukaryota > Viridiplantae > Streptophyta > Pinopsida > Pinales > Pinaceae > Pinus > Pinus albicaulis. The sequence goes on from CM076575.1 coordinate 226,645,845, forward strand.
GCATTCATTCCTACCTCAAGCTTTCACTCAATTCTATTGTGAAGTAGGCCAGTGAACAAGTGTGTTTCTTGCTCGGTGCCTAGGTTCTTACCTTCTGTCTTTAATACCCAATTCTTCCCAAGCAGAAAAAATTAAATATGCATCACTCTTTCTAAATGGAATACACTCTCCCCGGAAATGGTGCCAAAATGTTGAGGTATAAAAGGTATCTTTTTAACACCTATTTATCTCACATTAATTATCAATCCAGGAACGACTTTTTATTTCAAGAGTGTACTCAGTTTGAGGCATCAATTCAATCTAAGAGTAATGCTCTTGAATATGTAGTACAGTGTTCTAAATGCAAGAGTAAATGGATGCTTGGAAAATAAATCTAATTACAATAACATCAACTGAAATGCTCTTAAAATCTATCTATTCACTTCGCAAACATCAATCGAGGATACAATAGCAATAACTCATTCCTCTAGAAATTGATGCAACTGAAATCAAACTGGAACAAGACAATCAATCTGGGAACGTGGAAGCAATAACCAATGTTCTCTATGGTTGACAGTCCTGCTCTCAAGAAATCAAAGGGAAATCGAAATTGAACTAACTACTGTTGAAAGTAAACAATGAAGAACTCTTATTAAAATCAAGAATTAGAAATGAACAGAAATCTGTAATTGAATGGCTATGTGCATAAACAAAAAACTGTAACAATGTAAATAAACAATCTTTCTGCAATCTGAAGCTAATGAATCGGAAATGATTAGCACTCTGAAATCGAACAACAATGTAAATAAGCAACGAATTATGACTACAGGAATTAACTAATGAATCTGAACAACAACTATGAACGCAAAGGAATCAAATAGCTAATTCTGTTGAACACTAAACCCTGTCGACAACAAACGTTATTAAGCAATCCAACGGAATAGAAAATAAATTAAATATTGAACAACAAAGCTTTATAAGCAATAACAAGATGAATAATAATGAAATTAAGATTCTTGTTGAAATGGAACAACAATGCAATTCATTAACACAACGCAGCAATAAACAATTCAAAAACAACTTAATTAACTTTACAAATGTAATAAAACCAATCACAATTGTCACACAATGGTAATTAAAAGATTAGAAATATAAATAGCGGATCGATCTACCAGGGCTGGGCCCTCAACCACCAGTGAAACGCCTCTGGGCTACTGCAGAACTAGGAAATTAAATGGCATCATGTTCTTGTATTAATCATGCATAACAACATTTACAAATGGTCGATATGTATTTAAGAGTCGATGAGGAATTGTGTAATTACAACAGGAAATCTCTCCATCTCCCCTCCATCGTCCTTCAATACATAATACATTCTCTCCTTTTATAATCAGAAAGAGGAGAAATTAAATAACAAATATGATCTCTCATAACAATATTGGATTGTTCCCAACAACTTGATCAACCAGAAGATATATTTCCAACAATATTTCAACAAGAGTAGGTCGAATTTGGATTTGTAGCTGAGATAATTTGGAGGATGGCCACAACAGTAAATCTGATAAAATCGTGCTCAAATAACCTCATGTTTCTCTCCATACAGGCCGAATTTGGGCAAACCGTTCTTCACTGAAGTTAATTTGGTCCGTTCTGGACAAAACCCATGTTCTTGATTTTCCAACTTCTTCTCCATTTGCCCAGAATTTCAACCACAAAACTGAAACGTCTTCTTCCAACGAATTTCTGAGTTGGAATATTTGATGATGATTTGGAGATCAAATCTGCAATCTGGAAAATATATTGGAGGCTAAAATGGTGAGTGATGTTACAAAATATATTAGTAAACCATCATTGATAAAATTATGCATAATAAGTATCAATTTATTAAAAATAAAGGAGAAGAAATAATATTTATCCATAAGAGCATAAATAATTATAAAATGGATTTATATGATAAATTATGATAAATTACATGATAAAGAAGAATAGAAATGGATGAAATAAGTGTTAAAAAGTGGTCGTATTCACAGCCCAAAAATTGTGATGCATCTCTCCACTATCTAACATTATGGCCAAGCTTCATCTCTATAACAGCGCTGGTTCTGTTGAGGGTTTTACAGTTGCTTGTGATTTGCAGCAAGTGGGGGAACTAGATCTACAAGATCTAGTTGTTTAGAGGAGATTTCTCTCAAGGAGGGTGTCTTATGACCACCTGGAAGAGGATCTCACTCTCATTTTGATTTCAGATCTGTAATTTTATCTGCTGTAACATTTCAGTTAAGCTACTGCATTGTCTCCTTAAGGAACTACGTTATTTCTATGTGCATGTTTCACTGTTGCTTAGAATTATCATTGTACTTACTTCCTAATGATTGAGGCTTGCCTCTCCCTTGAAGATTTGTAAAGTGGTTTGCTGATCTAATCACATTTACATCTGATATATAATTTAATGAAATCCATCTTCATAAATCTCTGAATTTTTCTGCATTTTAGTGTATTAAAAGCTAGATCTACAAATTGTTATGGATTATTTTGATAAAACCCCAAGGGGATTTTGTTAAGAAGGATGAATAGTTTCCAGATCTGGTATGGATCTGATGTTTCAGTCATATATTAGTTTTAGATCTTAGTTTTAACCTACAGCAGCTGAAGCTCCTCATATAAGATGCTGTCAAGTATTTTTTCAGCTTTTCCATGTGTTTCAACTATAATTTCTTAAGGGTTCTTGCTCTTGCTTCATGTAAATTCTAATGCTTCTACAAGGGAAATTCATTATGGATCTTATTTCTTGCTTCCATATTGTAATATGATTTTAATGACTGATTTCCAGTGTCTTCCTGCAGAAACCACGCAATTCCTGAAGGAGGGGTTCTCTATTAACCCAGCTCTCTCCTTTAGCTGATTTTCAGCTAGTGTTGTTTGCGGAAGATCTGTTTAAGCCCTCTAAACTAATTTTTTTTTGCTAAAACTATACATGGATGTCCCAAATAGCCTAAAATAAGGGAACCTAGCCCTATTATGCATTATTTTTACACTGGATTTCTTATACAGCGTCCTCCTTAAGCCTATTGCATATTTTCCTGAGAGTGGAATTTACCGCTTCTCACTTATTCGGTTTTTTCTTCTCTTTGGATCCATTCTTTAGAACTATAGATATAAGGTTCCCAAGGGGATAAAAATCCAAGAGGATTTTTTCATTCCCACACTTGATGTGTTTCACCAATCTTCTATAGATAGAGTCTGGAACGGGCCAGGAAGCCTCTGGTTTTCATCCTCTCCTTAAAGGTGATATAACTAGTAAATGCCCTACCAGTCTATCTCTGGTTTAGATTTATTGGTGAAATTCCATATTTCTGTGATTACATAGTGGAATATCTTAAGATGTTCCCTACTGTGCCTATTTTTCCCCATTTGGAACATTACAGTGGTATCAGAGCATGATCTCTGGCACAGCCTATGAGATCAAGCTACCAGTGCATTAAAGAGCAGAAGAAAAGAATAGTTTGATGGATAAAATGAGATTATTCTCATCATTTTTCAGATCTAAGAAAGGCCTCTCCCAATAGGTGAATCATAAGAGAGAAATAAGAAGCACTGAGACTCCTAGAGGGTTTCGAGAAGGAGCAAGTTGCAATAAGAGCTGCATGAGATTTCAAGAAGAAGAAGGAAGCCCTAGCACTTCCTATCAGCAAAGCAGAAGACCAGAGGATCCTATATCTCCTCATAGATCCACTATGCCCACTTTCTTTGAAGAAGGTGAAGGGTAGAGCAATGAAGGAAAGAGATGCAAAGAAACTCCTAAAGGTTTTTAAGATGAAGAGGAAGAATTATGCACTTCCTGTTATCACAAGGCATAGATAATGATTAAGAAGAGGTCTCATTGCTTCTTTTTCAAGCATTGAAGAGTATTGAAGAAAATCTCAAGGGGTTTGAAGAGAAGAGGAAAAGGAAGAGCTACAAAGATACATCTCCCAAGGAAAGAAAGGAGAATGTCAATCTTGTCACTTTGGGCAAGAGATCTCCATTTTCACTACCTGCTGCTAAGGAGCTTGCATCTAGAGAAGAGGCACTTGCATATTTGCAAGGTAGTCTTGAGTTCTTATCATATGGGGTCTCATGCATGAATCAAGAGATGCATGAGGAGGAGAAGAAGGATTCTGGCGCTGGTATACATGAAGAAGGGAGGCCATCATTCTTACCAGCAATTGGAGGCATCATTGATTCGGATGAAGGAACTCTTGTGTTCTATCAATAGATTCCCACATATCAGTTGATCCAAGTTATGCATAAGATTTCGGCACATATTATTTCAAGATCTATGCATAGCCAAGGGTTAGATCAAAGTGTTGATTTGGAGCAAAGGTATATCACAGCGTTGTCACATAGTGGTTGTGACAAAGAGGCTTCATCATTCTTGGAGCATGTTGGAGGTATTGCTGCAGATCCAAAGCTTCACTAGTTTTGGAGGATCATACATGAGAGGAAGGTCTCACTAAGAGATCTCAACAAAGATGCATTTTATTATTTCATGAGATGCAAAGTTCTTTAGTGGGTTCAAGGAGATGGTATTCTACAAAGGGAGAATGCCATGATTTTGCAACACATCACTCAACTTCCATATTTGAGTGAGTGGATGAGGATGGTGAGCAAGGGGTCACATGATCACTTTCAGACATATGTGGACCAGCAAGCTTGGTTACAATGGTTTCCCTTGGAAGACTCCTATCACTCTCCAAAGGCACCTATTTTTCTAATCTATGCCTTAAATAGCAGTTATGAAAGGTATAAGGAGGCATGGTAGTGCTAGTTGCTTTGGGGTAAAGCATGAGCTCTACCCAAATATTCTCATTCTCTTATCTCATGCTTGGTACACCATTAGTAAATTATATGAAGAGGAAGCATGGATGATGTGGATGTTAGAAGGAGAGATGGATATCACAAGCTAAATCTTATGTCCATATGCTTGAAGTAAGTCTTATATGTCCACATGCATTTCTGTTGGAGGTATATTTCATGCATGAGCTTTGGCTTGGGAGGAGGAATGGCTCCCACATCATGTGGTATGAGGCTCTTGCTTGTACTATGTTGATGAGACATTTTACATGTTCATCATTGTGTTGTTGCTCCAAGATCCACATGTTGATGAGGCAAGAAGGTTGCAAAGTCCTTATTTCTATGGCTGCTTTGGGTGAGTAAGGTTGCTACCTAATAGCTCATTATTTTTTGAATCATGCCTTGGATTTCAATGTTATGTTGCAACAAGAGAAGGCATGTACAATTTTGTTTCACCTGAGAAGGTATGGCCACCACATGACATCTCCTATGTCTATGTGCTTTGCTTGGTGAGAAATTTGGCATGATCATCTCAAGAGGTGAATTAATGATGGTGCTTTGTATTGGGCTGATGTGACATATCATATGTCCATTACCATGGTTTGGTTTCATGAAGCACATGAGGAGGAAAGAGGGAAACAAGATCCCTTGTTGCTTTAATGTTTTTGAATGAGTATGGTGACCACCCCATGACTCATAATTTTCTGGTTCATGCCTTATGTGTCAAAGATAACTTGCAGTAGAGAAAGGCATGCATGTCATATTTTGGGAAGCATGGCTTGTCCATATTACATGGAGGAGATGGAGGATGGCAGCAAAAGGCCTTGCTCAGGTGGTTGATTTTGGGAGAATATGGCTTGACATCTTTTGTTTACCCATATTATTCCTTCCCTTCTTCTTTGCATAACGCTGAAATGATGAGGTTTGGATCCAACAAGGCCAACAGGGCTAAGAGTGGAGGCATGGCAATGCTTATTCAAGTTCAAAAACATGGGATGGAGGGATTTTCTACATGATGAAGCTCTTCCTTTATGGCAGGAGCTACCTTACTTTATGTCTCACATGTGTTTGTGATGATGTTGGGCATCATGTATTTGTCATCTTGTACTTCATGATAACAAGAGGACATCTAACCTCACAGTTGGAAGTCACCTCATGCATTGGTAGAAGACAAATTTGGAACTAAACATACATATATTATTGCAGAAAATGGAAGAAGCCGTCCTTATGAGGATGCCATTTGGAGGGAATGGATGGTTTTCATCCACAATAAGAGTTGCTTGAGGGCAAGCAACATTTTGACAGGGGAGACTGTAATGTTCTGAATTTTTGCACCTAATGGGAACATTTCATTTTAACTTCAGTTTGCTTTATTCATGAATAAAAGTATGTGAAGGAGGTTTATTAAACTCCTAAGTTAAGAATAAATACATGCCCAATGTGAAAGGGGACAAATCTAGGCTATTACATTAAACACCCCTAAGTGTGAAAATGGGAAATTCATTTGCATGGGTCAACTTAGCCCCACCTACAACGCAGTTTGGAGGGAAGCTTATCCATCAAGCACAATGTACTTCTAGAATAGGATCACATGTGTGAAAGGGGATAAGTTGAAGAAGATGGTTTAGGTTTTTGGCAAGCCCTCATGTTATAAATAGAAGGAGAGGCAACTAGTAAAGGTTGTTGAAGAATTTCAGAAGTTGCTGTAACAACTCAAGTCTCTTGGCCGTTTAGCCTAAGGGAAGAGGATTTCCTTTTTAGGAATCCTCTCTCCTTCCATGGAGTAGCTCTTTGGAGGAGATTGTGATGCATCTCTCCACTATCCGGCATTATGGCAAAGCTTCATCTCTATAGCAGTGCTGGTCCTGTTGAGGGTTTTGCAGCAAGTGGGGACATGAGATCTGCAAGATCTAGTTGTTTAGAGGAGATTTCTCTCAGGGAGGGTGTCTTATGACCACCCAGAAGAGGATCTCACTCTCATTTTGATTTCAGATCTGTAATTTTATCTGTTGTAACATTTCAGTTAAGCTATTGTGTTGTCTCCTTAGGGAACTGCGTTATTTCTATGTACATGTTTCACTGCTGCTTAGATTTCTCATTGTACTTACTTCTTGGTGATTGAGGCTTGCCTCTCCCTTCAAGATTTGTAAATTGGTTTGCTGATATACTCACATTCAGATCTGATATATAATGTAATGAAATCCATCTTCAGAAATCTCTGAAGTTTTCTGCAATTCAGTGTATTAAAAGCTAGATCTACAAATTGTTTTGCATTATTTTGATAAAACCCCAAGGGGATCTTGTTAAGAAGGCTGAGTAGTTTCTAGATCTGGTATGGATATGATGTTTCAGTCATATATCAGTTTTAGATCTGAGTTTTAACCTACAGAAGCTGAAGCTCATCATATAGGATGCTGTCAAGTCTTTCTGCAGATTTTCCATGTGTTTTAGCTATAATTTCTAAAGGATTCTTGCTCTTGCTTCATGTAAATTCTAATGCTTATAAAATGGAACTTCATTATGGATCTAATTTCTTGCTTCCATACTGTAATATGAGCTCAATGACTGATTTCCAGTGTCTTCCAGTAGAAACTATGCAATTCCTGAAGGAGGGTTTCTCTATTAACCTGGCTCTCTCCTTTAGTTGATTTTTAGCTAGTGTTGTTTTTGGGAGATCTGTTTAAGTCGTCTAAACCCATTTTTTTTTGCTAAAACTCTGCATGGAGGTCCCACGTAGCTTAAAATAAGGGAACCCAACCCTGGTCTGCATTATTTTTACACTGGCTTGCTTATACAACATCCTCCTTGAGCCTATTGAAGATTTTACTGAGAGTGGAATTTCCCGCTTCTCACTTATTTGGTTTTTGCTTCTCTTTGGATCCATTATTTAGATATGTAGATCTAAGGTTCCCAAGGGCAAAAAAATCCAAGAGGATTTTTTCATTCCCACAGTTGCTGTGTTTCACCAATATTCTATAGACAGAGTTTGGAATGGGCCAGGAAGCCTCTGGTTTTCATCCTCTCCTTAGAGGTGATATAACTAGTAAATGCCCTACGATTCTATCTCCGGTTTATATTTATTGGTGAAATTTCATATTGCTATGATTACGTAATGGAATATCTTAAGATATTCCTTAATGTGCCTATTTTTCCCCATTTGGAACATTACATGACGGGACCGAGTCTGAAGGTTGAGGTCAATGATAATGGGTTGGTCAGAGTTCATCATGAGAATATGGTAATCAAAGATACCATATGGAGGAGGTTGAGTGGCCACTTGACCTTTAGGTGGCTGGGTAGCAATGAATCCTTGCTGAGGGAAAATATTAGTAAACATAGTTGGCTGGATAGGTGCAGCATTGGGAGGAACCAAATGGGAGGCTTGTTGTCCTCGTGATGCTTCTTGAGTCTCCCACATCTAATGCATCAGTGGTGGAAGAGGAAAATCTTGGGTGTAATGACCATAAACGTTGTGTCGAGGTCCTGTGATTTGGCTGATTGGTAAACCAAATGACAAGGAAACATGTAAACCAGTCTTTAGAGCTCTAGGGTCTAGCCCTCCTAGTCTCAGAGAGGGATCTCTCGATATGTTTGCAAAGATATGACTTGTTTACTTGTAAATGGTTGATTTTAGGCTATTTACTAAGCTTGAGTTTGTTTAATTGTTTTGTTGGACATGATGAGCTAGGGAGCATAGATAGAAAAGGGAAATCTCCAAGTCATTGGGCAATGGACTCAAATAGATGTTTGTAAAAAGTTTGTAGATGAATCATGGGTATCAAAGGGCAAATATAACTTGGCTATTAGATCAAAAAACTTTTCAGGTGAAAATGGAATGAACATTAAGGGTTTTAGAATAAAAAGTAGAACTAAGGGCAGTTAAGAATACTTAATTATATGTACTTTTCAACAAAGGGACTTAAAGCATCATTTGAACATGAAGAAGTAATTTATAGACAGGGCTAACCATGAATTCTAGAAACTATACTTCAGCAAATAACAATTTCAAGACAAACTTTCAAAATGAAATCTAAGAGTCGAGGAACGCTCTATTTCATCAAATATTTCACTCTCAAGGATAAGAAAACATTCAAGATAAACAGATAACTGCATTCATAGAAGAGGGGACTCCTAACAATCTAGGACTTCAATTATAAAGTCTTTCAAAAAAATTATTTGAGCAAGTACAAAGGGCATGATCAAAACTAACCTCTTTGGAAAACTTTGGACAATGGTACTTTGAAAGGAGACTTCAGAAATAGTTTTTAATGTGTCAAAAAGAAGCAGGGAAACCCATAAATCATCTTGAGGGAAACTGTATTGAATTAATTCTGAGATAAACAAGCTTTAAGGTTGAAAAAAAAAGCAGTCAAACTTACTCAATCAAACATTCAGAAGATGAAAACATAAATACAGTGAAGAGTAAATAGGTATAAGGTGCTTCCAGGAGACATTTCTTGGCCTACAAATTTTACTCTACTGTAAGTAAGAGATGATGGAAATAGAATGAAAACAGTAAAAACATTAAACATTTTAGAATACTTCAACAACAGCCAAGCTCAGGGATCCAATGACAGAGCTTTCTCCATCCACAAATAGGTCAAAACATCCACAGGTTCAAGTACATCAATTTCTCTTCAATCTCAGCAGAACTATGTATTACTTCTAAGAGTTATTATATGCCCCTATACAATGAATTCAAATGCAGTATTTATGGTGCAAATGAGGAAGTGGAAGCATATAGGGTTCAAAATGTTATTAATGACATAGTAAATGCACTCCTATCCTTAAAAACCATGATAGGCATAAGGTAGGAATGTTTCTCAACTACTTCTCTATGTTTTTAAATCTGTCTTTACTTCCTGAGGATAAAATAGTTGAAAAGGTTGACTTTGAGGCTCCTTTCTTCCTTTTACAATAACTGTCTGACAGTTTATAAAATATCCTTTTGTGTAATAACTGCTCCTTTGATGTATTCGAGGCTAACTTTAAGTCTAAGTCTTTTTTATTTAATCATAAAACTGTATTTTAAGGCCTTTTTATCCTTGATCTACCTTTTTAAATTAATTTTCTCTGCTGTCCTTTAACGCTTCATTTGATTTTTACCTTTTAATCCTCGGTTGCTTGGGCCCGTAATTATCTTTTTGCTGACTGTATTTACTGTTTCGAGATTTTTCATCGGCCTTTTACATTTTCCTACCTCTTTCAACTATAGGTTTAGATCCTCAATCCTCGACTTTTGATGCTTAACCCTTGATCGTTCTTCTTCTTTGATGTGTGCAGGTGGTTTTCTAGTGCGGTGGAGGGTATAATGTCATGACCAGTGCTCTCATAGCATCGATCAAATCATCTGTCAAAGATCTCTAGCCTTTATACTTTATGTTTTAGCCTTCCAATATGGAAGACTTTGGCTTTTCCCTTCGCGAGTCGAGGATAAGGCTTCTACTCCTGAAACCATGATAAAAACCTGCGACAACAATAAAATTATGTTATGAAAACCCTGTGGTGTTTTAGTAAAACTGCTTGGGATGCTGGCGGAGCAGAGGAGTGGTGCAGACAAAGGAGGGATTCTCTAGTGGAGAAATGAAAATTCAGTTTAAAATGGATTCTGGCACAAAATTGGGCAAGAGCAAGTTTGGAAATACTGTGAGTGGTTATCACGTTCGATTCAGGTGGTAAGTGGTTTTGGATTAATCGAGTGGGATCCAATGATATTGCGCCACGTGGCCTTTTCGATACAGCCGGTATCGCGTGACTTTGGAGCATTAAACTCCGAATAGAGAAATTGTGCGACAGGTGATGCACACCATCGGATGAGGGGGAGGAGATTTGACGGTGCGGGTTAGGCACGATGAACAAGTTGCACGGCGAGAGTTTGAAGTGCGGGACAGGTGTCATGCAACGGTTGGAGGGGAAGTTGAATAGTGGGATGTGGGACCGGTAGGTGACATCACAGCATTTGTCTTGTAGCGGGGGGGTTAATAAGTGGTGAGAAAGGTTCGGGTAAATGCGGGCCGTCGGATGAGATGAATCGATGGTGGGGAATGCTCGGGTGATCGGAAGAAGGGGCTTATCGCATCGGCATATCACCATGGAGGGGAAAAAGGAAAAGGAGAAGGAATAAGCCGATGGAGCGATGCGATGAGGGCCAAGGTTAGGCCCGGGACACATTCATGTGAAAGGGTATATGACCACAGGTGGAGGAGGAGGGGGCTTATCGCATCGATGGGGAGGAATTTCCGAAGCAAAAAGCGGATTTTATAGAGGAAGGCCGATGTGATGGGAATGCCCGATGTGATGGGTGTAGTGCCTGGTCGCGGGCGCTCAGACATATGGGCGAAAATTATAAGCCCTCAAGGGGCCTTAAACTCTTATTTTTAAAAGACTATCTTTTTAGACCAAACAGAGGGGTTTTTGATTATTTTGGTGGATTCCGATAGGTAAAATGGGGGTTTTAAACCATATCAACGATTTTTTATGAGTTTCAAAGGGATTTTGAAGGTGTTCAGAGGAAAATGAAGGATGAAAAGGGGCAAAAATGAGTGAAATAGGCTTAGTAAATAATGAAAAAATACCTACATAGAGTCTCTTTTTGTTCAGTAGTGTTTCTCAAGGTTTCTGAATAAGGAACAGGAACATTACTTTAAGGAACATCACAGTTTTTTAAGGAACAACAAGATAATATTTTTAGGAAAATAGATGAAGGTTTCAGTGGACTTGAAATGATGAAGGTGACGAGATTCCTAGAACTCGTCATGTTCTTGCAATTTTGTTCTAGAAATATGGGTTTGTTCCATTTACTCATCTTTGGATAAAGTCAAAATTATGGATGACTAACAGTGGCTCCATTTGGGGAGGACAGGTGTCCTTTTAGGTTTCTAGAACCTCAGTTTATAGATCTCTAGATTTTAGTGGACTAGTGCTTTATCCATTGGGCAGATTTCTTTTTTTCTTGGTGATCTTTCTTTGAAAAGGGAAACTTTTATCAATCTGCAACGTGAAATTTCTTCAAACAACATCTCTACCTACCCAATCCTAATTTTCCTAGCATTTTTTATTCTTCCTTTGAGTGCATTTGAACTAGCAAACTCTTTTGACATTTTATTTTTGAAAACAGAAATAAACTACCTAATCCCATCCTTATTTCTTCCAAGAGTCTAGATTAAACTGTTGAACTCTTTATTTTCTACCTAGCTACTATCTGTCAAGATTAAGCTGTTTGACAGATTTTATTTCTATTTCTAAAACAGGAAATTTAAACGTAGTCAAATCAGGATTAGACTGTCTGATTTGCTAAGGTGTCTATGGCTGTATGTACAAGCTGCACATAGACTTTATTTGCAGAACACTAAAAAAAAATGATATAGGCTTTAAAATCTGAAATTTATGAATATCCTTCAAGTCTTTTCTATCTCTAATTTTGATCTATTTAGAGCTATCTTTTTCCTTTTCTTGGTTCAGATTTTGAGCTTGTTTAGAACCATTCCCTTTTTATCCTAATCTATTCTACTGACAAGCCAAGTCTGAAAAAATATTTATAAATATGTGCTTCTACTAACTTATCAACATAAATTTAAAGTATGTTAAGCCATGATTAGGCTAGATGACTAAACAATATATCATTTTTTAATCAGCAGTGGCACTTAGATTTTCTCACTTTCAGAAAATTCTCTTTTTTTGGTATGGGGCTATACCTTTTTTGAATCTGCCCTCTTTTCTTTTTCTATTGTTTTTTTGTTTTCCTTCTCTTTTCAAATTGAAACAAAAATTTTATTCACAATGGAAAAAATAAAATCTTTGAAATTTAGGACTCTTGTAAAAAATAGTTCTTGAGCATCCTGCCATTGACAAGACCTCCAAATAGATCTTCTCCATTCAGCTCTTGTAGAAAGAATGCATTATGACCCCTGATAGAATGAATAATATAGGGCCCTTTCCACAAATTTTCAAATTTGCCATGTTTTCCCTTTTCTTCTCTTCTAGAATCCCACTTTAGAACTACATTTCCAATTTGGAAATAATTTTCTTTAGTCCTCCTGTCAAATAATTTCTTGATACTTTCTTGCACTATTTGCGTTCTTCTGTACACTTCCTCTCGAGACTGCTATAAATGAATGGTCTGATTTATCCTTCTCTGCATATCATTTTCCTCAGATTGTACTTCTTGGAAGAGCTTCATGATTGGAACTCCTAGTGAGGTTGGGAAGATTGCATCCATGCCATAAACCAGCTGATAGGGGGACCTATTTATTAACTTTTTGGTGGTTAATCTATCAGCCCATAAAGCATGAACAAGCTTACTATGCCATGATTTTTTATTCTGCCACAACAAATTTTTGATAATATTGACAAGGCTTTTGTTGGAGGATTCAGCTAATCCATTTCCTTGGGGATAATAGGCAGTGGAATGACCCAATGTGATATGATATTTATAGCAAAAGTTAACCATTTTCTTGGATTTGAAGGCAACAACATTGTTTGTGATAATTTTTCTTGGACAACCAAATCTGGATAGTATGTTGGTTTCAAGGAACTTGATAATGACAGATTCAGTAGCATTCCTAGAGGGTATGGCTTCTATCCATTTGGAAAAATAATCAGTGGCAGTGAGGATCCACTTATGTTGGGCTAATGATGATGGGTCAATTTCCCCAATAAAGTCCGAGCCCCATTGTTGAAAGGGAGCCTGAACACTGATGAGATGTAAGGGTAAGGGTAGGAGTTTTATTTTGACATCAAAAATTTGATGCTTATGGAAAAACATGACAAGTTTCTGAGTATCTGGGAAAAGGGTGGGCCAATAGTAACCAGATCTGAGGATTTTATTTGCTATAGCCTTCCAGTATAAATTTCCACCACATTCTCCTTCATGCAGCTCATTCATGATTTTTCCTACATCAGTCTCAAGAAAATATTTAAGCAATATTCCAACAAAATTATTCCAATATAAAACCCCATCTAATATGCAATAATTCAAAGCCTTTTGTTTCAAAAATATAGCTTTAGTTTTAGACAAAGAAGGACGGGTATTCAGATAAAGCAGCACATATATGATATCAACATACCAAGGTGAATTCACAAATGTTTCTTCAAAGAATGGAGTTGTGTGTTCTTCTATTTCTTCTAAGACATCAACCATATTCATATCTAGTGCTTAGAAATTTGATTCAGTCATAAGTTTTGCTAATCCCTACCCTTTTATTAGTTTGGTAGGCCTGATTTCTAAGTCATATTCTACAATAATAGCAATCCATTTTCCCCTTTTATTATCAGGGTCTTGACTTAGAATATCCTTGACAACTGTGTGTGGGACAAAAAAAATGATGTGAGAATGCAAAATGTAGACTCTAAAGTCTTTCAATGCTTTTACCAAGGCTAAGGCTTATTTCTCCATGATGTTATACTTTAGTGGAGCATCTCTCAAAGCCCTACTAAAAAAGGATATTGGTTGTTCATGTCTCATGTCATTCTTTTGCAGTAATACTGCGGCTATTGTATGTTCAGATGCAAAAGAAAAGATATAAAAATCCTTGGTGAAATCAAGACTAATAAGAACTCGTGTTTGAGTTAAAGCTTTTTTTACTAGTTCAAATGATTTTTTAGCCTGTATTTTCCATTTAACACCTACCTCTTTATTAAGCATGTTTGTGATATTTCTTAATAGCTTAGCAAGGTTCGAGATGAATCTCCTTAAAAATTTTATCTTCCCAATGAAAGATTGTAATTCCTTAAGGTTTCTAGGATGGATGATCTTCAATATTCCATTAATCCTTTTAGGGTCTACTTTGATTCCCTCTTTAGAAATAATGTGGCCAAGAATTTTTCCTTCTTGGAGACCAAAAAGTGTCTTTTTGGGATTCAAAGATAAGCCATATCTCCTACATTTCTCAAAAACGTTTCTCAAATGACTCAAGTGTTCTTTATCAGTTTTAGAGAAAATAGTGATGACATCAAGGTAAATGATTATAAAATAGCCTATGACTTCTGAGAAGGCTATGTCCATGGCCCTTTGAAAGGTGGCCCCTACATTCATTAAACAAAATGGAATTTTGAGATACATGAATGTACCCCAAGGTGTAGTAAAAGAAGTTTTGTGTTGGTCACTTGGGAGTACTAAAACTTGATTGTAACCTGAGAACCCATCCAGCAGTGAAATTATTTTAGACCCAACCACCCTTTGAAGTATATAATCCATTTTTGGCAAGGGGTAGTTATCTTTAAGGGAGGATTTATTTAGATTTCTCAAATTAATGCAGAGTCTAATTTCCCTAGTCTTTTTCCTAATAGATACTAAGTTGGAAATCCATTTTGAATACCTGATAGGAACTATGATCCCAACCTTATACATTTTCTTAATCTCTTTCTCAACTAAAGGCAATAAAACATGGTTTATCCTTGTGAGCTTTTGTTTGAAAGGTTTCTAATTTTCTTTAAGAGGAATTTTGTGTTGAATGATGTTGGTATCATATGATTTTAAATCCTTGTATCCCCATGCAAATACATCTTTAAATTCTTTGAACAGGTCTATGTATTGTTGTTTAATATGAGTTGGGAGAGTGCTGGACAGCTGGATCATTTTGGGTTCTGCTGGGCTGCATATGTTATGTTCTTCTATGTCTATTTCTATAGAATCCATCCTTGGTTCTTTGGCTACACCATTGAAATCAAAAAGCTATTCTAATGGTATAAGACCTCTTAGAATTGTGTCATTTTTACAATGTAAAATTTCCAAGTATTTCTGGTCCATACTGTCAACTATTTCTGCTCCAAATGGATGTTCAAAAGGGTTTATATCAGCAGAAAAGGACAACGTTGTTTCAGGGTTTTGTTCTTTATTAAAACAGTCTTCCTTATGGCTTAAAATAGGTGTTGGCATGGAAAAATCATTCTTTGATTGCAGAAAATCATCTATGTGTTTGTCTCCTTCAAATACTTGCCAATAATCTTCATTATCTGGTATTGTAGGTCTGTTTTTTACCTTTACATCAAATTTTTCATTGGTCTCTGGTATTTGACAATTACTAGTAGAAAAGGCAAGTTCATTTGCTAGATGATTTTGAGCTCTTGGGATGAAAATTAGTTCATATTTTTAAAATTTTTTCAGGAGGTCAAGGGCAACGTTCCTATATTCTTTGAGTTTTGGGATTTTGGTTGAATACTCCCCTTTTATCTGCTTGATAATTAGCTCATAATCCCCTTGGACTGATATTATTTTGGCTCTTAAATCTTTGAGTAAGTGTAGGCCAATAAGGAGGGCTTCATACTCATCAATATTTCTTGTGCATGGAAAATATAATTTGTAGGAGAATCCTTTGTTAATGTTTTGTATGCATACACCATCCCCTGCACTTAGTTTACTACAAGAGCCATCAAATTTTAATTTCCAAGTTATTTCAATTTCTTTTTCATTTTCTTTATGTTGTCCAAGGCTGCTGAAATCTGGACTATTATTTTTTTGAATTGACGACAGATTTGATTGTTCTGGTGGACTAAATTCTCTTTTGTTTTCCTTTTCTTGTTAACTGATTTCATCTTCATTATATAAGATAAAGGAATCCAAATCTGAATGGATGGAGTAGATAAGATAATTTTTTGGTCTATCTATGTTGCTCACCATGAATTTCATGTGGGATTCCCTGTATCTTCTTCTAGTTTGGTTAAACACTGGGATGGTGGCATAAGACATGTCCATTTGGAGGCTTGCTTGAATTTTGGCTCCCCATGGTCTAGATAAAAGCATGCCATACTTAGGGGGGATGTTAGCTACCACTATGTCCATTACTAGACTCTTAGCAGGAATTTGTGACAAGTTAACACACAAATCTTTAATTAAGCCTAAGCACTTGACCCTGCTGGAATCAAAAGAATATAGGTCTTTATATGGTTTAGTAATTTATAAGCCTAAGCTTTCCATTACTTCTGTGGGCATAATATTATGAGAGGCACCTAAGTCTAGCATGGCATTGTGCAAGATTTTCTCATGTATATTCAAGTTGACATAGAAGGTGTTGGGGTTCCCATGTTTTGGCAAGTTTGGTAATACCAAAAGATGAGACAACATCAGAACCACTTTTAGACCTTAGGATCTAGCCCTACTGGGTCCAGAGAGGGATCTCTCTATGATAGGAAAAGGTGTACGTCTTTGAAGCTCTATTTTTAGGTTTTAGGCTAGTTATAGGCACAGGTTTGTTTGTTTGATTGTTTGTTTGGTTGCTGGGAAACCGGAAATAAGGGTTCTCTGTGAGACAAGACTAAGTAAAGAGGGTTCTAGACAAAGGAGGAATTATTTCAAGGAACAATCAAGACCATTGGGCAATGGTGTCAGGAAAGGGTTTGCTTGCTATTCAATATGCGGGCTCTCAGTTGGGCTAGTCATCTAAAGCATTGGATCTTATAGATGATAGTGTGGCATGAAATGGTAAGAGAGAAGGTGAAAGGCAAGGAAACCTCCGAGGTGACCATTCAGGAATTAGATCCAAGGATAGGACATGCCATTAGAAACCTATGACGCAACTCCTAAAGGGTAAAATCTTCATACAAAGAGAACATTAAAGATTCAAACGCAAAGGTGAAGACCTGATATCAGTGAGAGACTTTGAAATCTCAATGCTTCAGCATCCAACTTAAGGGAACTTATAAAGGTTCAATTGATTGATAATGGATCCTAGTGAGACAGAAACAACGTTCTAAACTCATAGTAACCCAATTATTTTAATTAAAAACAAACAAGAACATCTAAGGACAGATTCATTAATTCATACATCAGCTAGCAGTAAATTATAGCCACTACACTGGCTAAACTAACTTAAATCAGCACTCAGATAACACATACAACAGAAAAAATCAAAGGTAGGGAGAGAAAAAACATAGGGTATCATGCGAGGGTAAATCCTATGCCAGATTTCTAATGCGTACCAGAAGAAATGAAATATGATGAATCACAAAGAGAAATAAAAACATAGATAGAAAAACATCACCACTACCTTAAATCAAGATCCAAAGAAATGTGCTTTTCATATTAAAGAGCAACACCAGTCATGTACAACATTGCAAACAGCTTGATATTTAGTCTGAAAACATCTTCCTTAGCCTATCTCACAACTTTACACAGAGAACTATATCTCAAGAGGAATAGCTTACAATTCACAGGTATCCGATCAACAACCTTTTCAATGAGTTTCTTCATGAGTTTTATAGTTGAAACAGAGGCAGAAGAGGTAGGTGAGACACTAAATGTAACATTAAAACTGAGTAGTAAAAGGGGGTCGAGGTCCATTCTGTTTTAATATCTGAGCATTAATGTCCAGTACTCTTTGGACGAAAGAGTGGTCTTCAACAAGCTACAATTTACCTCAGGTATGTTCTTGATGTGATTTCGCTGCAGTACTTGTAGTACTCTGGTGAATAAAAAAAAGGTATATAAATGACTATGAGGCCTGCCATACTGTGTAAAAAATGTTCTGGTAGCATTAGGACTGTTGTCAGGGGGAGATATTCTTGGAGACATAATGTAGAATAAAGACGGTATGGGTACTACATCCTTTCCCAGGAGAAAGCTTATGCCGATGTGAAACATTGATGATATTATTTTTAGTGTGTTAGGCCTACTTAGGCCCTCTGCTTTAATCATGAGGTCTTCAATCTGGTACATTTCCCCTTTAAACAATGAATCAGAGCTAAAATTCTTTAATTACAAGCATTAAACTCTCTGATTATCCACAGATACACTTTGTCGCTTCATGACTGCTCTATTCGTGAAATCTGGTCTTTAATGATGCTGGAGAGGTTTAACTGGTTTGAACACTATACTCTAATGAAATATTTCCTGTAGAAACCTTTCCAAACATTCCTGTTGCAATATCAGGCTCAGAAAATATCCTTCTGCGCTCTGTGTCACTATAACAGTGACAGTGAGCGTTTGCGGTTCTCACCACCCATACACCTGCAAAACACACAAATCTATCAAGAAATCCATGCATGGGGAAGGATGGCTGTAGGGAATGTTGTGGATGCAATGGAAAGCAGTGGGAACATGCAGTGAAACAGTGAAAATCGAACTAATGAAAGTCGGGAGGAATGAAAAACTTTAATGTTTGGCGAGATGGTACAATTTAATGTGAAATATAAGGTTTGGAACTTTGAATGAAATACACAGAAGATGCGTGGGAAACATATGAAATGGGTAGATGGTGGGACCCGGCTAAGGCCGAGGGCAATTAACTATGGACCGTTAGATCATAAAATGATCAACAACGGGAATCTTCGGAAGAAATCATCAGAAGCCCCGATGGAGAAAAGTGGACGAAGACACTATTAAATGCAGGCAGTAGATCTAGATCGATCAGACGGTCATGGTAGAATCGAGGGAAATGCAATCGGGGAGCATAGGGGGTGACACATTGTGGGTTGCCGATTGGCGATGGTGTGATCAAGCGCCAACCGTTGGATCGCGAAGGGGATCAATGGAGGAGATTCAATCAACGGGACGAAGGAAGGGGCAATGAGCGAGAAGCGGTGAAATCTGGACTGTTGAATCTTAAGAGATAAACGATTTCGATTTCTCCCGCGCTCCACAGAACAAACACCATCACATCGGAGAGTTTCAACTTTACAAATGAAATGCGCTCCGCTCCATCCTTTCGATGCGATGAGCTCTTTACGGTTAAGTGCTTGGGCTTAGCGCTTGGGTGCATGGAGGGGAAGTGGTTAAGGGGCTGGCCGAAAAGGGGCTAAGCCCTTATAAAGAAGAAAGTGGTTTTTTAGCTTAGAAACAGAGTTTAAGGCTAAAAGAGGCTTTCGGTAAAGGGAAAAAGGGATTTAAAATCAAATGAAAGGATTTCACTTGGTTTACAAGGGTGAAAAAGATGGTTAGTACGACTTAGGAGGGATTTTTGGGGTTAAAGGGGGAACTTTGAAAAAAAGGGGGAAAGTGTTAATCATGAGGGAAATTGCAGAGATACAAGGGTAATTCAAGGCTTTTTTGAGCACAAATCCTTCACAGGCAGTGAGGCTTTTGGATGAAAGCAGCAGTGAGGATCCTTTTAAAGGCAATGAACACACAAAGGCTTCAAGGATGAGAGATTTTCCTGGGAAATGTATCTCTTGAACTCTCATAAAACAATTTATCCCCTTGTTTTCTTGTCAAAAAATTCAAAGGTGGCTAACAAAAGGGAGGAACAGTGCCTTCTTGGTATTTCCCTTCAACTTCAGGACCAAACAATAATTATGGTTTATTATCCGCCAAGTTTAAAGTATCAGTGTCACTGCCCATATTCAAAGCTTTCAAAACTTGTTTTTTATATAAATCCTGAGATACTAGTTCAGCTAAGGGTATGGTGATTTTGATCTTGGCAATTTCCCCTTCAAGGCTGAAAGGAACTACTATTTTTGACATATTTACATATTTTTTGTCATTTACAACTCTTTCAGAAATTTTGACTTATAGAACCTTATTTGAATTGTTATTTGGGATATATTTGTTAGGGCCACTAGCAAAAGTACTAGGGAAAATTTGTTCAACTCTTTGCTGAATGTTTTTGTTCTTATTTTGGTCAGTTTTCTTGGTTAAAGTGTTGGTGTTAGTTGCTATTTTTTTAGGCTGATTTTCTGAGGTTTTCTTGACTGCAGTACTAGTGTTTTTGTCACCGGAACTCTTTGGGCTACCTTTGCTTCTAAGATTGTATTTCTTGTGTATCTCCATGATAGCATTTTCAAACCCCAATCTATAATATTCAGAATCCTCATTATTGTATTCAGTTTTTTTCTGAAGAGAAGAATCCTTGTTCTTCTTCAGTGAGAAAAACATCTGTCTCACTATCAGATCCTATCAAGTTTACATGATTTTCTTCCAACCTTTCAACTTCCCTTTCTTCTTCTTGATTAACATAGTTTTCTTGAAAGGGGGGCCTAATTTGTTGGTCTTTATCTCTTTGCCTATATTTATCAGGGTCTCTTCTAAGATTTTGGTTTCTATTTCTATTTTTGTTTTCTCTAGGAGGCACTCTATCATTCCGATTTATCTTTTCAAGCATCCTCTCCATTACCTTCACTAAGTTATAAATTTTAGTATCTGATGCTGAGGACGATGGCATTGTATCATCCTTGTATGTAACTCTTTTCTCTTCTCTCAACCTAGCTCTTTTTTCAATCAGATTTGCCTCCACACTCATGGCTCCCCTCTGCATATCTTCTAAGGTTGAGGGGTCTCTTTCTCTTAGCTGGTAGGCCATTTCAAGATCAAAACCTTCTGGAAAATTTACTAAGGCTAGGCCTAGTGGAGGTTTCATGTCTGGAGGAAGTGCATTATACACACTATTGAAGCTATTCCAGTAATCATGGACACTTTCCCCATTGTTTCTTTTGAGATTGGTATATTCTGAAAGGATTTGGAGGTGGTTCTTTTTAATTTCCCATTTGTTTATTAATTTTTTATATAAAGAAGGGAGATCATTTATGTTGTGAGGAGCTAAGTTTTTAAACCGTTTCTTGATTTCTCGTCCTAAAATTTGAAAAAAAAATCTCATCTTAATGGTCTCTTCTTCTATTTCCATGTAATCAAAAGCATCATTCATTTTATCTACATGCTGCTGGGAAGTAGTAGGTTCATTTGCAGTGAAATGGGGAATTTTGGACTGGTAATCATTTGGTAGAGGAACCATAGGTTGTGGTAACACTAGTGGAGCATATCATGCTGCCATGATTGGAAATAATGGGGGATTTACAAGAGGTGGATTAAAAAGAGGAAAAGTGGGCTGAAATGGAGTGTTTTGAATAGTGGATGTGTGGATAGGAGTGGAAGAAACACTTGGGCCAGCAAACTGATGATGAGCAGATTTGTTGTGGAAGGAGCTAAAATGATGGATAAGCTGAGAATTAGGTGGAGTAGAGGATGAGGCTTCTCTGCTAAAGCTCTGTTGCAAATTTGTGGTTTCAAAATAAGCTTGGATTAAATCACTCTGAGACTTATTTCTAAAGAGGTTATTTGTGTGAGGTAAGTCAAAATGAGGATCTTTCAAGACTGTGAGGTTTTTAGGGACAGATCTTGTTCTTGGAATGGCCCTATCAATAGTTGTCTTTCTAGGTCTAAAATTTTGCCACAAAATCCTCTCTGGATTGTCAACTATGGTAGGGGGATTAGGATCTGGATGGGATCTAGTGTTGATCCTATGTGAAGCCAGATTTTAGTTTTTCAAAATTTAGAGAGGAAGAGGTTTTTAGGACTGTTTTTCAAAAAATTTCCTCCCACAATGATTTCCATAATAGGATAAATAGGCTTCTAAACTTCCTCAAGGCTAGTTTAACACAATCCTAAGGAAATCTGGATATCTAGTGAGGTAATAGGCCTACTGGGGCTAGTGGAGTCGCCAGGTGGAAATTTTTATCTTTTATGGAGGTAAAATGTTTTTTGGTCCACCACCAATGGTTTATTCAAAACCAATCTGAAATATTTTTGGGTTTATCTGAGTTTCTATGGTTTATTGAAGGACTAATGAGTCTATAAGAGGTAGCTAAGAAAATATGAACTTAGTGTCCCACCGTGATCGCTAGAATGTTGGGGTCCTGTGATTTGGCCGATTGGTAAAAAAAATGACAAGGAAACATGTAAACCAGTCTTTAGAGCTCTAGGATCTAGCCCTCCTAGTCTCAGAGAGGGATCTCTCGATATGTTTGCAAAGATATGACTTGTTTGCTTGTAAAGGGTTGATTTTAGGCTAGTTATTAAGCTTGAGTTTGTTTAATTTTTTTCTGGGACATGATGATCTAGGGAGCATAGATAGAAAAGGGAAATATCTAAGTCATTTGGAAATGGAGTCAAGTAGAAGTTTGTAACAATTTTGTAGATGAATTAGGGGTATCAAAGGGAAAATCTAACTTGGCTATTAGATCAACAAACTTTTCAGGTGAAAATGGAATGAACATTAAGGGTTTTAGAATAAAAAATAGAACTAAGGGCAGTGAAGAATCCTTATTTATATGTACCTTTCAAAAAATGGACTTAAATCATCATTTGAACATGAAGAGGTAATTTATAGACAGGGCTAACCATGAATTCTAGAAACTATACTTCAACAAATAATAATTTCAAAACAAACTTTCAAAATGAAATCTAAGAGTCGATGAACGCTCTATTTCATCAAATATTTCACTCTCAAGGATAAGAAAACATTCAAGATAAACATATAACTACATTCATAGAAGAGGGAACTCCTAATCATCTAGGACTGCAATTACAAATTCTTTCAAAACAATTATTTGAGCAAGTACAAAGGGCATGATCAAAACAGACCTCTTTGGCAAACTTTGGACAATGGAACTTTGAAAGGAGACTTTAGAAATAGGTTTAAAAGTGTCAAAAAGAAGCAGGGAAAACCATAAATCATCTTGAGGGAAACTGTATTGAATTACTTCTAAAATAAACAAGCTCTAATGTTGAAAAAAAAGCAGTTAAACTTACTCAACCAAACATTCAGCAGATGAAAACATAAAGACAATGAAGAGTAAACAGGTCTAAGGTGCTTCTAGGAGACATTTCTTAGCCTAAAACTTTTACTCTACTATAAGTAAGAGATGAAGGAAACATAATGAAAACAGGAAAAGCATTAAACAGTTTAGAATACTTCACCAATAGCCAAGCTCAAGGATCCAATGACAGAGCTTTCTCCATCCACAAACAGGTCAAAACATCCATAGGTTCCAGTACATCAATTTATCTTCAATCTCAGCAGAACTATGTATTACTTCTAAGAGTTATTAGATTCCCCTATACAATGAATTCGAATGCAGTATTTATGCTACAAATGAGGAGGTGGAAACACCTAGGGTTCAAAATTTTATTAATGACATAGTAAATGCACTCCTATCCTTAAAAACCATGCTAGGCATAAGGTAAGAATGTTTCTCAACTACTTTTTTATGTTTTTAAATCTGTCTTTACTTCCGGAGGATAAAATAGCTGAAAATATTGACTTTGAGGCTCCTTTCTGCCTTTTACAATAACTTCCTGACAGTTTATAAAATATCCTTTTGTGTAATAACTGCTCCTTTGATGTATTCAAGGCTAAATTTAAGTCCAAGTATTCTTGATTTAATCATTAAATTGTATTTTAAGGCCTTTTTAGCCTTGATCTGCCTTTTTAAATTAATCTTCTTTGCTATCCTTTAACACTTCATTTGATTTTTACCTTTTAATCCTCTGTTGCTTGGGCTCGTAATTATCTTTTTGCTAACTGTATTTACAGTTTCAGGCTTTGTCGTCGACCTTTTACCTTTTCCTTCCTCTTTTAACGGTAGATTTAGATACTCAATCCTCAACTTTTGATGCTTAACCCTTGATCGTTCTTCTTCTTTGACGTGTGCAGGTGATTTTCTGGTGCGATGGATGGCATAATGTCATGGAAAGTGCTCTCATAGCACTGATCAAATCATCTGATAAAGATATCGAGCCTTTCTACTTCATGTTTTCGCCTTCCAATATGGAAGACTTTGGCTTTGTCCCTTCGCGAGTCAAGGATAAGGCTTCTGCTCCTGAAACCATGATAAAAACCTGCGACAAGAAAAAAATTATGTTATGAAAACCCTGCGGTGTTTTGGTAAAACTGCTTGGGAGGCTGGCGGAGTGGAGGAGTGGTGCAGGCAGAGGAGGGATTTTATGGTGGAGAAACGAAAAAGTGGTTTAAAATGGATTCTGGTGCGAAATTGGGCAAGAGATCATTTGGAAATACTGCGAGTGGTTATCACATTCTATTTGGGCAGTAAGTGGTTTTGGATGAATCGAGCACGATCCAATGATATTGCGCCGCATGGACTTTTTGATACCACTGGTATCTCATGACTTTGGAGTGTTAAACTTCGGATAGAGAAATTGTGCGACAGGCGATGCAGACTGTCAAATGAGGGGGAGGAGATCTGACGGTGCGGGTCGGGTGCGATGAGCAAGTTGCACGGCAGGAGTTTGAAGTGGGGGAAAGGTGTCATGCAATGGTTGGAGGGGCGGTTGAATAGTGGGATGTGGGACCGATAGGTGACATCACAACATTTTTCATGTAGCGGGGGGGTCGATCCGTGGTGAGAAAGGTTTGGGTAAATGCGGGCTGTTGGATGAGATGAATCGACGGTGGGGAATGCTCGAGCGATCGGAAGAAGGGGCTTATCGCATTGGCATATCACCGCGGAGGGGAAAAATAAAAATGGGAAGGGATAATTCAATGGAGCGATGCAATGAGGGCCAAGGTTAGGCTCGGGACACGGTCACGTGGAGGGGTATATGACCAGGGGCGGAGGAGGAGGGGGCTTATCACATCTGTGGGGAGGAATTTCTGATGGAAAAAGAAGATTTTATAGAGGAAGGTCGATGCAATGGGAATTCCCGATACGATGGGTCTAGTGCCTAGTCGCGGGCGCTCAGACATATGGGCGAAAGATCTAAGCCGTCAGGGGCTTAAACTCCTATTTGTAAAAGACTGCCTTTTTAGACCAAACAGAGGGATGTTTGATTATTTTGGTGGATTCCGATAGGTAAAATGGGGGTTTTAAACCATATCAAGGATTTTTTATGAGTTTCAAAGGGATTTTGAAGGTGTTCAGAGGTAAATGAAGGACGAAAAGGGGCAAAAATGAGTGAAGTAGGCTTAGTAAATAATGAAAAAAGACCTACATACAGTCTTTTTTTGTTCAGTAGTGTTTCTCAAGGTTTCTGAATAAGGAACAAGAACAGTACTTTAAGGAACAACAAGATAATACTTTTAGGAAAATAGATGAAGATTTCAGTGGACTTGAAATGATGAAGGCAGCGAGATTCCTAGAACTCGTCATGTTCTTGCAATTTTTTTCTAGAAATCTAGGTTTATTACATTTGGTCATCTTTGGATAAAGTCAAAATTATGGATGACTAACACATCGCAACAATAACAAGGCTTATTCATGCAAACAGGACTGTCCTGCTTGGGTTGAGTGCCCTGTTGCTAGTTAGCAGTGTTAGGTTCATTCCCTTGAGGATTGGGTCCTAGATTACCTAGGGCAGATTGATTTTGGGTGCCTTTCCTATTCTTTTGGGAAGTAGGAGGATTATTTATGCCCTACTGTGCATATACCTGCCCCTGGGGGGGTGGTGGTTGTTGTTGCGGGGGTTGATAAGGCAAGGGAGGTGAGGGTGCTAATGCTAGAGGAGCTGGAGCACCAAGCTGTGGATATAGATAATAAGGAGGTTGGGTAACATTGTGGTAAACAGGTTGGGAAAAAGGAGGAGGCATGTTGTATCTTGGATACATGCTACTGGGAGGGGGAAAAGTGTTGGAGGAGTTGGCCCCTCCTTAGGGGAAACCATAACCCATGGGAGGATGAGCGTATGGATGAGAAAGGGCTCCAATGATACCATCGATGGCATG
Source organism: Pinus albicaulis (assembly GCA_034641835.2). NCBI lineage: Eukaryota > Viridiplantae > Streptophyta > Pinopsida > Pinales > Pinaceae > Pinus > Pinus albicaulis. The sequence goes on from CM076575.1 coordinate 226,672,040, forward strand.
GGATGCCCCCAGTGCATTGGCACCACCGGGTCTAGGGAGATCAGGTAAGACTGTATAAACATAACCAGACTATGCGTAGATTAGGTCATATTTTAACGCAATTTGGAGAGAAACTTCTTCGGTATGAGGGAAATGTGATGCAACATCTTTGCCGATAGCAAGAAAAAGGGATCTAAGGAATCAATCGATATAGACACGGTCTTCGAAGGTAGGGGCTCCACATAGGATATTTTTTCTCCGCCATTCCTAAACATGATCAGATAGGTGGGTTGCAGAGGAGTGACAGAAACAGGTCAAAATTATGGTACCAGTTTCATAATGAAGCGGAAGCTGCAAATAAGATAGAAAATCTGGAGAAAGAGTTGCAAAAGTGGCATGAGAAGAGGAGGCCTGGTCAACATACCACTTAAAATATTCGCTAGTAAGCGTACATTGGAACAACCGAAGATGGATAGAGTCATCGATAATGGAGTTAGGCAAACACCACATGTGGAAATATCGAACATTATATGTAGGATCTTAGCCAGCAAGACCTTCAAACTTGGGGATGTCATAAGGGAGCTTGGTTGGGATAGCAGGTTAACCAACATCATGGCGTATGGGGTCATTGATAAACTAATTAAAATCAGGAAGATGGGGGCCTACCATATAGGCGAGCAAGGGAGCAGTCAGGATAGTTCCTGTTGTGGTCCCACTAGTAGTATTCCTAGCATTAGGACCAGGGCTACCACCAACGTTAGGTCCTGAACCAGACATGGTGAAGGTGACAGGGGGAGAACCGAGGATGGAACTGTTAGCCACCAATAAAAATTTTCATATCAAATGGTGGCTAAAATTTTTTTGGAGCCTTCAAGGAACAATTTTTATTGTAAAAAGTGTTATCTCTTAAAGACTCATGAAGACATCATGCCCTCTGTCCAAATATTCACTGCTTTTTCCATTTTTAAAAACTATGAAATTCTGTTGATTCCGTAAAGAAAAGACTGCTGCAAAATCCCTTTTTCCCTTCCTTCCACGTCAAAACTAATCTTCATTTTTCCTCCTCTTTTCCTCATAAATTTCCTCTATTTTTTATTTTTTCCATTCTCCCCTTCATAGAATCCACATTACAGAGTTTAAAACTCTTTTTTGAACTCTGTCGAAACCCCCAAATCCATTGAAAACAACGAAAAATTTCATTAAAAACACCTTTTTTTTATTACAGACTTAAGCCCCCTTGGGCTAAGTCCTAACCACTTCCCCATTATATTCCCTAGTGCTAGAAACAAGCGCTAAGCCATTTAATCGCTTATCACATCGCAAAAATCCTAGTTGTAATATCCCAAATGAGGGATTTTCTGCTCCATCGGGAATATCCTAAGATATTCCATTTTCCTTCTTCAGTGAGCTACTACAAGTCCATTTCAGAGATTGAATGACGGGGCATTTATATTATATGACTCCTTCAAATAAGGGAGATATCCTGAGGCTAGGTGGCCCTTCACAAACTCTGCCTATTGATATGCAATATTCCACCTTAGGAATTTCTGCTACAGCTGCCCATGAGGACGTTGTATAAGGAAGTTGCTTCATAAATAAGGCTATCCAATGCTGGGATGCCCTAGAGCACTTCTAATATAACTCCCCTGCAGAAAATGAGCTCAAATAAATAACACTAGATGGGTTATTCAGATCTCTCCAATCTAGGTCTCTAAAACAATGCTCAAAGAGTGAGCTTACTGCAATATATGAACATAACCATGAGACTCTACAATTATGAATACACCATGAGAGGGAAATAGTACAGAAAAAATTATATTATAATATCAGCATGACTGTATAGAAATATCATGAGGAAATAGAGCCTCAAACATAAGAACCAATCCTCCAATGAATATAGAATACAATGCCGGAGTAGCTGCAGCTACACAGAATGCTAGAGAACCATAACTACACAGTCTCTATGAGATATGTAGCTACTGAATGCATATAATTATAATGTAGCTGAAATATAAAATAAAAATAGCCCAAGGAAGGAAAACAGGCTCAATATAGGATTTCTAGCCAACCTCGGGGGATTGCTAGAAATGTCAGATAAAATACAATAGTGACAATTGAATTGTCACTGCAGCTGGAACCAGATGAATATGAGGTTGTGGCTGATTAGATATGCTTATGCCCTCCTCTGATAATTTCCTCAAGGAAAAAGAGGTTGATCCCCCTTAATCTCAAAAGCACTCCTCCTGATGAGTACAAGAACCCCTCACAACACTGCCCTCATGGAATAACGCAGATTCTCCAAGTGAGTGCGCAGTGGGAGTTGGAGAATGAGTGTCCTTATGCCACAGATCTGAAATATGCTCCAAGAGCTCTCTCTACAGCTCCTCCAAAGAAGAAATCCATCCTCCTCTGAAAAATGAAAATAGGGAAGAACTCAATGAGTTCCTTTGTTGCTACCCCACCTACACATCAACCTGCTACAGGAAAATGCTGCAACTGGAGTAAGCTTGGAAAAATTATATAATGAGGAAATGCAGCTCAAATCCTCTCCTCCCATGAGGAAGAGGTGGGGGATCCCCACCGGGAACACCCCCAGTGCTCAAGAGCACTACAATCCTGCTAAACAGCCCGGATGTGCAAGTCCTTGACCTCACCACGAAATATCTGAATCAAAGAATAATCCAAATGTGCTGCTCCTTCGTTCTTATAAATAAAATTAACTCTCTTTCACCATAGGACCCACAATTAGGGTTTCCATTCACCTTTGAATGTTTTCCCTCCAAAAGTTGCGTTATCTTCTCAAGCAAGCCACCCCTCTAAGGCAGTGTTGTTGACTTGGTCAAAGATGGCCAACTCAAGGTGATCCACATCATGTTCACACCATGGGGTGTTTATCTCAGCTACTTTATTATTTCTCCTTTCACACAAGGAGTGTTATTTTCCATCAAAAGGGTTAAGGGGTCTCCTTACCCATTTTATTAAGAAAAAATAAAAATATGCCACTATAATGTTCCATTTTAGATTGAGGCTAAAATTGGGAACATTATAGTCCTCCCCTCCCACATGTTGCTTGTCCTCAAGCAACTGCATAGAGAGAACAAAATTTTCTCCCCCTTCTTCTCTTGTGGCCTCCTCATCAATGGTACGACCACTGCTCAAATACGCTGCAATGAATCTGTCCTCCAATGCTCTCTCCCAAGTATGCAAGCTATCAACAATGCTCCTCATGGAAAGATAGAAGGTATAGTAGAATCCTTCCTGCTGTGCTAAGGCCTCCTTAAGGTAGGAGTGATGATATGCATGGGAAAATTTGTCTCCCAATGATGATCTCCTCATCCATGAAATCATCCAAATAAAAATCTCACCCCTGATTTCTGCAATGAGTTGGGGCTGAATGGAGAGTGTGCTTGTGTTCTCATGATGGCCCTCTCTCCATATGCTACTCATATGGGGCTGCCTTTGTCTTTGGGCTGAAAAGTATGGCCTCCAAGAATGGCCCAAGCTACCCCATCAAGAAAAATCAGCCATGAAATGCCTCTGCAAATTCTCCAAGTGGTCCCTCCCACAAGAAGATACAAGTAGCAACGTGGCAATCATGGTTTTCCCATGGTATCTTCTACAAAATGAAGCATGTATAATAGGGAGAATCATGCTCCCAATGGGTTGTACATACAATACTCTCCAAATAATGCTCCTCTTGAGTGCACAAACATTATAAATACATGTAGCAATATACAATAAAAGCAAGTTTCCAAATGACAACCGGAGATTGGTTCAAAGTTCCACTTCATGGAACCTGTGCAGTGCCTCCTAGGTCTGCCTCTGATCAAAATAAAAAGTGCTGAACTAGCCACTTGTTTTCTACCACAACATCTCCTCATAAGATGAAACATGAAATACAAATTGGTGCCAAAGGTGCACACCAAGAAGCATGTGGCTACCCCCACAACCATCACCAACTAGCCAAAATCAAGGCTCTAAGTAGCTACAAGTACATCATAACAAATGCAAGAAGGAATGATCCTTCTTGATCAATATGTTTCCCATATAAATTAAAGATGTACTCAATGTGAAATTATACATTCTCTACCATGTACCTGATACCTTGAGCTGAAATGGATCATCATGAATGCTTTCCCTCTTCTCCCATGAGTAAGGGGAATGGTTGTGCCAACCTCTCGGAAATCAACCGGGCTATGCATCTATCCATATGCTGATGAAAATCATGATGAATGCCCTCCATATGAACTCCTCTAGCCAATCAAAGTATGCATCCAAGTGCATAGCTAGGAAGCCCTCCTATGCTACATGCATTAATTTCTCCTTGAGACTAGAAACTCCAACCAAGAAGAGTCTGCCATGATGATAGATGCTCATATCATCCACTAAGTTTCCTCCATCACCAAAAATGCCATCCAAGAATCATGCATGCACCAAGATCCTGGGACCTCTCAACCAAAATCTGAGTCCTCCAACATGGATCAGTCCTCCATATAGACAATGCTGGTAATCTACAATAAATTCCTCCCATCACGCTGCTGCCTGCTACCTTGACATCCCCTCATGCCAAAGTCACCCTCCAAGTTGCTTCCATGCCATCATGCAATTGCTCATGCTCCAATAGAAATAAGGACCTCTAGAAATGAGCCTCCCATGGGAGACTATCACCTCCAAAGAATCTATCGATCCTGGGCAATGTAAGCATGAGTGGCCTCCCTCTACTCGAATGCATGAAAGAGTCCTTCCTCAAAGGAAGTAACCTCTCTCTAATCAAATCCATGTAGCAGTCATCCTGCATCATGAAGATGCTATCCTCCATCCATACAGCAACTCTGTCTGCACAGTGAAACTGATGAGAATGGGTGAGACTGAAAATGAGAGAGTGTATCCCTCCTCCATAATCTTATCCCCAAACTCTTTGCGTTGTAATGGACTCCTCTAATGTCTCCACCCCTCCAGAATCCAATGAGTGGTGAACCAAATAGCATGATGCCTCTCATCCTCTCTAGACCATGTGGCCTCCTAATTGGAAAGCCTCCAAAAGTGAGACATCAAGATAGGAAGTGGATTGAATATATGAGAGGAATGAAAGGTCCTCTCTCTCTACTGCGCAGTGCAGTCCTTCTCCCATGTGAAGAAAATCTCTGAAAATAGATAGGGGTGAATTTCCATCATCCCTTCATGCTGATCCTTCTTCTTTTCTTCTTCTTCCAAGGGTGCAGCACTATAGATTCTTGCACCTCCTCTCTACCAACATGTGAGTGTATCGCCTCCTCAATGAGAAGCCTGGTATCTTGGCCCTCCTTTGAAAGAAATATCTCTACACCCTCACAAATGGAAGAGTTCCCTTCTTACAATGGGGATCTTACCTCTAGCAAGTCATTCTCCTAATTTCTTCCCCTCTAGAAATATGGAATGACCTTTGTTTCATGGTTACCATCCATGCATGAAAAGTATTTGAAGTGTTGTCACACCTAGCTTCACATTGGTTTTCATCAATCCCCTTTGCAAAAATCCTTGTGACTTCAACATATGATCTCTCATTTGCATGAAAACATGAAATATAAATCTGAAACCAATCATCATGAATCATACCTTTGAGTTTGCATCATTTCTCCTCCAAAGGCCTCAACTTTTCCCATCCATCCTTCTTGCAGTAGCTATGGAAAATGTACTGCGCTGTGGATCTGCATGTGTGGCTGAATTCTCACACCCTCCATGAAATAGCTAGGATTTGTCTCAACAAAAAACCCCTTTAAGAAAATTCCTCCAAAATTTTTCCCTTTCAGTAGATCTTCAATGGTGTGCTCAATGGTCTGGAAAAGAAGAAGGGAAACCTCCTCTTCCTTCATTCCTCTTTCCTTGTCTCCTTTGTAAATATCATCTCCTTGGAGAGAAGCTCCTCTTCTAATAGAAATGGATCTTGGGTACAGGATGAGCCAACATCATGCTCTGATACCACTGTAATATCCCAAATGAGGGATTTTCTGCTCCATCGGGAATATCCTAAGATATTCCATTTTCCTTCTTCAGTGAGCTAATGCAAGTCCATTTCAGAGATTGAATGATGGGGCATTTACAGGATATGACTCCTTCAAAGAAGGGAGAGATCCTGAGGCTAGCTAGCCCATCACAGACTCTGCCTATGGATATGCAATATTCCACCTCGGGAATTTCTGCTACAGCTGCCCATGAGGATGTTGTATAAGGAAGTTGTTTCATAAATAAGGCTATCCAACAATGGGATGCCCTAGAGAACTTCTAATATAACTCCCTTGCAGAAAATGAGCTCAAAGAAATGACACTAGATGGGTTATTCAGATCTCCCCAATCTGGGTCTCTAAAACAATGCTCAAAGAGTGAGCTTACAACAATATATGAACATAACCATGAGACTCTGCAATTATGAATACATAATGAGAGGTAAATAGTATAGAAAAAATTGTATTATGACATCAGCATGATTGTACAGAAATATCATGAGGAATAAGACCCTCAAACTTAAGAACCAATCCTCCAATGAATATACAATATAATGTCGGAGTAGTTGCAGCTACACAGAATGTCGGAGAATCATAACTGCGCAGTCTCTATGAGAGATGCAACTACTGAATGCATATACTGATAATTTAGCTGAAATATACAAGAAAAATATACCAAGGAATGAAAATGGGCTCAATATAGGATTTCTAGCCAACCTCGAGGGATTGCTAGAAATGCCGGATAAAATAAAATAGTGACAAATGAATTGTCACTACAGCTAGAACCAGATGAATATGAGGTTGTGGCTGATAGTATATGTTGATGCCCTCCTCTGATAATGCCCTCGAGGAAAAATGGGCTGATCCCCCTTAATCTCAAAAGCACTCCTCTTGATGAGTACAAGAACCCCTCACAACACTGCCCTCATGGAATAACACAGATTCTCCAAGTGACTGCGCAATGGGAGTTGGTGAATGAGTGGCCTGATGATACAAATCTGAAATATGCTCCAAGAGCTCTCTCTATAGCTCCTCCAAAGAATAAATCCATCCTCCTCTGAAAAATGCAAGTAAGGAAGAACTCAATGAGTTCCTCTGCTGCTACCCCAGCTACACATCAACCTGCTACAGGAAAATGCTACAACTGAAGGAGTAAGCTTGGCCAAATGCCATAATGAAGAAATGTAGCTCAAATCCTCTCCTCCCATGAGGAATAGGTGATGGATCCCCACCGGGAACACCCCCAGTGCTCAAGAGCACTAAAATCTTGCTAAACAGCCCAGATGTGCAAGTCCTTGACCTCACCACGAAATATATGAATCAAAGAATAATCCAAATGAGCTACTCCTTCATCCTTATAAAGAAAATGAAATCTCTTTCACCATAGGCCCCACAATTAGGGTTTCCATTCACCTTTGAATTTTTTCCCTCCAAAATTTGTGTTATCTTCTCAAGCAAGCCACCCCTCTAAGGCAGCGTTGTTGACCTGGTCAAATATGGCCAACTCAACGTGATCCACATCATGTTTACACCATGGGGTGTTTATCTCAGCTAATTTATTATTTCTCCTTTCACACAAGGAGTTTTATTTTCCATAAAAAGGGGTTAATGGGTCTCGTTACCCATTTTATTAAGCAAAAATAAAAATATGCCACTATAATGTTCCATTTTAGCTTGAGGCTAAAATTAGGAACATTACAGTCGTAGATCCAACCACTACACCAAAATCTCAAACTGTTAGTGAGGGCGGCATCCCAGGATGTTAAGGGTGGGCCTAACCCCACCAAAACATTTGAGGGCGGGGACCCTTGCGTAGCACGCCTCATTAAATAGACCCAGACACATGGCTACAGGCCCTACCCGCACACAGGATATTCCAACCGACCATGCTCTGTGAGTCTCGACCTCGAGACCTTGGCTTTGATACCACATAGATCCAACCACTACACCAAAAGCTCAAACTGTTAGTGAGGGCGGAATCCCAAGGTGTTAAGGGTGGGCCTAACCCCACTGGAGCATCTAAGGGCGGGGACCCTTGTGCAGCACCCCTCATTACACAAACCTGGACACGTGGTTGCGGGCCCTACCCGCACACGGGATATAACACCAGTGCACAGGTCTATTTTCCATGTTAAAAAGTTTTGATGCAATTAAGCCCTTGTACACAACTCCCGATCATATTAATACTTCATATAATCCGTGGGCCAGCAATCGGGTGCTTAAACCTTGAAATAAACCCTTCAGATTGATATTTTCCTTTGTAAATCAAAAAACCCACTTTCCTAAAGTTTTGGTCTAAACCCGCTGGAGTTATGATTTTTAATGAAAAATGGGTGGATTTAAAGACCAAGGCTGAAGTTTCGATTGCGATTGTTGTTTGGTCAATTTAGTGTGTCCTAAATTGCTGCATTTAATTTATCAATCCGGGATTCGTAAGTTGATGAAGTGCGGCGCACTATATGTGCAAGATAACCTATTTCTTAACTTTTTGTCGCTTTTGGTTTTCTAAGATGAAATGGAAATTCTAAAATGAAAACAAGTATGGTTATGTTTGTTCAAGGAAATGATATCCTCTATAATGATTTACCAACTTGAAACTTAAAAAGAAATTTGAAATTTACAATGACAAAACTTGGAAGGAAATGAAAATATGCTGCTGAAATGAAAAGGTGCTGCTAATCTAATGAATCAAAACAGTGAACTAGTGAGCATGAAACCAAACTATTCTTGCTGCTGTCTAAACAGAAAAGAAACTATGCTGAAAGAAATCCAAAAGTGCAACAAAGTAAATCTAAATCAGATTACATCAACTTGTCTTCTGATCCCTCATCATTAGTCCAGCTATGATTTTCGGAAGTAACCATAAACAACTTGAGTAACTGATATCTAACTTGCAGAAAGTAAACTATTATCAAACCATACATTCATAATTCAATCCCTCACCATCAGTCCAGCTGTGGCTTTCGGAGGCAACTAAAGATGTCATGCAAAATTTAATATATCTAAATTTGCAGAAAGGAAACTAATACCAAACTACACATTTCATAATACAATCCCTCACCATCAGTCCAGCTGTGGCTTTTGGAGGCAACTGAAGATGTTATGAGCAGTTTAATATATCTAAATTTGCAGAAAGAAAACTAATACTAAACTACACATTTCATAATACAATCCCTCACCATCAGTCCAGCTGTGGCTTTCGGAGGCAACTGAAGATGTTATGAGCAGTTTAATATATCTAAATTTAACTATTGAAGCAAATGAGCAAAACTGAATTAAACAAAGCAGTACTGAAATTAAACAGAAACTAAGAAAAACAAATTAGCAGCAGAACAATGTTAATTCCATGTCATTAGTCAAAAAGCTATGAAAATGCCCGGGCTGCCTATTTATAACCTGAAACAAGAACACTGATCAGTGATTAATAACATAAAACATGAAGGACAGAAGTGAAATGGAAAGCATGAAAGTTTATAAACAGAAATGAAGCATATGTATCATGAAAAATGCAATGTATAAACATGTGAATGGATTATGGCACAATGAACTTTAAAGAAATAAAATAAGAACTATACACTAATGCACAAAACCTCAGCTGAGCAGGGGCCCTCTACACCAGCCTTGGCAACAATCTTCAAGTACGAATTAAGTCTGGAAACAGAGTCTTCTTATATTAAAATGCAGTCATAACAGTAAGGTGGTATTACGGCACAAGTGCAGCGTAATTACATTACAGAGCAGACTAATAAAAGATAACAGAGACTAATCGATACTAACTCTATATGCGTATGCAAACGCGTTATATATAACAAAAGAAATATAACTGTCTCCTAAAGTTTATGCTGGTGGAGAACACGTAGACCATTACGTCCACGGATCTAGGATCATGGCCGTATTGCAAAGTAAATCTATGAGGAATGGATGTTTGAATTCGGCTATGGAGCCATGTACAGATGTCGACTTGTCCTCCGCAACTCAGAAACGGCCATATGAACCTTCACGTGACACGAAACAGAGTCCTGTCACCGTGAGACTCTATGGTTGACTTCCATGTGGACGCCTTTGACCGCAGCTTCTTTAGATGAGTTTTCTCGAACCAATAGGACACGAACCATGTCCACATCATTTCTGACTTGCCCATGTGGCCCGTTTTTCCTGTAGACACCTGTAACATAGAGTTTCACAAAATGGCTGCGGAAAGTGGCAAGATTCCGCAGCTAAATGAACAAAATCTAAATCAAACAGCAGACACAAAAATATAGTTAAAAACCATGTTAGATGCTCTTTTGCAATTAACATACAATGATATTGACAACTTGGGAGGTTCAGGTGAGTGAAAAAGGTATAGGAAAGTGTATGGAAAAGATGCAGATTTGAGACTCAACAATTGTCCCTTTATATATTAAGCCCTGGGCCCATCAAATTCCATATAAACCCATGGCCCCATAGACGGGCACCTTTCCATTTCATATATATCCCGCCCCTATACATAAAACCTTTGTTTTATGTTAATTTTTGGGTTTTTCATCTGTTTCAAAGGGTTTCCGCCGGTTCACTTTTAAAGCAATATCCATCATTGATCTTGAGCCGATCAAACGGCCAGCGCATGATCGCATCGCAAGTTTTATCGGGCTCATTTTTTTTTCACCTTCGATAGGCCATTCCCCGATCTATCTTGGATCGTTTATCTCCTCCCCACCTTCCCAGATCTAACGGCCCACATTTGCTCCAATTACTAGCCTTCCTCCACCTTCAAAATCCTCCGATTCATCCCCTACTGTTGAACTGATCCTCAGATCAACGGGCAGCACTCAATTGCTCCATCGCACTCCAAGTTCTTTGTCTTGTCGATGCCTATGCTTTTGATTGCATCTAGACCATCCACATGTCTAGATCGGACGGTCCAGATCACATATCCCAACCTTGGTTAAATTTATCCAGCCCCACTCATAATGTTTTTCAGCCAATTACAGCCGTTGATCTCTGCAGATCAACAGTCCTCATCAACCCTTCTTCTACCCTTGTATTATCTCATTCGATCCTCAGATGCAATCTCTTCCGTTCAAATCTTAGATCCGACGGCCCAGATTGAAACCACCCATCTTCTTACCGTTCGTGCATCTATCCCATATTGCACTCATTCTCTACTGTCAGATCTGAGGCCCCAGATCTGACGGCCCACATTCTATATCGCGTAGCTTTCATCACGATGGTTAATTTCCCAAAGGCCACGTGAAATGGGCGGTTTTTTGGTGCCACATGTCAGGCGGGGATGCATATCGCCTTCCACAAGGAAAAAATTCCTACCCGCATTTTCTCCACGTGAAAACAGTGGTTTTCATCCCTGAAACCATTTTCCCTCTTTCCTTTTGAGTTTTTTTGTGCGCCTCCTCAGTCATTGATCTTATAGGGCTGATCTCATCTGACAACTCGTATTCATCCCAAACCCCAACTTCACTTTTAACCATATTTTCCTCTGAACAAAGGTTTTTAACCTTATCTCATCAAATGTTTTCCATTTCTTTATAAAGTGACTAATTCACTTTGTATGATCACAACTGATCCCCACCATTGATCTCTGCGCGATCAACGATTCAGACTTATTTCTTCCTCTGCTCTTCTTTTAACCTCTGCAAACAGATCTCCACCATTGGATGATGCCATCTAACGGCCATGCTATTCCCCATAACCTATGAAGTAGTTTACCCAATAAACACAGGATTTCTTAATATTTTGTGTATTTTGCAAGTTTCAAACATTTTTCCCATAATTATAAAGGAAAATAAGGTCGAGGGTGATGATCCTCTGGACTTCTGTTTATCAAAGGGAAAGAACTACAAGGGTTCAAACTCCACGTCTCGTCAATGCTTCATGGGCATTGATTCCATATGAGCCCTGTGCGGCCCTGCACATCACAAAGACACACAGAATGAAAATTGTCAAAGAGTATCAGTGTTGAAGGCCTGTCATAGCAGAACAGAAGATTGAAGACAGTTTTGGGGTATTATGGCTAAGATTGATTATCAAAAGCCTAATCCTCCAAATTAAAACAATGATTAAAGAAAAATCAAAAGATCATCAACAAGAAAAGCCTCCACCACCACAACAAATGCCAATTGATTCCTCTCAGCTACCACAAAGAAACATGTTGCCTCAAAGCATTCAGAAAGAGGCTGGAGTTATTGATTAGAATCAGATATTTGCCTCAAAGCAGCCAAATATTTAATTCTTTTAAAGGAACTTAATGACAAAATATCAGCAGAGTTACTACAACATGACATAGAGCCTCAAAAGTCAATAAAAGCTCCCATCAAGCTTAATCTTTAATGTAAATCAATTAATACAGTGAGAATATCTGTACTCTTTTCCATTGAGCCCCTCAAAGTTAGAGAAGCATTAATATGTATTAATTTAACCTTGGAAATATTTTATTAGATCCCACCTCCTCATTCCTTCTATAACTACTTTTGTAGAAGATGAGAAAATTTTTGTTGCAGAACTTTAAAATATACTTGTTTTCGAAACCTATGATTTTAAATAGTGTTCAAACGCCCTTGAAGCTCTGCTTGTGATAGAATAGTTAGGCTGAGAAGTGAAGATGATTGCTGACCTGAAACACTGGACTTGAAGTTGTAACTGGTTTGAAGCATCAATACAAGCTGATTTATGGGATCCTAGTCTATGCCTATGGTGATGTTATTTCTTATTGTAAATCGTTATTTTATTTCTGTTTCCACTTTGTTCATCTTCTCTAGTAAATAACAGCAAGCATAGAGTTAGGATTTACTGTATATCAGTACCCTTCTCTGACTGATAAGCTCTATCTTAATGTTTTCTTCAAATTTGTGTTATTTAGGAATGATTTAATTCAGTTAAAGCAGTAGGAATGTTGGCGTTCCCTCGTCCTCCTATTTAGCTAATTGTTATTCTTGAAAGTTATTTTCATTTCATGTTAAGTAGAGATGAACTGAGGAAGATATGGTGAGCCCTGGTCCTAGTTTTATCCCAAAAGGCTGACAAAAAGTTTCCCTAGGAATGTGTTGAAAGCTGGCTAGTTTCGAAGTACTTACCAGATCCTGGATTGCTTTTATGTTATTCTTAAGTGTTTTTCAAAGGCTAGCTAGTTTCAAAGTACTTACCAGATCCTGGGTTGCTCTTTGTTCTTCATGTGTTTAATTCTTCTCCTTTTTGTATCATTTCATTCCATAAATCAAATTTAAAGAGATCCTTAGACATAGATGACTTGCCCCATAGACCACTCTTGAACCTGATTGTTTCAATTAAAACCCTATTATGACTCCATAGCCCAATGGACTAAAACCTGCATTTATCCATCTTTTTGGCCAAAGCTTGTTCTATTTTCTTGCAACTTCTCACCTTTGAAACTCTTTCCATTTAGAACTTTTCACTCAAGCCATAATCATGCTCAACCATCCAAAACAAAACAAAACCCTTGGCCTTCATAACTAGCCTAATATCAATACCCAAAATATTTAAAGATAAATCCATCTTTGCACTTATTGGAGAGATCCCTCTCCGGATTCAGGAGGGCTAGATCCTAGAATCCCAAAGTGGTTGAAATGATGTTTCTCCCTGCTGTCGGACTTTGCCAATCTCACTGATTACAAGGAGCTAACATTTCTGGTGACTCCCCTGGGGATCTTAGGTTCCCTTAAAAACTTCATAAAACCTTGTGAGTAAAAGCAGCATTTTCAAGCACTACAAAGTAATGGTCATCATGATGAAACTTGTTTGAATCAGTGACAAACTAGGTGAACCCTAAGATTCTCATAAGAATTTATCTAACCTTGAAGGATCAGCTGGATTAGCCATAAGAGTGGAATTTCTTTGCCTCACAACCGTAGCTAAGTTTTGAAACAGATTTAGGAAACTCTTAGAAACCACACAACCGAAAAATAACTCAGAAAACCCAAAAATATTTCAGATTGGAATTAAATAAATATGGTGGTGGACATAAAACCTTTTACCTCCAAAAGAGCTAAAAACTTCCGCTTGGTGACTCCACAATCCTCAACAGACCTTAAGACTCCACTGGGAAGAACCATTATCATTATAATATCATTTAAACTCAGTTAGAGGACTGTAGGATTAATTTTTTTGTAAACAGATTAGTTAACCTCTTAAAGACTGTCATATTTGGTTGAACTTTTCTTGTTTAGTAGGGTCTGAAAAACACAGCATAGTCGCTCCTAGAAAGATTCATACTAGAGCCTATCCTGACCCTGACCCACCTGAGATAGTTGATAACCCTGAAAGTATTCTTAGGAAGTCTCCTAACATAATTTTTTCAACTATTTACAAATCACCCTTGAGAGCTAATTCAGTTCCTGAAAATCTTGCAGCTCTACAATAATAACAAGTAGATCTAATAAATCCATTTAGAACTAGGTCTCTTGGTGATTTAGATCAGCTAGATTCTGAGTCTTCACTTTCATCTCCTGAAACAAGTCAACATCCTGGTAGTAGAGAAACAACACCACCTGATTCACATTTCCTTTCCAATTTAGGTGTCTCTCATTCAAGATCAGCTCAGCAATCTATCCCTGGTCCATCCACATCTCTTCACCCTACATCCACTATTCAAACCACTCCACTTCAACCCACCTTTCCTTTTGTTAATCCACCTCTTGTAAATCCACCTCCACCACATATCATGGTACCATGGTATGCTCCTGTAAGGATTCTGGACACCACATATCTCCACAATGGTATGATATTGTCCACTTCGGGCCTAAGCCCTCATGGCTTTGCTTATGGGCTTTACCCCAAAAGGCCTCATACCAATGGAGATATTTGTCCATCCTTATATACCCATGATCCTCCCCACTTCTAGTCAATGTGGGAATTTGGTCGTATACCCAACAATCCTCCCCTCGAACAAAGGACCATCGAGCCTCCCCTCAAACGATTATCCATCCGTCCACTCTCTACCAACCAGGATTCTCCGCTCCAATGCGTTGGAAGCACACGCCTTACATGGAGCACCACCTGCCTCGAGAGCTTGCTCTATCCCAGGTCAACTCCTCTTCACCGTGTTGGGACCAGGACACGTCCATGAAGAATTCGGAGCATACCGCCTGTCTAACCGAGCTCATCCATGGATCCCATCGTGATATTACCGGGGCCCACCACCTTCGTTCGGCATTCGAGGATTCATCCACTTCGCTAACTTTGGGGCATGGCTTTGATACCACTTGTTGTGATTCTGTTAACTAAGTAACATGCAGTCTCCACTGCCTCTACCCAAAATTCTTGTCCTAACCTGGTACCACTGAGCATGCTTCTTGCCTTTTCCATCAACGTTCTGTTCATTCTTTCTACAACTCCATTTTGTTGAGGTGTTTATGGAGTAGTCTTCTGCCGTGCTATACCACACTTCTTACAGAACTCTTCAAATTCCTTCTTGCAGAACTCCCCACCATTATCTGTCCTCAATGCCTTTATCTTCTTCTCTGTATGGTTTTCCACCAGAGCCTTAAATTCTTTAAATTTGTCAAAGACTTCAGATTTCTTCCTCAAGAAATATATCCATGTATTCCTTGAGAATTCATCTATGAATGAAACATAGTACACAGACTTTCCCAGTGATGGAACTGACACGGGCCCAAACACATCACTGTGCACAAGTTCTAATATCTTGTTTGCCCTCTTAGCACCAGAAGGAAAACTCACCCGATTCTGCTTCCCATATACACAATGTTCACAGAAATCGAAATCCAGAGAACAATTAGACATACCTTCTACCATACCATCTCTATGCGATATCCGAAGGCCCTTCTCTCCAATATGTCCAAGCCTTTGATGCCATAGCATGGTCTTTTCTCCAGAGATAGCTAGGCTTTCCGTCCCACTTTCAGGAACCACAGAACTGTTACACCCATCAATAACAGTACTACCTTGTAGCTTGTACAGAGTTCCAGTCCGAACTCCCCGCATTAATACCAGTGCTCCCCGAACCATCTTGCGGGCATCTTTCTCGAACACTGTTTTTACACCTGCATCATCCATCTTGCTTACAGAAATCAGATTTCTGGCCAATGCAGGAATATGCAGAACACCAGGAAGTGTTCTAATCCTTCCACCTTGCAGCTTCAGCTTGACCTTTCCACGTCCGATGATTATGGCCCTCCTATCATCCCCTAGGAAGACATCACCACCATCATATTTCTCATACTCGCAGAACCACTCCCTATGGGGAGTGAAGTGAAAGGATGCACATGAGTCAATCAACCATGACTCATGATCTACATGTGTATTTGAAGAAGAAGCCAAATACACATCCCCACCTTCATCCGAGGTGGTTTTTGCCTCTGCAGAAGGACCTTCATCAGATCCCTTTCCTTTCTCGGGAGCTTTAGATCTGCATTCCTTTTTATAGTGCTCTTCCTTTCCGCATTTCCAGCACACCTTTACAAACTTTCCAGGAGATTTAGATCTCCCTCTAGATTTAGATCTCCCACTCGAAACCTTATTATTGTTTCTGTTCTGGGACCTTCCTCGTACAGATAAGGCATCTCCATTCTGACCCTCCATATTTCTCCGTCTCATTTCCTCCGACAGCAAGGCTGAGACAATGTCATCAAAATTCAAGGTAGTTGTATTGCTGCCTATTGCAATAACCAGACTGTCCCACGAGTCTGGTAGAGAGCACAACAAACTGATGCACTTATCTTCATCTGAGATTTTAATATCAACAGACAACAGCTGACTTACCACAGTATTGAAGGCGTTCAGATGCTCTGTCACCGAGTCTCCATCCTTCATCCTCAGGTTATACAGCTTTTTCCACAGGAACAACTTATTCACGAGAGACTTAGATTGGTACAAAGTCCCAAGTTTTTCCCACAAATTCTTCGTCGTAGCTTCCCCAGATACATTCAACAATACTGAATCTGACACACACAACCGTATTGTGCTCTTGGCCTTCCGATCCAGTTTCTTCTAGTCTTCATCTGACATTGCCGTTGGTTTAGTACCTGGATCTACCGCGATCCACTGATCTTTATCCACCAGCAGATCCTCCATCTTGAGCTTCCACAACTCAAAACTCCGACCATTAAATTTCTCGATCTCTATCTTTCCGCCGCTCGCCATATTCTTTCACCGCAAGAATCGATCCCGCAGATCTCCCACTGAACAGGGTCTACCACAGGCCCGAGCAAAAAACCCTCAACAACAAGGGCGTCCCCTTGAAGCCGAAACAGCTCTGATACCAAATGTAGGTTTTAACCCTGAACAGAAATATCTACACACGATTCTTATAACAGAAAATAAACAATAGCAAGAGCATAAAACATAAAACAGATAAACACAGAGATTTTCCCCTGGATCCCAAATCGGGACGACCAGCTTGATTTTTCATTATATTCCTCTTAGTGTTACAACACATATATATACATGCCGGAGCATACCTCCTGTCTAACCGAGCTCATCCATGGATCCCATCGTGATATTACCGGGGCCCACCACCTTCGTTCGGCATTCGAGGATTCATCCACTTCGCTAACTTCGAGGCATGGCTCTGATACCACTTGTAAGGATTCTGGACACCACATATCTCCACAATGGTATGATATTTTCCACTTCGGGCCTAAGCCCTCATGGCTTTGCTTATGGGCTTTACCCCAAAAGGCCTCATACCAATGGAGATATTTTTCCATCCTTATATACCCATGATCCTCCCCACTTCTAGTCAATGTGGGACTTTGGTCATATACCCAACAACTCCCTTAGTCCTTCCTGTACCATTAGTCAATCTTCCATAAGACTATCAGTCCAAAATTCCATTATATGATGCTAGTAATGCTACTACTGCATCACAACATGTGGATAATATGAATGACTACTTTGACATAAATGAAATTGATGATGATTTTGTCAAGCTTAGATTATTTGCTCGGAGTCTGGGGGGAGAAGTAAGAAAATGGTTTAAAGGATTAACCCCCCCTAGTATCAATGATCTCCAAGCCTTCTATTAGACATTTTTAAACAAATGGGAAGTGAAGAATAATCCTCTCCAAGTCCTTTCTGATTACAAGAACCTCCATAGAAACACCGGGGAAAGTGTCCAAGCTTACTGCACCAGATTTAACAGTGTGTATAATGCAGTTTCCCCAGATCTAAAACCTCCACAAGGCTCAGCTCTAAACAGGTTTCCTGAAGGGTTTGACCCTGAGATGGCCTATCAGCTGAGAGAAAGAGACCCTGCAACTCTAGAAGATATGCATAAAGGAGCTCTTGCTGTGGAAGTTAACTTAATGGAGAAGAAAGCAAGAATGAGAAATGAGAAGAGAGTATCCTTCAGAGAAGAATCTACCCCTTCCACTTCCAGCTCAAATATGGAAAAAATGATGGAGGAGATGATGAAGAAAATGAGCATCCTTGAGAGAGCACAAGCAAGTCAAAACCAAACTGCTCCTCAAAACAGAAACTAGAACCAGAATCAGAATTTTAGAAGGAACCAACCTCCAAACAGACCTAGGGAAGATGATCAACATATCACTCCTCCCTTTCATCAAAACTATGTGAGTGAGGTTGAGGAAACAGATGAAATAACAGAGGAAGATGATATCAACATGCTGGGAGTAGACAATGATGACTTTGAGATTCATTATGATAGAAATCAAGGTCTTTACACACCTTTTGATGACAAAAGAGATAATGATGAAAGTTATTATCAAGACATGGAGAATTTCATCATAGAATCTCAAATAGAATATGACCTTAGAAGTAAAACTAGTCAACAAACTCCCAACACCAAAACCTTTGACAAATCTTCACAAAACAGCACTGCAACCAAGTCTAAAGTTTTCAAACAAAAGGAAAAAATAGTGGCTGTAAATTCTGATAAAGGTAGAGAGAAAGGCACTCAAAACGTTACAAAACAGAGTGTGGACCTTAGGAGTACTAACACTTCAGCTAGTACTCCTGTTCAAACCATATTGTCAAATGTAAATAGAACAAATCAGCAAGCTGATGTTTCTGATAGAGTGGCAGCTAGTAAGGCTAAGACAAGTACCTCAAAGAATCAAACACCTTTTAGCTTGGAGCAGGAAATTTCCAAAATGAAAATATCTATTCCCTTGACTGAGTTAGCTGCCCAAAATGTATATAGGACCAAAATTTTGAAGGTTTTAAACATTGAAGAGAATAATGATACAATCAATCTTAACGATGACCAACTAGAGCTTATTTTTGGTCCAAAGATTGAAGGTAAGTATCAAGAGGGACCTGTTCCTCCCTTTTATGTGAGTTTAAAAATTCATGACAAAATTTTGCACAATGCTATGCATGATTCTGGGGCTTCTCATAATTTAATGCCTAAAGCTATGATGGAGAGCCTGGGTCTAGAAATCACCAGACCTTATAAAGACCTTTATTCCTTTGACTCAAGCAGAGTAAAATGTTTAGGATTAATTAAAGACCATTGCGTTAACTTAGCACAGATTCCAGCCAAATGCTTAGTCATGGATACTGTTGTGGCTGATGTCCCCCCAAAGTATGGAATGCTATTATCAAGATCTTGGGGGGCTAATTTACAAGGAACTGTGCAGATGGACATGACATATGCGACCATCCCTATTTTCAACCAGACAAGAAGACTTTACAGGGAGTCCCATATGCAATACACATTTACAAGCCAAGACAGACCAAAAAATTCTCCTCTGTATTCTGTAAACACTGGCTTAGATTATTTTATCCTGTTTAATGATGAAACTCTTGGTCAGCAAGTCACTTTAAATGAATTAATGGCTGATAGAGAGGAGGAGGTAAACACAACGAAAGTGTCAAAACAGTTTGCTGCATTTGAAAACTTTAGCAAACCAAACATGGGTCTTGAGCTACAAGTCATGCATCCATCACTTTTTAACCTTAACAGTCAAGAAACAATTCCTCGAATAAATGAAAAACCAAAGGAGTTAAAACAAATTCAACTAAGTGTTGATATTCCAGAACCATCAGAAAGCACATTAGTTGAAGAGGACAATACCCAAGATGAACCCGAACCTAGTCCTCTGTGGAGTATGAACTTCGATGGATCATGCACTAGAACTAATGCTAGTGCAAGTGTCTGGATATGCAACACTGAGAACAATCACACATAAATCATCTCCTATAGATTAAAATTCTAGTGTTCAAATAACATAGCGGAATATGAATCCCTACTTTTAGGCTTGCATTTGTTGAAAAAGTTAGGAGCCAAAAGAATCAAAGCATATGGGGATTCTAAATTAATCATTAGGCAAGTCAACGGGGAATAGAAAATCACCCAATACTTAGGGCCTACCGAAACGATGTCGTGGATATTTTTAAAACGTTTGAGGAGTACCAGGTAAATTTTGTCCCAAGGAAAAGAAATATCGCGGCCCACAACTTCGCCTTTGCAGCTAGAACATGCTTAACGCCATATGAAACCAAAGACTGCACAACTCAGATAAAATTCAGACTAGCCATTCCTGATAACGAAAAATATTGGCAAGTGTTCGACGAAGACAAACAAATAGAAGACTTCATGCAATTCTGAAATGATTTCAAACTAAACAGTTCGGACTCAAATTATGAAACAGACTGCAATAGTGAAGAAAATTTTCTTGGAGAAGAAGAACCATCTCCTGGGATTGCCAATATTAATCTATTGTCTATCAAGCTTGAAAACAAAATAGATGTGACTATAGAGTTAGAAACAGAGGAGTTAGAAACCCTGCAGTCCAAAGATCAGATTTTGCCTAAGGGTCTGGCCCCTTTAGAAGAGTTGTTTGATTTTAATGATGTGGCCAAAAATCCAAAAATGGAACCTGTAGAGACTGAAGTGGAAGAGTGCAACATAGGCAGTGAACTTAAACCAATGATGATTAAACTATCTAAGACTTTACTAGCTCACATTAAACTCAAATATATAGAGTTGTTCAAAGAATTTTCTTATTTTTTTGCGTGGAGTTACGAAGATCTTAAATCCTATGACACTGAAATAATAGAGCACAAAATCCCTCTCAAGGAAAACCAAAAGCCATTCAAACAGAAACTGCGCAGAATAAACCCTATACAGCTGCCTTTGGTCAAGAAGGAGATTAAGAAAATGTATGAAGATGGTATTATTGTCCGTATTAGATATTCTGAGTGGGTGTCTAATCTGGTGTCAGTTAGGAAGAAAACTGGAGAGATCAGGCTTTGTATATATTTTAGAGACTAAAACAAAGCTTCAATGAAAGACAACTACCCTTTACCTAAGATGGATCATATTTTACAAAGGGTGGTAGGGTCTAAAAGAATTTCTTTGTTGGATGGCTATTCAGGGTACAATCAGATCTTAGTTCACCCTGATGATCAACTAAAAACAACTTTTACTACACCATGGGGGACTTTCATGTATGTGAAAATGCCCTTTGGTCTAATGAATGCTGGTGTAGCTTTCCAAAGAGCCATGGACATAGCATTCTCCGAAGAACTGGGCTACTTCATCATTATATACCTTGATGATGTTACTCTTTTTTCAAAGACAGATGAAGAGAACTTAGCACATTTAAGAACACTCTTCGGGAGATGCAGAAAGTTTGGTATATCTTTGAACCATAAGAAAACACTGTTTAGTCTCCAAGAAGGTAAAATTATTGGGCACATTATTTCAGAAGAGGGTATTAATATAGATCCAAAGAGGGTTGAGGTCATACTGCAAATCTCTCATCCTAGAAACATCAAAGAGTTGCAATCTTTCATTGGAAAGATTAACTTTTTGAGAAGGTTCATCCCCAACTTGGCTGAGCTCCTTAGGAATATAACAAACATGTTGAAGAAGGAGAAGGGGGTAAAATGGACCTTGGAAGCAAAGAATTCCTTTGAGCTGGTGAAACAAGCGTTAACCAAAACACCAGTTCTAATAAGTCATGATTTTTCAAAATATTTTTATATTTTTTCATTTGCATCAGAACATACAATAGTTTTTGTCCTTTTACAGAAAAATCCACAAGGACAAGAGAAGCCTATTGCATTCTTTAGCAAGGCATTGAGGTATGCCCCTTTGAAGTATAACATTATGGAAAAGCAAGCTTTTTCTTTGGTTAAATCTTTAAAAGACTTCAGAGTATACATATTGCACTCACACATAATTTCCTTTGTCCCAAATTCAGTTTGGAAAGACATTCTAACACAGGATCCAGATGGTAAGAGAGGTAAGTGGATTTCTATTATTCTTGAATATGATTTATAGATAAAACCCACTAAACTCATCAAAGGCCAAGGTCTAGCTAAATTGATGGCTGAATCCAATTTTGAAGTTCTTGATATTAATATGATAAGTGCTTTAGATGATCAAGAGAAAATCTAAACTGCCATTGTTGAAGATCATTTTTTGAATTCCTCTTGGTATGTTGATATTCTTTATGTTTTGCTTAATTTGAATACACCTCCTAGTTTGACAAAAACAAAGGCAAGGTTCCTAAAAATGAAATTTGTAAACTATTGCATTATAGATAGATGTCTTTATTGGAAAAATGCAAGTGGTATATTGCTTAAATGTTTGCCTGAGTATGATGCAGAGAAGGTTAAGCACGAATTCCATGAAGGAGAGTGTGGAGGCCATTTATACTGGAAAACAACAACCAACAAAATATTGAGGGCTGGTTACTATTGGCCTACTCTCTTTCTTGATGTACACAAGATGATCATAGCCTATCATAAATTTCAACTTTTTGAAGGCAAAAGGAAGCTGCTACCTCTGCCTCTGCATCCAATCATTGTTGAAGCTCCTTTTCAACAGTGGGGACTTGACTACATAGGTGAAATCCATCCATCATCCTCAGCTCAACATAAATGGATTCTCACTGCCAAGGACTACTTCACTAAATGGATAGAAGCCATCCCCTGTAAGCAATCCAATGATTTTGTTATTATAAAGTTCATGGAGAATAATATTCTCTCTATATTTGGCTATCCTACCAAGATCATCACTGATAATGCAGCATCATTTGGATCAAGGAAGATGGTGGAGTTCTGTCACAAGTATCAGATAACATTGGGGCATTCCACGACTTATTACCCTCAAGGTAATGGACTTGCAGAATCCTCAAACAAAATTTTATTGAACATAATCAAGAAGTTGTTGGAAGACAACAAAAAGTCTTGGCACACAAAGCTTGTTCATGCACTTTGGGCTGACAGATTGACTCTGAAGAAATCTATTGGCATGTCACCCTACCAACTTGTGTATGGCACTGATGCAATATTTCCTACCAGCCTTGGTGTGCCAGCTATGAAGTTAATTCAAGAGATCCAAACTGAAGACAATGACATGATCAGAAGGATAAATCAAACAATTCATCTTTAGCAGACTAGAGAGGAGGTTTACAACAAATCATTGCAGAAGCAAGACAGCATCAAAAATATTTTTGACAAAAGAACAAAAGCCAGCAATTTCAATGTTGGGGACAAAGTTTTAAAGTGGGACTCAAGAAGGGAAGACAAGGGCAAGCGTGGAAAATTTGACAACTTATGGCTTGGCCCTTACTCCATTCATTAAGCGGCTGGTAATAATGCCTTTTTCTTACGAGAGTTGAATGGAGAAAAAAATTTTGGGGGTCATGTCAATGGTAGGATCCTTAAGCATTACTTCTCTTGATCCATGTCATGTTCTGAAAACCTTTTTTATATTTTTTCCATTATAAATATTTCATCCATCATTGCATTCAAAGTTGGAAAAATCAAAAATACAAAAACAGTGAAAGAAAGAAAAGAGGGAAGATTGTAAAAAAAATAAAGGTTAAACCCCATACCAACAAAAAGAGAAACAAATCTGAAAGTGTGGAAGCTTAAATGCCACTCCTAAAAAACACACTTCTAATTAGTCAAATAGCCTAATCTTGACTAATTAGTTTTAAATTTACTGCTGATAGGATAGTGAATTCGATTTGCCAAATTGTTCAATCTTGGCTTATCAGTAGGTAGATTAGGCTAGAAATTAAAGGTTAAAACATGCTCAAAATCTGAACCTATGTTTCCAAAATGAGGATGACCCAAATCTGTTTTAATTTCCAAGTCAAAACAGAAGTAAAAACTGGTTCCAATATGCTCAAAATCTTAACCAAAAAAACAAAGAAAGAACAGCTCAAAGAAAAGTCAAAACAGAGTTGTAAAAAGATGAAGGAAGTGCTTTGAACTTTTAGATCTTAAGCCTTCCATTTTGATTTAATTTTCTGCAAAATAATATCCATGTGCAACTTGTTTTTTATGCCATAGATCAGCATCAAGTTAGACTGTTCAATCCTGACTTGTATGCTTTTGAATTTCTGTTGTAGAATTCAGAGAATAAAAATCTGTTAGACTGTTTAATCCTAACAAATTGGTAGATTAGGTAGAGAAG
Organism: Pinus albicaulis; assembly: GCA_034641835.2. Taxonomy (NCBI): domain Eukaryota; kingdom Viridiplantae; phylum Streptophyta; class Pinopsida; order Pinales; family Pinaceae; genus Pinus; species Pinus albicaulis. The sequence goes on from CM076575.1 coordinate 226,696,373, forward strand.
CATATGGACTCAACTATTTAATCTAATTTCATGGAGAAATGAGGAGTAGAAATAGATTATATTTTATGCTTTCAAAATAATAAAATATTGTGAAAAGAGTTTTCCAATCCAAGTGCACTCAAATGAAGAAAAAATGTTAGATTAGTAGGATTGGGTAGGTAGAAATCTTGTGTTGATGAAGGTCCATTGTTTTCCATGGCTGCTAACATGTTTTAGAGCAAAGAAGATGATCCAAGTAAAGAAAGGCAGCCCAATGGATGAAGGCACTGATCAGCCTCCCAGAGAATGCAAGTCTGAAGTTCTTGATGCCTTCAAGAAGGCACCATCCCCAAGTGGAGCCACTGTTAGCCACCAATAAAATTTGTCATATCAAATGGTGGCTAAAACATTTTTGGAGCCTTCAAGGAACAAGTTTTATTGTAAAAATTGTTATCTCTTGAAGACTCATGAACACATCTGCCCTCTGTCCAAATCTTCATTGTTGTTCCATTTTTAAAAACTCTGAAATTCTGCTAATTCCATAAAGAAAAGACTGCTGCAAAATCCCTTTTTCTCTTCCCTCCACCTCAAAATTAACCTTCATTTTTCCTCCTCTTTTCCTCACAAATTTACTCTATTTTTCCTTTTGTCCATTCTCCCCTTCATAAAATCCACATTACAGAGTTTAAAACTCCTTTTTGAACTCTGTCGAAACCCCCAAAACCATTGAAAACTTCAAAAAATTTCATTAGAAACACCTTTTTTGTATTACAGACTTAAGCCCCCCTTGGGCTAAGTCCTAACCACTTCCCCATTATATTCCCTAGTGCTAGAACCAGGCACTAAGCAATTTAATTGCATATCGTATCACAAAAATCCCAGTGCGCAAGTCTATTTTCCATGTTAAAAAGTTTCGATGCGATTAAGCCCTTGTACACAGCTCCTGATCATATTACTACTTCATATAATCCGTGGGCCCATAATTTAGCGCTTAAACCTTGGAATAAACCCTTCCAATTGATATTTTCCTTTGTAAATAAAAAAACCCACTTTCCTAAAGTTTTGGTCTAAACCCGCCAGAGTTATGATTTTTAATGAAAAATGGGTAGATTGAAAGACCAAGTCTGAAGTTCCGATTGTGATTGGCCCTTTATATATTAAGCCCTAGGCCTATAAAATTCCATATAAACCCATGGCCCCGTAGACAGGCAGCTTTCCATTTCATATATATCCCACCCCTATACATAAAACCTGTGTTTTATGTTAATTTTTTGGTTTTTCATATGTTTCAAAGGGTTTCCAACGGTTCGCTTTTAAAGCAATTTCGGTCGTTGATCTTGAGCTGAGAAAACGACCAATGCATGATCACATCGTAAGTTTTATCGGGCTCATTTTTGTGTCCCCTCTGATTGGCCATTCCTCGATCTATCTTGGATCGTTGATCTCCTCCTCGCCTTCCCAAATCCAACGGCCCACATTTGCTCCGATTACTAGCCTTCCTCCACCTTCAAAATCCTCCGATTCATTCCCTACTGTTGATTTGATCCTCAGATCAATGGCCAGAACTCAATCGCTCCATTGCACTCCAAGTTTTTTGTCTCGCTGATGCTTGGGCTTCCGATTGCATCTGGACCATCCACGTGTCTAGATCGGACGGTCCAGATCGCATCTCCCGACTTTGGTTAAATTTATGCAGCCCCGCTCATAATTTCTTTCAGCCAATTACAACCATTGATCTCTGCAGATCAACAGTCCTCATCAAACCTTCTGCTTCCCTTGTATTATTTCATTCGATCCTCAGATGCAATATCTGCCGTTCAAATCTTAGATCTGACGGCCCAGATTGAAACCACCCATCTTCTTACCGCCCACGCATCTATCTCATATCGCACTCATTCTCTACCGTCAGATCTGAGGCCCCAGACCTGACAGCCCACATTCTATATCATGTAGCTTTCAGCATAATGGTTAATTTCCCAAAGGCCACATGAAATGAGCAGTTTTCTGGTGCCATGTGTCGGGCGAGGATGCATATCGCGTTCCAAAAGGCAAAACTGCCTACCCGCCTTTTCTCCATGCGAAAACAGTGGTTTTCATCCCCAAAACCACTTTCCCTCTTTCCTTTTGAGTTTTTTCACGCGCCTCCTTAGCCGTTGATCTTGTAGGGCCGATCTCATTCGAAGACTCATATTCATCCCAAACCCCAAATTCAATTTTAACCATATTTTTCTCCGAACAAAGGTTTTTAACCTTATCTCATCAAATTTTTGTCATTTTTTTATAAAGTGACTCATTTACTTTGTATGATCACCATTGATCCCCACTGTTGATCTCTGCGTGATCAACGGTTCTAACTTATTTCTTCCTCTGCTCTTCTTTTAACCTCCGCAAACAGATCTCCACCATTAGATGATGCCATCCAACGGCCACGCTCTTCCCCATAACCTCTGAAGTAGTTTACCCAATAAACGCAAGATTTCTTAATATTTTGTGTATTTTGTAGGTTTCAAACGTTTTTCCCATAAATATAAAGGAAAATAAGGCCGAGGGTGATGATCCTTCGGACTTGTGTTTATCAAAGGGAAAGAACTACAAGGGTTCAAACTCCACGTGTCATCAATACTTCATGGGCATTGATGCCATATGAGCCCTGTGTGGCCCTGCACATCAACAAGACACACAGAATGAAAATTGTCAAAGAGTATCAGTGTTGAAGGCCTGCCATAGCAGAACAGAAGATTGAAGATAGTTTTGGGGGATTATGGCTAAGATTGATTATCAAAGCCTAATCCTCCAAATTAAAACAATGATTAAAGAAAAATCAAAATATCATCAAACAGAAAAGCCTCCACCACCACAACAAAGGTCAATTGATTCCTCTCAGCTACCACAAAGCCACCTGTTGCCTCAAAGCATTCAGACAGAGGCCGGAGTTATTGATCAGAATCAGATATTTTTTTCAACGTAGCCAAATAGTTAATTCTACTAAAGGAACTTAATGACAAAATATCAGCAGAGTTACTACAACATGACACAGAGCCTTAAAAGTCAATAAAAGCTCCCACCAAGCTTAATATTTAATGTAAATCAATTAATACAGTGAGAATATATGTACTCTTCTCCATTGAGCCCCTCAAAGGCCAAGAAGCATTAATCTGTATTAATTGAACCTTGGAGATCTTTTATTAGATCCCACCTCCTCATTCCTTCTATAAATACTTCTGTAGAAGATGAGAAAATGTTGGTTGCAGAACTTTGAAATATACTTGTGTTCGAAACTTCTGATTATAAATAGTGTTCAAAGGTTTTTGAAGCTCTGCTTGTGATATAATAGTTAGGTTGAGAAGTGAAGATGATTGCTGACCTGAAACACTGGACTTAAAGCTGTAACTGGTTTAAAGCATCAATACAAGCTGATTTATGGGATCCTAGTCTATGTCTATAGTGATGTTATTTCTTATTGTAAATCGTTATTTTATTTCTATTTCCACTTTGTTCATCTTCTCTGATAAAGAACAACAAGCATAGAGTTAGGATTTACTGTATATCAGTACCCTTCTCTTACTGATAAGCTTTATCTTAATGTTTTCTTCAAATTTGTGTTATTTAGGAATTATTTAATTCAGTTAAAGCAGTAGGAATGCTGGCGTTCCCTCGTCCTCCTGTTTAGCTAATTGTTATTATTGAAAGTTATTTTCATTTCATGTTAAGTAGAGATGAACTAAGGAAGATATGGTGAGCCCTAGTCCTAGTTTTATCCCAAAAGACTGACTGAAAGTTTCCCTAGGAATGTGTTGAAAGTTGGCTAGTTTCGAAGTACTTACCAGATCTTAGGCCATTCCCTGTTATCATTTGTGTTTCCCTTTTTTTTTTTAATGTTTTTCTATTAAAAGTATATCAAAGGCTGGCTAGTTTTGAAGTACTTACCAGATCCTGGATTGCTTTTATGTTATTCTTAAGTGTTTTTCAAAGGCTGGCTAGTTTCAAAGTACTTACCAGATCCTGGGCTGCTCTTTGTTCTTCATTTGTTTAATTCCCCTCCTTTTTGTATCATTTCATTTTATAAATCAACTTTAAAGATATCCTTAGACATAGATGACTTGCCCCATAGACCACTCTTGAACCTGATTGTTTCAATTAAAACCCTATTATGACTCCATAGCCCAATGGACTAAAACCTGCATTTATCCATCTTTTTGGCCAAAGCTTATTCTATTTTCTTGCAACTTCTCACCTTTTAAACTCTTTCCATTTATAACTTTTCACTCAAGCCATAATCATGCTCAACCATCGAAAACAAAAAAAAATCATTGGCCTTCATAACTAGCCTAATATCAATACCCAAAACCTTTAAAGATAAATCCATCTTTGCACTTATTGGAGAGATCCCTCTCCAGATTTAGGAGGGATAGATCCTAGAATCCCAAAGTGGTTGAAATGATGTTTCTCCCTGCTGTTGGACTTTGCCAATATTATTGATTACAGGGAGCTAACAGGAACCAGAAGGGGAACCCAATGAACCAGAAGTGGAGTTGGAATGGGGACTTGGTGGAGGACTAACTCAAATTCCACACGGAGGAGTAAGTCTTCCTAACGAAAACTGAGGAAGAAGGCCAAGAAGTCTCTAGGACAAATGCGTTGGGGGCGCAATGATGAAAGAAAAAATACATATCACAAAAGGAAGAGAGACCAACAATGGCAAGGAGGTGTAGGATCAAATGATTACAATGTCAAAACAAGGGCAGAGAGGTGCAGGATCAATTGATTACAATGTTATAGTCTCTTCCTGGTGGTGTTAACCAGGCACTCTTCACTTACAATGTGTGTGTTAGGTGTGTTAATTTTAATTTTTTAAACCCAGACGTTTGTAGAGAAAAATAAAAAGTGTGTTGTATAACTGTAAATAAATCTATAAATAGCAGTAAAGTAAACTGAATAAACAGAAAATAAACAGCTAAAGATGCATCAATCTAAACCCAAGGAGGCGGGCTTCTCAAAAACTAATCTGTGGGTGGGAAAAAATATAGTCAAAACACACCAAAATAGTCAATGTATCTAAATTTGGGAGGGACAATGATCTAAAGGACAGATCTACTGGAAATAGGTGCAGAAAACATCAAAAAACCAGAGGGAAAAGTGCCGCAAATGAGGTGGCGAAAGGCTATAACCTGAACGGAAAGGGAGGGTACCCTAGAGGAGGATCAAACAAAACTAAAAATAGGTGTTTTGGATGGATAAATAGCCAATTCGAAATGGATCTGAAGGTACAGGATCAGATCTGAAAAAATCGCTAAACACACTGAAATTTCAGACAACCTGCTTCAACAAAACGCCTATAAAGGTGGAAGCATACTGAAGCCCTAGGGGGCTAGGTTCCCACTTCTATGAGTAAAACAGAGAAATTACAGGTCCAAAATAGGCTGACACGGAGGTCAGACAACCCTAAAAAGAAGCCCAGACAAACCCAGAAAAATCTTAGAAAAATTCCTGCGAAAAGTACAGATCGCAGTTTCTGACCTGATTTCTGTAGAGGTCGCTGGTTTGAGGCTGTTTTCTACATCCTGAAGGTCTAGGTCACAGGTTTTGGTATAAAAAGTGTGACCTGCAATTTCGGCACTCTCGGGAGTAGGTTTGAGAAAAAAATTGTCGTCTCAGCTGTAGCTGATACTTGTCACCTACGTAATAGGTCCGAAAACACACGGAAGTTAAAAATTTTATTGTTTTAGGGTTTTATAGGTTAAAAAAAACATCAAAAAAATAAAAACAAGAAGATGAAGAGAAACCCTAGGGTTTGAAGCAGTTGGTCATGCAGGGATCTGAAAAAATAATAGAGGTCGTAATCGTAAACCCTTGTGGAGTCGCCAGTTGTAAGGATGAATTCTAATCGCAAGTATACGATAAAAACTCACTTTAGTTGTGCATAAAAAATATCCCTAACATCAATGATGGCTGCCAGTTTCTTTAGATCTGTAGTTAGTTGACCAAGATAAATGTTACAAAATCTAGATCCATACAGTAAAATACATTAAGAAGTAAATAAAAGCAAGAGTTGCTCCATGCATCCAATAGACAAGACAAGAATATTTTTAAAGAATTTTTGTATTTTTTGACACCTCAGAAGGGAGCATAGAAATATGTTACCAGTTCGCCTCAATGGGATGGGTTCTTGTAAGTCCTCAACACTTCAGATCTAAGATCTCTCTCTCTTGATGGTGTAGAAAACCCAGACAAAAATGGAACTCAAAGGAAGCTCACAAGAAAAATTGTAGCAAAATATGATTATGATAGAGGATCAAAGTCAGACCAAAAGTATAGATCCAGAGTGATGTTTAGGCAACAAAAGGTAGTGAGTGAATGGAAAAACTCTTCTATTTATAACAAAATATTGAGTTAGTCTAGATATTGGTGCATAGTTAAAATATTATTAACCAAATCTAGATCCAACTTTGATGGAATATTTTATTATATTTGTTGGAGGGAAAAAGAATTTGAATTTGGTCAAATCCCTTTATTTGTAAATAATAAATAAATAAATGATTTATTTATTATTTTAAGGATGTGGTTGAGTGAAAATTAAATAAATAGTGATTTATTCAATTATTTATAAATGATTTAGTCAAATTTCACAAGGAATACTAGTTAAATAAGGTTTAAATAATTATTCCTAGAAGATAATAAGATAAATAATGATTTATCTAATTAATTTTCCTATTTTGGGTTAAATATGACCAGGAATATTAATTAAACTATTGTTTAACTAATTATTCGGTGACAAAAATCAAACAAATCTGGATTTATTCCATATTTCTTCATGGGGTTTCCTGTTTAGACCATAAACAACTTAATAAATATGGATTACTAACTTATTTCTCATAGTGAAAGAAATTTTATTTAGGGTAAAATTGGTCTTACATGGTGTACTTTGGTCCATCTAATAGTATCAGGTTATATGACCAAAAAATGGTGTAACACATTTGCTACATTTTATGGCAGGTTTAAGCCCTCCTGATTTCATCCAGTTAATTAATGACCCTATACTCCACAATCCAGGTTGGCCTACTATGCCAACTAAGCTTCCTTCAAAAATTCCTAAGTTTGAAGGAAACACTAGGGAGTACCCTACTAATCATACCTGCTCCTTTCAAATGTGGCCTTCATCCAATTCTATCACCGATGACTCCATCCTCCTTCGGTTATTCCAACGTATGCTGAGTGGAGAAGCTGCAAAGTGGAATGTCGACCAGGCCGTTGCCTCTCATTTCACTTTTGTAACTCCTTCTAAAGCATTTTTTTCCTACTTCCAGCTACCTCTCCACTATGATACTAGTACTGAGTTGTTGACCACATTCCGTCAAACGTCTGCCACCCGCCTTTCTGACCATGTCCAAGAATGGCATACAAGGAGGAGCTTGTGTTGTCTATATGGATTGGTTTCTCATAACGATTTTTCCTTCTATTGGTAAATATGTCGCATCTCACTTTCCTAAGACTGAGGAAGAAGCTCTCCAGGTTGCATTGAAATATGACTTGATCTACACCCAATATGGTTATGTTTAAACCCTTCTACCGGATCTTCCTAGACCTCGTAGGGCCAAGGCACCAAGGGAATCTTACATTGTCAACGATATGGTTGGATATCTTTCACATCCGTATACTCATACTAACATGGGTTATGGTTTTCCTCACGAAGGGACCAGCTCCTCCACCGCTTATCCTCCTCCCAGTGGCATGTATCCAGGACAAAGCACACCTTAAGTATTTTCCCAACTGCATCAACCGATGTGAGGGACAGTTGATTCTCAACCTTTTTACCCCAATGTTTCTCAACATCCTTTCTATCCTTATCCATAGCCCGGTGCTCCAACCCCTCCGGCATCAGCACCCCAGCCTCCTGTGTCTTCTCAACCTTTTCCACAACAACCACCCCCCCCTTAAGGTCAGGTGTATGCACAATAAAGTGAAAATAATCCTCCTAATTCAAAGAAAAAGAGGAAAGGCAACCAGAATAAACTAGCGCATGGTAACCAAGGGTGCCAAGGTAATCAACCAAACACACCCCAAGGGAACCAACCTAACACTACAAACCAACAAAAGGGTGGTCAAACCAAGAAGAAGAGGCCTCTTCGTATGAACAAACTTTGTTCTTGTTGTGGTGTCCCTAGATATTATACTCATGATTTTCCCCTATTACCCCAGATGCACCAGTTGAGGGAAGCACAAGCAGCATCTAGAGCACAACAAGCCACTGCTCCAGTTCCTCCAAATAATGTGCCAGCTCAACTGACTATGTTCACTAATCCTTTACCTGAGCAAGGATATGTGTTTTCCAAACCCCCTCAAGGTCAGGTTTCCCCTCAAGCTTCGCATTCTGGTACCCCAGAGCACCAGATTCTCATGATGAGCTCTGAAGAGGTCAATACCGCTGATGTCAACCTTCATACCTATTTGTGCCAATATGACAAGCCACCTACTATGTCTGCAACTAAGTCCGAAAACAAAGTTTCCACAGAGTCCATTTTGACACTCAATTCTCCCTTAAATATCCATCAACCTAGGGTAGAGGTCGTTCACAATTTCCATAAAGGGCCATTACATCGAAATGTTGCTTTGGCCAAAGCCGCCCACACCTACAACATAGTAGATGACTTTGCACAATCTCCTACTGCATGTCAATGTTGGAAGTCCTCCAGTCATGCCCATCTCAACGAAAAGCTCTACTATTTTCTTTGGGAACTGTGGATCCTTTAGATGATCATTTGATCTTCTTTAATGTTGAAAAATTAAAACATCACCCCTTACCTTCATCCGTCGCCTTCCAAATACCAATCAAGATTCATTAATGCCAATGTTTCGTGATGTATCATGACGAGGGTACATCCACTTGTGTGATTTCCACCTATGTTTGGAATAAAATAAAATCACCCGACTTAGCCCCATCCACCATCACTTTGTGTGCTTGGGACAGTCACCCTTATTAGCACCTTGGCATGTTCTGTAGTTGTCCTATCACTCTTGTGGGCAAGACTCTTTATGTTGACATTGAAGTCATTGATGCCCCCTTTGATTACAATATTCTCTTGGGTCGTGGCTATACCTATGCGATGTCTGCTATCACATATGTGGTCCATAGTAGGACGTTATTTCCTCACAATGGAAATATCTTCACCATCGATCACTTGAAATATTACAAACTGAAGTCTCAAACCTCCCCCGAGTCTATCATATCTTCGGTGGCTGATAAAAAATTAGTCACTCCTCTCACCAGTGTTTCACTAGGAGTCTATAAAGATTCCACCTTATTTGGTGCATTCCCTAGTTCCCTCCCCCCCTTCCCTTATCAATGACCTCAACTTGCTGAATGTTTGCATGGTGCAATCATATCTGGCTAGGCACAAGCGGTCTAGTTGGACCAGCTTGCTAACCAACCCCTCCAAAACCTACTGGTGGTCACTCGATAGAGCCTTTAGGTCCTTCTCTTTAATTACCTTCTCCCTCTACTGGTGTCTCTTCCCACCCTTTTCAACCGGGAACAGTTCCCCCTAGCGTTAACCATTTGGGAGCCATTCTGCCAGGCCATTACACTTCTAGACAGATACTGTTTCTAGCTTCCCCCTCTAGAGTCTTTTCAACGACTGTTATGGCTACGTTGAGCATTCTTTATTTTATCTTGGGATCCTAGTTTGGTACAATGATCCCCCAGCCAATATCTTGCCTAGTCAGCTCAAACCTTATACCTCTTTGACCCCATTCCAAATGGTCGCTATGACCTCTCCCTTTGCTTTTGTGCCTCAGAAACATTAGTAAGACTCTACTCCTATTGCGAAAGCATCTGGTGAGGGGGGAAAAGTCAAAAAGAAGGAACCTAAGGACAAGGTCGTCAAAACAACTGCATATGTTCCTAAGCCTCCAAAGTAGTCACCTCTGTGTGCTTTGTGTGATGTTGTTAGGAATGCCACCCATAATTGTCTTAAGCTTCCTCATCTAAAAACAACGGTCAACGAGATGTTTCCTAAATCTGACATCCCGGAGGTCCATGTTACCTTTCCTGATTCAGCCAAGAAACTAAAATCGTTGCACATGAAACACCCTTGTGCTTTGTGCCATCTTTATCGCCATTATTCTCATCATTGTCCCCGTCTCGATGACCATCGTGATCGCCTTCAGCCAATTCATGAAATAGAGGCCACTTGTAGTGGATCCTGTATTCCTCTACTTGTGAGTTCTGCTTCACCAGAACCGGAGGACTGTTCTGCACCCATTGTGATACCTCCCCCCGATGTCAAGATGACCGACTCTTTGGTCACTATTCTCTATCTATCGTCATCTATGAGATCCACAAAAGAAGACCCCTCATGGGCTTCCCATTATGTTTGTGTCGAACCCCCTTAATCTAACATCCTGGTCTCAACATCGATAGATGTGTTATCTACTAGCTCTTTGTCTACCCTATATAGAGATACGTATGTGAACCATATTTCTCATGATGATGCACTAGGTAGTTCCACTACATCATGTGGTCTCATTTCCTCCAGTCTTCCAATCTTCAATTCAGACGAGGACATCATGGAAGCCATGGCCACCCTTGATTTTCCTTGGGATGATATGCACCATCGTGCGTATTCCCTTCCATAGTAGCCCCATGACCAAACATGTTGTGGATTCCAAAGACTTCATCCATGGTGAGGTCAATTAGTTATATGACCCCTTACTTCAAACCCATGCATTCAAACCACATACACCTTGTGGCCATTACATTGACACCCAATGTTCAGGTAAGGGCGCACTAATATTTGAGATTCTAAGAGAAGAAATTATCTACAACCCTGCTAGTGCATCTGATAGTGTTGACTCTAGTACCATTATTCTTCCCCATTTAGAAAAACCTCTAGAGTCTCATATCACTTCAAATCATTATAGGGATTATCCACTTAATCATTCCTTCATCTTACTTCAACAACCCAGTCCCTTAGACATTGTTGTTGACCAACCTCTATGTTTTCTCGGTGAGCACCAGTTCATTATATCCGAAGCCACTCTTTGGGATAGTGACACCATGTATGAAAACCCAGAAATTTAGTCCATTTTCTTCATATATGCAGTGCCAAATAAGATTGGTAATCCACCATTTCCTTTCTCTAACTGTATCTATCAATTCTTCCCACACAATATAACCATAACAAAAACAAATGGTGAACCACATCATAAAATGTTCTTAGAGTCCACTATTCTAAATACATTTGGCATGTCCATAACATGCTTGGGAGCACCTATGCCCCTATATATTCTCACCATCCTCTTGATGATTTAGTACTTATGATACTAAACACTTGAATCCATTATGTCAGTACTTGTCACATCATGGCGCTCCAAAAAATCCTCTAGCTAGCGGGATCATTCCCGCGTTTAGCATACCAGATCACTCCCTCCATCACATATGCTTGGGGAAATTATGGCACCCCTGGCCACATTCTCATTTTATTTTCATAAGTCTTAGCCTAGACCCCACCGATTTAGGTATGGTCTATTATCTTCCCATTCCTGGGATATTTTTTCCTACTGGCTTCTCCGACGAGCCATGTATTGTAGATGCTTGATACCGTTTCTTGAGATATTCTACTTTATGTGATACCATACTTACCACTTGGTCCCCATGTTTGACTTGGCGGGCAAGGATGATTTTAGAACTTCTCTAGTATTTCATTCATATATTCTTTTCTTACCTTGATTCTTCTGTTAGACAATTATATATTATGGAGCAATTCAACACATAAAATATGCAAAAAACACAAGCACAAAAAACACATAAAAACAGAGAGACATATATATACGTGGTTCACCCAGTTTGGGCTACGTCCACCCCGAACAGCCAGTCCTTCATTTCTATTATCTAGCAAAATGAAGAGACAAAACCTATAGTAGACCCACTGTAATATCATTTGTTCTCTCTCACAGTCTCCTTATCAGTTTCCCGCTCAGAGAATACACATGTAATACACAGCCGCAATACAATACCCTCATACAAAGAGAAGGGTTGCCTTCTAGGGAAAAAAACCCTAAACTAAACATAACTTCTACCATCAGATCATCCGCCTAATGAACGGCTCAAATTGACTAGAAATTACTATACTTTTACAAGGCAATTTTACATCTATTTTTAGCTTCGGGGGCGCTGCCCTCGAAACCCCTGCCGGGGGACCGCTGACCCCCTGACCCCCCAGCCGGGGGGTCAGCCCCCCCGGACCCTGCTTGGGGGACAAGTCCCCCCCGTACCCCCCCGCTACAAGGGTGTACAGTTTTCTTGGGGTATACATCTAGCTAAAATGAGGATCTCTGAATCAGGATGAAAATCAGGCTCCACACCCAACAATCTCCCACTTGGAGACTGATTGTAGCAACTCCACCGCTACTTCATTTTCTGGACAATGACTCCTCTTTGGACCTAGTTTTTTCTCATCTTCATCATCATCCTTGAAGACCAATTGAAACTAAGCACATTCTCAGTTTCTCCCTAGTTACAACTTTTGTTAGCATATCTGTAGGATTCTGGCTAGTGTGTTTTGTTCCAGCTTCAACTCTCCATCTTCCAATACTGACCGTATGAAATGGTACTTGAGATGTATGTGTTTATTCCTAGAGTGAAATGTTGAGTTCTTTGCAAGATGAATGGCACTTTGGCTATCACTGTATAACGTGCCCATATCATGCTTCTTACCAAATTCACTCATAAACCTTTGTAACCAAATCATTTCTTTACTAGCCTCTGTAGTAGCAACATACTCTGCTTTTGTTGTTGAAAGTGCAACAACACTTTGGATTTTTGAAACCTAACTGATATTTGTTCCACCTACAGTAAATACATATCCTGTAGTGCTCCTCTTGTTATCTCTTTCACCTGCCATATCTGTGTCAACATATCCCTATAGAGCAATGTTTGAACCACCAAAGCATAATTATTGATTTGTGGTACCTCTCAAATATCTAAGAATACATTTTACTGTCATCCAATGTTATTTTACTAGATTATTCATGCACCTGCTTACAACTCCCACTGCATGTGCAATATCAGGCCTTGTGCAGACCATTGCATACATTAAGCTTCCAAATGCTGATGCATATGGAACTTTAGACATATAATCCATGTCTTCTTAGGTATTTGGGCACATCTGCTTACTAAGTTTGAAATGGCTAGCAAAAGGTGTACTAACTGGTTTTGCATTGTGCATATTAAATCTTTTCAACACCTTTTTTATGTACTCATTCTGAGACAGTGTTAATTTTCGATTTTTCCTATCTTTAGTTATTCTCATACCAAGGATCTATTTTACAGCTCCCAAATCCTTCATTGCAAATGAATTTTCCAATTTTTGTTTGAGCACATTTATTTCCTGCATGTTAGACCCTGCAACAATAATGTCATCTACATACAATAACAGTATAATATAGTTTCCATCATTTTTCTTTTTCAGATAAACACAATGATCAGAGTGACATCTAGTATAACCTTGTTCAGACATAAACTTGTCAAATTTTAGATACCATTTCCTTGGAGCCTGTTTTAAGCCATACAAGCTTTTCTTTAACCTGCACACCAATTTGTCTTTCCCTTTGACCTCATATCCTTTTGGTTGCTGCATGTATATCTCTTCCTCCAAATCTCCATGGAGAAATGTTGTCTTTACATCTAACTGTTCAAGATGTAAATATTCCACTGCTACAAGACTTAAGATAGTTCTGACTGAAGTCATATTAACAACAGGAGAAAACATTTCATCAAAATAAATACCTTTCTTCTGTGCAAACCCCTTCACCACAAGTCTAGCTTTGTACCTTTGTTTTCCTCCATCTTCTTCCTTCAGCCTGTAAACCCATTTATTCTGCAATGTAGTTTTACCTGCAGGAAAATTGACAAAGTCCCAAGTCTGGTTATGCATTAAGGAGTCCATCTCTTCATCCATGTCTAGCTCCCACTTCTTCCTGCTTTCAACCTGCATTACTTCTTCATAACATTCAAGTTCACCAGAATCAGTCAACAATAAATAATATAATGAAGGAGAGTATCATTCACGAGGTCTACTTATCCTGGTAGATCTTCTAACACCACTTTCAGGTGTTTGAGGTGCCTGTTGCTGTTGTGGTGGTTGCTGCTGCTGTGGTTGTTGATTATTATTATTTTTAGGCACCTTTACTTTTTCAGTTATCTCATCAAGAACCGTGTATTCCTTGCTTTATTTCTCCTATTTCTTTTCCTGCAACTGATTCTTATACAAGACCTTTTCATTGAATATTACATCTCTGCTCCTAATGATTTTGTGATTTTAATAATCATATAAGTGATAACCAAAATCATTAACACCATATCCAATAAAGGTACATTTCTTTGATTTTGCCTCAAGCTTTGTTCTATTTTCTTTATTAATATGGACAAAGGCCTCACAACCAAAAGGATTTAAAAAAGAGTAGTTTACCTTTTTACCTGTCCATGCTTCCTCTGGAATACCACCATCCAAGGAACTTGAAGGCCCTCTGTTTATTAGATAAACAACAGTATCTATAGCATCTACCCAAAATTGTAAAGGAAATCCTGCATGCAATCTCATGCACATTGCACGCTCCATGATTGTTCTATTCATCCTTTCTGACACACCATTTTATTGTGGTGTTCTTGGAACTGTCTTCTCTCTATGAATTCCATGCTTTGAACAGTACCTATCAAACTCTTTGTTGCAATATTCACCTCCATTGTCTGATCCGAGACACTTCAACTTCTTTCCTATCTCAATTTCAACCAAAGATTTCCATTTCTTGAAAGTATCAAATACATCATATTTATTTTGAATAAAATAAATCCAGGTTTTCTAGTTGCATAATCAATAAACGTAACATAATAGCGAGAGCCACCGAGAGATGATACTTGAGCAGGTCCCCATACATCTGTATGCACAAGATCCAATTTTTCACTCTTCTTTTCTTTCCCAACTCTGATAAATCTGACTCTCTTTTGTTTTCCATAAATGCAATTTTCACAGAAATCCAAATCAACATTCTTCAAACCTGGCAACAAATTTCATGAGTGAAGAATCTTCATCCCCTTCTCACTCATGTGTCCGAGCCTATGATGCCATAATGTTGCATCTGCTCCTTTGGAACTTAAAGCATTAACAGAGTTAGAAATACCAATGCATAAATACAATGTACCAACCTTTTCTCCTTTTTCTATTACCAGGGCTCCTTTGGTGACCTTCCAAGTTTTATCTGTGAAAGTTGTCACACAACCTTCACTGCCTAACTGCCCTATTGAAATCATATTTTTCTTTAGATCTGGAACATGCCTTCCCTCATTTAATAGCCATTGGTTTCTATTCTATTGTTTTACAAGAACCTTACCCATTCCAACAATTTTATAGGGTTTAACATCACCCAAATGAACTTGTACAAAATCTCCTTGAACATATTCATGAAAATATTTCTTATCAGGTGTGGCATGGAATGAGGCCCCTAAGTCTCATACCCAGGAATTAGTAACATTTTTGAAAGAAAGAATCAAAGCATCTTGTAACACATCACCTGTCACATTTGCTTCATGATTGTTTTCTTACTGTGCATCTCCTTCTTTTCCCTTCTGAGATCTACAGTCTTTCTTTAGGTGTCCTTTCTTTCTGCATTTCCATCACACTATCCCCAATCTAGACTTAGATCTGCCTTTCATTGATTTACTGCGATATCTCGAGCTCCTTCCTCTTTCTATTCTCCTTCCCCTAGACTCTGCACTCAAAGCATTACCCAATGTCTCACTAGAGCTTTTCCATCGCATTTCCTCACTATGGATAACACCGACAACATCATCAAACTTTAAAGTACTAGATCCAGAGACAGAGTTACTAATGGCCATCACTAAACCATTCCAACTCTCTGGAAATGAGCACAAGAATAACAGAGCTCTAAATTCATCATCAAAGTTTACCCTTACAGAACTTAACTGACTGGTAACTGTATTAAAATCATTTAAATGGTCTACAACAGATCCACCTTCCGACATCTTCATATTAAATAATCGTTTCATAAGAAATACCTTGTTTGAGGCTGAGGGTTTTTCATATAGTTTCACCAACGTCTGCATCAAACCCTCTGTTTTTGTTTCCTTCGAAATATTGAACGCGACTGATGCCGCAAGGCACAACCATACTGTTCCGAGTGCCTTTCTAGCGAGAATGTTCCATTCCGCGTCTATCATGGCCGTCGGCTTCTTTGTTTTTCCACTCAATGGTAGGTACAGATCTTTCTAATATAGATAATCTTCCATCTACATCTTCAACAGCGGGAAGTTTCGACTGTTAAATTTCTTGACCCTAAACTTACCATCTTCCACCATTGCTCCCACTCGAACCAGGAACCCTTCTTTCCTGCGAGTTTATCAACCAAATATACCTTCGGCTCTGATACCAGTTGTTAGAAAATTATATATTATGGAGCAATGCAACACATAAAATATGCGGAAAGCACAAGCACACAAAACACATAAAACCAGAGAGACACAGATATACGTGGTTCACCCAGTTTGGGCTACGTCCACCCCGAACAACCAATCCTTCCTTTCTATTATCCAGCAAAATGAAGAGACATAACCTACAGTAGATCCACTGTAATATCCTTTGTTCACTCTCACTGTCTCCCTAACAGTTTCCTGCTCAGATAATATGCATGTAATGCACAGCCGCAATACAATACCCTCATACGAAGAGAGGGGTTGCCTTCTAGGGAAAAAGACCCTAAACTAAACATAACTTCTACCGTCAGATCATCCACCTAATGAACGAACCAGATTGACTAGAAATTACTATACTTTTACAAGGCAATTTTACATCTATTTTTAGCTTCAGGGGTGCTGCTCCCAAAACCCTTGTCGGGGGACTGCTGGCCCTCGGACCCCCCAACTGGGGGGTTAGCCCCCCCGGACCCCGCGGGGGGGACAAATCCCCCCCGCTGCAAGGGTGTACAGTTTTCCTGGGGTATACATCCAGCTAAAATGAGGATCTCTGAATTAGGATGAAAATCAGGCTCCACACCCAACATCTTCACAAGGAACCATCCTTCCAAGAAGCATTAAGGCCACCTTTTAGATAAGAAAGGCCACCTTACTAAATGTCACAGATCCTCATTCCAACGGTCGGTTTGTTTGCTACGATCACCACAAGATTTAGGGCCTTCTCCTCCTCTCCAAATTCACCATATGTCCACTAGAAAATTAATCAAATTGGAGGGAAATCGCCCTATTAAAAGAAAAACCCTAAATTTTGTTTTTCCAATTGCGACCAAACTGTAGCTTAGTTTGCAGAACCATCAACAGCGTTGGAAATATCTCACCGAGCACTATAATGGGTATCCTTTTGTTTTTTGTAATTTGACACTTCAGCAGGAATCCATTTTTCCAAGAGGGATCACTTTTTCGTCTCTTAAAAATAGATTTCTTCACTTGTGCTTCTTGTACATGGGGCACCACTTTGACTTCATACTTTTCAATGTGTGTGTCGATTTTCATCATGAGTCACCATATTTTTCTCATAATTTTATGGTCCCGATCGAGCCTATTCTATGTGGCAGCCTCATCGAGTCACCCTTGTTTAGAGCATCAGAGTTGAGTCACCATCATATTCATAGAGTCTATCCTGAGCCCCTTTACCTCCTATTACAGTATTCCATCCATTTGTGCCTTGTCCCTCTCTCGTGTCGCCCATTTTGGACTCCAATCATACTCTCCCCCATCCCCTCTAGAGTCGAGTGAGTCATTGCCAGGTCATCCATGCTTTTTATGCTTTGACAAGGGAATTTTCCCATCCGTTACTCAATATCCCCTCTTCCATAATCATCTCTGGTGTCATTCCATCAGTCTCTTTATTATAATCCCTCATGCCTTAGTTCAGGATTCCTTCTTGCCTCACCTATGGCGGACTTCCTTCTGTCGACATCAACACATTCATTCCAGAAGATAGGTATAAAGGGAAATGTACCTTGGTTCTAGCTTCCATTCTTGTTCATTTCCTCGGATCATGCAAAGGGACACATCATTTACCTTTGACTTGATTGTTTCTCATCCGCTCAGCTTCAACTCCTTATCGCATGATTAAGATTCATATACTTGATGGTTCGGTGATCAAGCAGATTGTACCAGTGACTCCTGGGTGTTTGTTAGATTTGTCAGAACGTATGAGGGGGTGGCCCTTCACGTACCCCCCCACATGCCCGAATGACCTCATATTATGCTACATCCCCATATGCAACTTCGCATATTTGATGGGTTCGATTCTAGCCGCTTACAATGCTTATAGCATGAATGTATCACTCAGATGATCAAGTCATATTTTTAGAGCAATTTCATGTTTATCAGGGCTTCTTTTGTTGTCATCATGTCTCATGTACTCAGATATTATTGTATTCAATCCTGGTTGTTGTCCCAGGTGCAATATATATGTGGGATCCATTATATTTTTTTCTGGCCCATTCTATGCCATCATGTCAGGTAACATTTATCTACTCTATTGCTCGGTTTCATTTTTCTCGGTGCACTATTATTATTTGTAGGTTGTCATCTTGATGGGCATAGGCATGCCTCCCCCGCCTCACTGAGAACAGGTACCCAAGCATTAAAGGAGAGTTATATCATTTGTATATCTCACCCCCTCGGTTATTTTCCTCTCTCTCTTCACTCCATCTATGTATTTCTCTCTCTCTCTCTCTCTCTCTCTCTCTCACTCCCCTTTGGTGTCTAGTGATTGTGTTCTTACAACATACTTCAGTCGTATGATTAGCTCCTAAGGCTCACACGTTGGGGGGTAATCTGTTACATCAATTTTTGGTCATCTAACCATTTACAATTAGATGGATTGATGACCAGTTTTACCATAGTAAGATTGATTTCACTATAAGAAATAACAAACCATATTTTATTAACTTATTTCTGGTTAAAACATCAAACCCCATGAGGAATAATTAAATAAATCCTTATTTATTTGATTTTCCTCTAGGGATAATTAATTAAACCACTGTTTAAATAATATTCCTCGTCATATTTAACCCAATTATGACAAATAATGAGATAAATCATTATTTTTCTTCTTTTTCTCTAGGAATAGTTAATTAAATCACTATTTAGTTATTATTCCTTGTTAAATTTGACTAAATCGCCTAGAAATATTTAAAAAAATAATTATACTTAACCCCATTCTTCAAATGATAAATAAATCATTCATATGTTTATTATTTCTAAATAAATGTATATAACCAATTTAAATTCATTTTCCTTGTAACAAAATATAATAAAATATTCCAAGCAGTTAGATCTAGATCTTGGTTAATAATATTTTATTATTCATCATTATCAAGGATAACTCAATATTTTGTTATAAATAGAGGGTTTTTCATTAATTATTTAATTTGATCACTTTCATTGTCATGCTTTGATCATTCTCATTGCTGCTACCATTTTCTTGCTTCTTGAGCTCCCATAGAGTTCAACACATTTTGGGTTTTCTACATCATCGAGAGAGAGAGAGAGTTCTGGATCTGAAGAGTTGAGGACATCCAAGAACCCATCTCATTGAGGGGTACTGGTAACATCATTATTTGTTCCCTTTTGAGGTGTTAATACATATAAAATAATCTATATCTTGTCTTGTCCATTGGAAGTATGAAGCATTTTCTTATTTATTTTTACTATTTAGCTACTTTTACTGTATAGATCGTGTTTGTCGCAGCATTTTTTTCGACCATCTATTGTAGATCTAAGGAAGTTAAGTAGCCATCTTTGCTATTAGGGCTATTTGTCACGCACAACTAAAGTGAACTCTTTTCGTACACTTGCATTAATAATTTAAGCTATCACCCAACGTTTTTCAAAAAATATATAAAATCATTAGAAATTTGAGTACTTTATAAGAATATTTCCAAACATTTTATAACTCACACATTAGGGACTAGTAATACTTACCAAAGATTCTTAAATTTAAAATAATTTGCAAACATTAAAATTTTCTCTCATCAAAATTCAAGACAAACAAATATCAATATTCGAGTCAACATTGACTAGAATGATCTACTCCCAATAAACCTTAAACAAGGCTAGACACAATGTCAACAAATAATATTGTTTCCACCTCTTCACCAAATAAACATCTACAAGAGCTAGAACTTGCATATAATAATTACCTTTGAATCCTACACAACATCCAATAACAGACTGAAAGATGATTTATCCAATATTCCAACACCAATCTACAATGAAAACGATAGCTAAACAAGGCTAAAAACAACAACTATAGCAAACATTTCTTTTACTTCATGCTAAGAAGAATAGCATGGCCTAAATTTGAATCATTAGAGAGCTACAGATTCTCTTTTAAAGAAATGTTAATATTAACACGATGTTCTTTGCATACTCATTAATATTTATGTAAAATATTTAGATCATATTACAGTACATTTTTAAAATATTAGTAGATGAACCTAGTATTAAGTGATTATAACGGGCATGCCTAATTTCCCAGCAAAGGAAATTATAATCTTATAAAAATTCTCCATCTTTTATCAAAAACCACATACTTTGTACCTCTATAAAAGTTAATCCCATTTTTTCAATACCTTTTTAACATTGTTAGAAAACTAGTGGAGATAGTAGACGTTGAGGAACCCAGCAAAGACACTTTGAAAACCTACTTCTAAAGAATATAGTCCTTAAAACATAGTTTTATGCCGAATTTTAATAACTATAATAAAATAAAATTATGCCTTATAGTCCTTAGAATATAGTTTTCTGCCCAGTTTTAATAACTATAATAAAATAAAATTATGTCTTAGATAAAGTGCTTGACTGTCTTTTTAACATTGTTAGAAAACTAGTGGAGAGAGTAGACGTTGAGAAACCCTACTTCTAAAGAATATAGTCCTTAAAATATAGTTTCATGCCCAATTTTAATAATTATAATAAAATAAAACTATGCCTAAGATAAAGTGTTTGACTATGCTAATATATCAACCACTTAAAAATAAACATTCTAACTTATTTTTTAATAGATTTGACATTGTAATTCAAATTATTTTAAAACATAACTCTATTTGGAAATATCTATGCAAACATAGTTTCTTGTCATACATAAAGCATGTTCTTCCAATAGCTGATGTAATGTAGATTGTATCGTTTCAAATTGGACAGAGTAACTCAATGCACTTTCAAAACTTAATTTAACCTGGTTGAATGACGAAGGCAATTCAATGCAGAAATCACGCTAAAATTCACACATGCACACTTTAATTTGAAGACCACGAGTTTTCTAGGTGATGAAACAGTTCTGTGTATGGATATGACTAACTCTTTTTCTTCGTTTTTCTTTATTTATTTATTTTCTGTGTATGGATATGACATTTTTTTTTGGTTTTGCCTAGGATTGAATCAGAACCAATTTTTTAGAACAAACTTGTCGGATATTGGATACTAATAGTAAAATTATTTCTCTCACTTCTATCACTCTAGTTATAAATAACCAAGTACAAGAATTTCATTGTTGATATTACAACCAAGTATGAAGCACATGAAGACATGGTAAAAATATTCCTCTCACTTGAGCTATACATAATCAATCACCATAATTTTATATCAATTTGATAAAGAAAAATAAACTAATCAAAATTAAAAAGTTAAACAATTATATTTTTGATATTACAACAAAGTATGAGGGAGACGTAGACATGGTAAAACTAGAAATTCCCTCTAAAGATATAAAGATACACCAAAGTAATAGAACATGCCTATGATGTTACTACATAAATGTTGTAGCAAAAGAAATATAACCACCTAAAGGGTGGAGGATGGAGGGGAGGAAATGTGTGCTCAAACAACCACTCATCACTAAATCAATTTTTCCAATCATACCACTATGTCAAAATCTTATGTATGTATTTATATTGAAGCTATAACATGCATGGTAATAAGGAGAAACATTACCATAGGTCGTAGTTGGCACTAACCCACAAATATAATTGCACACAGGAAATGACTAAAGTGAGTGTGCATTGATAATGGGATTAAATCAAGAGTGTCTTTACAAGTGTGTGTTGATAATGACATTAAATCAAGAGTGTCTTTCACTCGAGTGATCTTCAGATTTCAGGATATTTCGCAATCAACATAAAGAAGGGGATTTGTTTCAGAATTTTAGCTATCTCCTTTTAAAAATTTTAAATTAATTCGGAGTCATTTTGGTGGAGCCATTAATTCCAGTTTTAAATTTAAATTTAAATTTTGTCTAGCAAAGATTTGTTGGAATTTCAAATTTATGTGGTGTAGTTTACACAATCCAAGTGTCAAGTAAACTTTCAAGGCATTGTATCCATTTATGGATTCAAAAATACACTTTAAAAAATGAGAAGTTGCACATGCCATATGCATATATAGAACCAATATAGATCCTTTTTCAAGCGTTACACTCTAAAAAAGGTTCACGTATCAAGAGAATGGATCCTAGGCTTGGTAAATTTGTACTTAAAATGGACCTAAACCAAAAATTTTCTCTTTAAATCTTCTATCTTTTAGTTTTTGTTCTTTTAAATAATTTTATTTATTAAATTCACATAATTTTAATGTTATGAGTGAGTTAAATTTATTTATACATAAAACAAAAACATTTTACAAAACAAAAAATTATACTTTGACTAAATAATAGAACATGTTTTTAAATTAAATTTATTTATAATTAAAAATATATTTAAAACAACATAAAATCACAATTTAGAGATAAGTTTCACAAGTGTACTTTGGATAAGGAGTTAAGGAGAAAGAAAAAATATTATATTGAAGATTTAAATCTCACTCATAATCATTATAAGAAAAGGTACATAGGGACCAATATTTTTTGGAGAGGCAAAATTCTTATTGTTGAACTAAGGAATAATTCTCATCAACTCTATTGTCCACTGGAAAAGGCCAAAACAACTTGTGGGAGGAAAGAGTATGTATTTTTTGGTCTTCTAGAAAATTGGATAAATGAAAACATTTCATTTTAAAATGGGAGGTCTTCAAAGACAACATTGAAATAGGTAATCTATTGAAGGAAAGGTTTTTCTAGAAGATGAGAGCATCTATTGTGAAGATTCAAAAAAAAAAAATCCAATACAAGAACTACATTGAAAGACACTATGTCCCATATGAAGGTTCACAAGAAAATGATCCAATACAATAACTAGATGGAAAGACACTATGTCCCATATAATATGGTTAATGTTGAGTCTCGTAGCTTCATATATCTTAGAAATTTTTGGGAGTTCTGGTATTCTCTTTTCTCGAGTTGTAATCCGGTAGATCATGTCTAATTATTCCTTGCAAGGCCGTGAATCCATCTCTCTCACTTAATTCCTTCATATCTAAGAAAATAGTGTCTCTGACATCTGGACGGATTTTATTCTATGTCGCTTTGGCGAGAGTGTTTTTTCACTCAAATACGTGAATCTATATGTGACCGTTGAATCTTTCAAACATTATGCAAAAGATTGTATAAGACTACATCTAATTTGATAAAGAAGGAAACATATATGATTTTGTTCTTCGTAGTCATCTTAAAAGAGAAAGTGCCAAACATCTAGTTTGGATAAAATATTAAAATCATTTAGACAACTTGCTCGGGAGTCGGGGGGACTTCTACGGAATCATCTAAATATTTCCCTTATGTTTCATACGAAAATCGGAATGGAATCCAATGCAGCTTGACATCCACAAATGAAAACTTTTGCAACCCTTTAAGTAACAAGGGTTACCGTTTTCTAAATTAGCAAATATACTTAATGGGCAAAACAGTAGATCCGATGTTAAAGGGAGATAAAAAGGTAGTGTGAGGAAGTTGTATAATTTTTACACTTTCTAAAAGTATGTACAAGTATGAGATTTAAATCAATTATTTCAATATTTATGTTAATTAATTTTTTTTTAATATGAATTTCATTTATTATGTGCTATATGAAGAAAAAGTTAAAAAAAAATATTAAATTCATCATAATAAAATATTTCAATGCTTAAAGAAAATGTGTAATTTGATGGAATCGTAAATTATTGCTATGCAATGTACCCAATACAAGTGCTAAATTGAATTCATTTATGCATTTAAAAATTAAATTTAATTAATAAAAAATTACACATGGTATATGTGCCAAATTAAATCTTTTTATGCATTGAAAAATGTAATTTAATTAATGAAAATGTAAAAAAGGTTTGCACTTTAAAAGAAAGTTGATCCATCCGAGTGCTTTCTATATCCATGGTTAAGATGGATCTATACGCGTTTAGTTAGTTTTTATGATATATAATGAAATAAGTGTTTCCATACTTATTATGCTTTAACTCCTATCGACATTTAGTAGTAATTTAATTTTATTTCAAATTTCAAAGAAAAAGAGTAATTTGGTGGAATGTATCAAGCTTCTAGAGGCTAGAGTTTGTCTAAGTATTACACATCATTTTGTCACCATGACACTTGACCATTAAAATGGATCCTTCGCCATCCATAAACATGTTTCGAAGCACTCCCTTGCAAGTCAAGAATTTAAAACCCTTGAAGAAAATATGAATTTTGGGTAACAAGGTCTTTTAACTTTTTTAGTATGACCTGCACGCTTTTCCTAGTCAGTTTCCATGCATTCACAATTTCTACCATTGAAACCTGCACATAACTGTGCTCTGTCTTCCACTCTAGACCATACACATGACTCAATGAAAAATAAAAGTAAAAAGTGAATTTTAGAAGCCTTGTTGGGAAAATATATCCCAACTGAAATATTCTTGGTCACATCTATTCAATCCTTACCCCTCAGATCATGGAGCTAATTCCCTTTAATCAAGGAACCCTAATCCTAGTATTAGTGGATCTCATCCTTCTCTTATGGATCTGAAACTTCCTCTAGTTGGCCTATAAATTGACTATAGGCTAGAGGGTTAGGGGATTTCACAAAAGGTAGTATTATGTTGTTGCATCTAGATTGGAAAGCTTATCATCCAAGGGGGGGATCAGAGGCATTTGGGAGGAACCTCATGACATCAAGGCAAAGGTTTAAGACTCTTCTATATCTCTTAAATAATACAAAAGAATCATTTTCTCCATTGTATTGTCTTACTAAAATGATGAATGATTTATGTTCCTTTTGTTTACTCATTAAGATGATATCAATTTCTAATATCCCTGATAATTAGCTTAAGCTTCTTTGAATTGTTATATTGGATATTCCTTTTATCGATTTTATGTTTTTTATTGCAAGTCTTTTTGAGCATATAGGAGTTGCATTGGAACGGAGCGGAGATCTCCATCAAGCATTTCACAAATACATAAGGGTTTCATTCTCCTTCTCTTGTATTTATGATTCAAATGAAGTAGGCTTAGGGACAGAGTTATTCAATTGCTTGCTTGTTTCTAGTTTTACTTAGCAATCTAGGGAGATCTCTCTTGTCCACAAGAGGTATTTGTCCGCGTAACAAATTGGCAACCATACTGGGGAACATCTTAGTTCTCTTCTCTTTCCTTGGTTTTTATTTCCCATTTTTTTATTATATTTATCTGACTATTAGAAAAATAGTGACTTTTCAGATCCTCTAGTTTCATTACGTTGATTTAATTTTTTCTTGAACCTTTCTTAATATGTGTGGTTTTTCTTCAGCAACAGAATGCAGATCTGCGCAGTTTTTCTTCAGCAACAATGCGCATAAGCACTGGAATTAACTATTAACCTGCGCAATCCTTAGAAATTCTCGAAAAAATAGATTTTCCCTTGATCAAAGTCTGAATTTTGATTTTGGAGTGGTGATTATGTTTTGTTACCATCAGATAACTTCTGTGAGCTTGCTTGAATGTCGTAGTGAAGTCTTGTTGAGAATCAATCATTTTCACAAATTTGGGTAGGGTTTTATCTGAATTGTTTGTTGATTGATCAAAAAGAGATAGGTTGATGTTTAGATAATTGTCTCCATGTATTTTTCTATCAAATATACCATATTGATTATTTCTCTTACTTATTTGTGGGGAATTTCTGTGTTTAAATTACAAAGTGCAGTTTTCTTAAAAAACCAGTGTGTTTTGTGACAAATTATTTCTATTGTTGAGTGTTAAAAGAAAAGCATTTCTATTCAGTTTTGAAATATTTTCTAATTTCACTTATATACATCATTAAGTTGAAGCATTCATTACAAAAATTTCATTTTATAGTTTTATTGATTTCTACATGCATTTTGAAGAATTGTCAGTGATTGCTTTTGAAAGAGACATTTTATGGTTATTTGACATGTTAAGCGAATTGAAATTTTGATTTAATTTCTGCAATTGAATTGTTTCAAAGTGAAATTGACATTTTGTGGAAAAGAATGTTATTGGAATTTGTTTTTTTTGCATTTCATTTGAAAATAAATAAGACTCTTACTCTCCCATAGCTAAGAATTCATTGAATGAAAATGTTACCATTTCATATTTGACTGCATTAGAGTTTTTGAGTCCAGACAAAATATCATCAGTTTCACGTCCATAACCCTCTAAGTAAATAAAATCTTAATAGCACAATGTTAATAGAATTGATCTAGAATTTTTCACATTTGTAGGATTCTTTCCACCGACATAGATCAAGTTATAGGGATTTGGAATAGGGAAGTGAGTTAACTTCCCAAATATAAAAAAAAATTAGAACCTTGTGGTGGGGAGGTAATCCATTTGTTGCATTTTTTCTCTGGGAAGTTCCTCTTACAAGGGATTCAAGCATGAGAACATATCGGACCCACTGAAGTGATTGTACTCGCTTCATTGGCTACAATAGAATATTTTCACGCATTACAAACGATGCTAAAAGGTACTTGGGGTCACTTGGAAGTAAACCTCAGATTTACCATGTTGAGGAGCTTTCAAGGGGATTGACCTTCATTAGTATTCCCTTTCATGTACGTCAAATCTGCAACTGTCCCCTCAGGTTGAATTGTCATAAGTTGTAACCATAGCAACCATAATATTAAGGATTTTTCCCAAGCTAATGTTAAGGGAAGGTCTCTATAGTACCTCGAACAAAAGTTGACTAGACTTACTTGGAGCTTTTAGAGGGTAATCTTCACTCTAGATGGCATAAGTGGAGTTACTTGCACTATATTGTTTCATTAAGCAGGATGCCAAGGTAACTGGTTCCATTTGCTTTATCTATATATGTTCACAATGATTTCTATCAGGTTTGATTTTGTCAATAGCTAGTGATTTCGTTGTGAAAGGAATGTTTTTGTGGTTTGAATCCTATATTTGTTAGAACATGTTATTTTTTTGTTTTTACTTTTTAGAGGGTTTAGGTGTGATTTTTTGATATTTTGTGAATTCTTAATTAAAATCTATCATGGCTTATTTACCAATACATTCATAGATAATGAATGGTAAAACCTATGAGTATACATCGATTCAATTGGAAAAAATGAAGGCTAAAAGGTCAAAATCAACAAGATCTAGGTCCTCGGATTAACCTCAAACATCTACCATTGTAGAATCTTGTAATATTCCCAAATGGGAAAACTCAGCAACACATGAATAAAAAATGCATTTTCAGAAATGTATGCTATAAGAATCAAAATAAACCCTTGGATCCATTATATCTGACATCATAACACCCAAATCCAAAAGGAGATAAAAAAAAAATCATGATATGTGAGGTAGACAAGCCTCCCACACCTGGTATAGCCCAAAAACAATGCAACCTCAAAAATACTGCAACACAGAATTACTGCATGAAAGTGATAGCGTAGTCTAATGAGGCTTTATACTCAGAAATTAAAGAGAAAAATAAATCTTCTCATATATTAATCAATATTTCTCAAGAACTGAGATCTAATATCCTTTATAAAAATCCAAGAGAACCCGGGAAGGGTTTCTGGAAATACACCCAATACAAATGGTGATTTGGAGGCCAAAGACTGAAGAATCACTACAAACTGAAGCACATTAAGATAGGAGGCTAAAATAATAAAGATCTGATGTAGATCCACTCAAATTTCTCCTCCATTGAAAGGTTGAACCCTTCAATCACATGAAAACACTCTAAAAGAGCCACAAGATCCCTCACTAAAGCTGCCCTCCAAAATAACACAATTCCAGACTAAAATCACACTGTAAGTGATGGTAATAGGTTGTCTTGATGCCAAATATCTAAAATGAGCCCAATAACCCTCCAAACTAATCTCCCAAGAGAAGGAAGCATTCCTCCTATGAATAAATAGCTCCGAAAGCGGGCTTCTCAGCCCTCCACTGTAACACCCTACAACACAATATAATATTTTGTAGAAACTACGATGTAGCTGAAGACCGAAGGTTGGCTAGAATTCCGCATGTGTGAAATGATAGATTAGGACTCTCCCAAGAGGCCTCTCAAGGAAAGAGATGGAATTCCTAAACAAGAATACCTTGTGCTAAACAACACCAACAATCTTAGCTAAACAACTGAAGAGAGAAAAGTCTAAATAGACATATAAAACTATCATTCATAAGCTAACCCCATATGATTTCCATCCTCTTCCTTATAAACAATGTGAGCCTTCTCACCTTGGGTCCCATTCATTAGGGGTTCAACCATCACACAATCAATCTCCTTTCAAAATTGTGTTGTCCTATCATTAATTCCACTCCTCCATAACAACGATGTTTAATTTGGTCAAAGTTGATCTCTTCAACTTGCTCCAACCCTTTTCACACCTAAGGGTCTTCAATCCAGCTTTTATATATCTTTCTAAACTAATCCACATTCATAATGGCTATCTCTTTTGATGATTCACTCCCTCCATTCCATCTCTATTGACTTGGTCAAACTTGACATTGTCTTCATGTTTTAGCCTTTTTTCACACTTGAGGGTGTTTTATCTAGCTATGAATATGATGCCTTTTCATATTAGAGGGATTTTGTTGCTGCTAAATAGATTCATGGGCCTCCCTACCTATTTATTCATCTAACTATAGGTTAAGATCAAAATTAATATTCTAATTAGCTACATGCTAATTTAGGAATATTATAGTCCTCCCCTCCCAAATGTTAGTTTTCCTCAAGCAACTGCAAGGATAGAACTGAAGAGCCTCCTCTCCTCCTCCTATAGCATCTTCATATGATAAATTCCTCCAAGGAGCAAGGTGATATCTCGTCAATACATCTCCAAGTTGCCCCTCCCAATTATGCAAGTTAGCTTTTGGTGACCATTCTAAATAGCTATCATCATGTAGAAGTAAAACACCCATGGAGGAAGCAATGTGCCATATAGAGGCCTTATCAAGGCATGAGATATGATATATATTGGGATTTATCATCCCTATTTGAATCTCACATCCCTAAGCTATCATCCATACAAAATGAGCCACCCTCCAAAATGGTAACTCATGAAAAATCTCCTCCACCTTTGTCTCTTGCAATGTAGGTGGGTTGAATAACTGAACATGGTAGACAAAATAGCCTACCCCACATTGTCTCTCTCTCCACTTATGATAAGTGTAGAGTAGCTTCTGATTTGTGGCTGCAACAATGTTGCCCTCAAGAGACAAGAAGAAGACTGGATCTTCAAAGATCCTCTCCATATAATCATGAATCATGTTGGCCCAATCCATCCCATACAAAGTGAATGGTACACCATCACCATATGGTATCCAAATCAGAAAAATTTTGAAGGTTATGTGCAGTTTTTGATGGTCCCAATTTTTTTTCCAGTGGATATAGCGCAAACTTTCCAACTGCTGTTTCTAAACATCATGTGGCAAGTTTTCCTCCAACAAGTTGCTAGTTGTGCATGTTTTCTCATCTACTATGAGGTAGTAAATAGAATTATATATCAGCTGAGCATAATAATAATAAAAACACACTTGCCCAAGTTCATGCAAAGAAGGATTATCTCCATCAAAAATGTTGGTCCTAGAATGACCATGAAACCTATAAATAATCTTTCCCTCTTGTGGAGCAATGCACTTCACATAGATGGTGAGAAAATGAAAATACTCAATGAAATAATCAATAAGTATAGAAATACATTTCTTACCACGAATAGTGAGTAGGCTAAAAGTGAGGTCCATAGATGATTCCTTCCATGAGAATATCCTCATAAAATTCTGCAAAATGAAGGGATGTATACTCCCCTTGGAACACTCCATCAATAGAAACATACTATCAAGTGACAACATTGTTGGCCTTAGTGATAAGGCTATTGTCACTCCATGACTCCTTTCTTTGACATGCACCATGCCAAATTAATCCACCATCATGCTGCTATGTGGGGAGATCTCCTTCCTATGTGGAAGTACCTCCTTATCCTCCAATGTTGAAGGGTATACTCTTTGCACTTTGATTGTGCCATTCCTTTCTCCCAAAATATCATGCCAAGTATGGAAAAAAATCTTTCCATACTCTCCCAAGAGTAGCCAAAGCAACAATAACTCTTGATGCTCCCTCACGCATCTATCACACAAATCATGTGGTAAAGATATTATGATTGACATGAATAATGTAATATCAACACAATGCACCCAAACTCCTTGCTGCCATATGATGTAAGTGTCCTGCCAAGTTTCCTCTACCAACATACCCTTTGAAGAAGGATATGTCATATGATGGCCAAACTCTTTCAAGAGTAGCCAACGTAGCCATGCCTCCTGCTACCCCGTGTCATAGATATGAAAGTGGCTCACCAACCTCTTGCTCACCATCCACAACCATTCATCCAAATGTGGGTGTCTTCGACCATGCTCCATCTTGGTACTCCTCCAATGGAGAATACCATCCTCCCAAATCAGATTTCTACCTTTTCATTTCATGGGATGTTGAAATGAAACCTCTTGGATATATCCTAGTGAAGATCCCACATCAATGACCATATTGAATCCATAGGGATCCAAGTATGTTGAAGGAAAAGTCTCCTCATAGAGATGTGCAATTCTCATCAAGAAAGACCCATCACAATGCTAAAATATAAGAGGAATATCATAAATCATTTTCCCATCCAATGTCACACAAGTGTAATGGTCATCAGAATGCTCAAGTAATATTTGGGCACCCAACTCATCACTACTGCTCAATGACAGTGTTGTTGATCTCCACAATGGTCTATTTGTTGTCTCATGCTCAAGCTCAATGTTGAACATATAGTTTTGCATTGGATTGTTTAGGACAATCTCATCCTATCCTTCAAAAATCCACACCTCAACCCTAAGTATTGGGTGCAACTCAAAAATGACATACTAGGATGATTGCTTATCCCCTCCTTAAACAACTCAAGGTTGTACAGTGCAGTGAAAGTCTGCTACTCCAAATCAGCAATATGTTCTGACCCTTGGTCATGCCATGGCATATTTTCACAACCCTCCATAAGATTTACTAAAATAATAGAAAGTGGAAACTTATGCATACCTTGGTGAAGCTTGGGAACATCTTGTATGGCTACAAGGGTTTCTTCCTCCAATGTGTTGGCTCCCCCAACTGCTGACGATGATGTTTGCTCCTCCATAGTTGTGTTAGCACTGGTACAAGTCTTCTCAAGTGGTGGTGAAGGCTCCTCCCCCTATGATTTCTTCTTGTCAAATCTTTTGATCACCCTTTGAATGAAATTTGAAAAATCAGTCACTCTTGCATGACTCAAATGGCTGAACCACCAAGTGCTTTCTTTACCCTCAAAGTGCAGACAATCTCAATAGCCTCTCTTTCTACCACTGGATGTAGTAGGAAGAATGCATCTAGCTTCCTCACCCAAGCCCCTACTATACATATGGATGATCCATCAAAATTAGACAATATAAATCTATTTCCATTCATTCTCTTATTGCTGCAAGGCCTCCTTTCTTCTTCAAGCTGAATAAACTGTGGAAGAGTTAGAGTCTCCTTGAAAGTTGTAGGTTGAGACTTATATTATACAAGGTATCCACTCAGGACCTCATGTTCCAAGTGCCCTCCATCTCCATGCCTCTTGTCTTCCTCCTAAAAAAGAAAGGGCATAGTGTATTTCTTTGGAGCTCTTTGCAACACTGGTTCTTTCTTCTGATAATAGGAGGTACACAGACCTTCCTCTTCTTGAAACCCTCTAGAGGTTTCATTGCATTTTTTCTCTTTCATCTGCTTAGCCTCCTTGGAGAGGTTCTTCATAGATCTAAAAAGTGATGAGACCAAGCTCATTTGTTCCACCATTTTAGATCTCTTCTCATTCTATAATTCTTCTTATAGAATAATGGCTGAAAACTCATAGGCTGAGCCAAGATTATGCTCTGATACCACTGTAATATTCCCAAATGGGAAAACTCAACAACACATGCATAAAAGATGTATTTTTAGAAATGTATGCTATAATAATCAAAATGAACCCTTGGATCCATTAGATCTAGTATCATAACACCCAAATCCAAAAGGAGATAAAAAAAAAATCATGATAGGTGAGGTAAACTGTAATATTCCTACTTAGCCCAAGCTAAGAGGAAGATACAATTTGTTTCATTTTCTGTTGATTGAATAAATGAATCAAGGAGGACATGTAAAACTCCTGAAAACAATGAATAAATCCATGCCTATGTGAAAAAAGACAAATCTGGGCCATGTAAAATAAACACTTGCAGGTGTGAATGGGTTTTAACTATGAGACTGGGTCAACCTTGACCAAATCCACAACGCAGTCTAGATGCAATGTACCTCATGGATACATAGCGCAGTTCTAGATGGAGGCTCCACATGTGAAAGGATCTAACTCATTGAAGTGGTTTAGGGTTTGACAAGGCTTTTATCTTATAAAAGGAATAGGAGAGCAACATGAGAGGGTTGTTGATGATAATCATTTTCTGCATATATTTTTTGGTTATACATATATCATTCTCTAGTTTTTTAGCTGAGAATAATGATGTTTAGCATTGGGTGTTCCTGAGCGGGAATCCCAACTCCTTCCTAAAGCAGCTCTTGGAAGAGCCTTGTTTGTCCTTTCCACTATCTTGCATTTGGCCAAGCTTCATCTTGCACCTACAGCGCTAATCATGTTTAGGATTAGGTTTTCCTTGTGAGCTGCAGCAAGTGGAGGATAGATATCCTCAGATCTATGCATCTTTAGCACCCCTTTTCACTGGGAGAGTCTTCTATCCCTTTTACAAGAGTGTTATAGACCTTTAGAGCTTCAGATCCAGATCCTGGCATCAGGCCAAAGCATACTTAGAGCCTATAGCATAGTCCCTTTTGCAGTACTGCATTATTTGCAAGAGCAAAGTTGCAGGGTGTTTTGGCATCATTTTGGAGGAGAGATCTCTAGTGATTGGATTCTTCCTTTCACTGTGGTGATCCGTGGATTGGCAATCCAATCCATTTTAGTTCAGATATAATCTATTGTACATCATATATTTTAGAATTTTCTAAATACTATTGTAGATCTGCAACATTAGATCTCAGATCTACTCACTGTTATTCACGTATTGCTGAATTCCCCAAGGGAAGTGTATAAAGGAGCCTTTCTTGTATACAGATCTGAAATAGATCGATCATTTTTTATATATATCTGCTCTAGATCTGAGTTGTAACATACTGCTGCTTCAGCTAATGAAAATAACGCTGTCAAGCTTGTTCAAATATTTCTTGTGGTTGTAGCACCTCATTTCTGAGGGTTTCTTCTTGTAAATCCTTCTCCTTTCTATTATACATTGTATAAGCTGCTGTGTAGATCTATTTTTCTGATGTATAGCTGAAATATGAGCCTCCCTATTGATCTCCTACAATTATTAGGCTGAACTTCTTTATTTTCCAACAGTGTTGTTTATGTGTTACATGCAGTCCCTCCTTTGGGCATTTTCTAGCTGCACTAGGTGTGGGGAGACCTGTTTAACCCACCTAGAAGGATTTTTTTTTGAATCCCTCTTGGATTCAGGTCTTATATTGTTATATCTAAGGGATCCAAGTGTTGGTTTCTAATCCTGTAGCATACATTCCTGAAAAATGTGCTTTTCAGGCATGCCTTGCTAGCAGTTCCTATTTTGGGATATTAGAGTGGTATCAAAGCATGATATTTGGCTCAGCCTATGAGAGAAAAGATAGAGATAAAGATGATTAAAATAATGATATTTCTCTCATCATTTTTCAGATCCAAAAAGGACCTCTCCAAGGATGTTAAGAAGATATAAGAAGGAGAAGAGGAAGGACCATGCACTTCCTACTCTCACAAAGAAGAAGACAAGAAGCATGGAAGACACTTGGATCATCAGATATTGAGTGAGTACCTTGTTGAGTACAAGTCTCAAACTAGAGCCTTCAAGGATAGTCTAGCCTTCCCACATTTCATGCAACTGGAGGAGGGGAGGAGACCCTCCAACAAGAGAGAGATCCAGGGCAGTAGGTTTCCATTGTCCATTTTTGATGGGACATCTACAGCTAAAGCTTGGGCAAGAAGACTCAATGCATTCTTCCTACTACATCCAGTGGTAGAGAAAGAAGCAGTGGAGATTGCAGCCCTGCACCTAAAGGGTGAAGCAAGAAATTGGTGGTTCAACCATGTGAGACATGCAAAAGTATCTTCTATTGCAGATTTCACTCAAAGGGTAATCAAGAGATTTTATAAAGATAAATCTGAGGAAGAGAAGTCCTCACCATCCCTTGAGGAGATTTGTATCAGCACTGTCACAACCTTCGAGGAGCAACATTCAACATCAGTAGTTGAGGGAGCCAACATGGTAGAAGAAGGAACTCTTGCAGCCATACAAGATGTTCCCAAAGCCCATCAAGGTATTATTGAGTTTTCATTTTATATTATTGCAAAAAATATTTTAGGAGGTTGAGGAAACCTGATCTTGTATGACCTAGAATCATCACTTACTGCTAATCTAGAGTAGCAGAGTTGAACTGCGCTGTCCAAGAGCAACAGTGAAGAAAGGAGGACCCATTCCTCATGGGAGCAATCAGATGTCATCTTCATTCAAGTAGCAATAAAGACAAGGGGTAGACATATTGAGATGAGAAACGTTTTCTCCTCTCTAAATGACACTTTCTCAATGAGCATGCCACAGCTCAAAGAGAGACTTCTACTTGTAGCAGATCCAAGACCCCACTGGTTTTGGAAGGCCATGCATGAGGAGGAGGTCTGATCAAGAGATCCCATGGAAGGTGCACTTAAACATTCCATGAAGTGAAAAGTTCTTCAAAGATTTGAGAAGGTTGGTGTCCTACAATGGGAGGATACCAAGTGTTTGCGTAATGAGGTCCATGATCCATCGGTGGATGAATGGACGTGGATGATAAGAAAGAAACTAGAAATCTACTAGAAAATCTATGACACTGGGCAGCAAGAGGCATGGTTGCGTTGGCTACTCTTGAAATAGTTTGACCATCATCCTATTTGTAAGGGTATGTGGGGGAAATATGTGTGGCAGGATGCTTGCATAATTGGGCAGCAAGGAGTATGGAAAAATTGTGTTGATATGAAATTATTCATGTCAATCACCATGTTTTCACCACATGATTTATATGATGGAGGTATGGGGAGGCAGCAAAATCTTTTGTTTCTTTGGATGTTCTCGGGAGAGCAAGAGCAGATTTTCTCTCACAATTTGCATGATGTTGCAGGAGTAGGAGATGGAACTATCATGGTGCAAAGAGGCTAATCTTTAGCCTTGGATGATCTGGAAGTACTTCCACTCTGGAAGGAGCTTCTTGTTTGTAGCAACATTATGGAAGATGT
The DNA here is from genome assembly GCA_034641835.2 of Pinus albicaulis. Taxonomy (NCBI): domain Eukaryota; kingdom Viridiplantae; phylum Streptophyta; class Pinopsida; order Pinales; family Pinaceae; genus Pinus; species Pinus albicaulis. The sequence goes on from CM076575.1 coordinate 226,732,050, forward strand.
CTTTGGCAATGAACATGTCAAAGAATGGAGCTATGTATTAGCAGGAGCCTATTTGCATAGGCCAACAGTGTTGTCACTCTGGAACATGGATTTATGGATGTAGTGTCCCCAGGATAATTCCACTCTTGATGCACTTGACGGAAAAGGAGGAGGTGAGAAAGATGGAGTAATGGATGGACACATCTATTGCTATTTCTATGATGTGTTCTTCTTGGCTTGGATTTCCAAGTACATGAGGAGGGATCTTCATGTAGCACATGATTCATTTCTCTTCATGAGATTATGTCATATCATTATGGATAAATTGTTCATGGATCCTATCATGATATTACTTTTAGTACATGGTAAGGATCTTGTTGTTGCATTTAGTGATCTGCATACTCTTACCATTTCTATGCAGTGCATTTCTCCACAAGAGGGCAAGCTTTTCATTGAGCTCCATGATCAACAATGGGCCAGAATGTATGATGGAGACAACCATCTCTTATATGGGCATGGGAAAGTGTTGTATTAATTCATGTATGTTCATTTGTTGTATACAACCATCTACTATTCATTAGTAAATGAAATAACATACATATACCACCATGTATCCAGCAACCACTTGCCTTGTAATTTTTTGAAGCTGCAGTTGGAAAAACATCGTTGTAACTTCATGGGAGACTATTGGTACCTTCTTGCACCATATGAAGCCTTCATTATTTCCTTATTCTTGGTGCTAATCATGGTTCCAATTGCTGATATTGATCTTGATTTTGTGCAGAGCATGATTGGAGAGGAAACACATTGGTTAGATGTGTTCTTGTGGGAAGAGGATTCCCACATTTTCTGCATTGCATGTTCTAATCGGAACATGAGAGGAGATATGGCCATCATATCCAAACGCTGGTTTCTTTATGAGGTGGGCCATGATTTTGATGAGATGCCATATAGTGATGATTTCGCATCCATCACATATGGAATGGTTTGGGCCAGCTTGATTCACAGTATTGGAGAGGAGATATTTAGGGATCTAGTCTTCATCTTGCCTCTTAAAGGAAACATTATTACAGCCCAGGATCAGTAAAAATTCCAAAATTATCTTAAGTAGAGAGGAGGACAGCGTGGGGTAGGCACCTATGTCTACTATGTTTAGTTTTTTAGCCCAACTACATTGCATGAACTCGAGGTGGAGGAAAATTTTCTAGAGTTGCCATGTTGGGAGGTGACTCATTTTGTATGGATGATTGCTTGGGGAAAGAAGTTTTCCCAATACATTTCAGTTCTATCCTTCCAGTTGCTTGAGGACAAGCAACATTTGGGAGTGGAGGACTGTAATGTTCCTACTTAGCCCAAGCTAAGAGGAATATACAATTTTGTTTCACTTTCTATTGATTGAATAAATGAATTAAGAAGGACATGTAAAACTCCTGAAAACAATGAATAAATCCATGCCTATGTGAACAAAGACAAATCTGGGCCATGTAAAATAAACACTTGCAGGTGTGAATGGGTTTGAACTATGAGACTAGGTCAACCTTGACCAAATCCACAACGCAGTCTAGATGCAATGTACCTCATGGATGCATAGTGCAGTTCTAGATGGAGGCTCCACATGTGAAAGGAGCTAGCTCATTGAAGTGGTTTAGGGTTTTACAAGGCTTTTATCTTATAAAAGGAAGAGGAGAGAAGCATGAGAGGGTTGTTAATCATAATAATTTTCTGCTTATATTTTCTAGTTACACATATATCATTCTCTAGCTCTGTAGCTGAGAATAATGTTGTTTAGCATTGGGTGTTCCTGAGTGGGAATCCCAACTCCTTCCTAGAGAAGCTCTTGGAGGAGCCTTGTTTGTCTTGTCCACTCTTTGTCATTTGGCCAAGCTTCATCTTGCACCTATAGCGTTGATCCTGTTTAGGATTGGGTTTTCCTTGTGAGCTGTAGGAAGTGGATGATAGATCTCTTCAGATATATGCATCTTTAGCACCCCTTTTCACTGGGAGAGTCTTATATCCCTTTGACAAGAGTGTTATAGACCTTTTGAGATTCAGATCTAGATCCTAGAATCAGGCCAAATCATACTCGGAGCCTACAACACAGTCCCTTTTGCAGTACTGCATTATTTGCAAGATCAAAGTTGCAGGGAGTTTTGGCATCACCTTGGAGGAGAGATCTCTAGTGATTGGATTCTTCCTTTCACTGTGGTGATCCATGGATTGGACATCCAATCCATGTTAGTTCAGATATGATTTTTTGTACATCATATACTTCAAAATTTTCTGAATACTACTTCAGATCTGCAACATTAGATATCAAATCTAGTCACTATTATTCATGTATTGCTGAATTCCCCAAGGGATGTGTATAAAGGAGCCTTTCTTGTATACAAATCTGAAATATATCTATCATTTTTTATACATATCTGCTCTAGATATGAGTTTTAACATAATTCTACTTCAGCCAATGAAAATAATGTTGTCAAGCTTGTTCATATATTTCTTGTGGTTGTAGCACCTCATTTCTGAGGGTTTCTTCTTGTAAATATTTCTCCTTTCTATTATACATTGTATAAGCTATTGTGTAGATCTATTTTTCTGATGTATAGCTGAAATATGAGCCTCCATATTGATCTCCTATAATTATTGGGCTGAACTACGTTATTTTCCAGCAGTGTTGTTTTTGTATTGCTGCAGTCCCTCCTTTGGGAATTTTCTAGCTGCACTAGGTGTGGGGAGACCTGTTTAACCCACCTAGAGGAATTTGTTTTTGAATCCCTCTTGGATTCAAGTATTATATTGTCATATCTAAGGGATCCAAGTGTTTTTTTCCAGTCCTTTAGCATACATTCCTGGAAAATGCATTTTTCATGCATGCCTTGCTAGCAGTTCCTATTTTGGGATATTACATAAACAAGCCTCCCACACCTAGTATAGCCCAAAAAAAATGAAATCCCTAAAATACTGCAACAAATAATTACTGAATAAAAGTGAAAATGTAGTCTAATGAGGGTTTACACTGAGAAATTAAAGAGACAAATAGATCTACTCATATATTAATCAATATTTCTCAAAAACTGAGATCTAATATCTTTTATACAAATCCAAGAGAACCCGAGAAGGGTTTCTGGAAATACACCCAATACAAATGGTGATCTGCAGCTGAAAGAATAAATAATCACTGCAAATTGAAGCACATGAAGATAGGATGCTGAAATAATATAGATTTGATGTGAATCCACTCAAAGGTCTCCTCCAATGAAAGGCTGAACCCTTCAATAACAGGAAAACACTCTAAAAGAGCCACAAGATCCCTCACTGAAGCTGCCATCCAAAATAATGCAATTCCATACTAAAATCACATTTTAAGTGATGTTAATAGATTGGCATGATGCCAGAGATCTGAAATGAGCTCAAGAACCCTCCAAAATGATCTCCCAAGAGAAGGAATCACTCCTCCTATGAAAAACTAGCTCCAAAAGTGGGCTTCTCAACCCTCCACTGCAACACCCTATAACACAACAAAATATTTTGCAGAAAATATGTTGTAGCTGAAGACTGAGGCTTGGCCAAAATTCTAGATGTGTGGAATGATAGATCAAGACTCTTATAAGAGGCCTCTCAAGGAATGAGATGGAATTCCTAAACAGGAATACCTTGTGCTAAACAACACCACCAATCTTAGCTAAACGACTGAAGAGAGAAAATTCTAAAAAGACATATCAAAATATCATTCATAATCTAACCCCATATGGCTACCATCCTCTTCCTTATAAAAAATGTGAGGCTTCTCACCTTGGGTCCCACTCATTAGGGTTTTCACCACCACAAAATCAATCTCCCTCCAAAACTGTGTTGTCCTGTCATTAATGCCACTCCTCCATAACAATGTTGTTTGATTTGGTCAAAGTTAACCTCTTCAACCTGATCCAGCCCTTTTCACACCTAAGGGTCTTCAATCCAGATTTTATATAACTATCTAAACTAATCCACATTCATACTGGCTATCTCTTTTGATGATTCACTCCCTCCATTCCATCTCTGATGACTTGGTCAAACTTGACCTTGTCTTCATGTAATAGCCCTTTTTCACACATAAGGGTGTTTTATCCAACTATGAATATGATCCATTTTCATATTAGAGGTATTTTATTGTTGTTAAATAGATTCATGGGCCTCCCTACCCATTTATTCATCTAACTATAGGTTAAGAGAAAAATTAATATTCCAATTAGCTGCATTACAATTTAGGAATATTACAAATCTGAAACTGAAGTGAATCAACCTCAACAATTTGAAATAGAATTAGTGCAATATGAACTGGTATTTGTTGAAGTTGTTAGATTAGAATATGATACTGGTGAAGTTTCAGATACACATTTAACTAAGCCATATTTTTTAGAACCTGAGTCTAATTTTTCAAAACCTGAGTCTACTTCAGAGGTTATATGTCGTACTCCTACTCCGAATTCACCCAAAGTAAAACTTATTATTACTGAGAATATACCTCATAGTCTCATTAGTATCGAATATATTAGTGCAAACAAGGAAGAAGAAACTCAAAGTATTCCATTTTTTACTAGTGAACAAACCATTCCTCTAGACCTTCCTATTTCTCCTTTTCAACCATACCCTTCGTATCTTAAACCTTTTCACTTTTTACATCAAGGTCATCCACATCACCGCATTCCTTTTTACCCTTTGCCCACATTTAATATGTCTGGAATAGTTTCTAGGAGAATTCCTACTGATACATCCATGTTTTCAATCTCTACATAATCATTATCATATGATGGTCCGTTAATTCCTCCTGGATATCAGTTACTTTCTGGCACTTTTTCAGGGGCTTCTCCTTCATCTCAAATATCTACTATGTCAGTTGGTATATCTACTTCTACTATCCAAGGTTTGACATCAGACCAATATATTCATATGGTTTCCGATAATGTAGGTAATCTTCAAGTTAACCCAATAGGTGGTTATTATCCGCCTTGGGGGAAACCACCTTATCCTACATATGGATGAAAACATTTTACTAGATCATATCCTACAGTTGGAGGAAAAAATTTTGCAGGAAATTATCCAAACTATGGTTAGATACCTCAAGATGGTTTAGGTCAACCCATTGTGTCTCAACCTTTAGTTGGTGTTACTTACCCAAGGATGAATACCATTTAGAACCCTTAATTTCCTCAACAACCTTTGCAAGCTCCTCCACAGGTACCAATTTACCAATATGTTCAGCCCACTGGACAACTTATTGAACAAATATCTTTACAATTTATTCCAACTCAATTCCAACAACATATCCAGGGGATTCTTGAGGTTAATCCACATATATCTATTCAATAACCAAGTCAGTAGCCTAGTCCGAGTAGTCCACACATTCTTGTCCAATCTGTTGCACAATCATTTTTTCAACAATTAAGAACACCTCAAACACCCATCCCGGGAGTACCTCAAACTTATGTTCCAAATACCCCTGTTGGAACAAGGTCTCCTAGCCTCATTTTTGTCCAATTTTGTAATATTTTTCAATATTTAGTCTAGCGCAGGGGGTTTGGGATGGGTCAAAAATTATAATCATTGTAATGGGTCAAAAGGGTAGACTAATAGTCCGCAAAACCGCTTGCGTACAATAGGATAGTGTGCTAGCATTATATAAATAGATGAGTAAATTGAGTCTAGGGGTAAGTAAGAATAGAGATAGAATTGAATTACGAACTACGAATTTGTTGCATCGATTTTCTGGGTAAGGGCTCCTACTGGCTGTGTGCGTGGAGACCCTGAGTCTTGTTGTGTTTGGATCCCACTGGCTGTGTGCGCGGGATGATACGTAGTCCGTAAGTGGAATCTGGTTATAAGTACATGAGAATACTGTTTTTTGATCTCTGTGTTACGTCTATTGCTTAAATATATATTTTCAGTTATGATTGTTAATGTTACACATGTGGATGCGATGTTATGAATGCATAGATCTAGTTTACGTAATTTCTTGGTTAATTGTTATCTTCTTTGCATGAATTATTCTATTAAATATATTGCTACATATCCTCAATTAAGGGCTTATTTAGCGTAGGACTCATTGATCTGAAGGTGCCCCCTTTTATTAACCTTCTCTCTCTCTGGGTGCAGAAACCTGGTTCCAACACCCTCCCATACTACTTCAGGTGAGACCTTGGTCTGCTCCAGAGGCCATTGCCGAAAGGGCCAGTAGTATAGGGGTTTTTTGGCAAACCTTAACACCAAACCTGGGTCAGGACCCTTTGAGCCAAAAAATGGTTCCGTTGTCAGGACCGGAAGCATTTTGAGAGAGAGATTGGGTAATGCCACGGGGACATTTGCAGCCACTAAAAGCTGAGTTAGAAGATTGGTTTGAAAAACAGATTCAGGAGTTTACCCTAAAAGAAAATCGAAGTGAAAGACTGTCCACAAAGGATTGGAAGAATAATTATATCTTCATGGAAGTGCTTGAAATATTCTTTTTTTCCTTCTCACACCAGTTACAAGAGTGGTTAGCTCAATTGACGAAGTTTCAGACTTGCTGGAAAGATGATCAGGTCACGCAGTGAACCCTCGAGTTAGTCTGGCAATTGGAGAATACTAAAAATAAGATTACGAGGACCATGGATCATTGGGTTGACATTATATTGGGTGGATTCATGATAAAATTCACTGTTGACCAGTTTGTGTCATATTCAAAATCCGAACGAAGATTTTTCAAAGGATTTATGTAATATCCCAAAATGGGGCTACTCAGCAAGGCATGCCTGAAAAATGCATTTTTCAGGAACATGTTCTAAAGAAACCAAGATCAGCCCTTGCATCCCTTATATCTAATAATATAAGACCCAAATCCAAGAGAGGAGAAGAAACAAATGAAACTAGATGAGGTAAACAGACCTCCCACACCTAGAATGGCTTGAAAATTGCCCAAGTAACATACTGCATCAATACAAAACAATACTGCTAAGGAAATAATGCAGTTCAGAAAATTGATAGCAAGAGACCAATATGGAGGCTCGATAATGTCATCAAAATCAGCAATACAGAGTTATATTGAAGCCCTTTGATTATATAACAGAAAGAAGAGGAAAATACATGAATAAATGCTCAAAATAAGAGGATGCAACCATATGATATGACTGTACAAGCTTGACAGCATTATTTTATTAGATGAAAAGAGCTGTTGATTACAATTCAGATCTAGAGCAGATATGTGTACAAAAATATAGATCTATATCATATATGTACACTATAGAGTCTCCTCTTCAAAAGCCCGTTGGGGTTTTAAGAAAAAAGTGAAGTACATGGAGTAGATATGAGATCTAATGCAGCAGATCTGCAAAATGATTCAGAATTTATGAAGCAAATACACCAGTATTCATATCAGGTCTGAATGGAACATGGATTAGATCTGTAATCTGCGGATCACCACAGTGAAGGACAAATTCCCAACACTAGAGATCTCTCCTCCTTGAAGTGCCAAAAGACCCTGCAACTTTCTCCTTGCAAATAATGCAGTTCTAGAAGATGGACTGCAATGTAGGCTCTATAACATGATGTGGCCTTAAGCCAAGATCTAAAAATGAGCTCTCCTCATCTAATACTCTCTTTCCAGGGGAATAGAAGGCTTTCCCACTGAAAATAGGCACTAGAATGGCTTAGATCTGAATAGATATAGCCTCCACTTGCTGCATCTTACGAAGAAAACCAAACCCTCAACATGATTTGCATTGTAGTTGGAAGAAGAGCTTGACCAAATTCCTGATAGTGTACAAGAAATGCAAGACCCTCAAGAGCTACTCAAAGAAGGAGGTGGGATTCCCGTTCAGGAACACCCAGTGCTAAACAACACTATTCTCTGCTAGAAAGCCAAGAGAATGAGAAATGTATAAACAAACATGTTCTTCCAAAACAATATGTTCAACAACCTTCTTCTGTTGTTCTCCTCTTCCTTTTATAGGATAAAAGTCTTGCAAAACCATAAACCATCTCATAGGTTTAGCTCCTTTCACATGTGTAGCCTCCAACTAGAACTGCGCTGTGCATCGGGAGGTTCATTGCATCTCAACAACGTTGTGGATTTGGTCCTGTTGACCCAATCAATTGTCTCAATCCCTTCCACACATGAGGGTGTTTTATTAGAATAGCCCATATTTAACCTTGTTCACATTGGGAATTGATTTATTCACTGTTTTCAAGAGTTTTTATTGTCCTCCTTTACACATTTTGTTAGGTCCCTATATTACTAGTATAGTCCCTTATTGTTGTTAGTGTAACCCCCTTATTGTTGTTATTTTACCCTTGTAATGCCCATTTTATTATTATTTTTCCCTTAAATTATTATTGCTAGGTCAGCTAGGATTACATTGTGGCCCACTAGGATTACATTGTGGCCCACTAGGATTACATTATGGCCCCATGGACTCCTATATATAGAAAGGAGGTTTTGTAAATTATATCATCCAAGATTTTTTCATTTATGTAATGTATTGGAGGTTTCCCCCTCGAATTTTCTTATTGATAAGGTGTTGATATCTCTTTTCTTCTATTTTTGGAGCTGGTTACACAACATTTGGTATCAGAGCTTTGGATTCTAGGGTTTCGCTGCTCCAAACAGGTCATCGTGGCATTTTCGCTATAAATTTTTTTCTACGAAGTTTCAGAAGCTGAAATTTTTAGGGTGCGAAGCCGAAATCCTGAGGAAGAGTTTCTAAAAATTTCAGAGCTTTGTTCGCAATATTTTGGGAGATATGATCTGTGGAAGGTAGTGCTTTTTCAGGCTCCTGAATAGGTCATCGTGGAATTTGCGCTATAAATTTTTTCTACGAAGGTTCAGAGTCTTAAATTAGTATGGTAAGAAGCTAAACCTAAGGAAATTGGCCAAAAAATTTCGCAGCTTGTCTACAACATTTTTGGAGATATGATCTTTGGAAAGCAGGATTTTTCAAAGCTCCCGAATTTCATTTTTTTTATGGAAAAGTTCACTCTCTCTCTGGGCATCAGATTGGAGTGCCGTAAAAATTGGTTGCAACTACATAGACTATAGTTTTTTTTCTATCAATTTTAGAGACAAAGTACGAAACATTGATGCGTGGCAAGTCGTACAAGTTCGCTCTACTGAACCAATCCATAATTAGGTCATTGTGGGAGATTGGACACAACTTTGTCTTGTAGCATCAAAATCAAAGCCACCTATCGCAATTCAAAGATAATTCCGTAAGAGGGCTAAATCTGGTACTAATCCAGATATTGAAGTGCTGCAATCACAGAGATAATCCAATTTCAATATCGAGCTCCTCAAAAGCAAGAAAAAGGTGTGTATTTTTTTTTCCGAATTGCATAAGTCTTGTTTGAAGAATCAATTTGAATTGATTCCAAGGGCATATTTTAGAATAGATATCATTATTGGGTTCTAAAATATGCCCCGTAAAAATAATTCAACACCCATTAAGCCTTCAGAAGGCTCTACTATGACTCATGAAGATGAAGAATTGCAACATGATCTATCAAAATTACAAGAGAAAGTGCAACAAATTTCACTCTCGCAAAGAACAACAAAAAATGAAATTGAAGTTTTGAAGAAAGGTGTGGAAGCGAAGATGGATGGCATGGAGGCTGGCATGGAATCTAAGATGGAAAAAATGAAGAATTATCTAAAAAGAGACATCGAAGGTTTGACAAAGTTGATACAAGAAATGTTTCCTAATGGTGAAAAGATAGTAGAAGAACCTCATGATGAGAAAAAAATAAATGTTAATCGTGATTTCATAAACTCTAATGCTGGCGGGAAGAACCACCATACTCCAAAAATGGATATGAGGAAGTTTGATGGAAAGGATCATGTAACATGGATACTACATATGGAGCAATATTTTGATCTCCATAACGTGCAAAACACACAAAAGGTATGCATTGCAACTTTACATTTAGAACAAAATACATTTGTATGGTATCGATGGCTTTGCTCTTGTAAAAAAATTGTCGCTTGGTCAATTTTTACGGAGGAAATGATAGCACATTATGAGGATACGAAGAGAAACACCTTCTTTAGCCAATTGATAAATCTCAAACAAAAGGGTTTAGTGGGGTAGCACATTAAGGACTTCCAAAAATTGAATATAAGGGTAACTGATATTCCAGAGGAACACAAGATCGATCTCTTCATAGGCACTTTAAAGGATAACATCCAACATGAAGTTCGTGTTTTGGAACTGGATTCATTGGAGAAGGCATTCAGGTTGGCAAGAAAAGTTGAATGTAAAATAATGGCAACAAGGAAGCCTACCACTCAATTCTATAAAGAAGGAAGTGTTGCTACACCTAGATTTCCACAACCTACAAGGTTGACACCACAAAAATTGGAAGAAAAAAGAGAAAAAGGGATTTTCTACAGTTGTCATAGAGAATACACTAAAGGTCATAAGTGTGTTGAGAAGAAATTATTTTACATAGATTGTGAAGAGGAAGAAGAAAATGAACAAGAAGAGGATATACACCAGGAACTAACCCTAGAAGAGGAAGAAATGAATCCGACCATATCGTGTAATGCGCTGGCAGGAATTACCACTCCTCAAACTCTCAAGATAGAAGGAAAATCAAGAAGAAAAAGGTAATAGTGTTGATTGATTCAGGTAGCACCCATAATTTTATTCATTGTAAGGTAGCCAAGGAATTAAATTGTTTCCTATACCCAGCACCAGAATGTCAAGAGATGGTTGCAAATGGAGGAACTATAAATTGCTCTGGAAAATGCCATAATATCAAGCTAACCATGGGGGAATATGTATTGACTAGTCCAATGCTTGCCATTCCTATGGGAGGTGCTGATGTTGTACTAGGAGTACAATGGTTACAATCTTTGGGGACGGTAGCTTTTAATTTTCAAGAAATTTTCTTGAAATTTTTTTCAGAAGGAAAGGAAGTCGAATTACGGGATATTGAAGGGAAGCCAGGAAGGATAATAAGCTCTAATGTCATGACAAAGCTTCTAAATAAATAACAAAGAGGCATAATTGCACAATTATGCTCACTAGAAGTTCCAACATCAAAATCATCTATTTCTGCAAATCTCCAACAAGTCTTGGAAAATCATTCCAAGGTGTTTGAAAATCCCAAAGGACTCCCGCCTATTCGTGATCATGATCATGCTATTGATTTGATTCCAGGAAGTGTTCCTCCAAACATCAGGCCTTATAGATATCCTTACTTCCAAAAGAGCGAAATTGAACGTATGATTGCAGAAATGTTAGAGGCGGGTATAATTCAACCTAGTCAAAGTTCTTTCTCTGCTCCCGTAGTATTGGTACACAAGAAGGATGGATCATGGAGAATGTGTCTGGATTATAGGGAGCTCAATAAGCTCACCATTAAAGAAAAATTTCCCATTCCTGTGATTGATGAATTATTGGATGAATTACATGGAGCAATTTATTTACCAAGTTGGATATTTGTTCATGATATCATCAAATTAGAATGAAGACTGAAGATATTCCAAAAACAACATTTCGAACTCACGAGGGTCATTATGAATTTTTTGTCATGCCTTTTGGCCTTACCAATGCACCTTCTACATTTCAAGGGTTGATGAATTCCATTTTCAAACCCTTCCTTAGAAAATTTGTGCTAGTATTTTTTGATGATATAATAATCTACAATAGGTCTTGGAAGGATCATGTTGAACATGTTGACAGGGTGCTCAAACTATTGCAGGAGAAACAATTATATGCAAAAAAATCCAAATGTTTCTTTGGAGTACAAGAGGTGGAATATCCGGGTCATATTGTATCTCACGAGGGTGTTAAAGTAGACCCTAACAAAATTAAAGCCATTAAGGAATGGAAAGTCCCCACAACCATAAAGAAGTTGCGAGGATTTCTCGGGTTAACAGGGTATTATCGCAAGTTTGTTAAGAATTATGGGAGAATAGCAACACCTCTAACAACATTATTGAAGAAAGATGTATTTTCATGGACTCCTGAAGCAACTAAGGCCTTTGAACATCTTAAAGAGGCAATGTTCCTAGCACCGGTCTTAGCTACACCAGACTTCACAAAAACCTTTATTGTGGAATGTGATGCCTCAGAAAATGGAATTGATGTAGTTTTAATGCAGGAAGGAAGACCCATTGCTTTTGAAAGTCGTCCAATCAAAGGAAAGTATTTACAAAAACCTATTTATGAGAAGGAAATGTTAGCAATACCGCATGCACTAAAGAAATGGCGAACTTACCTAATGGGAAGACACTTCAAGGTAAAAACTGATCATGATAGTCTTAAACACTTTTTGGAACAAAGACTATCTTCAGAAGAGCAGCAAAAATGGGTCACAAAGATGTTGGGTTATGACTTTGAAATAATCTACAAAAAAGGAAGGCTTAATGTTGTTGCAGATGCACTCTCAAGAAAGAATGAAGAGGTGGAAGCATTGCTTTGTGCCATTTCTATTATCCAACCAGATTGGATAACTAAAGCAAGAGATGAATGGAAGAAGGAAAAAGATGTATGAACACTCATTCAAAAGTTGCAGCAAGATCCTAGTACATCTGATACATTTAGTTGGAAAAATGATTCCTTATGGTACAAAGATCGATTATATCTTTGTAAGAATTCCCAGCTAAAACAAAATATTCTTCTGGAATTGCACACTTCTCCTTTAGGAGGACACTCAGGATTTTTAAAAACTTACCACAGGGTGAAGAAAGAATTTTTTTTCGATGGCATTAAATTTGATATTCAAAAGTTTGTGGCGGAATGTTTGGTTTGCCAGCAGAATAAAGTGGAAACAATTAAGACCTTGGGACTTCTACAACCTTTATCCATTCCAAGTCAACGTTGGGAGGAGATTTCAATGGATTTTATCATAGGTTTACCTAAGTCCGAAGGAAAGAGTGTCATCATGGTGGTAGTTGATATACTTACCAAGTATGCACACTTTTGTGCATTATCTCATCCATTTAAAGCAAGTACAGTTGCTACTACATTTATGGATAGAATTAAAAAGCTACATGGAAGCCCAAGGGTTATTGTGAGCGACAGAGATCCCATTTTTACTAGAAATTTTTGGACGGAGTTATTTTCTTGTTTGGGTACTCAATTATCTCATAGCTCATCTTATCATCCTCAATATGATGGTCAAACTGAGATAGTAAATAAATGTTTGAAAGGATATCTTCGTTGTTTTGTATCTGATAAACAAACACAATGGGTCAAGTGGTTACCTCTTGCTGAATGGTGGTATAACACTTCTTTCCATACTACAGCAAAAATTACCCCATTGATGGCACTTTATGGATATCATCCACCATCCATCACATCATCTTTAAGGGAAAATTCGAAGGTTTAAGCAGTGGAATATCACATCGAGCATCAGCAAGAAGTTCTCCAACTCTTGAAGGATAACTTGAATTTGGAAAAAAATCGAATGAAACAACAGGAAGATCAACATTGCAGCGCGAGAAGTTTTGATGTAGGAGATTGGGTATTTTTACGGCTACAACCATACAAACAAATGTCCCTCAAGCAAGCAAAGAACGATAATAAATTATCGCCAAAGTACTATGGTCCTTACAGGGTGTTGCAAAAGATTGGTACTATGGCATACAAATTGGAGCTTCCTGCTTCTTCGCGAGTACATCCAGTTTTCCATGTTTCATGCTTAAAGAAGGTTATAGGTGAAAATCTTCCAGTTCAAACAATATTGCCAGAACTTGATGAGGAAGGAAAAATCATATTGGAACCCGAAGCGGTCATGGAAACAAGAACTTGACAGCTACGGAATCGATCAATTTCAGAGTATCTCATCAAGTGGAAGAACTTACCCACTGAAGATTCTACATGGGAGGATGAGAATTTTATACGAAAGCACCCAGAGCTACTCAAGCATTGAGGACAACACTTTTTTGAAGGAGAGGGGCATGTTAGGTCCCTATATTACTAGTATAGTCCCTTATTGTTGTTAGTGTAACCCCCTTATTGTTATTATTGTACCTTTGTAACCCCCATTTTATTATTATTGTGCCCTTAAATTATTATTGTTAGGTCAGCTAGGATTACACTGTGGCCCACTAGGATTACATTATGGCCCCATGGACTCCTATATATAGAAAGGAGGTTTTGTAAATTGGATCTTCCAAGATTTGTTCATTTATGTAATGTATTGAAGGTTTCCCCCTCGAAGTGGCTTATTTCTAAGGCGTTGATATCTCTTTTCTTCTATTTTTGGAGTTGGTTACACAACATTCCCTATTGACCCAATCAATTGTCTCAATCCCTTTTACACATGAGGGTGTTTTATTAGAATAGCCCAGATTTAACCTTGTTCACATTGGGAATTGATTTATTCACTGTTTTCAAGAGTTTTTATTTTCCTCCTTTACACATTTATTCTTGCAATAAGAAAATGAAACAAAATTGTATATTCCCAGTAGCTTGGGCTAATTGCGAATATTACAGTCCTCCCCTCCAAAATGTTTCTTATCCTAAAGCAACTAATAAGGTGAGTGCTGCAACTCCTTTCCTCCTCCATTGGTGACACAAAAAAATGATAAGCTTCTCCCATAAGCTAAGTGATCACCAATCCATCCATCCATGACTTGTTCCAACAATATTCTCATGAGATGCAAACAACTCATCCCATAAGGAAACAATAAATCACATGAAACAATCATGGTTTTCCCAATTCCCTCCCTAAAATATAAGACAGAAAGTACATGGAGTGTAGTCATCCCATAGGCACATGCATGCCTTCCCTTTTTCCTCCATACATCCCCAAAAAAAATACAAGTACATCATCAATATAGGGGATCAAGACAATGTACATATAAACAGAAATCTGTGCATATGGAGGTGGATCATAGTCCCACATGTGGAACCAGTGCAGAGCATCCCCTGCTTCAATCAAATCAATATGTGGTAAGTGGTTTTCCCACCACTTTCTTCCCATACCATCTCACCATATCTAAAATTGTGAGATATATTTGGTGCCTTTGGGAAGCACCCATCATGTTGTAAAATCTCCCTTTTCCTTCCAAGGGAGTGGCCAAATTCAGAAATGTTTGTGGCCCATTGTTTGCAATGATATTTACAAGACGTATCACTCCTTCTTGGAGCCATGGCCTACATAAAAATAGTGAAAGAATGCATACAAACAGAAAATGAAACATGTTTTACAAATGTATGTTCTTCACCCAATGTTCTCCTTATACAAGTGGAGTGGTGTATGGATCTTTCTCCTCCTTCCAAGGTAGGAAGAGGTGGCTGAAATAAATCTATCATAGAGTCTTGTTGCTGATTCAAATCCACAAGGTTCATGCATCTTTGACAATGCTTATAGAGTTATTTTTAAAAGCCCTCCCAATAGTAGCTCCTCAATATGATGTTGTTGAGCTTCATAGAGTATGTGTGGCTGAAATAGAACTCTTCATAAGCTCTTTGTAGTAACTTCTCCTTGAGCTTGGAAGCTATAGACAAGAAGATCCTACCATGATTATAGATGACCCCATAAAGTATTGAATATCTCTCCTCATGCAACCAATCATCAAGAATCATGCAAGTATGAAGATCCTTGGAATATTGCACTAGCTATTGAGATTTCCAATAGGGATCTAATGTGCCCAATAATGACAGTGTTGATAGTGTGTCATCTGAAGTGTCTGCCATGTTTTTGTTCTTATCCTTGGAATTTTCCATGTCAAAGGTGTATGTTTGAAAGCCAAGCTTCCATTTTTTTCTCCTCCTTGACATCTCCCATGCCAAAGGTACAAGGTGGAAGGTTGCCATTCCTTCCTTGCTGCCCTCCTTGCAAATGATCATGCTCAGAAGGAAATGAAATTTCTTGGAAGTTAGAATCCCATGGAAGGCTATAATATATCCAAAACCTCCTTGTTTTTGCCAAAATATGCATGTGTGACCACCATCTCTCATCATGTATGGAAGAGGATCCTCCAAACAAGTTTGTCTTCTGATTCAAGGATTGTCTTCCTTGCTTCATGATGGTGTCATCCTTCATCCTACCAGCATATTTTCTCATCACGGTATGAGATGAGGGAATTGATAATGATGTTAAGGGAAAAATACTTTCCCTCTCCTTGTACCTTCCCCATACTCTCAGCGCTGTAGCATGGTCTTCTAGTGCTCCCTTCCTCCTTGGCTCTATGAAAGGAGCATAAATGCATGACACATGTTTCATCAAATCTAAATTAGGTGGCATCCCAGGTGGTATACCAAAATATAATGATTTCTAATGGCTCATCCCCATGTGAAAAATAGATGGGAACATGTCATGACTGCTTCCAATACACAAATCCATCTCTGATTTCTGTGTGGAAGTACCATGATAATGGGGCATTAGAGCAACTTCCCCGTATTTTTATTCATCACCCAACTTCTGCAAGATCTCACCGTCTAAGGTGTTCCCTTTAGATGCAGTTAACCCATGAAAACCCATAATCTCCTTGGTGTCAAGAGTCTTGACGAAAAAGGAATGATCTATCGTGTGTTCCCAAAATTGGATGCAATGTTGGAACAAATTACCTCCATTGTTTTGTCTCTTTGTCTATAATCATAGACACATGCTCCTCATCCTCTTCATGTATAGGATCCTTGGGGCCTTCTTGCAAAGTTACAAGAGCCCTCTTAGTGGAAGCAATGGCTTCATCTCCATATCTCAATAAAAATAGATCTCCTCCTGTTGTCACATCGCTGGGGAAACCTTTTAGCTATTCTTCTTTCTTCTCCTCATCAATGGATTATGCCTCATCAATAAGAGATCCTTTCTCTTTATCTCTCCTTGAAAAGGGAACACTCATGTCTTCTTCTTGAGAAGAATGTTCTTGTTGAAGTGGGGCCTTTGCCCTTGGCAAATAATGTAGCAGATTTTTTACCCCTTCAACAATGTTCTGAAATGGAGTTATATTCACGAATATTTCCATCTCATGTAAAGGTTCTGATTTATTGGGCTTGGTTTGCTTACCCAAAGAAATTTCATATGGCACAGAATCTAATCTTTTCACTAACCTCCTAGTGAAATTTGCATAAGTAGAGATGTTTACATTTTTCAATGAAGAAGACTCAAATAACCACCAGGCATAAGCTTTACCTTGGAGGTGTGGCGCTGCTATTCTTATGGCTTCTTCTTTAGAGACTTGATGCAGCTAAAATTATGTGTCCAGCTTCTTACCAAGACTTGTCTGAGTTCTCAGGTAATCCATAAAATGTAGGTAGGAAAGTTCTACCCAAGGTGTGCTGCATGCACCCTCTTCTTCTCATGTTTCTACTAGATCTTCTCTCTTATTTCAGTTGAAAAAACTCTGGGAACCTTAGATTCTATTTGAATATTTTAGATTGAGATTCATATTCTTGGAGATAGTCACCAAGAGTATCGTCTTTTGGTGTCTCTCCTTCTTCTTCTCTTCTTGCAAGGAATGTAGGCATGCTACAACGTTGTAGATCAGATTTTGTGGTTGAATGCTCAAACAAATCATGAAGTAGTGGGGCTTCCTTCATGTGAAAACCTCTCCAAAATATCTTCTTTTATTTCATTCCTCATTCCCATGATTTCATTCTTCAACTCATGCATAGTTTGGAACAGAGTTTTTGAGAACTCTTTCCCTTTTAATTTTCCAGATAAAGGGTTTGGACCCTTTAATTCTGTGTCTTCAGTTTAACCATACTTCTTCATTAGTATTTTATTTCCATTAAAATACATATTTGCTCTTCAAGAAAAGCAAATCACAGGTTGTGCCAAGATGATTTCTCTAATACCACTGTAATATCCCAAAATTGGGACTGCTAGCAAGGCATGTCTGAAAAACGCATTTTTCAGAAATGGATGCTACAGAATTTAAAACCAGCCCCTGGATCCCTTATATATGATAATATAAGACCAAATACAAGAGGGGAGTAGAAACAAATCAATCTAGATGAGGTAAGAAAACCTCCCACACCTAGAATGGCTTGAAAATTGCCCAAGTAAGGGACTACGGCAATACAAAACAATACTGCTCAGGAAATAACGTAGTTCAGAAAATTGATAGCAGGAGACCAATATGGAGGCTGAATAATGTCATTTACATCAGAAATACAGATTTATATTGAATCCCTTTCATTATAGAACATAAAAAAGAGGACATTACACAAAGAAATGCTCAAAATAATAGGTTGCAACCATATGATATGACTGTACAAGCTTGACAGCGTTATTTTATTAGCTGAAAAGAGCTGTAGATTACACTTTAGATCTAGATAATATCTTTGTACAAAAATATAGATCTATATTAGATCTGTACACTATAGAGTCTCCTCTTCAAAATCCCCTTGGGGTTTTCAGCAAAAAGTGAAGTACATGGAGTAGATCTAAGATCTAATGCAGCAGATCTACAGAATGATTCAGAACTTCTGAATCAAATACATCAGTATTTAGATCAGATCTAAATGGAACATGGATTAGATATTTAATCCACAATTCACCATAGTGAAGGGCAGATTCCCAACACTAGAGATCTCTCCTCCTTGAAGTGCCAAAAGACCATGCAACTTTCTCCTTGTAAATAATGTAGTTCTGGAAAATGGAATACGTTGTAGGCTCTAGAACATGATATGGCCTTAAGCCAACATCTAAAATTGAGCTCTCCTCATCCAATACTATCTTGTCAAGGGGATAGAAGGCTTTCCCACTAAAAAGAGGCAATAGAATGGCTTAGATCTTAATAGATCTAGCCTCCACTTGTTGTAGTTTACAAGGAAAACCAAACCCTCAACAGGATTTGCATTGTAGTTGGAAGAAGAGATTGGCCAAATGCCAGATAGTGGACAAGAAATGCAAGACTCCCTTAAGAGCTACTGAAAGAAGGAGGTGTGATTCCCGATCAGGAACATTGTTAAATTTCGACAACTAGGTCCAAACTCCATCTTGTAATGCTCAGATGAAGATTCCAATATTTTTATTGGATTCCTCTTTCAGAGAGGGGTAAAATTGATATAAAATTGATTTTAATCTGATGAGAAAAACATTTATTTTGAATTTATTATTTATAATAAATTTAAGTGCAGGTCAGCCTTAAGGTTTTACACCCCCAGCAGATGTGTCACACACCTCAATGATGGATATAAATACAGTCAACGTTGGAGAGAATTTCACTCACTCAACATCACACATCTTGTCCTCTAATTATATATGAGCATCTGAGAAGCAGTTTCATCTCCCACATGAGAAGAAGGACGAAATCTACTGCAACAAAAAGGACGAAATTTACTGCAGTTAGGGTTTCTAGGCAAGTTTGACCAGTTTTGACTTTGGTCAACGCATGGTCTGAATTGGCTGAAATTTGGTGGATATTTTGATTTTTGAAGGCCGTACTCATTGGCACGAAAATCGAGGTTGGCTGACCAAGAAGACTTTGCTGGTTGAAGCATCCTGCTGACCGCCGTAACACACCAACACATTCTTCTGTTTCTGGTTTGTCTTCTATATATCCACTGGTATGTTCTATTAGCATTTTACTTAACTGTTTATGTGATTGATGTTATAAAAGTAAAGTTGCATCAAGCATAGAACATCTACAAAAATTTACATGGAATCAGAGCTGAGGTGAAGACAAGTCCTATTTGTAGCAATGACTGGAAAGGATAATGGGTTCCACAAGCTATAGCTTCAAGGAGGATGAAAAATTGACTGGGAAGGATGACTTCCATGCTTGGAAAATGATATTGGATCTCAAATTGGAAGACCAAGATGTCATGGAATATGTGTAGGGTAAAATCCAAGAACTTCCATCCACTGCTACTGCTGCTGCCAAAACAAAGTACAAGAAGGGGGAGATCAAAGCAAAGCTAATGATCAGGGAATCCATTCATAAAAGCCTGGTGGCCTACATATCTGATTTGGGCACATCCAAAGAGATGTATGATAAATTTATCCTCATGTTCAAGGCCAACAATGCGAATCAAGTACTATTCTTCAAGAATCAATTGAAGAATCTAAAGAAAGGTAGAGATGAGTCTATTCAATCATAATTTCTAAAGCTGACTAAAATCAGGAACAATCTGCTAGCTATTGGGGAGACAATAGCTGATCGAGAGATGGTACTCACCGCACTTGGAGGGCTTTCCTCTGAATGGCATGTGTTCAACACCACGATTCTAAATAATAATGTGATACCTGACTTTGATGAAGCACTTTCAAGATGTGTTCAAGAATAATCAAGAATAAAAGAGTATGGAAATGGAGGAAATGCTGCATACGCTACTCATTCTAGAAAGAAGAACTCTGGTGGTATGAAGAATAAGGGAAAAGTAGGGGCCCAAGGAAAGAAGGG
The DNA here is from genome assembly GCA_034641835.2 of Pinus albicaulis. Classification (NCBI taxonomy): domain Eukaryota; kingdom Viridiplantae; phylum Streptophyta; class Pinopsida; order Pinales; family Pinaceae; genus Pinus; species Pinus albicaulis. The sequence goes on from CM076575.1 coordinate 226,752,343, forward strand.
AAAGTGTTTCACTTGTCATAGACCTGGTCATTATGCTAGAGAATGTCCTTTCAAGAAGGATTCTCTTGATGGTGATGACAACAACAACAACCAGAGGAATGGCAATCAAAGGAACAACAGCTTCAAGGGAAAAAGGAAGGCTTCCTCCAGCGGAAATGATCAACCTTTCAAAAGGTCAAGAAACTCCAGGTATGAGGAATCACATGTTGTTGATAAAATAAATGAATACATTCTTGTATCTGCCCTCTCTGTTACATTCCCACTCGACACTATGGATGTCTAGTTGATAGATAGTGATGCCTCAAGGCATATCACTGGGTTCAAGGAAGCACTTTCTGATATGATTGAGAAGGATACTAATCTGGAAATTATCCTTGGAGATAATGCCACATATCCCATGAAAGGAACAGGGACTGTGACCCTCCACCTGTCTCAAGGTCAAGTCCTTCACTTGCAGGATGTACTTGATGTACCAAATTTGAAGAAGAACCTTGTGTCTATATCGGCCATGGAAGACAAAGGTTTCAATGTGGAATTCACTAATGGAAAGGTGCTCATGTGTAAGAAGAGCTTCAAGGAAGCTATCTCAATAGGGTTTAGAGTTGATACACTCTACCAGGTTGGAGGAAGTCCGCTGGGAGTTATGACATGTGATACTATCCGACAAAATGAACTATGGCACCAGAGGTTTGGACACATTCATTACCAAGCCCTTCCCGAAGCAAGGAAGGTGGTTACAGGGATGCCCGAGTTTGGAAATAATCATGAAGGTGTATGTAAGGGTTGTGCCGAAGGAAAGCATACAAGGGGACCTTTCCCCTCTAGTGGCACAAAGACATCTAATATTTTGCAACTGGTCCATTCTGATCTATCTGGTCTGCTACCTGTGACATCCCTGGGAGGATGTTCTTACTATATGACATTCAGTGATGACTTCTCCCGTAAAACTTGGATATACTTCTTGAAGGAGAAGGATGAGGCTTTCATGTGGTTCCGTACCTTCAAAGCCTTGGTGGAAAATATGACAGGGAAGAAGATCAAGATTTTGAGGACTAAAAATGGCACTAAATATGAGTCAAATGAGTTCAAGGACTTTTGTAGAGAAGCTGGCATTAAGAGGGAGACTACTACTGCCTATACTCCTGAGCAGAATGGCGTTGTTGAACGAAAGAACAGGACCATTGTGGAAGCTGCCTGTGCCATGCTATGTGACCAGGGTCTACCGAAGTTTCTGTGGGGAGAAGCTGTGAATAGTGTTGTATACATTCAAAACCGATGTCCTCATTCCGCCCTAGACTCCAAGACTCCCAAAGAGGTTTTCACTGTTAAGAAACCTGACGTCTCACAGTTTAGAATTTTTGGATGTCCTGTTTATTTTCATGTGCCAAAAGAAAAAAGAAGTAAGCTGGATGCTTCTAGGAAGAAAGGAATGTTTGTGGGCTACAGCGAAACTTCTAAGGCCTATAGAGTCTATGTACCTGGTCAAAGGGAAGTAGAGATATGCCATGATGTCATTTTTGGTGAAGATGCTTCCCTGAAGAAAGTAGTAGATCTTCTGAGATCTGAGGAAAATCATGAATCAAGGCCTGGAAATCAAGAAGAACTGCAGGATGAGACAATGCCTGATGTTGAAGGACCAATGGACCCAATCGATCCATCTCCTTCATTGAGAAATAGACCATCATGGCTTAGGGACACTCTCGAAGATGCTGAGGGACATGCTGCCCCGAGGGGGACATTCTGAGAAAGCAAGAAGCCGTGTAGATACCAAGGGTATCTGGCTGCCATGAGTACTATTGTACAATTTGAACCTGGATCTTTTGAGGAAGTCGTAAAGCATAAAGTCTGGAAGGATGCTATGCACGAAGAATATGAGTCCATAATGAATAATGATGTCTAGGATGTGGTTCCAATACCGAAGGACAAATCAATTGTCACCGTAAAATGGCTCTACAAGATCAAGCATGGATCTGATGGAAGTGATGAAAAGTTCAAGGCAAGATTTATTGCCCGTGGCTTCTCTCAAAAGGAAGGAATAGACTATGATGACATATTTGCACCTGTGGCACGATATGCCACCATTCGATCAATCATAGCCCTTGCTGCTACGCAAGGATGGAGTCTTCATGAGATGGATGTCAAGACCGCTTTTCTGCATGGTGCAATAAAAGAAGAGGTGTATGTAGAACAACCTTTGGGGTTTGAAGTCCAGGATCGGGACACTCATGTCTACAGGTTGAAGAAAGCCCTCTATGGTTTGAAGCAAGCACCCAGAGCTTGGTATGAGAGGATAGATAGCTACTTGATGAAGCTGGGCTTCACTCGAAGTAATGTTGATCCGAGCCTTTACTTCAAGTTTGTCCAAGGGAAGCCTCTCATTTTGGTGCTGTATGTGGACGACCTCTTTCTGACAGGTGCTGACCCTCTCATTCATCAATGCAAGAGGGAGCTCGCTGCTAAGTTCGAGATGAAGGACCTAGGACTAATGCACTACTTCCTAGGCTTGGAGGTCTGGCAGAGACCTGGAGAGATTTTCCATTTGGTATGGTGGACTGCAAGTCCGTGTCAACACCAATGGAACTCAACTTCAAGAAGTTGAGTGGCAACGCTGCTAGGCCCGTATTGGAAAATCCTACTGAGTATCATCAACTCGTAGGAGCCCTGATGTTCTTACTGAACACCCGTCCAGATATATGTTTTGCATTGAACACTTTGAGTCAACATATGGGAGCCTCGTCACTTTCACTGGGTTGGTGCCAGGAATTTTCTGAGATACCTTCAGGGCACGATAAACCATGGGTAGAGATACACTGCCGGGAGCATGAAACTCCTTGGATATACTAATGCTGATTGGGCTGGAAGTGTGGTGGATCGTAAGAGCACATCGAGATGCTGCATCAATCTTGGTTCTGCTTTGATCTCATGGATGAGCAGGAAGCAGAAGTCGATGGCTTTGAGCACCACAGAGGCCGAATACATTGCAGCAAGTATGGCCTATTGTGAAGCAGTTTGGTTGCGAAATCTCTTTAGTGAGCCGTTCGGACATGTGCTAGATACCACCGTGATACTCTGTGATAACCAGAGTGGGATTTTCTTGTCCGAGAATCCAGTTTTCCATGATCGATCCAAGCATATTGATATCAGGTAGCATTTTATCTGGGATATGGTACAGCGAGGCGTCGTAAGGCTCAATCATATAGAAACTGATGAGCAGGTCATGAATATTCTCACAAAGCCCCTAGGGAAGGTCAAGTTCCTAACCTTTTGTGAGAGTCTTGGTATCATGGAATGACCCTATGATGTGGGTCATATTGGAAGATGAGCTCTGGGAGCTCTGGGGGGCTTTGGGAATAGCTTCTCAGAGCTATAAGCACTCACGGGGTTAGGCTTGCTGAACCTTGTGGTGCTTCTACCCCACCGTTATGATGTTTGAGTTGGTTCACCTCTCATTATCTGTGCCCCATATGAATCCTACCCATTGGGTTCAGGGCTTATGGGAAGTACCTCTCATTTGGCCAATGAGGTGGGAAAATCTAGAGACTAGTAGCAAAGACTGATGGATGCATCAGAGATTGACGTACTCTCTATCTAGGAGGGCACAGTCCAACCAATTGATCTGGGATCAAGTATAGCGAGGTTTCGGACCTCCAATTGACTTCGTGTCAGGTAAACCAACTTTGGGTTGGTATGAGACTCTTTGTGAGTCTAATAGAGGTTTCGGACCTCTGGGCTAAATTTTTTAGTTGGGGGATGATGTCTTTGTGACTGGCCCACTTCTATTCTAAAATAAAGAGGCCAAAAAAGAAAGTTACGGCGGGATGACGCACGATGTTTGATTTCACTGGTGGATGGAGCTCTCCCTAGTTGAGAGGGAGTGTTAAATTTGGACAACTAGGTCCAAAATCCATCTTGTAATTCTCAGATGAAGATTCCAATATTTTTATTGGATTCCTCTTTCAGAGAGGGGTAAAATAAATATAAAATTGATTTTAATATGATGAGCAGAACATTTATTTTGAATTTATTATTTATAATAAATTTAAGTGCAAGTCGGCCTTAAGGTTTTACACGCCCAACATATGTGTCACACACCTCAATGATGGATATAAATATCGTCAACGTTGGAGAGCATTTCACTCACTCAACATCACACATCTTCTCCTCTGATTATATACGAGCATCTGAGAAGCAGTTTCATCTCCCACATGAGAAGAAGGATGAAATCTACTGCAGCAAAAAGGATGAAAATTACTGCAGTAAATTTTCTGCAATTAGGGTTTCTGGGAAATTTTGACCAACGTTGACTTTGGTCAACGCATGGTCCGAATTGGTTGAAATTTGGTGAAGAGTCTAATTTTTGAAGGCCGTACTCATTGGCACAAAAATCAAGGTTGGATGACCAAGAAGACTTTGCTGGTTGAAGTATCCTGCTGATTTCCGTAACGCACCAACACATTCTTTTGTTTCTAGTTTGTCTTCTATAGATCCACTAGTATGTTCTATCATCATTTTACTTAACTATTTATGTGATTGTTGTTATAAAAGTAAATTTGCATCAAGCACAGAACATCTACAAAGATTTACAAACACCCAGTGCTAAACATCACTATTCTCTGCTAAACAACCCAGAGAATGAGAAATGTCTAAAAAGACATGTTCTTCCAAAACAATATGTTCAACAACCTTCTTCTGTTTTTCTCCTCTTCCTTTTATAGGATAAAATTCTTGCAAAACCCTAAAACATATCAAAGGATTAGCTCCTTGCACATGTGTAGCCTCCAACTAGAATTGTGTTGTGCATCTAGGAGGTACATTGCATCTGGACAGTGTTGTGGATTTGGTCCTGTTGACCTAGTCAATTGTCTCAATCCCTTCCACATGAGGGCGTTTTATTAGAATAGCCTAGATTTAACCTTCTTCACATTGGGAATTGATTTATTCACTATTTTCAGGAGTTTTTAATGTCCTCCTTTACACATTTATTCTTGCAATAAGAAAATGAAACAAAGTTGTATATTCCCATTAGCTTGGGCTAATTGCGAATATTACAATTTAGAGGTAAGCTCCTAAAAACCTTGCCGTTGTTGATTAAAATTATATTGAGAAAAAAAGGTATCTTGTGTGGCCACACTGAGTGAATGACCTCCTATTAGAGTGGAAGTACAACGTGAAGTGTTAAATACTACCGAATTAATTAGGAAGGTGACAGATTGATATACAACCCAGTAAGGGAGTCATCGGACATAACCACGAAGGGGTTGCGCAAAGGGGAACCACACCCCCAACCACACCGGCATAAAATATTTACAGGGGTAATAAATCTCCTACACCTCCCTCGTCGTCCTCAAAAGATGAAATGGCCATGCACATGAAGTTTCCTACCTTCAAGGGTGCAGGGGATGAGGACATGGATCATTTCTGGTTCGTAGCCGAATCCGTATGGACTGTGCAAAATGTGAAAAATGATGTTATAAAATGAGCGCAGCTATCCATATCATTTGAGGGAAGGGCATTAGACCGGTTCATGTGATACATTGGTGAAAATGCAAATGCATCCATACAGAATATTAGGGATGCCCTAAAACAAAAATTTCGGAAGCCTAATTTGTACACTCAATCTGTGGTTGAACTAAAAGATTTTAAGCAAGAGCCTACAGAGTCCATCTAGAAAGCTAACCAACAGTTAAAAAAGGTTATCAGTGACAGGGGAATTTTCTACAAAGATAAGCAACATAAATATTGGTTCATCGCTATGCTATTACCACACTTGCGTGGGCCCATGGGAAAACAAAAGATCGGATCTCAAGAGGAAGCATTGGAAATAGCCATGAAATTAGAAGCTGCACACAGGGAAAATATGCAGTTCGTAGCTCTTCAAATCCAGAACCAATTGGAGGATATGCACTTAGAAATTCAAAGCTTGCGAAACAACCATGGTAAGGAAGGTTGCCCAGATGTTTGGTGTATACGCTACAAGGGACCGGGTCACTATAAGGATTAATGTCCACTTCTATCAGACTTCATGCAGGCTGGGGGTCCGAGCCCACTATGGCCTAGGGAAATGGCTGGCCCTGGTAGTCTAATGCTATGGTGCATAGACTCTCGGGTGGCAAGAAGACACAACATGGATCATTGTCCGTGATTGGGCGCTTACGTATCGGAATTAAAGAAACAATGGTGCATATTATTCTCGTTAGTAGGCCATGATGAACAAAACTACCAAACCATTGACTTTATGGTAGATAGGGGCAACTTATATAGAGTTTATGTTGATCCCTCATCACCGTTGTCTTCTTCTGGATGGGGGGGATCCCTCGTTAGAGGAAGGGGAGGAGGAAGAGGGGGAAGTGTTGGTCGAGGACGTGGACAGCTGATCTGTTATAACTATGGAGATGTGGGAAAATTTGCATGAGACTGCCCAAACCTGGCATACCAATCTTGCAGATATTTCTGTCAATTCGACCATGTCATTGAAGACTTCCTAGTGCTAATAGAAAAAATGCAATAAAAACAACAAACACCTATGCAAAATGTGCAAAGAGTTAAGGCAGAACCACAGGACGATGGGCCAAGTATCAATGTGATCACGCACAGTCACATATCCATAGGAGGGCTAAGGAAAAGGTGGAAGCTGAGCCATTAATAAAAAAGGTTGAGGACAAAGCAAAAGGTTTAAACCTAAAAAGAGAAAAAGAAACCTTCATCGAAACACAGAAGGAGGTAACTAAAGATGAAACACCAACCAAAGGGGCAGTAGATCCAAGGGAGGAAGAGGTAGTCAAACCATTCCTCCATGCTTGTATGAAGTTGTTGCACAACCAGAAAACTGTTGAAAATATCCAAGCCCTAATAGACAATTGCGCAGAAAGAATTGATCCACAACATGAAGTAAGGACATTAAATAAGATATATAAAAAGAAAAAGAGGGCAGGCCGAGAAATGCGCATGACAATGCAGATTGGGGAATATGAAATGGACCTAGCTATCCTTGACTTAGGTACAGATGATAATGTCTTACCTAAGAAAACCTGGTAGTGAATGTGAGAACCTCGGTTGGAATGGTCAACTATTCAACTACAGATGGCTAATCAGCAGAACATTATCCCATTAGGAAGACTAATGAAGGTAGTAGTAGATATTGCAAGCATCAAAGTCTACACATATATCGAGATAATCCAGATTGTAGAAGATGCAGACCCTTACCCTGCACTCCTAGGTCTGGATTGGGCTATTGATGTGGGAGGTATTATTAATAAAAAGAGGAGCAGTATGATCTTCAAAAATGAGGGCACAAGGGTAATTTTTCCACTGGATCCAGCAAAAGGAGAATGGTATATGGAGTCGATTCAAGAAGAGGAAGATGATGATCATATATACAAACTGGCCACCTGAGATGATGATTGGATCAACCCCACAGTTGACGGTATGCTATGCTAGGAAAATTATAGTGAGTTCTTATTTGACTCAGATGAAGAAATTGAAAACTAGAAAAACCCAGTGCATGACGTATCCGCACTAAGAGGTCTTAAAATCATGAAGAGATTCCGATATATTTCTTCAAAGGCAAGAGAACTACCCCATTTTGATGACTCTGGTAATGTTGAAGATTTCCTAGTAGAAATTGAGGCAAGTGTTCCTAAGGAACGACAGGTTTGGGCCCTAGACTTGGCCATGAGCGCAACCCCTGCACACTGGTAGGAAACCCATAAAAGAAACTTTCGAAACTGGGAAGAATGTCACAGGATGTTGATTTTGCGATTCCGTAGACCAAATAACCCACTAATAGAAATATTCTCGGGGCAAGGGGATCCGTGCAAGCATGTGACTCATTTCTTAGAAGAAGAGGATAAGGACACAAAAAATGAATGGGTCCATATGTTTGTTCACCCATTAGGGACGATCCCAACCTCCTGTTACTTGGATGCAAAACTACAACCACGTACCATGGATTGGAGTATGATGGTTGAGGACTTCATACAAACGTTTGGGCTAACAGGAGGTACTGAGCAACTTGATGAAGCCTTGTAGGACATTGATACTTTGGTCTTCAGTGGAACCCACCCTGAGCTATAATATGTTGCGCTAGCTTGGGATGTGCAACTACAGGATGTAATAAATTGCAGAAATTTGTCAATAGAATTAGCATGTGATGAAGATCCCCAGAACATTATCATTGAAGAATCAGAAGGGGAATAGGTTGTTCTAGGTCCATTGCTGCAAACAATTGATGTCACTGAACCTTTGAAACTTAAAGAAATTAATATTGGCTTGGAGGAACAACTCAGGATGGCCAAGATCAGGGACTACTGGGACGAAAAAATGGTGGGAAAAGTTGCGAATATGCTAACTGAATATAAGGACCTATTTCCAACCAAGTTCTTGAAATTTAAGGGAATATTGGGTGATATGGGAGTTATGAGGATAAAATTGAAGTTAGATGCACAGCCAGTCAAACCATGACCCTATCGCCTAAACCCAAAATACAAGTAAAAGGTTAAGGAGGAACTCAAGAAAATGGTGGCCACAGGTATCATCAAACCAGTTGAGCATTCCGAATGGGTAAGCCCCATGGTAGTCCAAGAGAAGAAAAATAAAGGAGAAATAAGGATCTGCATCGACCTACGTAAGCTAAACGATGCCTGTGTCCATTATCCATTCCCCATGCCATTCTCTGATGAAATCCTGGATAATGTAGGAGGTTAGGAGGCTTATTCGTTTACTAATGAATTTTTAGGGTACCATCACATACGTATTGCACCTGAAGATCGTAGCAAGACAACTTCTATGACAAAATGGGGCTCCTTTTAGTATACTGTCATACCCTTTGGGTTAAAGAATGCACCTGCCATCTTTTCGCAAGTTGTTGTGGCAGTGTTCAAGGAATTCATGCACAAGTTCTTGGAAGTTTATTTTGATGATTGGAAGACATTCGAGTTAGTGAAAAACCATGTATCAAACCTGCGCATGATGTTGGATGCCTACAAAAAACACCAGATCTCACTAAACATCAAGAAGTGCACCTTCTATGTTCCATTCAAAATTCTGTTAGGACATGTAGTTTGTCAAAAAGGGATGATGATGGACCCAACCAAGATTGCGAGTATCATTAATTTGGTAGTTCCAACCATAGAGAAATAGCTACGCTCCATCTTGGGTCACACAGGTTATTACAGAAATTTCATACAGGGGTACGCTCTGATCACTGCTCCGATGGAAAAGCTACTAAAGAAAGATGTTTCGTTCTTCTAGAATGATGAATGTCAGAAAATTTTTCGATTTGCTAAAAGAAAAAATGGTGACTACACATATATTGATATTCATTGATTGGGAAAAGACCTTCCATGTCCATGTGGATGCTTCAGGGATTGCCTTGGGGGGTGTCCTGGCACAGCCTGGGGAAGGGGAGATAGATCACCTGATCACCTTCGCTAGCAGGAAGTTGTCCAACATGGAGCGTAATTATTTTACCTTAGAGCGGGAAGCATTTGCAATGGTATATTCCCTACAGAAATACAAGCGCTATTTACTAGGAGGGAAGTTCAAGATGTTCACAGATCATTTGGACTTGAAATACCTGGTCCATAAGCTGGTGTTGGCGGGGGGAATTTTTTGGTGGCTGTTGCTCTTCTAGGAGTATGACTTTGAAATTATTGTAAAGCCAGGAAAGTTGATCGCCGGATCGGACCTCCTGTCGAGAATTGAGAATGGGGAATAGCCAACTAACATAGATGAAGGGTTACCTGATGCACAACTATTCGCTATCAGGGTGAGTGATGAGCACTTTGTCGATATTATCCACCTCTTGACTACAGGTACAACCCCAGATGGGTATTCGGTGCCACAGAAGAAAGATTTGGTCACCCGCGCAACTGAGTTCATTATCATCATAGGTCAGCTCTATAAGTTGGGGGTGAATGAGGTACTGTGGAGGTATGTTCTTAAACATGAAAGGATGACTATTCTAACCAAGGCTCATGGAGGAGTCATGGGGGTTCATTACATAGGTAAAGCCGCTACACATAAGATATTACGAGTTGGGATCTAGTGGCCCACACTGCACACAGATGCGCGTAATTATTATTGGCCCTGTGACACATGCCCATGAACTGGGAAGCCTTAACGATAGGATGAGATGCATGTGCAACCACAGATGGCCTTGCAATAATTTGACAAATGGGCCATCAACTTTGTGGGCCCCATTAACCCCCCAAGAAAGAATATAGGTGCTCGGTATATTATTACGACCACAAATTATGTTACTAGGCTGGTAGAAGCGGAATCTATCAAGGACTACACTGCAGATACGATGATCCACTTTATCTTTGAGAATATCCTAACTAGGTTTGGATGCCCAAAAAATATTGATAAGTGATAGAGGAACGCACTTCATTAACGTAACAATTAAAGCTCTGACTGAGGAATTTAAGATCCACCACACCAAAAGCACCCCATATCATCAATAGGAGAATGGAGTTGTGGAAGCATTCAATAATTTTTTTTAACAAGTGCTCACAAAAGTATGTAATGCACAACAGAGTGATTGGGATGTGTGCATCCCCTCGGTACTCTGGGCATATAGAACTATGTGTAAAAATATCATGGGATCAACACCCTTTCGCATGGTTTATGGGAAGGAAACTATTATGCCTACGGAATACATTGTTCCCAATTGTGCATCTCAGCCTTCACTCATATGGAAGATCTAGACATCATGGCGAAACAATTGGTGCAGCTGGTAGCGTTGGAAGAAAACCGGTTTGTAGCCCACTTCCGCCAATAGGTTCAGAAGGCACGAGAGAAAGCATGGCACGATAGACATATTTGACAGAAGGTCTTTTCGGAAGGAGAATTGGTCCTGCTCTATGATAGCCAGTTTTCAAAACACTCGAAAAAGTTCCGCCATCACTGGTTAGGTCCATATATGGTAAAATAAATCACTGACGGAGGAGCCATCCAATTAGCTACATTGCACGGTGATCCTACGCCAGGATATGTTAACTGGAGTCATCTGAAGCCCGATCGGGACTCCTTCATGCCGATGAAATGACTATATGGCTGGAGTAGCTGTGTAATGAACATCATATGCAGGGCCGGTGTGCAGGGATGGACACACAGGGAGGATGCACAGGGTATGCGATATCTACGTAGGTGGGGTGCGCAGTGGGAAAAAATAGCCATTGGAATGGAGTGGGAACTTGGGAAACTGCGCTTCCCATTTGAGGGAGCGGGTAACATGCAATTAATATGCGTGTTACAAGGACTTTTTACCATTTCCGTAATAATGAAGGGCAATTAAGGATCTATGAGCTGGTTTTCCCTCAGGATGGCTATAAGATGTGGACTGTTCAGTATATGCGGCTCACATATTGGTCTAGCTGGTTACCCTTCAACCACTCTGATATATATCGTCTTCTCTGGCTAACTATTGTTTTCATGACTACGCACACTATGTTGAGCTCCAAAAATGTTCTTTCTTCCACCACATTCCACTCCATTTATTTTATCCATTAATAATCCCAGGCTCAAATTATAAATTAAATTAGTTAAAATTTCTTTAAGAATGAATATCATGGTTAACTTGCTATGTTTTTATGATTGTGTCATTGTAGTACTTTTTGAACTGAAACTAGCTACAGAATGCAGACATTCTGTAGCTAGTTGCCAATTCTGTAGCCATCTTCATGTTTAAGCAGGTTCCAGATGTCCTCTCAGGGAAAGCCACACATGGTCATATTCCACGTCATGCCCTCAGCATTTGTTGCTCTCCATGAAGACCAAACGGAATTCTGTACGTGGTTATGCACGTGAGAACTCAAGCTAGGAGATAGACTCCTAATAGGACAGGGACAATCTAGATGTCCTTTGTCATATTACGATGCCACCTTTAAAGTTCTAGTTCGATTTTAATATGGAAAGACAGTAATCCCTGTATTATCTCAATTTCTATTATGTAAATTTGCTATAAATATGCTCGGGAAACTGAGAGACAAAGGTTAGATTTTGGTTAGATTTTATGGTTGACTGCTAGATCTTTGAAGTCCGAGAATACTCTGTTTTTAGGTGATTCCTCTTTAATGAAAGAAGTAGCATTCCCTTGAACGCGTTGAGTCGATTTTGAACTAGATTTCGTGCTACTCTGGTGGTAGAGGGCCCCTGCCTCCTGAGTGACCTTGTTTATACAGTAGATAAGTGTTTTAGTCTCGCTTTTATTTCTAGTTTAAGTAGATTTCTGAAGCTTATGTTCATATTTGTTTATATTTACTATCAAAGTCAAACTTACTCTAATCAACTCTTCCAAAATATCATTATGAAGAATAAGGCACAACTGTGATAGTGTAGGTTTTAATTGCATTTACTTTCGTTAGTTATCACAATTAAAACTTACTCTATTAAACTTTTCCAAAATATCATTATGATGAATAAGGCATAACTGTGGTATTGTAGGTTTTAGTTGCTAGTTTACACCAAGTAGCATAGCCAATCTTACTCTTACAAAGTTCTTCCAAAATATCATAACAATGAGTAAGAAGTAGTTGTGATGTCTTGGATTTGAGTTGTATTTTCTTTTAGTCTTGTGTTTATGTCAATTGCTTTGAATGATACAGCCATACTTGTTCTCACAAAATCTTCCAAAATATCATTCATACTGAACGGAATGGACTATAGAATTCCTTAGGTTAGCTGCATGTTAACGTAGTTATAGTACTCCGGAGGTAGAATGCATGTGGTTCAGTTCTATCATTTCATTTTCAGTTTGATAATGGCTTTTCAGTCTAACATTGTTCATTGTATTTCAAATAGACTAGTGGCACTCTAGTTTAGTTTTAGCTCACTGTATTAGCACTCCAATCTAGTTGTCATCCATTGCATTTTTAAGTTATATTAGTTGTTAAATTCAAATACCACGGTCTTCATTATTTACAAAACTTCTTTTGTTCCAACCTTATATTAATACACAATCATTTGGATAGGAGTTAGTATTAGTATAAGACCTATAGTATTTTGTAACCTTTTTACCATTTCACAAACAAGTCTTTTCTCAAAAGACCATTCTAGAAAGGAAACCTATAACTTTTGGAATGAGGCCCAGTGGTGTTAAATTGAGTTGTAGAACAGAATTAGAAGCTAGTTTAGAATAGAAATCTTATGGTGTTACAAATGTTCTTTTCCAAATATATTCCAATAGACCTTTAATCATGGATGAGATGTTGTAACATTGTAAGTTGATTGTTTGATGGTTTTAGTTAGGAGAAATTCATTTACACTTAACTTCCCATTTCTCAAGCTCTTCCAAAATATCTTTAATGAATGAATTGGACAAGTTAAGCTCATGTTGTGATTTATTTCCTTGAAGTCATTATCAAGCTTTGTATTTTGCTAGCAATAGTTTAGGTTTTGTTTTGTTTCAGTATTTGAATTTGTCATTTGTCATCCATAATTTAGGCTTCACTCTGTTTTTAGCCAGTAGCTTCTTTCCACCAGCATTTAGTTCTTTCCCTTTTGAACATAAAACCATAAAAAAACCAAAAACATCATAAAACACTAGACGCAACGTAGTGAGAAACAAATACCTAGGCACATATAGTGCACCACACTTCAGCAGTTTACCAACCCTGGTTGAAAATTAATGAACTTAATTTAGGAGACTAGGTTGAGCACAAACACACTACACCATTCGACACTAGCACCGCTGAGTTTATCTTCCAAACAAGAATGCCTGCTACCAAACCCATTGGCCCCCCACCTGAAACGACGTTTGAAGACGAGGGATCTGATGAAGTCCAAGAAGTAACCCCAGTAGTGGAGGAAGTCATTTCTGTGCTAGCCACGTGAAAAGGAAAAGAAAACATAAAAAAGGCACAGTGGGTGGGTCGAAAGACTCGCACTTGTCCCTATATTCGACACTCCCTTAGGAAATTTCCTAAGAAGAAATCGCATGTCACCTCTCCAAAACCCATGGTGCTCACAGCAGAAGGTCTAAAAGTGACTCTGCTGACTTGGTTACTGCCTTATGTTCGGCCGCACAGAACAACGTCACGTATGCCCAACGTGGATGTTGTTCGTTCCTATCTTCAAAAGTCGTTGGTTCCTAAAGAAGTGTCTCACTGCTGCCATAGAAGGACCAACACCTTAGAAATTGGTGGAGATCATGCATACCGATCTTGCATAGATCCTCCACATTTTTCCTACACTTATTGCCACAATGGAACAACTCAAAGACAGGATGAAGACCTCACCTGCACTGTGACTTGGGACGAGTCACAATATTGTGTTGGGGGACTATTGGAACAAGGTCTCCTAGCCTCATTTTTGTCCAATTTTGTAATAGTTTACAATATTTAGTCTAGCTCAGGGGGTTTGGGATGGGTCAAAACCCCCAATCATTGTAATGGGTTAAAAGGGTAGACCAAGGGTTTGCAAACCACGGTTTGCGAACCATAGGATAACGAATCCTATCATTATATAAATAGATGAGTAAATTGTGTCTAGAGGTAAGAAAGAAGTAGAGATAGAATTGAATTACGAGCTGCAAATCTGTTGTGTCGATTGTCTAGGTAAGGGTTCCTAATGGTTGTGTGCATGGAGACCCTGAGTCCTGCTATGTGCAAACCCCGCTGGTTGTGTGTGCGGGCCGATAAATAGTGTCTAAGTGGAATCTGGGTCTAATTGCATGAGAAGACTATTTTGTAAGCATCTTTGTGTTGCGTCTGTTGCTTAAAGGTATCTTTGCAGTTACTATTGTTAATGATATGCACATGGATGCGATGTTCTTAATGCATAGATCTGGTTTAAGTAATTTTTTTGGTTAATTGTTATCTATTTCGCACAAATGATTATGTTAAATATATTGTTACAGGTTCTAGATTAGGGCTTATTCAACGTAGGATGGATAGATCTGAAGGCACCCCCTTTCATTAACCTTCTCTCTCTCTAGGTGTGGAAACCTGGTTCCAGCACCTTCCCATACTACTTCGGGTGAGACCTTGAGACCTTGGTCTGCTCTATAGGTCATTGCCAAAAGGGCCAGTAGTATAGGGGTTTGTTGGAAAACCTTAACACCAAACTTGGGTTAGGACCCCTCAAGCCAACAACCCCTTAAGTATCAATGCAATCTATTACTTAGGCTATCCTTTAGACATGTGTTTATCAAGATGGTCCTATAATCCAGTCTATACCTCAAATACCTTTGGGAACACCTGGTATGGGAACTTTGCAAACGTCGTATCAACACCAAGCTTTTTAACACCATCCTTTTCAAGGCTAGTTCTTTCAAAGAAAATTTTCAAGGTCAACCTTTTTAGATTCAGTTCTTTCAAGGACAACCTTTACAAATCCAACCCTTTTAGCGGAAATATTACATGGGGAAAATGGGAAAAAAACTACCTTTTGAGAGTCAACCATACCCTGATCATAATATCAAATTCCATCTCAACTGCACTTTGATATGGCTCACCATGGTTACCCTAGAGGAATGCAACTCACAACCTCTCAGACCATCCTAGGATATCCTAGATATCCTCCTCCATGTTTTGGACATATCCCACAAGGTAATCATTTTTCACAACAAGATCACAACTAGAAGTTATCGTTCATTCCAAATTTAAATATACCAGATTTTTCTAGGTAATTGAATGATCCTATTTACTATATCCTATTCTGGTTGAAAAATCCCACAAATTTTCCTAGTGACATTCCAAAATTTGAGGGAAAATTGGGAGAAGACCCATCAAACCATGTCAAGACATATCATCTTTGGTGTGCGTCAAATTTATTAATCGATGATTTCATTCGATTACGAATTTTCCAATGAAATTTAACTAGTTTAGTAGAAAAATGATACATTGAATTATTGCAAGCTTCTTTTCATAACTTTAATGCCTTAGCCACTGCTTTCCTAACACGTTTTAATTTACGAATCCATTATGATACTGGTACCGAAATTTTGAATTCTTTAAAACATAACTCGTCCACTCATATTTTTGATCATATACACGAATGGATATGTAGATGACATTTAGTTAAGGTTTTCATTCCAGATCATATTTTGGCTAAGTGTTTTATGAAATATTTACTCCCTATCATTACTGAAGATGTGGTCAAGGGAGGTGTTGTAAATCAAGAGAAATTTATTTCTCGTGCCCAATATCTAAACCTTGTTTACAAATGATCTGGCACTTTGTATGTTAAAATTCCAGATTTTCTTCGCCTTGGTCAAATAACCACAACTCCTTCTAGATCTCACAACACTGAGGGCGTGATCGACTATGTTAGCCAATCTATGAGTAAGAATAAAATTTCCAAATCTACTCTGATTATAACTTTACCATATTCACCTAAATGAAATCCTTGTCCCAAAATTACTTCTGATATTAATGTTACAGATTCATCTACTAGTAAGAATAAATCATCCGAAGGTAAAAATAGAGGAAAAGGTAATGCGAAAATAAATGCTTCCTTAAAAGAGAAATGAGATACAACTAAACCATCTGATGAAAATAAAAAGCCTCGTTATTCTTGTCTAATCTATGATGAATATCATTACACCAACGAGTGCCCTAATCACTCTGAGGTAACTAAATTTGTTAAATTTTCATCCACCCCTACTGATTTTAATGATCCATTCCCTTGTCAATAAAATAAGATGGTCTCACACAATCATTCCTCTTCCATCACATCAACAGATTTCATGATGATTTCTTCTGAAGTCATGGTTGCCACAAGATTTAAGGATTACATATCTAAGGGTCGTGTCAATGGAAATGATATTGGTTCACCCAGTCAAGCTTCGACATCAATTACTCCTACTTCTGAACCATTACAGATTGAAAAACTAAATTTTGACGTGTCGATTCGACCACCTCCTAAAGGTGTTCTTCAAAAGTAAAATTTCAACCCACATGTGTGAGCTGCTTAGAATTACAAAATTGTTGAAGATATGGTTATGTCAACTTCAAAAATGTTGTCTCCTAAACTATTGCAGACTTGTCCAACACAAATGAAATTTCTTTTGTCAGCAATAGGAGCTATTGATCCTCAAGATTATAATCTCATTGTCTCTAATCTAGAAAACTATGTACCGATACTTTCACATCAACTGGCATTTCAAATATTATTTTTTGTCAAAACCAAATGAGTATTTCACATGGTAATTGATGAAGGATATGTTATCATCCACAATGTTCCAAGGCCGAGAATGGAAATTGACAGTGGTAACCTCAAACCAACCTTTTATTTTTCCAGCTAACCCTTCCAAAATAGAGATGGATATCTCTATAATTACAACCAATTTTTTACTGAAGGAAGAATGGATTTTATGCTAGGTATGTTCAGCTCTAGGGTTTGGATAATTTAAGGTTTTTGTTGGATTAGGAATAAAGGAAAAGAAACTAGATCAGATCTGAAGGATTACAGTTACAGGGATACAAAGGGGCATGGTAGATATGTTTCTATGGCACCCTAGGGTTTGTCGATTGTAGTGTAGGGTGGAAATGTAGAGGATCAAAATGATCATGTCTAACATGCATTCATTAATCAAAATATCACTTACACAAACATGAGTTTCCTACCAAAACAGGGCATGAGCATAAATATTTATGTTTAACTTCTCATAGGAAAGTCACTAAAGAAAATAGATATGTAAAGGTGATGAATCAAACATTCATAAATGTAAATTCCAATAGAAAAAATCTTCCACAATCTCATACCACATGAATCCCTATATATATATATATATATATATATATGCTGCAATTGAACTTGTATTTCTGAAAATGTGCCCTGTACACAAAAGTCTAAGCCTCCTACTCTTTGATGCCCAACCTTCATTCAGAAAGAAAACTATGTACCTATAGACCAAAAAAAACTTCCCCTGTCTCAGGGGTAGAATCCATCAATGTAGGAGTGGCTTACATAAATGTCTCCAACCATAACTTAATGACTAGGGAGGTTTAAACAAACCCTCCTTATAGACTTTGACTAACTTAGGCATCATAAATGAGCTTCAAAATTACATTAGAATGACCCTATAAGACATATTTACATTTATTTACATCAAATAAACTCACAAATAGAGATATTGCATCATAAAAACAAATATTTGACTAAAAAACCTTGAAAAATTGGTCAACAATATAAAGTGCAGCACACATAGACAAAAGCACAGCACCATGAGGTAGAAGCACGAGGCCAACTTTGAGGAGACTTTTGAGTTCCTTCAACGACTCCAAAACCTGCTCTGAAGGTACTAGTGGAAAGCTTGGATGTCTAGTTGTTATTGGACACCTCAAGAAAGTAAAATTTCCTCTTCAAGGATGAGAAAAACACATTGTACCAAGGTCACCCCAAAAGCGCAATGCTTGGGTCAAAAAGGTGGCAGAAAGTGACTTTTTGGCTTATATTTTGCAATTTTCTCCAAATCTTCTTGCTAACAAGGCACAAAAACTATATGGCTGAAATTTTCAGGTGATTATATATCCATAAATATAAAAAATTTGGCATTTGTAGGTCTGAGGAAAAATCACGTTGTGCTTTTGACTGAACTGTGTTTCCTGTTTTGGCCAAAAGTCACAAAAATTCAAAATTTCACAAAATTTTCTCAAAATTGCCTCAAATTTGCACCATGAAGCCATGATTTGATATTTCAAGCAATGAGGGATGCCTCAGCAAAAAAATCAAGCTTGTATTTCTTCTTTTGCCTCATTAGGGTTTTCTTCAATTTCTTCTTCAATTACTTGATTCTGGCATGGGAGATTGTGTTCCTTGTGTAGTAGTGCATCGCCATGTTCCTTTGCATATTTTTGTTCCTCTTAGGACTCTTAAGAAGCTTCTCTAGGTGGAAATTTACCTTGTTAAGACAAAAATTCTTATTTTTCTCAATTTCCACCACCATTAGGTCATCAAAGTCTTCTTAACCTAATGGTGGAGATGGTTCCCTTTGTGGCTCAAGTGCCCACTTCATAACTTTTTTTCTTGGTCTTCGTACCTTAGCTTGCTCTTCTAGATCTTCTAAGTCATCAACATCAACAATTTCCTGACCTTTAGCATCATCTTTCACCAAACTAGCTTTAGGCTTTCTAAGGAAAAGTTTCTCTACTTGGAGCTGCTTATTTTCTTGCTAAAGGAAAGTAATCATGAAATTTTCCATGGAAAATTGATAATTTAGCTTTCTAATCTCAACCTATTTCTCATGGAATAAGTGCTCAGATTTTGGACCTCCTAATGCACTTCCAAATCAGCCATAGCAGTGTCAAAATATACATGTGGTTCTTCATGCAATGGTCCCTCATGTGTTGGTGTATCTTCAATTGTTGTAGTAGGCTGAGCCCTTTCCACACTAGCTGGAGCAAAAATCAACCTCTTCCCTCTAGTGTAGGTCCTTTTCACCTTAGCTCTAGGTGTCCTTTTGATAGGTTTGCTTGTGGAAACCAACTCTTGCTGCATAGGTGAAGTGAAACGTGTAGAATGGATGCTTGACTGAGTAGGAGTAGGTAAGCGTTCAGTTGAATACATGAAACCATACCATGACAAATTTACTTGTGCAATCTGATGACAAACCAATATTTTGACCAAGCCATGATGGAACAAACTACCATGGTGATCTTCTCCTTTTTCATGTACCTTCTCTACCATTTTAACCATGCTTTTATAAAGATAATGAGGTAGGCTGAATGCCTTTACACCGATGAAATGCATGAGCATCCTTAGATGATACTGATATAACCTTGAGAATGTACCCTCATATGTGAAATATTTAATTATCATTCTCATGAGAGGGGCACATTTTTCAAGTAGGTGCTTGAATGGAAAGATGCGCCCTGGAGCAGCTTTGTATGCAGGTTTCAAGACCATTTTGTTGTTTTCAAGGTCAAGGTCTCTTTTCTTTAACCAAAGCTCACCATTATTTGGAATACTTGTAGCTATGGAGATAAATTCTACTGAAATAGTGAATACAATCCATACAATAGTCACCTTATCTCTCCTTAGACCAGTGGAAAAAGTGATAGTAAGCTTGTCATTGAAACCGGGCTCTTCAACCCTTTGACAAAAGGAAAGGCAACCTGCATCTTGGAAGGATTTCTTGATAAATGGTGTAATAATTACATCCAATGTTGTAGTGGGCTCATACCTACTAATTTTTCGTCCCTTATACCTCCTCTTCTCTATAGTCTCTGAATCCATAATAAACCCTAGCTCAATAGGAGGGGAAATTACGGTTTAGTATAGGGAAAAACATGGGATTCTAGGTAGTTTTAGAAATGAAGGGGAATGTAAGTGTTGTAGGGATTATAAATTCTTGGGAAAATATAATGGGGTAGGGATAAATGTTAGGAAGTGGTGGGAAATTGAATTTTAGGAAATGGATGAAGGGAAAGGGTGCAAAAGGGGAAAACACAACCCTAACCTAGGAAGGGATAGTGTAAGCCATGGTTTTGGAAAAATGATGAAATTGAGGGAAAGGGGTGAAGGAAAATGTTTAGGAAGGTGTGTTAATGGTAGGGGAAGGTGATTTATCTTGTATGTGAGGGGTTTTCTCAGCAATTTTATCAATGAGACCATAAAACCAAGACTATGCTACAGAATCCTAGAAGAGGGAATTATTAGTTTTCCAAACATGTACTGAAGTCAAAGGAGGTAAATTATGGATCCACTTGTATTGATGTGATGGAACCTGGAACTGATGAATCAACCACTAAACAAATAATATTTGGCTCCTTTAATAAATGAAACACACTCTGGCATAAGCACAACACTACCAGTGAAAAGCGCAACACACTAGGTAGATTGGCACTTTGGTGGCAAGGAATTGGTTCTATGAGGGTGGAAATGCTATTTGAAGGTGGAGATATGTTTCTTGAAGTTGGAATAAGAAAATTAAATGCTCCTTTGGTATTATTATAGCTTCGAGATCAATTTTCTTTCTTGGTGGTGATGTGGTCCCACCATGTATTTTCATCATTTTATGAGATGGCTTGTGTACTGCAGCTTAGAAAATGTTTTACATATATTACATCATGAATAAGATAAAAATACACCTTATTAACCTTTATTGATCATTTCCCCCTATTACTTCTCCTTCAAATGATGAATTTTATGGTAAAATGACCCATTTTCATGACATTTTTTATGACTTGACGATAATGATGACATCTAATGGAGTATGAAACTGATGATTTGAACCCTGAAACATGACTAATCATGAGATGATGACTGCGATAGTGATCAATAAATTTCACTGATGACTCATCACAATAAGTTATGGTATGACCAAAATGATAATTTTACCATTAAATTAAGGGAGTATTAATACATATAGAAACACTAACGAGTGACCAAATTTTTATTTAAATACCTACTTGTGTATGTGTGTTTGGAACACGAATGTACCAAATCACACCTACTTAAGAGAAGTGGTTTTTTCCTCTTAAGTTCTTGGTCATAGGCAGAAAAGCAAGGGAGTCAAGCATGTTAGTGAACATGCTAAGAAAAAAACATGTTAAATAGTGAAATAGCATGCATATTCAAAAAGAAAAACTAAACTAAAACACATAATACAAAATCTCTAAATAGATTCAAACAACTTCAATAATCCAAATGGTGGCGCTTATGTCCCCTCTTATTGAGTGCTAGTAGGAATAAAGGATGAAATGTTTACCCACTTTCCAAGGGGCCCTTAGAACTAGGAATTTCTAGGACCCGATGCAGGAATTTCTTTACTTCCAAGCTACCTTGGTGCAAAGTCCCTCTCTCTACTCTTAAGGACTGGAGATGTTGGATGGCCAGCAACTGAGTCCCCTCTATCTCTGCTCTGGATCACACACTGCTAGATTGCTTGGGGCAATTCTGGCTAGCATAACAATGTGTTCTCATATAGTTCATCTCTTGGTGGCCTTTTATAGGAGAATTCAAACTCTCCTTCCCTCTCTTGGTACATTGATGGATGATGACCCAAAAGAGGAGGGTGATTCCATTGTGTGCCACATTATTCCATTGTGTGCTCCATTGAGGTCCTAAGGAGGCTTGGGTGGTTGTCCTTAGGATACATCCAATGTGGGACCAATGTCTTGGAGTGTTCCTTTTGGTCCCATAAAGTGACTTCCGCACTCTCAGGTACGCGTGGATTTTTGAGGAAAAGCCACACAAAGGCATGATTATCGAAGAAAAGTGTGCACAAAGGGGAATTTTGCTAGTTCCTTCAGTGCGTAATTTGATTTCCCTTAGCCCTTGGAGATTTTTAAATACTCCAGATTCTATATTGTGCCTCAGCCCTATAAAGCCTTATGCCTGACATTTAATAATGTCGTCTTTTCTTGTCTGATTTTCCAGTGATAACAATGTCCCCCTAATTTGTGAGGTCTATATAGAAATATATAGCCTAAATGCATTATAGTTTATTTTATATGTAATGTGTAGAGATATCGAGAGACATATGTGTAGCACGGAGTTGAAGAGACCTTGTACCAGGTCGAAGAGTGGCATGTCCTGTGGGAACCCTACAAGATATGGTATAATAAAGTAAATACAATTTTTCTACGAGGCAGGCATGTCCCATGCTCGTGATTCTTTGGCTAGCTAAAAAAATCTTTTTGACAGATATAGAGTCTGTCAGCGTCACTAGTATGGTAGTGATCTTCTGGTTGATGATGACGATTGCTGACACCCTCAGTGGCGAATTTTGTTTTATAATAGGTGGAATGTGGTACCCACATGTGTAAGCTTTGCATGGAATATAAATGCACGTTGTACGCATGGGTGTCTGACTGGGACCTTCCCAAGTAAGAATTGCTGAAAGAGATGCCTATAAAGGCACGAGTATTTGATGAATTTGGTCAAAGTGCAATGGTTTTAAGGTAGGATACCATCTTGACATGAAAGCTTGTGCTGTAGTCAAATTTCAGGAGGTTCGATGACATCTATTGAACCCTTAGTTAAACTGAGAGGGGGGGGGTGAATCAGTTTAACACATACATGAAATTTTAAAACTTTTCTCTTAAAAACTTATTTACACCTTCACTTCATGCTCAAATTAATGTGTGAGCAATCTTTATTAGTGAGCAGCAAGTATCAAACAAATTTGTTAATGTAACAATAGTCTTAATATCAGAGCAGCAAGTATTAAGCAGATGATATAAACCAGATCAACACATAAACATCATGCACAGAGACACCAGATATAAGTGGAAACCCATAAAGGGAGAAAACCACATATTATTATTGTTTTGATGCAAAGGCAAGCTCCAACTCCCTCTCACCACTGTTTTTTAGGCACCAACCCATAGGAGGCTCCTACCTCAATTCTGCAAGCTACAACTTGCAAGGAAGCACCAACTCCCTTCAATTTTTTGCAGGCACCAACCTACAGGAGGCTCCAACCTCAGTCAGCTACAACTGAAAGCTATCAAGCTGCAACTTGATAGGGAAGCTCCAACTTCTTCAATTTATCAAATTGAATGTTTGCTGATTTACCTCAGATATCAGCTCTGTTCTGTAGCTTCTCTTCTTTCTCCTCTTTTCTTAATCTTCTCTGCCTTACACTTCTATACTCTTCTTTCTCTTGCCCGACGGATGGTGGTGCGATGAAACCCACGGTTTCGCTCCAAACCACCGTAATTTTTCTTCTCGGTCACGATTCTGTTCTCCACTCCAGGTTCCATCCTTGCCTGTTCCGCTCCTTTTGATATATATATAACTATTCATCGCATTTCACCACTGTGATTTCATCTGTTACTACGCATAGCTCCATTCACACTGCGCATTTGACTATGGTTCCACCTCTCCTTTTGTGACATCGATCCTTCCGGCCCTTCAGATATATATGTGCAGAATCTCGAATGAGCCCTTATTTCAGAGTTATTCGATCAATACAACACATCTAAGTTCGGAACAGAGGATATTCATATATCTATACTAACCCTTATTTTATATATATCCTCCGCACATTAGAATTGTTTATAAATCAAACCATTTGCATTAAACCTTATTACAATTACTCAACAACACCGAATTCCTTATTTTATGCAGGGCATTTCCACGAAACTTCACACACAGTTTTCAACACTCTTTTCATACTTTCTATAATATGTTCCCACACTCAGAACTAGTTTCTCAAATCAAATATCTCTTCTCCTTGACTGATGCTGCTCCTTGCTCCTGAAGCTCCTCTATTGCTCCTTGACTTCTCCTTAGCCATCTCCTTTGCCATCAATGACAACATTTCCAACAGTCTCCCCCTTTGGCATTGATGGAAATACACTTCC
Organism: Pinus albicaulis; assembly: GCA_034641835.2. Taxonomy (NCBI): domain Eukaryota; kingdom Viridiplantae; phylum Streptophyta; class Pinopsida; order Pinales; family Pinaceae; genus Pinus; species Pinus albicaulis. Next base: position 226,776,597 of record CM076575.1, read on the forward strand.
TCTGCTTTCCTTTTAGAATCCCCTTTTGCTTTTCCTCCCCCTTTGACATCAATGGCAAAGGGTTGCTCATTTCCTAGTTTGCTTTGTGCATTTCCTCTCTCTGAGTTATGTTTAGGCCATCTTCTCTTGACTTTGTACCATGCTGCTACAGACTGATGTACAAGACTTGTTGAGAGAACACTTTGAGGATTATTAAACTTGAATATACACTGTAAATTGATACAATTCAAATGCATAGACTTCTTTCACTTGTATAGAGCTAAAAGTGAAGATAATGACATTTCATAGAACACATTGTACCAGCTTTATCTAATCAGAGATGTATGACTGGATCAAAAACTAAAATATTGAGAAGGCTTCAAATATACTTCTGTCTTTGTCTGATGTAGTGAGCTAATATATTTTTGTTGAAGAAGATTGTATATTGAATATGTCTTTTCCTACAAAACTCATCTGCATTACCACACCTGTTCAATTATGATAAAGATGCCAATATATATTTTATAGCTATGGTACACCTTTCCTGCCTGTTGGTGATGATATGAGCTAGGATGCTGACAAGGATATTACATTTAAAGGCTGAAAGGTCCTTGTTGCTGTTGTGAACAATGAATCAAACCAGAGCTTACAACTTATTGTAAGAATAGGAAATATCTTTCAATATTAGAGGCCAACTGACTTTCCTTCTTGTACAATGCGCTTTCAAAACAAACCCTTCAATGTATTGGTCATCTTCACTTATCAACTATGCAATTTTATTTATGACATAATGGTATCAATAATCAATCTCTCTTTAAAGGTGGATTACCAGTAAATCCTTTGTGCGAAAGTAGGATTTAGATGATTTAAAAAATTTTTGAGCTTCAGATGGTAATCACAACTAGTCCTTTATTCTTCAGATACTTTGACTATTCTATCAAAATGAACTTCCACAAAAGCATATTCAATATGTTTAATTGAAAACTCAGCAAACAGACTTCACACAGTTTTGTAACTGATCTTAAGAAAGAGGCCTTGAAGATATACATGTACCAACTTCAAGAAAACATGAAATTATATATAGAAAAATATGTTGCTTTAGTGCTCAATATACTACTTCAAGTTTAAATCAGAAACTGATCCTTTAGCACTGCTACTGCCCTTTTCAGGCTGAATGCAGATAAGCCTGGGAATTTTACCTTGATGCATTCTTGCCATAGTCCTTTGAACCTGTGGACCTGTATCATACTACTGCTTCACTGAGAATGCTTGGTAATCTATTGATAAGCATGCCTCTTGTACATAAATACCAATTGATATTACTTTGATAAACCATGCAGAGATTTCACTTTAGCTAGCACATGAACCCATAGTTTCTACTATTGATATTTTCACTGTTCACACCAACAACCATCAATATATTGAATTAGACCTTGGCATCATTAACCTGCTACTTATTCTATCATCCTGATTTGAAAGAATGTCACTATATTCTATTTTCTATGACAGTTCCAGAATCATTGCTGCTTTACATATTGTTTTATATACCAATTCAACTGTTCTGACATGATGATCTTCGTGAAGACATTTTCAATTTATTTGCTTGGAATCTTCATGGGCAGATCACTCTCTTAACTGTACTCCTCCAAGGGACATTTCCATAGACGAAGGAAGTAATGATACAGTGATGATAGGCTCTTTTCTTACTCATTAATCTGTTAGCTATTGAATGCTTCAGATATTCTTCTTCCTCTCTAGTTCTCTTGTTAGAGGAATTTTTTATTTTATTTTATTTTATTTTTTATTTTTTATTTTTTTTTATTTTTTTTTATTTTTTTTTCTGATCTCATAGCTGTTCTCATTTCATGGAGCTCTTCTTAGACTACTTTTTTTGGAGACTACATATGAACTACTCTCCCCCTGGGATGCGACTTCATATCTATCACTGGTTGGATATTTTCTTTGTTTCCTAGAGCGGCTCCCCCTGACACTATGGAGGATTCATTATGTAATTGAGATAATAGGCTCCCCTTTTCTCTTTTCCTTCCATACCTTATTGGGGTTCATCATAATGTCTGCTCTTCTTTTAGATTCATAGTTTTGATTTATCTGTTTTGATCCCATCATCTGTCTAGAGTTCTTTAATGTGTATGGTAGATTACAGTCCTTTGCTTTGTGACCAAGTTTGAGGCATACATAACATCTTATTTTACCAAGGTTCATTTGAGCTGATGTACAATATTTTGTTTCTCTTCTTGAATACATTTTACAATAAAAAAAATTATGTCCAAAATTATTACATGCATAACAGTAGCCATGGAAATGATTTGTGTACCTGGTGAAGAATTGTCCTTTCCATTTTCTTGCTTGAGGAAGTCTTCTCTTTTGCTGCATCTTTTACTGGTTGAAGTTGATAGGCCTTCTCTTACATTGTGCTGCATTATGTCTAGGTTTATGAAAAGAGAAACATGTGCTATTTTTCATAGGAGGGAAGAACCTCCTTTGACAACTTCCAAAGTTGTTCAATTCATCCTTAGGAGAATATGAGCCTTTAGCAGTTGATTGTTTCATCCTCTCATTCTCTGTTCTTTCATGTTGCTGCTTGATTCTATTTGTTTCTCTGCAACTCATGTTCTTGCTGGCTTCTACTTCTGTAGGAATTTGTTGAGTTTTTTCACTGTTCTTTACAGCTTTTACAAAAATAATTTTCCTATTATCTTCTATCTGGGACTTACTAGTTTCTCCTACATATCCTAGGCCTGCCTTTATGAGGGGATATCTTTGAGCATTTAGCATCTTGTCCAATTCTCCAATGCTTTTCATTAGAGGTGTATTCATTAACAGTTCTCTTTGGAATTTCTCTAAATTCTTTCTCAGGCTCACTACTTCTTCTTCCAATCTTTCACATTCCTGACTTTTCTTTCTCATTTGTTGCAGCAGAGTGTCTTCTATTTTCCTTGCTTCTTCAAGTTGAGTCTTTAGGCTAACAATCCCTTTCTTATCTTTATATTCTCTCTCATCGCATATTTTCCCCAATGTCTTTAGGTATTTGTTTTCATTCTTCAGTCTTTCTATTTCAGTCAAGGATATGTCAAGTTTGGCTTTTTCCTCAGCTGCAATTTCTTCATGGTTCTTACTGTCATTCACACTAGTAGGTACCTGATTTGATTGAACATCTTCCTTTTGACATGAATTTCTGTTTTTCTTAATTCTCTTCTCCTTCTTGACAATGCAATCCTCAGTGTGTACTCCATGCATGAAATGCAGTCTATCCCAGATTTCTTTTGCTAAAGTTAAATCCATTATTAACTCAAGATGCTTGTTATGAATATTGCTATATATCACACATTTTTCCTTGGCATTCCTCTGTTGTTCTTTCACTGTGGGGGAGTCTGTGCAGTAACCATCACAAACAAGCTTCCATACCTCAGGTTCATCAGCCATTAAACCTGTTTTAACCTTATCTCTCCATTCAGGAAAGTTTGTTGTATTTAGCACAGGTACATTTTGATAGTCCATGACTCAACCAGATCTCCTTCAAGATATTAAGCTTACACCAAAGGAACCTGATCTGATACCCATTGTTGAACCCTTAGTTAAACTGAGAGGGGGGGGTGAATCAGTTTAACACATACATGAACTTTTAAAACTTTTCTCTTAAAAAATTATTTACACCTTCACTTCATGATCAACTTAATATGTGAGCAATATTTATTAGCGAGCAGCAAGTATCAAATAGATTTGTTAATGTAACAACAGTCTTAATATCAGAGCAGCAAGTATTAAGCAGATGATATAAACCAGATCAACACATAAACATCATGCACAGAGACACCAAATATAAGTGGAAACCCATAAAGGGAGAAAACCACATCTTCTTATTGTTGTGATGCAAAGGCAAGCTCCAACTCCCTCTCACCACTGTTTTTCTGCAGGCACCAACCCAAAGGAGGCTCCTACCTCAATTCTGCAAGCTACAACTTGCAAGGAAGCACCAAATCCCTTCAATTTTATGCAGGCACCAACCTACAGGAGGCTCCAACCTCAGTCTGCTACAACTGACAGCTATCAAGCTGCAACTTAATAGGGAAGCTCCAACTTCCTCAATTTATCAAACTGAATGTTTGCTAATTTACCTCAGATATCAGCTCTATTTTGTAGCTTCTCTTTCTGCTGCTCTTTTCTTACTCTTCTCTGCCTTACACTTCTATACTCTGCCTTCTCTATATTTTCTCTCTCTAACCTCTCTTGTGCATATCAATGTGATATTATATATAGAGTTCCTCACATGACTGTTTGTATTTCATAAAGAATTTGGAGTGAACGATCATGACTCTTTGGCTTTTGTCTTCTTATTCCTTTATCCAACTCATTTTTAAAATTACTACAATATGTACAAATTTCCATGCTACAGTGGGATTTTGTCTTTTCCTTAGGATACTTGCCTTTGCATCACAAACAATATAAACAACAAAAAAATATTTACATTTTCAGTTACACATTTCAATATCACTCAACTCTTCTTCTGAACTTTGGCTTTACTGGATTTTGTCTTTTTCTACTACTGTTAAGAAACTATTCTACATTCTCTTTTTTTACTGTCATCTGTATATTTCTCCTGTTCACTGCACTTTTGAATCCCTTTGCTGTACATCTCTTCAACACTACAAATTTCATTTACCTCTATCAGGCCTCATACTTCCTCTTTCTGTGTGCATATAAAATGAATACAGCAAATTTGTACTCAGTCCAACTGTTGATCTGGGCAATTTCAATACTCCATTTTTTGGGCCGGCAATTTGAATAATTAAAACTTACTTGCACATAAAATCACCTACACTCAAATTAGTACTTAACCTAATTTTTCTTTTTATGCATATAACCATGCATCTCCAACTTTTCGGGCCTTTGCACTTATATGCTTGATTTAGAACAACTGTAATATTAGCTCACAGCATAATATACCAATATATTGTAAAATTTTCACCCAGTGTTTCAAAATGCTGCATAGTATCCTTGACTTTGTCTTAAACCCCAACACGTAAACATTCGATATATATTAACATAAATAAATTCTTATATGCTCATGGTTTCCTCATAATATATATATATATATATATATATATATATGAACCTTGGAATCGGGGTTATAACTCTTCACCTTTCACATTTAACCCAACGCGCTAGTTAAAAAATTACTATGTAATAAACCTCAACTCCGGGCCCACCTCTACGTCCAATCACCTAATCAAATGCTCGTATCATACCTGGCTATCCTCTGCACATCTTGGTTAAACTTTGGGCAAGTCCGACGCGCGATCACCGTCCGATGGCCCTTTCCCAAATCAACGGCTCGTACGCATATCGCTCGACGTCTTGGTATGAACTATAACGCGCGATGGCGCACTTTAAATGGCGGTTTTCCAATTTCGTTTAGGGACACGCATCAGTTAGTATATGGAATCGCTCACGAATGGTGGAAACCTCTTGCCCGATGGATGGTGGTGCGATGAAACCCACAGTTTCGTTCCAAACCACCGTCACTGTTCCTCTCGGTCACGGTTCCATTCTCCACTCAAGGTTCTGTCCTTGCCTGTTCCACTCTTTTATGTGTTCCACTCCTTTCGATATATATATAACTATTCATCGAATTTCACCGTTGTGATTTCATCTGTTACTACGCATAGCTCCATTCACACTGCGCATTTGACTATGGTTCTGCCTCTCCTTTTGTGACATAGATCCTTCCGGCCCTTCAGATATATATGTGCAGAATCTCGAATGAGCCCTTATTTCAGAGTTATTCAATCAATACAAAACATCTAAGTTCGGAACAGAGGATCTTCATATATCTATACTAACCCTTATTTTATATATATCCTCCGCGCATCAGAATTGTTTATAAATAAAACCATTTGCATTAAACCTTATTACAATTACTCAACAACACCGAATTCCTTATTTTATGCAGGGCATTTCCATGACCCTTCACACACATTTTTCAACACTCTTTCCATACTTTCTATAATATGTTCCCACACTCAGAACCAGTTTCTCAAATCAAATATCTCTACTCCTTGACTGATGTTGCTCCTTGCTCCTGAAGCTCCTCTGCTGCTCCTTTGACTTCTCCTTAGCCATCTCCTTTTCCATCAATGACAACATTTCCAACACATCTGTGGGTAATGATGCCTCCCACAGTGCCACCCGAGGGTGTCCCTTTTGTGGAGAGGGGTGATCCAAGGTACCTCTTCCTTTTTGGAAAATAGGTGTTGATGTCGAAAAAAAGGAAGCCTCAACTGAACGAGAGAGTCGCTAATAAAAGGGATCAGGATCCTGGATGTGATAGGTTTAACATAGGCATGATGGTGAGGTGTGACTGAAAACTGATGTTGGAGATTATGTGGCCCAAGGTTGGAGTATAAAAAGCAGTTTGGTGGCAGTGATAACCATTTCTGATGGGGAAATCCCTAGAGACAGTATGCCATCCAGGGTGGGTATATATTGGTTATGAATGTCATGGAGGCTTACATGTGAAGGGTGTCATACTCAATCCAAGGGTGACCAAGGACTGCTGCCATGGGAGAAAAAATCAAGGAAAATTTTAAGGATGGACATTTATCTTAAAGTTTAAAAACTTGGCAAATCTTAGTAGTCCACAATATGTGAATTGTAAAATTTTTTATGTTACTTTTGTAAAAATATTTAGTTTTCTAATCATTTTATATTATTATATATAAATGTTTTGCGATTTTTAGGGAAAAATAATTTTATACTATAAAACTTGGGCGAATCAATTTTAAAAAAAATGGGAATCGACGAATCTTTTTTTGGAAAAAGCATGGAAAATTAGCCCACTTGCGAATATTAGCCCCTAAAATTTTCCATGGAAAAAATGGATGGGTGAATGAGGGACATAGTGAACCATTTTCGGTCTTTGTACACATACAAAAAGAATAAAATAATGGAGTTTGGTTTGTACAAATCACAGAGACGATTACCCCAAAACATGAAAGTGTTCGCTCACTGATGATGTGAGGAAGGTGTTTTTCTGAGGGTGGGGGCCCCATTGGTTGGTCTCATGTGTGGGATTGATGAAGAAGATGGAAAATGTCACAGATGGGCTAGGTCGATGGAGGTATGGTAGGCCAAATGCGAGGCACGGTAGTGTGCTTTTGACCTACTTGAAAAACTTGGTAGTCCAGGAAAGGGGTTTTATTCTCGATATGGTAAAACTTGACCTGATGCATGGTGGGTGAATGGGCATGAGCTGCTTCCCAGACTAAAGTGGTATGGCCATGGGGTCATTACTTTTTTGATATATGGTATACATTAGGTGACAGGTGCCATGGAGGGGAGGCTCTACCAACCAACGAGGATGTTTATCATGTGCAAGGTTGGGTGATGATAGACATGGTCGGGTGTTTGGAACCTATGGTTAATTTCTTATGGAGAAATGATGTTAGGATATGTATAATTTTTCTGGGACTCTATCATGCTGAGGGTAGAATGATACCTACTCTAGAACTTTTGGTGGATGGAGTGATGGACGGTTTGAACACTACGTGCAAAAACAAATACCCCAAGTGAAAGCATCTTCTTTATTCAAATATTATTGAAAGACATGTTATTTAAAGAAGAAGATGAGATAGGGCATAGCTGTCGGCACTGAAATTTTATTTTTTCAGAGGTACAAATGTGTGCCACCTCCCTTGGGAATTATGGAGTATTGATCATGGTGTTTCTTTCGGTCCTATAATTGGGCCTTCTAAGCTCTCGTTATGGTCCTCCAAATTTTTTGAAAAGGGAGACATATAGGTGAATATGGCTCAATTTAGTTCATTTGTGTATGTTGAGAATTTGAGGTTTTGAGAGGCTAGAGGCTTCTAGGTAGCTGTTCTTCACATTGCGGTCGGCCTGAGTACCCAGGACTAGCAATTTTTTTAACCAGGTAGGTTCCATGACGTCCTAGATTTTAATTTTTTCAGTGTGTCGGTGCCAGGGTCCATACAGGATGGGTTTGTACGGATCCTAGGCCAGCTTTTACCTTAACCGTGCGGGTGATCAAGGCAGAGCCACACCTTTTTCGCACATAACCAAGGGTTTTGCATGAAATTATCTCACCTATATTAGCTTTGAGTGTGCTTCCTTCATGAGTGTGTGAAAAATAAATGCACTCTCTTTGCGTTTATATGAGGAACAGGTGCGCGGAGAGCCGAAGCACAATTTTTGAAAAATTCTACGGAAATTTGTCATTTTTTGGTGCTTTTAGTGTCACTGATGTGTGCCTGTTTGATGACAAGACGTTGTGGAGGGAGAGGGATTGGCCTAATCTCCGGGCCTCTTTGGCTGCTGATGGTTACGCGTGCCAACAGTTGGTGTGGTAGGGTCTTCTCAAATTTATGCATGAGCGGGTGGTGCTACTGAGACCTACAGTGGATGTCCTAGCTGGGGGGCCACGTGAGCCTCGCATGAGGAGGTGGGCCCCTATGATGCCTCGTGGAGGGGGAGGTAGGGTGGGGCGTTATTGGAATGCCACCACAGAGTCTTAGTTTGAGGCCAGTCCTCATATGTTTCTGTCATCCCCTTATGCAAGGATGGACTTCTGGGGAGACCCAAACATGGGTCTTCCCAGTGGATATGTTTGGGGGGCAGCAGGTACGTTTTTTTGTTTTCTACATTTACTTGAGTATTTATGTTTTGTATGTGTATTATGATGACACCGACATAGTTTTGTTACTCTTGCAAATGTTGGCGAGGTCGGATGTCCCATGGCTCGGTTGGTGGGACATCATCCACTTCGGTGACCTCAAGGTGCTCCTCGCATGGGACAGGGAAGAGCTCCAGTGCAACCTCTAGGTGGGGCACTTGGTAGAGAGGCTGGTCCCTCGGGGGATGGTAGCAGCTCAGCTACTACCTAGACTGTTGTTGAGCAAGCTCGCGTCGATGCAGCAGAGGCTTGCATAGCTGAGTTTCCAGAGCAGGTAGCTACGCTAGAGGTTAGAGCTCAGGTGCTAGATGATGCATGGGGTCGAATGGACTGCTTGACCTAAGGGATGCCTACCCGAGGTTTCATGGATGACCTTGAGAATGCATGGTTGGAGACATTGACGGCCTAGAAGAGGGGCTATTGGTTGGTTTTAGGTGGCGATCTCCGTTTTGACAACGGCTCCATTGTTGGTACCAGGAGCGGCTGTGGGTACAAGTGCCCCACCTAAGGAAGCACCACCCTATAGTTTTGTTGCACACGGGGAAAGCACCCATTATGAGGATTCTTCCCATATTTTTGTCGACTTGTATACTTGTATCTTTTGGGCTGACTTACGGGTTAGAGACACTATTTTTTGTACTCAGAAACATAAATTTTTTGGTATATATGAGAAAGATAATTTTTGTGGCTCTAGATGGTGTGCCCCCTATTTTGTTTATGGATTATGCTATGCTGATGGATATCTATGTTCTCTATATTTGTTATGTATGATGGTTTATTCGAGATGAATTCCAGTTTAAAATATTGTTAGCTATGTGATCAACTGTTTGGTTTTGACTCCTTGGTACATGTGTGAATGTAATGTGGTTAAACTATCAGCTTAATATTTTTCACACAAGTATTTTCTAAATAGATGTGAATCCAGTATCACAAATGCTTGGTTTAATTGTGATACTACTAACTAGGAATCGAGGTAGATATGCATATGGTCACACATAAGTCCGATGACAGCGTCATATTATGCTTGATTGTTTGTCATTGAACCGATGCATACACCATTGGTGTATACTGGTGATCAGTCAAGGTGGTAGATGACCCAGGTGGCTGCTACTAAAATTTGAGACCATTGTGATGCTCCATCGGCAAATCCGAAGTAATGTTCGGTTTGATGATCCATTATGACACAAGAGAATATTTCGTGACAAGTCTTTTGGCCCAAAAATTTAAATTTTTTTGGTCTGTGTACATTGACTCTAGGGGTGGGCCTTCTTAGCCATTATGGGTATAATTTATTGAGGTAAAGGTCGTTGACGGGGTTTTTGAGGCATGTTCTATCCGACTTAGTCAAGATGTATGGTGCCTTGAGGAGGCAATGTTTTATCATGTAGGGTCCTTTCCATGAAGTTTCAAAATTTCTTGGCCCTAGAACTTCTTTTACGACATCGTAGCGGAGGACTAACTCTCCCTGAGTGAATGAGCGAGGGTTGATGTAGTGGTCAAGCAATGATTTTACCCATTTCTTGTGGGCCTCATTGTCCTACAGTGACTGTCGTCATATTTCATCAACAAAATCTATTTGTACTAAACACTTTTCTAGAGGTTGGGTATCATCGAGCAGTTCGATGATGGCATGTAAATTCAGAATCTCGCGAAAATCAATGCAAAAGTGTAGGGTACCCTGATATTTTACAATGGGAATATTATTGGTAACCCAAGACATAGGGGTAGCTTGAGTCCTAGTTCTGATACATGATGATATGAATCATATATGGTGTATTGTGTCATCGACGTTTGGTGGGGGGATAATTTTCGTGATGGGAGCTTACGTGAGCGCAAGGATAGTGTTGGGTGTAGTATAGGGTCTATAAATGTACCAAAATTTAAATTGTCAATCTGGATATTTCGTGAACTTCAAGACGCAGCACTAGAAATGCTAGAGAGAGTCCCTGGTAACCTACAAAACAAATTCTAGTCTATCTTGCGATTATTCTCGAAAATAAATGTAATCCTGCGCTAGTGCGAGAAACACCAATCCAAAAAATTAAAAGCATGCGGGAAAGTAAAATAAATCAATGCAAAAGGAAATTATAATTGCAAGTAAATAGAAGGGAAATTAGAACTAGAAATCAAGCGGTGCCGGCAGAATAACGAAAATACTGTAAATGATGGAATAAATTCAAAAGCAATTCAAACTATTCTACTTGCACTAATTCTGCCTGTACTAATTCTGCTTGCAATAATTCTACCTACACTACTGTATATTATAACGTGCTTGCACTAATTATGTGTAAGAACAATCTAGAAGTTAAAGGAAACCATAATATTAATGAAAAATTTATCAATTCAAACATCTAGTTTCCGTATTTATAAATATCGGCTCAACAAATATAAAAATTGCAGCTTTAAATATAAATTGATAGATCTGGATTAATTTACAGAATTAGAGTTAGAGCTCATAATGGTAGAGCCGATCTTATGGATTCGGAAAATCTGGAGGGCGTAATCATTGTTTAAAATATTTCAGGTGCAAGTATAATTAATAATGAAGCAAATGAAATAGAAACAAATTGCAGACACTCAAATTAACCTTAAAACTAAATTAACACATCAAAGAAACAAGAATTGAAATGCCATTTAAGAGATAAGAGCGGTGTCGAGCTGGTCTGGCGGCCAACCCAACCAACTCACACCCTCTTTGAGTGCTTGGTTCACACATAAATCGAAATCATTAGATGAAATAAATGAATAGACAAAGCATGAATAAAAATTTCTTCAATTAATTAAGAAAATAGTCTTTTACATAATGCACACATCGGCTAATCCCAGCAAGTAGGAGAAGCATTCCATACTGAAATCCACGTGCTGCTACATTGGAACAACCTCTCCTCCCTTCTACGTTGTGCTTGCCTATGCGTGCTTCTACCCTCTTCTTAATTGATTGACTAAAATTGAGTAGTTAGGCTTGGAGCCATAACTCTTCTTTTATAATTTATTACATTCCAAACTTGGCATAAAACAAGCCAATCCTTTGCAAACATCATGGGGATTGAATCCCAACTAATTATCATTAATATAATATCATTCCAACCGTTTCCCTACTAAAATAATGGAGATTTACAATGATTTTCCCAAATCTGAGCATTTTCTAGAATTCTGGAAAAGTTGGTATTTTTAACAAACTTCCTCCAAAGCCCCCTTCATATCTCCTTAACCATTACGAATTTTGGAAAATGGCCCAAGGCTTACTCAATTTCCTATGCTGAGAGAAAAACCGATGTTTCATAATTATGAGATTCACTATGATCGATGCAAAAATCGAGGTGTAAATAGGCAGTCTAGAAATTGCTACAAATTCGGGGCTGTAGCATTAATTATTCTCTAAATATAAATCTGTATGAACTGGGTGTGTCTTGGCTTATGTGGAAGTGTTCAAATGACATTTTTATCATAAAACTCTTTTATATTCTCCCATAAATGTGTTAATGTATCAAAGTCCCAAATTGGTTGAAGCACGCTGTAAAACTTGCACTGGTGCAGGCACGCTAACTACATTGGTGCAGGCACGTTGTAAGAACTGAATTGGTGCAAGAATATATTGCATAGTCCAGGCAAGTAATTATAGTTTCAAAACATGATCAAATGGTATTTTAATCCTGTTAAAACAAAAGAAGTAACAAATACTTGCAACAATAATCATTTAATCAAACAGTAGCATGAGATATTTTGAGTGAAAAATGAGACAAAAATGAGGCCCAACATCCCCCCATGTTTACCATCTTACATGTCCTCATGCAAGAAAATCTGGTACTGTTACTCCTTTGCAAAAAAAAAATTAGAAACATGTATAAACATTCATAATGATGTTCCTGCAATTCTGCATGATTACCTTTCTTGCACTTGATAAAGCTTGCTCTTAAAAATAGAGTGTCTGCTAGACTCTTTGTTTACTTAAACTAATTTCAAGAAAATCTAAAACAAAAACTACCATGGAAAAACTAAATTGCAAGGATGGTGTTATTACTTGAGAAAAATAGACAACTTTTAAAATTTTCAAAAATAATATCTAGGAGGCATCTGTGATCAAAAGTTTCACTTTAACATCCTCATTATAAACATGAGTGACATGATTTAAACGATATGGTGTTATAGGTAGACATAGTAATACCTTCCCATAATGATTATTTTACCATTATCCATGTATAGTTAAAGCTTCTCTTGTCTAAGCACAGTGAATTACTAGCACTAAGGGTCCCCACGTCCATAAAAATCATTCCAAAAAGATAGAACTCCAAGGTATAAAAATAGAAGGATTTTAAAGCCATTCTCAAAGAGATTGATAGTGAGTTCACGGAAAGAAAAATCAACCAAGTAAATTATACTGTAGAGTCAAATTTAATACCACAAGCAAGGCCCTACTGCCAGCAGACATCCATAGCCTCAACAAGGATACCTTTTAACCTTACCAAATGATTTTGTGCCACCTATTAGATATAGATTCGGAGTTATTTATGAGCATTTAATTTTTCTCTTTTTATAAGTTAATTGAAGGACATTGTCTTGGCTTGGTAACCAGCTAACGATAATGCCATTCATGAGAACTAACAAGAATGAATGAGCTGGCTCACGATGAGACCTCTTGTCTTCCTGTTTTCCATCTGAAAGCCATTACCCTGGCTTGGTGACCAATGCGGTAATGTCATTCTCCTTAGGACCCATGATCATAGTAGGTCAGCTCGCATGAAAATTTTTTAATTACTATTCTTTACTGGTTGGTCATGATACCCTAAGAACTTATTCAAAAAACATCTCAGATAATGACCAAAAATATTCCTTGAGTTTATCATGCTAGGGTTCTTTATGAAAGCTTATTAGATTTTTGTAGGCGTGGTCCACCATAGGAGGTTTTTCACTGGTCTCTTCGAAGAGGAATTTGAAAAGATTTTATGGATGATAGTTTGTTAGAATAAGAGAAAATAATTACATGTAACTTATAACAATACATATTGATCTGTTAGTCATCAGTATTTTTTTCCTATTTTGATGACTAGATTCCTTGGCTAAGTTTTCTAGAAACTAATCTCAATCCATCAATTTGTCATCTAGAAAACACCTCAAACAATTTTTTGTCTTCCTACCTCCTAAATTTCATACTGTAATGAAAGTGGTCCTCAGTTTAGAGTAGTGGTTTAAAACAACAAACCTCCCATGTCTATAGATGTCATAAGCCTAATACCTATGCTTTCAAAATCCCCTGTTTCCACATGGCTCCCTGTCAAACATTGGAAAAATTTGTCTACCCTTTTCTCACTATTTATCTTCTCAAGTGATGAGTTGAATATGCCTAAGAAACTCTTCAGAAACTATAACAAATTTTGTAGGTCTAGGTGGTGGTGTTTAGGGAAAATTCCTTGAAAAAACTATCTTAAACCAAAAACCCTATTTTCAACACCAGTCAGCCATCATTTTCTTCCCATCCTGCAAAACAAAACCCTGGTTTATCCCTAGGTCATACACCACTAAAATGGTTGCTTTGTTTCTTTTCAGAAAAGCTTAGAAATGCTAAATTCGAGAAAAAAGCATAATTCTAAAGTTTTCATGACTGAAGAAAAGTGATTATTTCAAGCGTGATTTCATGATACATCAATAAAGATATCCAAAGATCAAAGACATGTATCAATGCATCTCTGCAGGGGTGTAATGAGTGATGACAGTAAGCAAAGTGTGAGCAAAATAATAATTTAGGAAAATTTTTCATGCTGTGGCAGTTTACTTTTGGAAATCAGAGAAAGTGCAGATTATGAAGAAAGAATACCTACAGGATTCAAACTTAAAAACACCAAAAGGTCAAAGATCTTCCATTATGGAAAATGAATACAAAGGTCGGGTAATGTTTGACTCCAGTGCTCCATGATAATTCAAGATGGCATATTTTGCATTAGTTCTCAAACATGTGAGCAAGCCCTAAAAATCAGTCTTATACAATCAAAAGTGATAGTCTTTTGGCAAAAAAAGAGCCTCTAGCAAATAGACATCCAAATGAAGGTATAAGAGGAACATCTGCCTTTTATATCTTACTTTAAACCTAGGCTCTAAAAACATTCAAGGACAATTTGTTGCACCAAATAAAGCTATAGTTAATGCAAAAAGGAGTTATTTCAATGATGGACACAGTGAGCATTTACCATTTACAAATTGCATTACTTATCCCCGGGTTTCACAGTGATTTTGTGCAAAAATACATATATCATAAGCAAGGTTTCATGAAGGAAAAGAACAATTTGTTTAAAGGCCTCAATCATTGATAAGTGGAAAGGCTCACAGTTTGCTTCCAATGCTCTCTTTCAATAAATGGAGAGAGGATACAATATTTGATAAAAGAAAACTTTTTACGGTGCCTCCTTCAATCATGAGAAGATGGAAAAAAAAACACATTGGAAAGCCTCCTTCATAACAAGCAGAGGGCCCATAGTGCTTTTGAAAGACCTTAGTAGTGGTGTTTGTATAGCCTCTTTCAAATGATAAATCCAGGGCTAAAGTTTTGATGAAGAGACCTAATTTAATTCGTAAACAGAGATAGACAAAGTTATGTTTAAAGAAACTTCTACAACTGATAAGAAAAGGAAATTACAAAGGTGGTTTGTTTCAAAAGACATATTTCATTTGCAAAACAAAGACAGGCCCTTGATTTTATAAGAAGTTGAAAACTGAAGTATAAACAGAGTGCCAAAATGGTTTGTTTAGAATGACCTCCTTCACAAATAAGTAGAGGGTCAAAACACAACCAATATGCCTCCTCTGAAAGATGAGCAGAAGGCAAGTCACCAAGTGTTAAAATTATATTCAAAAGGCTTTTAGTAATAAACAAAAATCAGAGACAATGTGTTTAATTTGTTTATTTAATGATAAACAAAGGCTAAAAATAATTTTTGTGACATGTTCCCTTAAATGGCTAATCAAAGGGCATACACATCTCTACTTGCATTTCATCCTTGGTGCTGAAGATACTCAAGACACAAGTTTTACGTTTCAAGAACGTTTTCAATCCTCAAATGATATAACAGGGATGAAGGATAAGTTTTTTGCAGGACAAGTAGAGAGCTTAAGAAGTTTTGTTGACAAGATACCTCCTCCCAAAAGATGAACAAATGGAAAACACAACACTTGTTTCAAAGAAACTATCATAAAATACACATAGTGATTTTTGTTTTATATCTCTCAGTAAGAAGTATACTCATGGCACAAAGTTCAATCTTTCAAAGAAGACACCTTTCAAAAAACATAAAGCAGTTGGTAAAAAAGCAAGCCCTCAACAAAATGGAGAAAGCCACTTTTCATTAAAAACAAAAAGGAAAAAGGTGGAGTGTCTAATCATCAAGAAAGGAGGGAAAATGAGCATTCAAAGCATTCCAAAATGGCCATAAATCCATCAAGGAACATTATTTTATGTCATTTTGCAAATTGGCGGAGGAGAGAACCATTTCTTGAACCCTGAGATATTTTTGTGCAAATTTTTCAAGGCGCAATGCACCTGTTCAGTGGCGCGACGCACCTATAGTGCCCCACCAAAGAGAAATACACAGGGTGTGACACACCTGTGCAGTGGTGCGACGCACCTGTTCCTTTCCCCGCGTGTAGAAGGTGCCCGGGCGCCCACGGCATTGTGCCTAGGAGTGCCAGAATTCGGATGAGTGCATAGAAACTGGTTTTTAAGCTGCAGAGGAGATTTTTAAAAGGTATTCACCATTTCTTTCACCCCATTTTCTTGTCTTAAGATATTTCTTTTAAAGAGCTAATTTAAGGAGGGGAGGAAACAATGTTTTTTAAGGAGGAAGGCTTGTTTCATTTGAGAAGAACCTATTGACTACGTAGTAAGGAAAAGGACAGATAGGAGACAGAAAACCTATTTTCACTTCAAAAAATTGTTTCTGAGGGTATAAAGA
The DNA here is from genome assembly GCA_034641835.2 of Pinus albicaulis. Classification (NCBI taxonomy): domain Eukaryota; kingdom Viridiplantae; phylum Streptophyta; class Pinopsida; order Pinales; family Pinaceae; genus Pinus; species Pinus albicaulis. Next base: position 226,793,226 of record CM076575.1, read on the forward strand.
AGAAAGTGGAAAAAGAAAGCACGGTGATGATGAAGGGAAAAATAGTCCTCCAAGAGACAACAAACATGATGAAGGTGACATCCATAAAACTAGCAGTGACACTAAAACTAATCAAAACAGCTCACAGGAGGATAAGAAAAGCAATGTCAGCAAACACGGTAATGAAGAAGTTGGAAAAATGCAAGAAGAAAATGAAGACAGTCAAGAAGGAAGTGGCTCACATAAAGGACATAAAAGAAGTGAGCATGGTGACAGCAACACACTTAAAAGTGGAAATCAGCAGAGCAATGAAGACAACCCTCACTCAATTGAGGGAAGCAATGAAAAAGGTAGCCCAAATGAAGGAGACAAAAACTGTGAGCCAAATAATGACAGCCCTAAAGGAGACAGTGCAAACAGTGAGCATAAAAAAAGTCCTAAAAAACATTTGCTAGCTGCCTCTCCTAGGCAAGGGGCCATGACTCTTTCTCCAAATGTGGCAAAGCCTAAAACCATTAAATCTACAAAGAAGAAGACCATTCAAGCTGTGACTAAAAATGTTACTAGAGCACTCCGGAGTAAAGGCAAGTTGCCTAAGCAGCCTATTGTTGAATTGCTAAGAAAGACAAGAGAAAAGAAGTCCATTCAAAGCAAGGATGAGGAACAGAGCGGCAGTCAACATGAAAGCAATCAAAGAGGCAGTAAGCATAGTGACATTCAACAAAACAGTGAAGAGGGAGAAAGTGATGGTAAGCATAAACAAAGTGATAATCAGCAAGGTAGTGAGCATGATGAAAGCCCTCATACAAATAATGAAGATAGTCTCCAAAAGGACAGACATGAAACTAATGATGAAACTGAACTTGAAGAGGAAAAATCACTGAATGATGAATAAATCAATATAAGCAAGCACGGTAATGATGAAAGTAACAGGTCTCAAGAGGTGGAAGATAGCCCTCACTCATTTGAAGAAAAGGACAGTGGTAAATTACAACAAATTAAAGAGGACACTCAGGAAGAAAACATTCAAGGTGAAGGCAGCCACAGTGAAAGAGCAAACAAGCACTTAGAGGAAAAATTGGACAAAGCAAACAAATATTTGGGTTTGCAAAGGAAGATGACCGGGCATTATAAGAATTTGAATCAAATTGCCCAAGAAAAGCTCAAAACTGCCCAAAGGAGGCACCTAGTGAAAAAGGGAGGAAAAGACATATCTAGGCTTGGAATCTTGGCTGAAGCTTCCTTGCATGCTTCTAGAAACCCATAAGGGGTTTGCTCACCAAAATTGAGCAATTTTTGACATGATCTTGTTTTTTGTGATTTTTAGGCCTAATTGCACATTTTTCTAGGCGCTGCCATTTTTGCTTGGAGCATCCTCAGCTCATGAAAGTTATATTTTTGGATGTATTAAATTTGAGGGAATCTATTCAGAAAATTTCAGATCAAAATAAGGTATTTTGATCCCCCAAAGAAGCAAAAAACAATCAACTTTTACCTTTCTACATCAGATATCAGCAGGTGCTATGCTCCTGGGTTTTTTCACTCAGTCCACTTTTTGACAGACTTTCATGGATCTGTTTGGGATAAATCAAGTAGTTCTAGAAATTAGACATCTAGGGATTTCCAACGCACCATCACGGGACTCGTTTTGACATTGGAAAGTTCCTCAAAAGTTCTCTGCAAAACAGGCTTTCTTCTGGCACTACACTCCTGTAGCATTTTTGCCAAAAAATAGTTTTCTGAAGGTGGTGCTCCAAATGTGCATTAATCTATTTTTAACTCATGTTAGTAGTAAAAAGGAATTTTTATTGCCATTTTTAGTTGTTTAAGATAATATTTGAAGATATTTTGTGTCTTGGGATTTGCAAAGCCTCAAGGACAAAATAGGATATTTGTTTTTGGCCAATGGCCTTCTAGTTGCTCTAGGTGGGTTTCCTCCTCTATGGCCTACATAATTCAAGAGGATTCATTGTAACAAGGGGTAGAACTTGAGTTATAGAGAGAAATACATAGCACTATGAGCTTTGAAGAAATAATTGTTTTATGAAGTGGATGATCTCTTGCTTAGCTTGATGGTGGAGGAGGATTGTGTGTAGGATTCCATGGCTCGGTGAATGGTATTTTGTTTCTTATTTGTTATGTTTTCTTAGTTTATCATATATGTTTTCATGCTTCTTGCTTGTTTTATTTCAATAAAGAATAAGTTTGAGATATGCCCATGGAGGCACCTCAAACTTCTTGATTCATTACAACTTAAATGTTCTTCATCTTTCTTGGTTATGTCAAAGAATTCTTAATTGCTCTTTGGTACCCTAAGAACTTGTTATCAATTTCATTAATGATTATTATGTATGATGTCTAGTATGATTCATGGTATGCCCTGCATACTCATAGCTAATCAAAACTCCATTTCTGAAATCTCTCTCTGAATTATTGGTTATTTTAGTTAAGTCAAAGAGGTCTTGTTTCGATCTTGCCCTGTGTCCATGCTTTGCAGTCTTATTTCAAAGCTCCCGATAGCTCAACATATGATGTTTAGGAGTTCCCTCTTCATAGATTTAGTTGTTTGTTTATCTTATTTATTTTCTGAAAATTCTGAAGGTGATTTTCCCAAAGTTAGAAGTTCTTATACTTCTATGTATCATTGGATTGTTTATTTTCTTTATCTATCAGTTTGAGTTTCGTTCATAGAGATTAATGGTCATCCCTAACTCATGAATGCTTGTTGTTTAACTTTTTATGCTTAAAATATCTTTTTCTTTCACAAACTTATTGTTCATTTCAATTCACTTTCACCCAAAGAATCCATTTACCTCCATTAAATCGGCCCTATAGTAATACCTTGTCCATCATTAAGACACTCTTGACCTTATTTGACCCCATAGCCCAGTTGATTTGACGAACTCCATATATATTTTTCCTTTTGATCAGTTCCCCTCAAAAAACCCAAAACAAACCAAAACATACTTAACAACTAGCCTAAAATCAAATATACAGAAGCAAACAAGTTTACATCCTTTGCATAATAGAGAGAGCCCTCTCTGAGTCTAGGAAGGCTAGGTCCTAGGGATCCAAAGCTTGGTCTGATGTTACCCTGTCATTTGGTTTACCAATCAGCCAAACTAAGGGACACTAACATAATGGCGATCATGGTGGGACATTGAGTCAAAAAATCCTAGGTATCTCTTAGGACCTCTCAAGATCTCAGTCGAACTAGAAAACTTAAGTGTTGTCTGAAGAGTAGAAACTAGCTCTTTCACCATCTTAGAAAAATGATGATTCAGCTATAGAACACTCTTAAAAAGCTTAGGGCTACATATAATAAACTCAGAAAAAACCCCAAAACATCCTTAGATTGGTTTTTTGTCAGTATTGGTGGTGGACCATACACATATACCCTCAAAACAACTAAAAACATCCACCTGGCGACTCCACTAGCCTCCAGTAGGCCTATTATTCCACTAGTCCTTATAAAATCTCCTGGGAATGCATTAAGCAATCCCAATCATCCTGATGGTGGACATCAAAGTTCAAATCTTCCTCCTAGCGACTCCACAGCCCTGAATAGACCAAAATACTCCACTGGTAGAGAACTCTAGACTAGTTGAAAGGACACAATAACTCTTTCTGGTAAACAAAGATGGATCCTAGTGTGAACAGAGAGGAAAAGTTGGAAAAATTGATATATACATTTAGAAAAATGATGCTTCTACTTGAAAGGAAAAGAGAAAGACACAAAGTTAAGGTTAAAGTTGCTTATTAAAAAAACCTACACTTTTTCCTCAGGAAGAACATACTCAACCATTACAAGACAAGAGTAACAAAAAAAATGTGCCTAATGATAAAGTTGCAAATAAAAACATAGAGGAGTGCTCTAAAGAATCAATCAGCCATCTTGAAATCAAATATGAAATAGAAGAAAAATCAAAACCTTTAGGATCTCTACCTTTGTGCTTTGAGTCATTTCAGTTTATACAAGAAAATTGGCCTCCTGAAAATCTATCAGAGGCAACTCATGAATTCCATGCTAACTATCCCAAACATCACGAAGAGTTGGTTGAAGATGAAAAAAATCAAAAAATGAAAGAGAACCCACAGGATTTATCTAAAGGCACAAGTGATGATTCATCATCTCTCTTAGCTGAGGCCCAAAAAGAAATTCATCCTCTAAATCAGCTTTCCCAAGAGAAAGAGGATTGTTGTAGTTATATCCAAAGAGAGATAAAAATGCCTCCCTTTTTAACTGAAGAGGAGATATATTAACTCATAAACATGCAGACAACCTCTAAAACTTCATATGACAAAAAATTTTCTAATCATTCTCCTGATAATATTGCATACCATAAGTCAAAAAATAGATTTGTAAATCAATTTGAAGAGAAACAATCTGATAGTCCAATATGTATGGCTGGTAACATTACTTATATTAATGATTCTCCAAGGTTTGATCAATATATTTCTGATTATGATATTCAAGTAGAAGCTAACCTTGCAGAGGCATAAACAGTTGATTTGTGGGATGAAGTTCACTATCATCAGATTGAAAACAGTAATCAGCTAAGACAAGTCACCTATAACACTGATGAGGAAAGCCTTGAGAGTTTAGAAGTAAGTGAAGAGTCTCTGAATTTTTGCTCTACTTCACTTCAGTCGATCAGAAATAACTTTCACATAATTGGAAATTAGCAGTCTTTCAACTTTGATGATGAGGTTGAGGAGGATGACGAAATTCTTGAGCAAGTTGTCAATGAGAAGCCTTTTCCTGAAATGGTTGAGGAAATTGTTGGCAATATGATGCTGAGTGTTGTCCTTGATGGCAACCCACTTGATAAAGATGATGGCAACCTACTTGATGAAGATGAATTGTGTCTTGATGAACTTGCTAAATGATGTAAATCTGATGTATATACAATGAGTACAGAAGTTAATGATGGAAGGAATGTCAGTATGTGCTAGAACATGATGAAAAGAGTATGTCTCAAGGCATACGCGGATTTGTCTAGACAAAGTAGCGTATGCACGCGGGAAATAACATGCCAAGTCGCGTATGGGAAAAAGCGCTCTAAATATGTAAAACCAGGGGTAACCACCATGGTATTGACCCATTGTATTGAGTAATGATTCATCTATGTGACCCCGTCCAGGAATACCATCGGAAGTAATGTGGTTTTCGCTCATGGTATTGAAAAAAGGGTAAACCTATATAAAGAGAAGAAATTCATTGTGCAAATGATGAGTGTGGGTGCAAGATGTCTCAGCTTGAATGAATACTTCTCTCTGAAGTATATTTGAATGGAAAGGGTTACAGTTGAATGATAGATCTGAATGCATGATGCACCAATGAAGAAATGATGAAGAAGGGAATCTAGATACGAAATGTATGTATTCTAGATACGTTTATGGAATTATCTTAGATGCGAGATGAGGCGGGTATCCCAATACGGAAACGAGGGTAAAATACGTGTGATGTATACATTAAGATATTACCTTTATTACAAATGTGAAAAGACATACGTAGTTTTCCGGAAGGAAGCGCGTATATACGCGGGTTTGCGAGAAGCGCGTATGGGCGAGAGGGAGTGGACTGTAATATGTACGAAGTATACGCGGGTTTACGTGGTCGAAGGCGCCCGTATATACGTGGGATCGGTGAAAGGAAAGCGCGTATGCAAACTAAGAGTTCGGCGAGATTACGTGATAACAATGTACTACGATGTATTTACGATGGTTGCGATATACGTAAGTGAGTTATATGTATCGGTTTGATGTATGATTGAGCTTAAATGTATGGAGAGGGTCCAGTCTGAAAATATGATGAAACTTGGTCTGCAAGTTGTGTTCTATTGAAGTTGTTGGATCCAGTGTGAAAATTGATGAAACGTGGTCCATAGAGGTGCTGGGGGTTGTAGCCTTCAGTCAGGGGGTTGTAGCTCCCTTCCAGGTGAGGCTGGTAAACGAGATCAGGGGGTCGTAGCTCCCTTCCAGGAGAGGCTGGTAAACGAGTCAGGGGGTTGGAGCTCCCTTCCGGGAGAGGCTGGTAAATGGCTTGGTGGGTACCTACGTCTTGTTAAGTCATGACTGTTCCAAGATGTTTTCTATAATGGCTCTTGGTGAGACAACGGCAGCGGTGGTTTTCTCCCGACTTGGGTTTCCACCTAAAATCTTGGTGTTCATGTGTGATGCTTATGTGTGATGATTTATTCTGTTGTTACTGCACATGTTTATTGTTAACTAAACATCAGAAGAATGAATGTTGCATAGATCTAAGTAAAGATTCAATTTCATAATAATATCTCTGTGTATACGCGAGTTTAATGAAGGAGATCCGCGTGTATACGCTAGTTGGATTCAGCAAAGTAGCGTATGTGTTTTGAAGTAAAGAAAAGTAAAAATATTTGAGTATGCCCTAAATACTGATTCACCCCCCCACCCCCCCTCTTAGTATTTTTTCCCAACAGAAATCATTTTGGACATGAAATCCTCCTTAGCTCCAAATAAGAAGTCACCAAGTTCCTTTGGATTACAAATTGCAGATGAACGCATAGAAGTTGATAATCACATGATAGTTGTTGCACCACCCTCTCAAAAGGATTTACTACCAAAGAGTATCCCTGCTTATCAACATAATGACCTTCACACAGATTCCAGCCCACTCAATAAGAGCACATCAGCTTGGTAAGAGGACTACACTGCAATATATGATGAGTCTAACAGTTCAGGTGATCATGAGGAAGAGGAGGAGTTTCTTTCCCAAAAGAGTCCCAAACATAGCCAAGTGAAAGAAGGAGTAATCCCGAATGGAGCGTATGTCTCAAATCCTCTAGATCAGGTATTATTACAAGATCCATTTGTTGTTTTTCTTGAGAAATCTGAAGGATAAGTGTGTTCTACCCAGAAAATTTTGTTGCAAACTGTGAGAAAAATTTTAGGCACTACTATTCGAAAACAAGTAAAGTGGAAGTGGCCTTTTTATTTCCCCAGCACTCTCAAAAAGCTGAAACAAAATCCCTCATGGAATCATCTTCTTGATTGGCTTTGTTAGAAAAGAGATTTCACTAAATAAATGTCTATCATGTATAGGTTAGATTAGAGTAGATAGGCATGCAAAATAAGCTCGGCCCCATGAACATCTTTCTTTCAGATTGTTTTAAAAAAAGGCAAAAAACACAAAAACAATAAGAAAAGTAGAAAAAGAGGGCAGATTCTAAAGAAATGGTACAGCCCCATACCCAAAAAATAGTCATTCTAAAAGCGCGCAAGTCTAAATGCCACTACTAGTGCTTAAAAGATATCTTGTTCAGTTATCTAGCCGAATCATAACTGGACATATTTTAAATTGATTGCTGATAAGTTAGTGGAAGAAGTAATAGTCAAATTGTGTAAGCTTGACTTGTTGATAAAAGTAGATTAGGAAAAGATACTGGTTCCACATGATCAAAACAGAATCAAAGAGGAAAACAAGGATGAAAAAAAAATGGGTATCCTAGCCCTGATTTTTCTAAATCTCATTTTGTGCGAAAATAACATTTGTGTGCAGCTTGTATTTTATGCCAAAAACACATGACAAATCAGACTGTCTAATCTTGATTTGATCATTTTTCAATTTCATGCTTTATTCTAGTGAATGAAATCCTGTAAAACAGCTTAATATTGATAGTCGCTCTAGTGTAGGTAGAGAATTAAAGGAGTTCATCAGTTTAATCTGAACTCCTGGAAGATATAAGGGTATAATCTGATAGTATTTCCTTCTTCAAAAATATCATGTCAAGAGGTTGCTAGTCCAAGTGCACCTAAAGAATAAAAAATGCTAGAAAAATTAGCTGGGTAAGTAGAGATGAGGTTGATGCTAATCATGCTGTAAATTTTTTAGAAAAGCATCATTTTCAGGAACATCATCAAGGAAAAGAGAATTTTGCGCCACTGGTCTTCACAAGCCCGAGATCTATAGTTCTGGACACCTCATGAAAGTGAGATGCCCTCCCCAAATGGAGCCACTATTATTCATCAGTATTTTTTGCATGTTTTGATGACTAGATTCCTTGGCTAAGTTTTCTAGAAACCAATCTCAATCAGTCAATTTTTCATCTAGAAAACACCTCAAACAATTTTTTTTCTTCCTACCTCCTAAATTTCATATTGTAATGAAAGTGGTATTCAGTTTAGAGTCCTGGTTTAAAACAACAAACCTCCCCTATCTATATAAGTCATAAGCCTAATACCTCTGCTTTCAAATTCCCCTATTTCCACATGGCTCCCTATCAAACATTGGAAAAAGTTGTCTACCCTTTTCTCACTATATATCTTGTCAAATGATGAGCTGAATATGCCTAAGAAACTCTTTAGAAACTATAACAAAGTCTGTAGGTCTAGTGGTGGTTTTTAGGGAAAATTCCTTGACAAAATTGTCTTAAACCAAAACCCCTATTTTAAACACTAGTCAGCCATCATTTTCTTCCCATCCTGCAAAAAAAAACCCCTGGTTTATCCCTAGGTCATACACCACTAAAATGGTTGCTTTGTTTCTTTTCAGAAAAGCTTAGAAATGTTAAATTCGGGAAAAAAGCAGAATTCTAAAATGTCCATGACTGAAGAAAAGTGATTATTTCAAGCGTGATTTCATGATACAACAAGAAATCTCTCCAAAGATCAAAGCCATCTATCAATGCATCTCTACAGGGGTGTAGTGAGTGATGACAGTAAGTAAAGTGTGAGCAAAAGAATAATTTAGGAAAAGTTTCATGCTGTGGCAGTTTACTTTTGGAAATCAAAGAAAGTGTAGATTTGTGAAGAAAGAAGACCTAGGATTAAAACTTAAAAACACCAAAAGGTCAAATGCCTTCCATTATGGAAAATGAATACACAGGTTGGGTAATGTTTGACTCCAGTGCTCCATGATAATTCAAGATGGCATTTTTTGCATTAGTTCTCAAACATGTGAGCAAGCCCTACAAATCAATATTATACAATCAAAAGTGACAGTCTTTTGGCAAAAAAAGAGCCTCTAGCGAATAGGCATCCAAATGAAGGTAGAAGAGGAATAACTGCCTTTTATATCATACTTTAAACCTAGGCTCTAAAAACATTCAAGGACAATCTGTTGTGTCAAATAAAGCTACAGTTAATGCAAAAAGGAGTTATTTCACTGATGAACACAGTGAGAATTTATCATTTACAAATTAAATTACATACCCCTGGGTTTCACGGTGATTTTGTGCAAAAAGACATATATCATAAGCAAGGTTTCATGAAGGAAAAGAACAGTTTGTTTAAAGGCCTCAATCATTGATAAGTGGAAAGGCTCACAATTTTCTTCCAATGCTCTCTTTCAATAAATGGAGAGAGGATACAATATTTGATAAAAGAAAACATTTTACAGTGCCTCCTTCAATCATGAGTAGATGGCAAAAAACATACATTGGAAAGCCTCCTTCATAACAAGCAGAGAGCTCACAGTGGTTTTGAAAGACCTTAGTAGTGGTGTTTGTATAGCCTCTTTCAAATGATAAATCCAGGGCTAAAGTTTTGATGAAGAGACCTCATTTAATTAGTAAAGAGAGATAGACAAAGTTCTATTTAAAGAAACTTCCACAACTGATAAGAAAGGAAAATTACACAGGTGGTTTGTTTCAAAAGACATATTTCATTTCCAAAACAAAGACAGGCCCTTGATTTTATAAGAAGTTGAAAACTAAAGTATAAACAAAGCGCGCAGATGGTTTGTTTAGAATGACCTCCTTCACAAATAAGCAGAGGGTCAAAACACAGCCAAAATGCCTCCTCCGAAAGATGAGCAGAGGGAAAGTCACCAAGTGCTAACACTTTGTTCAAAAGGATTTCAGTAATAAATAGAAATCAGAGACAATGTGTTTAATTTGTTTATTTAATGATAAACAAAGGCTAAAAAACAATTTTTGTGACATGTTCCCTTAAATGGCTAGTCAAAGGGAATATACATCTCTGCTTGCATTTCATCCTTGGTGCTAAAGATACTCAGGATATAGGTTTTACGTTTCAAGAAGGTTTTCAATCCTCAAATGATACAACAGGGATGAAGGATAAGTTTTTTGTAGGACAAGTAGAGAGCTTAAGAAGTTTTGTTGACAAGATACCTCCTCCCAAAAGATGAACAAATGGAAAACACAACACTTGTTTCAAAGAAACTATCATAAAATACACATAGTGATGTTTGTTTTGTATCTCTTAGTAAGAAGTATACTCATGGCACAAAGTTCAATCTTTCAAAGAAGACACCTTTCAAAAAAGATAAAGTAGTTGGTAAAAAGGCAAGCCCTCAACAAAATGGAGAAAGCCACTTTTCATTTCAAACACAAAGGAAAAATGTGGAGTGTCTAATCATCAAGAAAGGAGGGAAAATGACCATTCAAAGCATTCCAAAATAGCTATAAAGCCCTCAAGGAACACGATCTTATGTCATTTTGTAAACTGGCGGAGGAGAGAACCATTTCTTAAACCCTGAGATATTTTTGTGCAAAGTTTTCAAGGCACGACGCACCTGTAGCGCCCCTCCGAAGAGAAATACATAGGGTGCGACGCACCTATGCAGTGGCGTGATGCACCTGTTGCTCGCCCGACGTGCAGAAGGCACCTGGGCACCCACAACATTGTGCCTAGGAGTGCCAGAATTTAGATGAGTGCACAAAAACTAGTTTTTAAGTTGCAGAGGAGATTTTTAAAAGGTTTTCACCATTTCTTTCACCTCATTTTCTGGTCTTAAGATATTTCTTTTAAAGAGCTAATTTAAGGAGGGGAGGAAACAATTTTTTTAAGGAGGAAGGCTTGTTTCATTTGAGAAGAACCTATTGACTAAGTAGTAAGGAAAAGGGAAGTTAGAAGAAAGAAAACATATTTTCACTTCAAAAAACTGTTGCGGAGGGTATAAAGAAGAAAGTGGAAAAAGAAAGCAAGGTGATGATGAAGGGAAAAGTATTCCTTCAAGAGACAACAAACATGATGAAGGTGACATCCATAAAACCAGCAGTGACACTAAAACTATTCAAAACAACTCACAGGATGATAATAAAAGCAATGTCAGCAAACACAGTAATGAAGAAGTTGGAAAAATGCAAGAAGAAAATGAAGATTGTCAAGAAGGAAGTGGCTCACATAAAGGACATAAAAGCAGTGAGCATGGTGAGAGCAACACACTTAAAAGTTGAAATCAGCAGAGCAATGAAGACAACCCTCACTCAATTGAGAGAAGTAGTGAACAAGGGAGCCCAAATGAAGGATACAGAAACATTGAGCCAAATAATGACAACCCTAAAGGAGACAGTGAAAACAGTGAGCACAAAAAAAGTCCTAGAAAACATGTGCTAGCTGCCTCTCCTAGGCAAGGGGCCATGACTCTTTCTCCAAAGGTGTCAAATCCTAAAACCATTAAATCTAAAAAGAAGAAGACCATTCAAGCTATGACTACAAATGTTACTAGAGCACTCCAGAGTAAAGGAAAGTTGCCTAAACAGCCTATTGTTGAATTGCCAAGAAATACAAGAGCAAAGAAGCCCATTCAAAGCAAGGATGAGGAATAGAGTGGTAGTCAGCATGAAAGCAATCAAAGAGGCAGTAAGCATAGTGACAGTCAACAAAACAGTGAAGAGGGAGAAAGTGACGGTAAGCATAAACAGAGTGATAATCAGCAAGGCAGTGAGCATGATGAAAGCCTTCATACAGCTAGTGAAGATAGTCTCCAAGAGGACAAACATGAAACTAATGATGACACTGAACTTGAAGAGGAAAAATCACTGAATGATGAACAAAGCAATATAAGCAATCACGGTAATGAGGAAAGTAACAGGTCTCAAGAGGTGGAAGACAACCCTCACTCATTTGAAGAAAAGGACAATGGTAAATTGCAGAACCTTAAAGAGGACACTCAGGAAGAAAACATTCAAGGTGAAGGCAGCCACAGTGAAAGAGAAAACAAGCACTTGGAGGACAAATTGGACAAAGCAAACAAAGATTTGAGTTTGCAAAGGAAGATGACCAGGAATTATAAGAAGTTGAATCAAATTGCCCAAGAAAAGCTCAAAACTGCCCAAAGGAGGCGCCCGGTGAAAAAGGGAGGAAAATAAATATCTAGGCTTGTAATCTTGGCTCAAGCTTCCTTGAATGCTTCTAGAAACCCATAAGGGGTTTTCTCACCAAAATTGAGCAATTTTTGACATGATCTTGTTTTTTGTGATTTTTAGGCCTCATTGCACATTTTTCTAGGCACTGCCATTTTTTCTTGGAGCATCCTCAGCTCATGAAAGTTATATTTTTGGATGTACTAAATTTGAGGGAATCTATTCAGAAAATTTCAGATCAAAAGAAGGTGTTTTGATCCCCCAAAGAGGCAAAAAACAGTCAATTTTTACCTTTCTGCCTCAAATCTGAGCAGGTGCTATGCTCCTGGGTTTTTTCACTCAGTCCACTTTTTGACAAAGTTCAAGGGATCAGTTTGAGATAAATCAAGTAGTTCTAGAAATTAGACATCTAGGGCTTTCCAATGAGCCATCACGGGCCTTTTTTTGATATCAGGAAGTCCCTCAAACATTCTCTATAAAACAGGCTTTCTTCTGGCACTATGCTCCTGTAGCATTTTTGTTAAAAAGCACTTTTCTGAAGGTGGTCCTCCAAATGTGCGTTAATCTATTTTTAACTCATGTTAGTAGCAAAAAGGCATTTTTATTGCCATTTTTAGCTATTTAAGATAAGATTTGAAGATATTTTGTGCCTTGGGCTTTGCAAAGCCTCAAGGACAAAATAGGATATTTGTTTTTGGCCAATGGCCTTCTAGTTGCTCTAGGTGGGTTTTCTCCACTATGGCCTATATAATCCAAGAGGATTCATTGTAACAAGGGGGAGAACTTGAGTTATAGAGAGAAATACATAGCACTATGAGCTTTGAAGAAATAATTGTTTTATGAAGTGGATGATCTCTTGCTTGGCTTGATGGTGGAGGAGGATTCTGTGTAGGATTCCATGGCTCGGTGAATGGTATTGTGTTTCTTATTTGTTATTTTTTCTTAGTTTCTCATATATTTTTTCATGCTTCTTTCTTTTTGTAGTTCAGTAAAGAATAAATGCCCATCGAGGCACCTCAAACTTCCTGATTCATTACAACTTAAATGTTCTTCATCTTTCTTGGTTATGTCAAAGAATTCTTAATTGCTCTTTGGTACCCTAAGAACTTGTTATCAGTTTCATTAATGGTTATTATGTATGTTTTCTAGTATGATTCACAGTATGCCCTGCTTACTCATAGCTAATCAAAACTCCATTCTGAAATCTCTCTCTGAATTATTGGTTTTTTTAGTTAAGTCAAAGAGGTCTTGTTTCGATCTTGCCCTTTTTCCATGCTTTGCAGTCTTATTTCAAAGTTATCGATAGCTCAAGATATGATGTTTAGGATTTCCCTCTTCATAGATTGAGTTGTTTGTTTATCTTATTTTTTTTCCCAAAATTTTGAAGGTGATTTTCCCAAAGTTAGAGGGTCTTATACTTCTATGTATCACTTGATTCTTTATTTTCTACATCTATCAGTTTGAGTTTCGTTCATAGAGATTAATGTTCAGCCCTAACTCATGAATTCTTGTTGTTTAACTATTTATGCTTAAAATATCTGTCTTTCACAAACTTAATGTTCATCTCATTTCACTTTCACCCAAAGAATCCATTTCCCTCGACTAAATCGGCCCTGCAGTAATACCTTGTCCATCATTAAGATATTCTTGACCTTATCTGACCCCATAGCCCAGTTGATTTGATGAACTCCATATCTATTTGTCCTTTTGATCAGTTCCCCTCAAAAAACTTAAAAAATACCAAAACATACTTAACAACTAGCCTAAAATCAAATATACAGAAGCAAACAAGCTTACATCCTTTGCATAATAGAGAGAGCCCTCTCTGAATCCAGGAAGGCTAGGTCCTAGGGCTCCAAAGATTGGTCTGATGTTACCCTGTCATTTGGTTTATCAATCAGCCAAATTACATGACACTAACATGATCCACAATCAAAGTCACTTTAAAAATATGAAGCGTTAAGTGTAAAGTACTTTTGAAAAGTTTTACCATGAGAATGCGTAATAATAAAAATTTCAAAAGTTGTACTTTTATGGAATTACAAGTTCAATAGTGTTGTTATTCATCTTTATTCATTACCCTACCCTATTTTTAAAGAGAGATAAATCACCTTTAAGCGTAGGTGTACTTCCAATGAAGCCATGTGCATAACAAAATGCTGATTATACTCACACTTAGTTTTAAAGAATAAACTTCAATACATACCAAAGAGTGAGAAACCAGTTCATTTAATTGACATGGTACCAAGAGTTTTTGAGTGATGAATAAATAAGATGGGTTGATGGCTGGTCAAAACCAGGATTCAATGGAATCCACGTATTTATGATTCTCGAACGTATGTAAGTCTTCCATAGTTTGATAATCATTCTCCTGTAAGCACAAAAAATCAGGTGAAGGACAAAAGACAAATCCCTCAAGTTCAGGCTCAAATATTTGATTTTCAAATTCACAAGAAAGGTTGAGATAGATTCTAGGGATTTGAGTTTCAACAAAAATTTTAGAACAGTTCCAATGAAAGATTGATCCTCGAGTGGTATTTGAATTAAATCTTTCTGGGGTAAATGTTATGTGATAATATTGGAAGTTTCCAAATTCATTCCCTTTCCCAATATGGAAGGTGTAACATCTCATTCAATATGGGAATCAGCAGAAAGAATAGGAGCTTCAAAATTTTGTGCAACTTGATGGTTTGGATTAGAGTTCAGATAAGGTTGCACATGCAGTTGGGAACATGGAGGAGGATTACATAATGGTGTATTGGAAATAAATTGTGATTATTGTTGGTGCTCATATGATTGGATTTTCATGGGAGATTTCCCTGGAGAAAAAGATCCAAACGATTCTTGAGGCCATGGAGATATTTGGCTCAAGGATGAGGGCCAAGGAGAGGGCCATTGCGTCCATAAGGTGGGGTATTGAATCAAAGGAGGATTATAAGTTTTCCATGGAACTGTAGGGTTGTAGATGTGTTTAGGAACCTGTTGGGACAATAAATATTATTCCAAGTATTAAACAATGATGAGTTTTTAGTTATACCTGATGGTCGATTTATTTCTTTACTTGATTCCTTAAATACCTGTTGAAAGCTCGATAGTGATGGAAAATAATTTTTTGAATGATTCTCCTTACACTGCTTCCATTCTTCCTACAAATCATCCAATTGTAAATTTATAAAAGATTTTGTAGCTCCTATTTTTGTGGTAGATTGCGAAAATTCAGAAGAAATTTCTCGAGAGTTCTTACTGATCTTGGATATTCCTCTTGAATAACTAATGCACAATTTAAAAACATCATCATATGGTACATGAGAAACATCACCTGCTCCTATAAGATTCAAAGGTTCTAAATATTCATCTTTGATTCCTTTGAGTAGGACTGTTTTCAAAGTATCTTTTACCAAATTCTTATGTTTTGATTTTTGGAGGTTGTATCTAAATTGCTCCACATAATCCTCCAAGCTTTCATTTTCCCCTTGTGTTATTCCAAAAAATATCTTCATTGGCCTGGCAATAGTTTTGATATTTCTCCAAGAATACATTCTTGATGTCTTCCCATGTTTGAATGCAGTTCCCACTAAGGCTCATAAACCATCGGAGAGCTGCTCCTTTAAGAGTAAGAGGAAACACTTGAAAACTTTGAGAATTAGTACAATAACCATATCCTCTACAAATTAATTCAAACTCAAATAAGAAAGTATCTGGGTCTTCATTTTCCAAACCATGAAGTTTTGGTAGTGTAGATGGGGAAATATTATGCATTTCAGCCACTCCTAGATCTTTGATAGGAAATTCAAAAGTAACAATGTTTTCCATTTCTTACCAAACTAAAAGAGGTTCTCCATGTACTACTTCGAGACTCCTTCTTTGAATGTTTCTTCTAACTAATCAGTAAAATAGGTGCATTGAATGATTGATGTTAGCCTCAAACTCTTCATTGAAAAATGCCTCAAAATAACATTTTTCTATGTTCAACGAGACCACTGCTACATTTGTTAGCACATGAATAGTGTATATATATATGTGTGTGTAGGGTGGGTGCGGGGTTATTACAACATTAAATAAAATGAGAAACCTTAAAGCAAAAATGTAGGTAAGAAATAAATTCAAACAACATAAAATTGCAAGAGAAACTAGGTGAAGGAATAGCAACCAAATGCAACAGGTCACCAAGGTCCATCCCCTAAGCGCCTCCCAGGAAACAATGCCAAAATTTTGGGTGCAATATAGGGTCTATAAATGCACCAACATTTAATTTTTCAATTTGGAGAGTTCGTGAACTTCGAGACACAGCCCTGGAAATTCCAGAGAGAGTCCTTGTTAACCTGCAAAACAAATTCTAGTATATCTTGCAATTAATATCGAAAATAAATGTAATCATGCACTAGTGCGAGAAACACCAATCCAAACAATTAAAAGCATGTGGGAAATTAAACGAAATCAATGCAAAGGATATTATAATTGCAAGTAAAAGAAGGAAAATTCAGAAACTGAAATCAAGCAGTGTCGGCATAATAACAAAAAGAGAACTGCTAATCTTTGAAATAAATTCAAAAAGAAATTCAAATAATATTACGCTACTAAATTTTGCACATACTAATTCATCTTGCACTAATTAAGTGCTCCCTACTTGTATATTATAATATGCTTGCACTAATTATGTGTAAGAACAATCTAGAAGTTAAAGGAAACCGTAATATTAATGAAGAATTTATCAATTCAAACATCTAGTTTCCGTATTTATAAATATCGGCTCAGAAAATGTAAAGATCGCAACTTTAGATATAAATTAATAGATCTAGATTAATTTACAAAATTAGAGTTATAGCTCATAATGTTAGAGCCGATATTATGGTTTCAAACAATCTGGAGGGCACGATCATTGTTTAAAATATTTCAGGTGTAGGTATAATTAATAATGCAACAAATGAAATAGAAACAAATTGCAGCAACTCAAATTAACCTTAAAACTAAATTCACACAGCAAACAAACAAGAATTGAAATACTATTTAAAAGATGAGAGTGGTGTCGAGTTGGTATGACAGCCAACCCAGCCAACTCGCACCCTCTTTGAGTGCCTGGTTCACACAGAAATCAAAATCATTAGATGCAATAAAAGAATAGACAAAGCATGATTAAAAATTGCTTCAATTAATTAAACAAATATTCTTTTACATAATGCAGACATCGGCTAATCCCAGCAAGTAGGAGAAGCATTTCACACTAAACTCCATGTGCTGCTACATTGGAAAAAACTCTCCTCCCTTCTGTGCTATGCTTGCTTGTGCGTGCTTTTGCCCTTTGCTTAATTGATTGACTAAAATTGAGTCCACTGGCTTGGAGCCATGACTCTTATTTTATACTTTTTTACATTCCAAACTTGGCATAAAACAAGATAATATTTTGCAAACATCATGGTGATCGAATCCAAACTAATTATCATTAATAGAATATCAGTACAACCGTTTCCCTACTAAAATAATGGAGATTTACCATGAATTTCCCAAATCTGGGCATTTTCTAGAATTCTGGAAAAGTTGGTATTTTTAACAAAATTCCTCCAAAGCACTCTTCGTATCTCCTTAACCATTACAAATTTTGGAAAATGGCCTGAGGCTTACTCAATTTCCTATGCTGAGAAAAAAACCCATGTTTCAGAATTATGAGATTCACTATTATTGATGCAGAAATCGAGATGTAAATAGGCAGTCTGGAAACTACTACAAATTCAGGGCTGTAGCATTAATTATTATCTAAATATAAATCTGTATGACCTGGGTGTGTCTTGGATTATGTGGAAGAGTTAAAATGACATTTTGATCATAAACCTCTTTCAGATTCTCCCAGAAATGTGTCAATGTATTAAAGCCCCAAATTGGTGGAGGCACACTATAAAACTTGCACTAGTGCAGGGACGCTAACTGCACTGGTGCAGGCACGCTGTAAGAACTGAATTGGTGCAATAATATGTTACATAGTGCAGGAAAGTAATTATAGGTTCAAAACATGATCAAATCAACTTTAACCTGCAACATACAAACCTTTATTAAACTTCCATTAATGGTATTTTAATCCCGTTAAAACAAAAGAAGTAGCAAATACTTGCAACAATAATCATTTAATCAAACAGTAGCATGAGATATTTTGAGTGAAAAATGAGACAAAACTAAGGCCCAACATCCCCCCATGCTAACCATATTGCATGTCCTCACGCAAGAAAATACGGTACTGTTACTCCTTTGCAAAAAAAAAATCAGAAACATGTATAAACATTCATAATGATGTTCCTGCAATTCTGCATGATTACATTTCTTGCACTTGATAAAGCTTGCTCTTAAAAAAAGAGTGTCTGCTAGACTCTTTATTTACTTAAAATGATTTCAAGAAAACCTAAAACGAAAACTACCATGGAAAAACTAAATTGCAAGGATGGTGTTATTACTTAAGAAAAATAGACAACTTTTAAAATTTTCAAAAATAATATCTTGGAGGCATCCCTGATCAAAAGTTTCACTTTAACATTCTCATTATAAACATGAGTGACATGATTTAAATGATATGGTGTTATAGGTATACATAGTAATACCTTCCAGTAATGATTATTTTACCATTATCCATGTATAGTTAAAGCTTCTCTTGTCTGGGCATAGTAAATTACCAGCACTAAGGGTCCCCACGTCTATAAAAATTATTCCAAAAAGATAGAACTCCAAGGTATAACAATAGAAGGTTTTTAAAGCCATTCTCAAAGAGATTGATAGTGAGTTCACAGAAAGAAAAATCAACCAATTAAATTATACTATGGAGTCAAATTTAATACCACAGGCAAGGCCTTGCTGCTAGCAGGCGTCCATAGCCTCGATAGGGATACCTTTTAACCTTACGAAATGATTTTGTCCCACCTATTAGATATAGATTTAGAGTTATTTATCGACATTTACTTTTTCTCTTTTTATAATTTAATTGAAGGATGTTGTCTTGGCTTGGTAACTAGCTAACGACAATGCCATTCATGAGAACTAAAAATAATGGATGAGCCAGCTCGCAATGAGAATTCTCATCTTCTAGTTTTCCAATTGAAAGCCATTATCTTGGCTTGGTGACCAGTGTGGTAATTTCATTCTCCTTAGGAATCATGATCATAGTAGGTCAGCTCGCAACGATGCCTCCTATCCCTCAATTGATTTGTTTATTTTTTTTGTTTTTTTAAACACTGATTATGATTAACCTCATATGGATTAGACCGGGAACTTTCCTACAGGTGGAAGTTTTGTCTAGTGCATAGGCACCTGAATGTTTCCATTAGCGGGCATGCCTCCGGTTCATTGTTATGGCCAGTGCAAATGGAGCACGGTACCATTGTGCCAACTGATTATATTGTGTGGGAATCAACACTACTCCTCATCCTAGAGGTAGACGCTCAGAAGGGATCAGACATAGAGGAGGAGATATTTTTCTTCCATTTCTGAGTTTTAGGCTTGGGTATGTCTAACCCTTTTGGGGAGTGTAGACTTAACCTCACTCCTTTCACTCTAAGCTTCGAGAGATGCTCACATTTTATTGTATGATGAAAGTGTGAACAAATACGACAATAGATGCGCATGATTTTCTCTTGGTTAGAGAGATGTCTTTTTGAGAGAGAAGAGACTATGCAAAAACTGTGGGCGAGGTGCTTTAGCTCTTTGCACTGATTGAACCAGTGGCCGATCAGGTCGCATAGTCTGCATGTTATCATAGGTTGAGCCTGGGTCATGCTTGGTTAGCATGCCTTCCCATACTGTCCATTATGCAAACATGGGTATGGAGTAGATTTCATAGAGGCGTTCTTCCTTCCATATTGGCTGAGAAGATCCTCATGTTTCTTCTCTAAAGTATGTAGCATGTCAATTAGAGGACGTACTCACGGGATAAAGGTATAGTGTTGCTCTTAGTGATTCCCTTGACATACTAGGCATAACATCCTAGATATGGGGTTCCCGTCCTACTCGCTTGGTAGCATGACTGGGTACCAACGACGTAGCACTTCTAAGTTAGGCCAACTGCTGACCACATGATTGGGCATTTTACACAATGTACATGTTTGTCTTCTTTGTAGAGGGCGGTTGGGGGTAATTAAGGGCTCCCTGATTGGTCGTATTTCAGCTAACAGAAAGAGGATGGATCTTCTCGTCACATCTTCTTAAGTTGTCGAGTTATTCATAGATTCAGATTCAGAGCCATCTTCTCAAGAGAGGCGAACTATGGTTGAGGGAAAAATAGCTAGTGCTAAGCGGAATCGGGGGATATAATGGCATTGTTCTAAAATGTGGTTTTCAGCACATAAAGGACATGTGAATTGCGCTGCCTGCAAGCCAAGAGAGTAAACGTGCTCTATAGGATACCACCTGTGGATGAGTTTCAGGGTTGCACATTGCTTGATGAAGTGGACATGTTCATCGCACAATGCATAGCATATGATAGGAGGGGGGAAGATGAATGAGAGTATTTCAAGCAAATGTCATTCCTCCTATCGATATAGAATAATGCGAGGTTCATATCCAGTTGACTAAGTGGAGGGATCCTCTTGATAGAATTTCTCGATGGCGTGTAAGGCATTT
The DNA here is from genome assembly GCA_034641835.2 of Pinus albicaulis. NCBI lineage: Eukaryota > Viridiplantae > Streptophyta > Pinopsida > Pinales > Pinaceae > Pinus > Pinus albicaulis. The sequence continues at coordinate 226,813,886 of CM076575.1, forward strand.
GTACATCGTGAGATCTCTGGGAAATGATTGGTATAGTGTCCATAATTGTTGCAGATAGTGCATGCATGATTTGTACGTAGTGCTTTTCCTTAACTTTTTGTGGCAGGTTCCTTTTTACAGGAACTTGCTGCTGCAATCTCTACCGCAGAGCTAAGGAGCTATTTTAATTCATCCAACTCTAGGCAGATGTGGGTAGGGTGGCCTACTACATCACATATGGTGCAGTGTGGTGATTCTCGTGGCGCAGTGGGATTCTCTGCCTTATTTCCTCTTCTATTGGTTTTCTTAGTCGTAACCATCAGCTTTGCGATGGGAATTTCCCTTAAAGGGATGCTTGCGATAGTCTCCTGAATGACTGGGGCCTGCTCAGGATTGAGAGGGATTAACCCTGTAGAGGTGATGTGCGCGAATCCCATTGTGGTAGGTGGGACTAGGTACAAAACTGGTATTTCAAATGATAAGTTTTGTAGGACCATCATGGCCATGACCTACTGTGATATAAAACTGGCTGGGGGGAAGAGGAAAGGATTTTTATAGGCGACTTAAGCTAGAGAGTTTTCTGTTGCTGATGACTTGATGTCATTACTTCTCGTTTCTGTGTCTTGACTAGCTTTGGTGCTTGATGAGGACATCATGCACACTGGGGCCCCTGTGACATCAGGTGATGACTCAGGTATGACAGGGGTATACCCTAAGAATTACCCTAGGGTGGACGACGGCTTGAACTGGCTGGGGCCATATTCCTGGTACCGTGTAAGCATCTCAAAAGATGTTTCTACATAGGGTAGAATGATGTCGGTATTTTTTAGGGGCCTCTTTTCACTGTGTGTCAATTGGTCGACAGTAATGATGTGGTCCTCATGGGGTAACATCAATTTTCGGAAGATATACGAGGTTATCGGGGAAATGGCATAGATATAACTCCAGCCAAGGAGTATATAAGGACAGTCTTTCTAGCTAAGCAGACTAGAACATTTTGGTAGAGGCCAACGAGAGCTGAAAGGCATCCATTGTATGCTCTAAGTGTGATGTTTGATTGGATTTAGTTTGGGAGACCCTAGATTTCTCCAGACGTTCTTTGACATAATTCATGTGGATGCACCCTCATCAATGATACATCGGTGAATGGTGATGTTTGAACTGACACTGGTATCTAAAAGGTGACCATCGAGGGGATCCTAGGGGTGGATTTATCTAAATCAAAAGTCATTAGGCTCGAATTGGCAAGGTCGATTGTGCCTAATGCATAAAGTAAGGCTTTCGTTTGCTTTGGGCATGATTTTAATACCTCCAAAGCTAACATAGCAGTGGGGGATTGGGCTATATCATCCACAATTCTATAGTTATGGGCCACATTGGAATGGTTTCCTGCCCGCCTAGTTGGCCCTTTAGCCATTTTTGGAAAAGGTTTGATAGGAATCTTTGATATGGTCGAAAGTGTTGTGGGTGCACTTGTACTATCCTCTAATGAATTAGTGTTTGGTGGAGTATCGTAATTTCGATTCCATGTCTGAAAGAACATTTCTTCGCCAATCATGTAGATTTCATGGTTTCTCTTTCTGGAATTGTCGGGAGTGTTTTGCTATTGCTGAGTGCTAACTCCCTTAATGGGGGAAAGGTTCCTGCATGATTGTTTTCTATTGTGAGGATACCCCTTGCCCACGGTTACCTTGCAGCTTCTTCAGCTCAGGGAGGTCGAGACAGTGGTGAGTGTAATGGCCATACTCACCATAGATTGAAAAAGAGTCATTTTTCCGAAGATTTTCCATCTTGTTTTTCATTTGGGGGTTGCTTGGATCTTGGTTTGATTTCAGTTGGAGTTTCCTCGAGCCTGAGATCATGGAGGGCGTCGTTGATTGTTGCCCCCCTGTCTAGTATTTCCTTTAGGATGTTTTTTCTCCTTTTTTCTTAGCCACATTAGGAGGATAATTTGGATTCTCCTAATTGTATGGTTGGTACGGTTGGATTTGGGAAGGTTGCACAAATTTCAACTATGCATTATTCTCCATGGGTGGCTTTTCTACTATGGACTAGGTATATTGCATTCCTTGTCCCTGGTTTATAAATGGTTGTTGGGGGGGAGCTCTTCCCTAAGCATGTCTCACTGTGTATTGTGTTATCACTCTAATAATTCTCAAAGTTGTGAGATTTTTTATTATAGTTTAAAGAATATCATAGGTAACCATAAACCTACTTTTAAGCCCCAGGACCTAGCCTTCATAATTCTCAGAGAGGTCTCTCTCTATAAGATTTAACTTCATTTTTATATATGATTTTAGGCTATTTATATGGGGAAAATTGGTTTTGGTGTTTTGATTTGGTTTGGTGGGAAAATCACTTACTCATATGGATAGCTATAGATCTGTAACCCATTGGGAAAATGGAGTCAATGTGTCAAGCAGTCAGATCAGGATCAAGGTCTAAAGGTAAATGTTCATAGGGAAATATAGCAGAGTCACTTAAGATCTTCAAATTCTGATTTTGAAATGGTTTTGATCAGGATAAAGAGAAATTAAGGGTTCTTAAATCCGGATAAGGAGTGAAAAGGTAAAGGTCAATCGAAATCAAGGAGAAATTAAGGGTTCCCTAGTCTGGATATCAGCAGGAAACATTTAAATGATAATCACTCAATAACAGAGTGCTTTTAACAAATTCTGAAATAACAATTCCTAGTTATCATTAAAATTTAGAACACATTCATGAATAGGTGGAAAACATAAGGAAATTGACAAAATGACAAGTGAAATACTTCATTGCAGTGGCCCAACACATGAATCCTGTAATATGATGCTTTATTTCCTGTGATCCAGTTTGTTGGCTTGAACTTGATACAAAAAACCCTTAGGTTCAGAAAGTTACAGCTATAGAAATGTTCAGCAATTAATCGACGCTCAATACTTAAAATGATGAAGTATTTATACAAAAACTAGTACAAAATATCCTAGAAAAATCTTAGGAATTTTTCTTGGAAAATAAAATATCTTCATGCAAGAAGACAGTGAAAACTGCATAACTAATTACTAGTTGTCCTATTTATTGAAATAAAATAGCTTTCTATTTGGATTTGGGTTGCTGCTAGACAATTGAGGTGTTCCTCACACTGGGAGTGGTATCTTCAATCTGATTTTGTTTTCATCCTTTCATTTGATACACTTTTAACTGCAGAAAAAAGGTTTACTGCTGATGTAAAAACAACAACTCTATTTTTTATCTTTTACTGATCTGTCCTCACTCTAATTTGATCTTACAGTAAATTTGTTAACTTCTCCCAGAAATCAACTTCTGGCAATTTAATCTTCATTAACCTTCTAAAGTTTTCATCAGCTTCAGTGTTTTTGGAAAATGTTATTTTATTGACAAAAAGGTTTTTCACTTCATGCTGCAAGTAAAACAGATTTTCCAAATTCTTATGAAAAACTTTCCCTATTGGGATTCCCTTCCAATCTGATTTGTTTACCTATTATTTGGAAAATTATCTCATCTTTTTGTCATAATACTCCTATTTCATCAATTTTTCATTGATTACCAGTGGATTAGGAAGGCCTTTTTCCCTTAAAATGTCAAATTTTATCGTGAACCTTGTAATTACTAATTCCATGTTTTGGCATTTTCCCTCTAATTGGTTCATCAAGTTCCTCCTGGATACTACCTTTCTTACCTCAAGTATGGTCTCTATTTTGTCTTTAATTCCAATTTCATCCAATTCTTGTTTATTTTTGGAATTGAGGAATTTTATAATTTCCAAGGCCTCTTCAGGTTTCTTACCTAACTCTTCTTTGGTCTTCTGTATTTCTTCTTTTGCTTTTTTTAGTAAATCCTTCTGTTCATAAATTACCTATATATATGGCCAAGTATCATTGACTGATTCAATGATATTGGACCATAATTATTTTTTCACATGTTCCATAGGTTATTTCAAAGTCAATTCTGTTTCCAATTTCTTTAGTTGTTCACTCAACCTTTTTATCCTTTTGCTCTTCAGTCTTGGCATTAATCTGTGCAAGCTTTTTGCCATCTTCGGGAATTTTAATTTGTTCTTTTAACCTATTTATTTCATTCATTTTTATGGGCATGGCATGCACTACCTTTACCAATTTACTGGCCTCATCTGATTTCTGGACTGCTGTAGTGGAAGACTTAGTGGTAGAAGTTGTTGATGAAGTTATCGGCAGTGTTGTAGCCAATGGAACATTTGGAGCTAGTTCTTCTGCCAGAGTAGATGGTACTGTTGTTGTTACCATAGGAATTATAGTGGCAAGGAATTCCTATACTTTGGTAGCTTCTTTTTCTTGGACCAATTTGTCCATCTCAATCTCCTTCTATTTAATCTGGGCTGTCAGCTACAATATGAGACTCATCATCTCATCCTTTTGGTTAGATTCCTGTAAAATATCCTTGGCCTATGGATGCTCTGTAGGAGACAATTTCAACTATTTCCTAAGTGTAGCAATATCAACATTCTTATTTTTAATCATCTCCTCAGCAACTTTTATGTTTTGAGGGTCATAACCTACCTCAATCACTAACTCCTCCAATGATTTTATTCTAATATCTTTTCCATATGATGATGCTTTCTCTAGCTTGAGCTGATCTCTTACATTAATCAAAGTACTTTGAAGCTTTTGAACACTCATTGATTTAGTAGTCATTGTTGAATACATCATCTCTCCTGCTTGTTTATGGAATTCAATCTGGTCCAAAGGATGAATATCCTAGACTGGTACTTCAAAATCAACCTTTTTATAATCAGATGTTGTTTTTGGAGTTGGTACTATGCATTGAAGCACTATCATCAACAATTTCTTATTCTTGTAATCAAAGGCTGAAAGTAGCCTGTTTTGTATGCTTGGGGTCTACTTTAAGTACTGAGAGTATATTTCATTCTTGATTTCTTCATTTTTAGCTTTAATCTCCTTATACCTTTCCTTGATGTCCATATCCTTCTCTTCTGTCTGCTTTACTGATGACACTTATATACTATGTTGTTTTTGGATCAATTGTGTATTAGAAGTGGTTGGCTGTTGTTTATTTTCAATTATTGTAGGAGGCACAATATCTTTCTCTAGAATCTCTGTGTCAACTGTCTCTTTTTCTTCGTCCGCTGGATTAATCTTTGGCTTTTTGCTGTACCTAAGTTTGAACTTTGTCTCTGTGGTGATTTCAGCAGTGTAATAGCCTTCTACCCTATTTATTTTTATACCTCTATCTTCCTGAGCTAGATTCTGCAAAATGTGACTAGTATCACAATGATTACCAAATTCTACCACTGTATTCTCTAACCATTATGTTTGGTCTGATAATTTCTCAATATCAGGCTTTTTTTCATGAATGTATGGAGTTAATTTACATTTAACTCTCATTTTGTTGATTATACCATAGGGATCATAATACCGAAGAAAGATGATGCTGAAATTGAACTCCTTTATTTGTGTTTATTCCTCTGGACCTGCTTCTCTATTATTACAAATAAATGGACCAACTTGATTCTTCAATTTAAATTGGGTTTTCTTCTTTGGATCCTGTTGGGGTTCCCATGTTTTGGCAAGTTTGACAATACCAAAAGATGAGACAACATAAAAACAACTTTTAGACCTCAGGATCTAGCCTTCCTAGGTCCAGAGAGTGATATCTCTATATAGGCAAAGGTATATGTCTTTGGAGCTCTATGTTAAGATATTAGGCTAGTTATAGGCACGGGTTTGTTTGTTTGATTTTTATTTGGTTGTTGGGAATCAGGAAGGAAGGGTTCAGTATAAGACAAGGATGGGCAAAGAGGATTTTAGGCAAAGAAGGAATGATTTCATAGAAACACTCGAGACCATTGGGCAATGGATTTAGGAAAGGGTTTACTTGCTACTCAATATGCAGGCTTTCAGTTGGGCTAGTCATCTAGAGCATTGGATATTCAAGATGATAGTTTGGTATGAAATGATGTGGAAAGAAGGGAATAACAAGGACACCTCCAAGATGAACTTTCAGGAATCAACTTCCAGGGATAGGACATGCCATTAGACACCTATGACCTAACTCTTAAAGGGTGAACTCTTCAGACAAAGGAAACATTAAAGGTTTAAACACAAAGGTGAAAACCTGAGATCAGAGAAAGACTTTGAACTTTCAATGCTTTGGCATCCAACTTAAGGGAACTTAGAAAGGTTCAATTAATTGAAAAGGACCCTAGTGAGACAAAATCAGCATTCTAATCTCCCAGTATCCCAATTATTGCAATTAAAACACAACAAGAACATCTAAGTACAGATTCTATTAATTCATACATCAGCTAGCAATAAATATTAGCTACTACACTAGTTAAATTAGCTTGAATCAGTGCTCAGATAACACATATAGAAGAAAACATTGAAGGTAGGGAGAGCAGAAGCTTAGGGTACCATGTGAGGGTATATCCTAAAACAGATTTATGATGCATACCAGAGAAATGAAATGTGATGAATTACAAATGAAAACAGAGACAAAGTGACAAAAACATCACTGCTGCTTTAAATCAGGATCCAAAGAAATGTGCTTGTCATATTAAAGAGAAACACCAATCATGTACAACATTGCCAACAGCTTGATGTTCAGTCTGAAAACATCTTCCTCAACCTATCTTACAACTTTACACAGAGAACTATATCTCAAGAGAAACAACTTACAGTTCACAGATAATCGATCAACAACCCTTTCAATGAGTTTCTTCATGAGTTTTATAGCTGACAGGGAGGCAGAGGAGGTGGATGAAACACTAAATGAAACATTAAAAATAGAGTAGAAGAAGTGGGTCAAAACCCATTCTATTTTAATATCTGAGCATTAATCTTCAGTACTCTTTGGATGAAAGAGTGGTCTTCGATAGGTGGCAATTTACTCCAGGTATGCTCTTGATGTGATTTTGCTGCAGTACTCGCGGTACTCTGGTGAATAAACAAAAGGTAGATAAATGAATTCAAATTTCGCCATACCACGTAACAAATACTCTGGTAGCATTAGGACTATTCTCAGGGTGGAAACCTTCTGATGGACATAATGTAGACCGTATGAGTTCTGTGTCCTTTCCCGGGAGGAGACTTCTGCTGATGTGAAACCTTGATGATATTTTTTTCTATGCATTGGGCCTTATTAGGCCTTCCGTGTGAGTCATGAGGTCTTCAATCCAGTAATTTTCCTTTAAAACATTGAATTAAGGCTTAACATCTTCAATAATGTGCATTAGAACTCCTTAACTCTGTATTGATACTCTTTGCCGCTTCATGACTGTCTCTGTCTGTGAGATCTGAGCTTTGATGGTGCTAGGAAGGTTTCGCACAGTTAAACCCTGTACTTTTAATGAAAATTATGCTCTAACACCCTCCCAGGCTCTTCTATGTACTTTTAGGCTCTGAAAAACTTCATCTGTGCTTTGTGCCACTATAACAGTGACTGTGAGCAACGACGGTTCTCACCGCCTATACACCTGCAAAACACACAAGTCTGTTAAGAAATCCATGCATGGGGAAGGGTGGCTGTGGTGGAATGATTTGACGATGGCAGCGCAACAGGAGAAAATGCTATGGATGCAATGGAAAGTGGTGGGAACATGCATGTGGAAGTTGGGCGAAATGAAAAACCTGTAATGTAAAAACATTAAAATCTTAATGTTGGGCAAGATTGTACGATGTTTAATGTAAAACCCAAGGTTTGGGCCTTTGAACGAAATACATAGACGATGCACGGAAAACATATGAAATGGGTTGATATGGTGGGACCTGGTCATGGGTGGAGGGCGATTCAATCAGGACCGTCGGATATTAGGAGGAGATTGGTGGCTGCGATCTAATCGGAAGGGAGCGATGGGAGGGTCAACACTCCGATGAGCGATGGTGTTATTGGCTTATGACCGTTGGATGTTATGTGAGATCAATGGCCAGGATTGTGTCGAAGGATCGCAATCGGGAGGAATGGAAGGTGGCTCCATTTGAAATTTGCGATTGTGATTGGAGCAGGGATGCGAGGTCCGTCAGATTAAAAGTGAATCTATGGTTAGTGTGCAATCGGCGGGGTGACAAAAGGGAGATGCAGGCACGACGGAGCTTGCGATGACCGTTGGATTAAAGGGGAATCGACGGTAGAGATTACAATCGAGGGATCGCAATTGGCGGTGTAGTGGGTGGCACAGTTTAAAATTTGCGATTGTGATCGGCGCTGGCCATCAGATTAAAAGTGGATCGACGGTCGAGATTGCGGCGCGGGTTTATATACCAAACCCCAATCACATCGGGAATTTTTCATATAACATAGAAATGCGCTTACCAAAATTTGTGATTGCGATTAGCGCCCAGGCCTTAGCGCTTGGTCTTAGCGCTCGGGGCCTATGGGGAAGTGGTTAAGGGGCTGGCCGTAAAAGGGGCTAAGCCAGCATAAAGAAAAATGGGTTTTTTAGCCATAGAGATAGTGTTTTAGGCTAAAAAGGAGGCTTTCGGTAGAGGTAAAAGAGGGATTTAAACTCAAATGAAGGGTTTTCACTTGGTTCTAAGGATGAAATGGGTGGTTTAGGAGATTTTGGGAGGGATTTTTTGGGGTTAAAGGGGGAACTTCGAATATGGGAAAAGGGTTAAAATAGGGAATTTGGCAGGGATATAAGGGACAAATTAACGCCTTTCTGAGCACAATTTTTTACAGTCAGTGAGGCTTTTTGGATGGAAATAGCAGTGAGGATCTTTTTAAATGCAATGGACACATAGAGGTTTGAAGGATGAGAGATTTTCATAGAAAATGTATCTCCTGAAGTCTCATAAAAAAATTTAGCCACCTGTTTTCTTGGAAAAAAATTCATAGGTGGCTAACAGTGGCTCCATGTGGGGATGGCTTCTTCTTGAAGGAGTCAAGAATTCAGAGAACATATCTCTGGAGTAGGCTATATGCCTGATCTTCAAACCATATTATTTCCTTGATTAAGCTGTACAAACATGATGGAATTAATCAGCAGGAAATGTTCCCCAACAATCTACCTACCCATCCTACAATCCTAACATTTTTTCTTCAAGGTGCATTTGAATTTGGAGACCTTCTTCATCAGTCTTTATTGAAAATAGAAAAAACACTAATCTAATTCCACCCTTGTCACTCCATGAGACCAGATTAAACTATTGGCCTCACATGTTTCTCTACCTAATCTAATATCTACTGGGATTAAACTGTCCAGCAGATTTCTTCTCTACATTCTACAACAGAAATTTAAAAACAATCAAACTAGGATTAGAAAGTCTAATTTGTTGTGTATCCAAGGCATAAAGACAGGTGCACATGGACTGAAATTGCAGAAAACTGAAAAAAAAAATATTGAAGGCTTGAATTTTGAAACTTTGAAGCCTCCTTCTTTTCTTTGTGACTCAAGTTTTGAGCTTGTTAGAGTCACTTTCTTCTTCATTTCAACTCTGGTTTTGGGCTTGTTGGAGCTGATTCTTCTTTCTTCTTTGCTGGTTCAGATTTTCGGCATGTTAGAACCAGCTGTCTTCACTTGTTTTGGCTTAGATTTTTATCGTGTTAGATCCAATCTTTGCACTTCAGAGGTTCATGTTTTGAGCATGTCTGAACCTTTCTTTCTCTCTATTTTTTGGAACATTTTCTCTTTTTCTTGAAAATATAACACAACAATGGTATTTACAATGGGAATGAAAACTGGAAATCGGAAATCATCAGTAGTATTGTTTGAGCATCATGCCATTGACAGGACCCCCAAACAACTCTGTAGCATCTGGCTCTTGCAAAAAAAAGGCATTTGGACCAACAGTGGCCTGGATGATGTAAGGACCCTGCCACAAACTGTCAAATTTGCTATGCTTTCCTTTGTCTTCTCTCCTAGAGTCCCACTTCAGAACTTTATCTCCAATTTTGAAGTTAGAAGCCTTGGTTCTCTTGTCAAAAAACTTCTTCATATTTTCCTGAACTTTCAGAGCTCTGTTATAGACCTCTTCTCTTGTTTGTTGGGGATGAATTGTTTGGTTTATCCTCCTCACCATGCTGTCTTGTTCTGTCTAAATATCTTGGAAAAGTTTAATCACTGGTACCCCAAGGCTGGTAGGAAATAGTGCCTCTATTCCATATACAAGCTGATATGGTGATATGCTAATAGATTTCTTTGTTGTAAGCCTGTCCGCCCACAAAGCGTGCACTAACTTGTTATGCCATGACTTCTTGTTCTCTTCAAGCAGCATCTTGATAATGGTCACCAACCTCTTGTTAGATGATTAAGATAACCCATTACCTTGGGGGTAATAAGTAGTTGAATGACCAAGTGCTATTAGATACTTGTGACAAAAATCAATCATTTTATTGGATCCAAAAGCAGCAGCGTTATTAGTGATTTTTTTTCTTGGGCAGCCAAACCGAGAGAGGATGTGGTATTTTAGGAACCTAATGATGATAGAATATGTGGCATTCCTAGAAGGTATGGCCTCTATCCACTTTTTGAAGTAGTCTGTGGCTGTAAGGATCCACTTGGGTCATGCAGAAGAAGCAAGGTGTATTTCTCCAATGAAATCTAGGCCCCATTGCAAAAAGGGACCCTTAACATAGATGGATTGTAATGGTAATGGGAGGAGCTTTCTTTTGCCCTCGAAAATCTGGCATTTATGGCAGGAAATTATCATTTTATGGATGTCATTGAAAATTTTGGGCCAGTAATAGCCAGATCTGAGTATTTTGTTAGTTGTGGCTTTCCATTTTAAGTGGCCTCCACACTCTCCTGCATGGAACTCCTGTTTAATCCTCTCGGCTTCAATTTCAGGAAAACATTTAAGCAATAAGCCATTTTCATTTTTCCAGTATAAAAATTCATTCAGTATGAAATAGATTCTAGCTTTCAGCTTTAGGAATCTGGCCTTAGTTTTTGATAGTTCAGGAGGGGCATTGAGGTTTGTGAGCATATATAGGATATCAGAATACCAAGGAGAGTTTTGAAATTTTTCTTCAACTGTAGGATCAGGCAGTCCTTCCTGCTCATCCAAGGCATCTACCATGTTAATGTCAAGGGCTTGCAAGTTTGATTCATCCATTAGTTGAGCTAAGCCATGACCTTTGATCAGTTTTGTGGGCTTTATTTCCAGATCATACTTTAATATTAGAACAATCCATTTGCCCCTCTTTCCGTCAGGATCTTGGGACAAGATTTCTTTAACCACTATGTTTGGCACGTAGGCTATGGTGTGAGAATGCAATATGTACACCCTAAATTCTCTCAAGGCCTTAACCAAGGTGTAGGATTTTTTTTCCATTATGTTATATTTTAGGGGTGCATCCCTCAGAGCTTTGCTAAAGAAATCAATAGGCTGTTCCATTCCCTCGAAATTTTTCTGCAGTAGAACTGCAGCCACTGTATGCTCAGAGGCGAATGAAAATATCAGGAAATCTTTTGAGAAATATGGGCTAATTAGGACAGGAGCCCGGGTGAGTGCAAGTTTAACTAACTCAAAATATTGTTTAGCCTCTATAGTCCACTTAACCCCTACACCTTTTTTCAACATGTTTTTCATATTCCTGAGGTGCTCAGCTAAGTTGGGAATAAACCTCCTTAAGAAGTTAATTTTCCCAATAAAGGACTGCAACTCTTTAATGTTTCTTGGGTGTGTAATCTATAGTATTCCCTCAAATATTTGTGGGTCTATCTTAATTCCCTTATCTGATATAATATGGTCGATAAGTTTACCTTCTTGCAACCTGAATACCATCTTCTTCGGATTTAATGACAGGCCGAACCTTCTACATTTTTCAAAAACTCTTCTCAGATGTTTTAGGTGTGCCTCATCAGTCTTGGAGTAGACTATAATGTCATCCAGGTAGATGAAAATGAAGTGCCCTATCTCTTCTGAAAAGGCTATGTCCATTGCTCGTTGGAAGGTCGCACTAGCATTCATCAATCCGAAAGGCATTTTTACATACATAAAATTGCCCCATGGAGTGGTGAAAGCAGTCTTGAGTTGGTCTTCTAGGAGTACTAGAACTTGGTTGTAACCTGAAAAACCATCTAATAGGGAGATCATTTTTGAGCCTACTACCCTCTGAAGGATATGTTCCATCTTCGGCAAAGGGTAATTTTCCTTGAGTGAGGCTCTGTTGAGGTTCCTGAAATCAATGCACAGTCTGATCTCACTTTTTTTCTTTCTCACAGCTACAAGGTTTGAGACCCAATCAGAGAACCTCACAAGAACTATTATTCCTGCTTTGTACATATTTTTAATCTCCTTTTCAACCGCAGGTAGTTGTTTTGGTTTTATTCTGCGAATTTTCTGACTAAAGGGTTTTTGGTTTCCCTTCAAAGGGATTTTGTGGTGTATAATGTCTGTGTCGTAGGCATTTAAGTCCTCATAGCTCCAAGAAAACACGTCGATGAACTCTTTGAATAGGTCAATGTATTTATTTTTCATGTCTGCAGGCAAGGACTTAGCTAGTTTAATCATCTTAGGCTTATCTTCCATGCCTATATTGCATTCCTCGACTTCAGAGTCTGAGTGCTCTATAGTGGGTTTCTTTGCTACAAAATAAAAAAGGTCCTCTAAAGGTGCCAGACCTCGGGGTATGTTCTTGTATTTTTCCTGTAGCACCTCTATTTCCTCTTTATCTGTGTTTTTATATTCTTCTGTTTTATTTCCAATATTTTCAGTTAAAGTGTTTATTTCAATGTTACTGGGTGATTTTTCTTCATCGGGAGGTTCCTCACTCGGGCAGCTATCCTCGGATTTAGAGTCTGCATCGGAGAATTCAAACTCGTTCCTGCCTATCAGGAAATCCTCAATCTACTTTTTTCCCTCAAAGACCTGCCAATATTTCTTGTTGTCAAGCACAGTAGGTCTGTACTTTGTCTGGATGATGATTTTTTTGTCACTGGGAGGCTCATGATATGAACTAGCTATGTAGGCTAATCCGTTTGCAATTACGTTTTGACTCCTAGGAACAAACACTAGTTCATATTCCACAAAGGTTTTCAACAAATCCATGGCATCATTCCTGTATGCTCTCAATCTAGGGTGTTTAGCTATATACTCACCATTCACTTGTTTTATGATTAACTCAAAGTCTCCATGTATAGCTATCCTACGGGCTCCTAGTTTTTTCAATAGGTTCAAGCCAAGGATGAGAGCCTCATACTCCATGATATTGTTTGTACATTTGAAGTTCAGGTTGAAGGCATGACTCTCAGCATAGTCACTCTTTGTGTTATGTAACCATAATCCCGCTCCTGTAGTCTTTCTAGTCCAAGACCCACCGAAATTCATTTTCCATAAGGGATCATCTTCATGTTTATCATCACTTTATTTACTAGCATTGGTTTCATTGTTGTGCTGTAATGGAGGGTCTGTTTCATGGCTTGGAGGATTTTGTTCTTCATGATGCATACGGGGTTCAGAGAGCTGACTATTTAGCTATTTGCATTCTGTTTCTTGTTTACTCGGAGTTTCATTTTCAGTGTACTGTCCACAGGTTTCATCCTCGTTTTCTTATGAGTCTAGAGTGGCCATTATGTTGAAATATATGGGCTCTATCCTATTTTTTGTATCTCTGTTTTCTAGTTCTGGTTCTTCTAAGGGTTCATCGTTGCAAAGGATGAAGGAGTCCAGATCTGTATGTACAGAGTACAGAGGTGGGTTCTTAGGTTTTTCTGGGTTGCTGACCAAGAAATTCATTTATGCCTCTCTATACAGTCTCCTAAGTTGGCTAAAGACGGGGATTATGGCATATGCCCCATCCATCTGCATTGTACCTTGCAGCTTGGCTCCCCATGACCTCGAAAGTATCATACCATACTTAGGTGGCACATCTGCCACTACAACATCCATAACCATACATTTTTCTAGGATCTGAGTCAGGTTCACACACAGGTCTTTGATCAGGCCAAGACATTTTACTCTGCTAGAGTCGAATGAATGTAAGTCTTTATAGGGATGGGTTATCTCTAGGCCTAACCTTTCCATAAATACCTTAGGAATTAGGTTGTGTGATGCCCCAGAGTCATGCATCGCGTTGTGAAGGATATTTTCATGGATATTGAGACTGATGTAAAACGGGGGTACTACCCCTTCCTGAAACTCCCCTTCTATATTTGGAGCAAACAGAAGGGCTGGTTGATCATCACTCAGATTGACGGTGTGGATGTTTTTATCTAGATTTAAAGCTTTGAAAATTTGGCCCTTATATACATCTTGAGTGGCTAGCTCAGAGAGTGGGACAGAGATTTTAATTTTTTGCGATTTCACTGTCCAAATTGAAGAGGGATTGACTCTTTGTAATACTCAACTCTATTTTGTTAGCCACTACCTTAGTGGCGGAATCAGCGTGCTGAATTTCCCGATGTACAGTGTGTTGGGGTTCCCATGTATTGGCAAGGTTGGAAATACCAAAAGATGAGACAACATCAAACCACTTTCAGACCTTAGGATCTAGCACTCCTGGGTCCAGAGAGGGATCTCTCTATGATATTTCAAAGGTATATGACTTTGAAGATTAAGGTTAAAGATGTTAGGATAGTTATAAGGCTCAAGCTTTGCTTGTTTTATTTTTTTTGATTTGGTTGCTGGTTATCAGGAAAGAAGGGTTTAATGTAAGACAAGGATGAGCAAAGAGGAAAACGGCAGGGGTGAAGTATTCTAGGAAGCATTCAAAACCATTGGGCAATGGAGTCAAGAAATGATTTTCTTGCTAGTCAATAGGCAAACTTTCAGTTGGGCTAGTCATCTAAAACGTTGGATTTAAAGAGGATAGTCTAATAAGAATGGTAGAAGGGGAGGAGACAACACAAATCCAAGGCACAAAGTTAAAGATCGGTTGGTCGCACAAGGATCCTAGTGGACAGGGATCACTCTAATCCCCAGTGTTCCCAAATATTCTAGCTAAATCCTTAACAAGAAACATCTAAGAACAGATACATTTAATTCATACGTTAGAGAGCAGGAAATAACATCCACTACATTGGTTAAATTAACTGAAATAATTTCTTAGATAACACATTAAGAAGAAAAACATCAATGGCAAGGAGAGCAGAAACATAGGGTACCTAACAAGGGTAAATCCTATGCCAATATTCTAAAGCAAGCCAGTAGAAAAAAAATGAAATGAATTAAAACACAGAGATAGGAAAACATCATTGTTTCTTTAGATCAGGATCCAAAGAAATGTGCTTTTCATATTAAATAGTAATACCAGTCAAGTACAACATTGCCAATGGCTGAATACTTAGTCTGAAATCATATTCCTCAGCCTATCTTACAACTTTACACAGAGACTATGTCTCGAAGAAAACTACTTGAAATTCTCTGATAACTAGTCAACAACCTTTACAATGAGTTTCTTCATGAATTTATAGCTCCAGAGGAGTGGAGAAGGTAGTGAAGAATTAAATGCAACATTAAAGACTCCAGAAGAGGAAGAAGGCCAAAGCCCACTCTGTATAAATTCTGTGCATTAATCTGGGACACCCTTGGGTGAAAGAGTGGTATTTTTCAGGTTTCCATTAACTCCAGGTATGTTTCTGATGTACTCTCGTTGCAGTGCTCTGTATTACTTCTGGTGATCTGATAAAAAATAAATCAATGATTCAAGTCTGCCATGCTATGTAACCAATGCTTCTGATAGCGTAGGACTACTGTAGGGCTGGAAAATCTCTCTCGGACACGATGAATACTGAGACCATAATGTGTACTGTATCCGTGCTCGAGAAGAAACATTCTGCTGATTTGAAACCCTGATGATATGGTTTTCTACGTGTTGTACCTTTTGTGTGATCCATGGGTCTTTAATATGATTCCTTACCTTTAAAACACTGGATTAGGGCTTAAGATATTCAATGATGTACATAAGAACTCCCTAACTCTGTGCTGATACTCCTTTCCGCTTCAAACTGTCTCCGTCAGTGGGAAAACCGAGCTTTAATGGCGCTGGAAAGATTAGCAGAGTTTGAACTCTACTCTTTTAATGCAAGTCCTGTCAGCCACCTTCCCGGGCTATTTTTTATTATCTCGATCTTTGGAAGTGGTATTTTCCTTCGTTTTCTATCACTGTGATAGAGATAATAAGCTATGGTGGTTTTCCGCCTACCTGTAACCCCGCAGAACACGAAAATTGTTAGGGAAACCATGTATGGGGTAATGGGTGTAGCGTGGATGATGAAAATGGTCGCGTGGCTGGTGAAATGGCGGAACAGTGCAGAGGAAATTTAAATGAAAAACCCTAAAAAACTTGACCTTTGAACAAATATATGCAATGGGATGGGCGAATGTATGGTGGATACATGTGGGGGTGACATGGCGGGACCGGGCGATGGCGGAAAAGTCAACAGCGGGGAAAACAAATCTGGACCGTGAGATCTCAAAGGAGATTGACGGCTGAAAATGCAGTGGAGGGCAACGAATGGTGGGCCAGGAGTACGGTGACCTTGGATTAAACCTTGCGCAACTCTGTGGAATGATGACCGTTGGATGGGCGATAACAGATGTGATGGTTCATAGCGATATTGCCCTACGTCTACGGACGAATGTTAATGCACGATGGGATAGCGATTTTGAAATAGTGCACCTGACATGCATCGTTTGCTGAGGGGAATCGTTGGGCAATGGGAAAATACCACCTACTGCCCAAAGGCGGTGCGATAGATACGACCGGGTTTGTGAACAGTGTTTGCGGCGGGGTCCACCGGGATGGACAAACTGTGGACTGTCGGATCTGCGGGTAAATAGACAGCGATGGCATGGCAGACCGCGGGCGCTGTAGAGTTAACATGGACCGTTCTATTTGCACCGATTGGCAGTTGATATTGCCTCCGATACCAATTGAGATAAGAAATTTTTTGGTTAGCGCCTGGTTTCAGCGCCCAGGTCACAAGGTGGAAGAAAAAACTGAGGGGTTAGCCAAAAGGTGCTAGCCCTATTATAATGTTTAAAGTGGGTTTTTAATCCATTTCGGTGCATCTTAAAGCCAAAGGAGGGCGGAGATAGGGGAAAAAGGTGAGAATTTGGTTAGACCAAGGGTGAAGGTGGGAAAGGAATTTGGGGAAAGGGAAAAAAGGATAAAATGGGGGAAAATTGTAGAGCTACAAGCGGCGAAATAAGGCCTTTTTGGAGCAGAAATTACATAATCATTGAGACCTTATACAGGGAGTCAGCAGAGGGAAATTTATCAAAGGCAAAGGCACAGGAGACTTCAAGGATGACGTGTCTTCAGGGGAGATGCATTCGTTGAAGGCTCAAAAAACAATTTATCCCCCTACTTTGCTTTGTCAAAAATTTATAGGGGGGCTAACAGTGGCTCCACATGGGGATGGATTCTTCTTGAAGGAGTCAAGAATCTAGAGGATAAATCTTTGGTGTAGGCCAGATGCCTATTGCTTGGCACATCCCTTTCTCTCTTTAGCTCAGCTGCCACAATATGAAAACATTACATCAGCAGAAAAAATTTCCCAACAAACTACCTACCCTTCCTACCATCCTAGCATTTTCTCTTCTTCTAGGGTGCATTTGAACTAGCAAACCCTTTACATTATTTATTTTTATAATATAAAATAAGCCTATTCTAAATCTACCCTTATTACTCCATGAGACCAGATTAGACTATTGGTCTCATATGTTTCTCTACCTAATCTAATATCTGCTGGGATTAAACTGTCCAGCAAATTTCTTCTCTATATTCTATGACAGAAATTGTAAAACAGTCAAGCCAGGATTAGACTGTCTGACTTGTTGTGGGTCGAAGGCATAAAGACAGTTGCACATGGACCAAATTTGCAGAAAACTGAAACAAAACTTTGAAGGCTTGGAATCTGAAATCTTGAAGCATCCTTCTTTCTTTGTGACTCAAGTTTTTAGCATGTTAGAGTCACTTCTTTGCACTTCAAAGGTTCATGTTTTAAGCATGTCCGAACCTCTCCCTTTCCTCTGTTTTTTTTGGAACATTTTCTCTTTTTCCTTGAAAATAAAAAACTACAATGGTATGTACAATGGAGATGAAAACTGGAAATTTAAATTAGCAGAAGTAGTGTTTGAGCATCCTGCCATTGACAGGACCCCCAAATAGCTCTGTACCATCTAATTCTTGTAGGAAGAAGGCATTTGGACCCACAGTAGCCTGGATGATGTAAGGCCCTTGCCACAGACTACCAAACTTGTTGTGCTTTCCTTTATCCTCCCTTCTTGAGTCCCACTTCAGAACTTTATCCGCAATTTTGAAATCGGCAGCTTTGGTCCTTTTGTCAAACAATTTCTTTATATTTTCCTGAACCTTCACTGCTCTGTTGTAAACCTCTTCCCTTGTTTGCTAGAGATGAATTGTCTGGTTTATCCTTCTCTACATACTGTCTTCTTTTGTTTGAATCTCTTGGAACAGCTTGATCAATGGTACCCCAAGGCTGGTAGGAAACATTGCTTTTGTTCCATAGACAAGCTGATAAGGTGACATGCCAATATATTTCTTTGTTGTAAGCCTGTCAGCCCACAAAGCATGTACTAACTTGTTGTGCCATGACCTTTTGTTCTCTTCCAACAGCTTGTTGATGATGATCACCAGGCTCTTGTTTGATGATTCAGCTAATCCATTACCTTGAGGGTAATAGGCAGTTGAATGACCAAGTGCTATTTGATACCTGTGACAAAAATCAACAATTTTCTTGGATCCAAAAGCAGTAGCATTATCAGTGATTATTTTCCTTGGGCAACCGAACCAAGAGAGGATATGACCTTCTAGGAAACTAATGATGACTGAATCTGTGGCATTCCTAGTAGGTATGGCCTCTATCCACTTAGTGAACTAGTCTGTGGCTGTTAGGATCCATTTATGTTGTGCAGAAGAAGCGGGGTGAATTTCCCCTGTGAAATCTAGGCCCCATTGCAGAAAGGGACCTTCGACAGTGATGGGTTGTAGAGGTAAGGGGAGGAGTTTTCCTTTGCCTTCAAAAATCTGGCACTTGTGGTAGGCAATGATCATTTTATGGACATCTTTGAAGAGTGTAGGCCAATAGTAGCCAGCTCTAAGTATTTTGTTTGTAGTGGCTTTCCAGCTCAGGTGGCCTCCACATTCTCCTGCATGGAACTCTTGTTCAATCCTCTTTCCCTCGTTTTCAGGAAAACATTTAAGTAATAGGCCATTTGGATTCTTCCAGTATAAGCAGTTATTCATTCTGCAATAGCTCCTGGCCTTCAGCTTTAAGAATTTGGCCTTGGTATTTGATAGTTAAGGAGGGGCATTGAGGTGTGTAAGCACATACAAAATGTCAGAATACCAAGGAGAGCTCTGAAACGTTTCCTCAACAGAGGGACCAGGAAATTCTCGTTGCTCATCCAAGGTGTTTACCATGTTAATGTCTAGGGCTTTTAGATTTGATTCAACCATTAATTGAGATAGGCCCTGACCTTTAATCAGTTTGGTGTGTTTTATCTCAAGGTCGTATTCTAAGATCACAACAATCCATTTTCCCCTTTTCCCATCTGGGTCCTGGGACAAAATGTCTTTAACCACTATATTTGGCACATAGGCTATGGTGTGGGAATGCAGTATGTATACCCTAAAGTCTTTCAAGGCTTTAATTAGAGCACAGGCCTGTTTCTCCATTATGTTGTATTTCAAGGGTGCATCTCTGAGTGCTTTGCTGAAGAAAGAAATGGGCTGTTCCATTCCCTCTGAATTTTTCTGCAGTAGAACTGCAACTATTGTATGCTTGGAGGCAAATGAAAAAATCAGGAAATCTCTTGAGAAATCTAGGCTAATTAGGACAGGAGCCTGGGTGAGTGCAAGTTTTACTAATTCAAAATATTTCTTGGCTTCAACAGTCCACTTAACTCCTACATCCTTCTTTAGCATGTTAGTCATATTCTTAAGGTGTTCAGCTAGATTGGGAATAAACCTCCTAAGGAAGTTAATCTTCCCAATGAAGGACTGTAACTCCTTGATGTTTCACGGGTGTGTGATCTGTAGTATTCCCTCAACTCTTTGTGGGTCTATCCTATTTCCCTTTTCAGATATAATGTGGCCAAGAAGTTTACCTTCCTGCAGTCCAAATATAGTCTCTTTAGGATTCAGTGACAGACCAAACCTCCTACATTTTTCAAGCACTTTTATCAGATGTTTCAGATGTTCTTCTTCAGTCTTAGAATAAACTGTTATGGCATCCAAGTAAATAACATTGAAGTGTCCTATCTCATCTGAAAAAGCTATATCCATTTCTCTTTGGAAGGTCGCAACAGCGTTCATCAATCCAAAAGGCATCTTTACATACATAAAGGTACGCCATGGGGTGGTAAAGGATATCTTGAGTTGGTCTTCTGGGATTACTAAGACTTGGTTGTAAGCTGAAAACCCATCCAGCAAATAAATCCTTTTGAGCCTACTACCCGCTGTAAAATGTGTTCCATTTTTGGCAAAGGGTAATTTTCCTTAAGTGAGGCTCTATTTAGATTTCTGAAATCTATGCACAATATGATCTCACCTGTTTTCTTTCTCACAGCTACTAGGTTTGATACCCAATCAGAGAACCTCACAGGAACAATTATACTTGCTTCATACATCTTCTTAATCTCCTTTTCCACTGCAGGCAATTGTTTTGGATTTATTCTGTGAAGTTTTTGTCTGAAGGGCTTCTGATTTTCTTTCAAGGGTATCTTATGTTGTATGATATTTGTG